>OY728153.1:1744006494-1744674651 GCA_963277665.1 Viscum album
CTATAAATTATTTTGATTAAAAAGTTTTTTCCAATTAAAATTTAGTATTTTTTACTATTCACCCAAATATGAAAGTTATTAGAAAAACACCAAACATTTATCAAAACTAAATTTTTATTTCCAAATTATAAAGAAGAAGTTTATTTTGTAAAATTTAAAATATAAAAGTGTCAAATATTGGATTTAAAAAGGGATCTCCATTAAAAGGCAGTAAAATTTCATTTTCTTAAAAATATTTCCTTTATCTGAAAAAATGAATTTGTTATTATATTATGACTAAGAAACACATAATATGGATGTTAAAATTTAAATAGAATATATAAAATTTAAAATATAGATAATACTATTCATAACCATTTTTAAACAGCAAGTTTGGTAAGTCATGGTGCGCTGGAACTCGGTATTGCATGTAGCCAAGGTTATTGAATTATTTTGAAGAAATAACGCACTATGAAATCATGGGGTGTTACATAAATAATTTAGACTAATTTAGACCTACTTTAGGAAGCTCGTCCTTGTGGTAAAAATTGTTTTTTTAATTTTTAATGATATTATGAAATTTACATGGCGTTATTTCCTCACAGAAAAAAGTGAATTTTTATCAAAGATTATAGATTATTATAGACTAGTTCAAAATGATAAATTTTGTTTTATTTTATCTATTAAAACTAATATAGGTGGATAATTTATAAATATTGAAATTAAAAACTCTTGTAAATAAAATAGTTATTTGTATACCTTTCCATCCATTTGAACTCACTAGTAAAATGGAGTGGTTGACAGGAAAAATTTTAATATCAAATAAATGGATAGAGGTTTGTGAGTGAATATAGTATACTTCAATATTTTTTGGATGAATCTGTGAATTAAATTTTATTTCCAAGATAATTATTTTTAGAAAAATTTAACAAAAGAAACCTTATGAATTATAGAAGGAAAGGAATAATAATGTTATATATTTTAATATTTTTGTAATGTTTTTATCCTTACTTATAAATAATCTTTAGATAAACTTGATTACAAATATGATAAAGAAATATTTTTAGGATTTTTAATCTTAATAAATCTTATAGAGTTTATAAAAAATATTTATTTGAGTTTAATAATTTGTTATTGTCAATTAAGATAAAAAAAAGATTAAAATGATAACTATCATATGAAATTTAGATTGATTTGTTAGTGATTTTAATGTTAGAGAAGGTGAAAATTAAAAATTGAATTCACTTATTGAGTGGGAGCATCACCATTCTTAAGGATCCTGGAAAACATAAAAATATCCTTATATTGATATATTTAGTGGAGATGGTGAGTATATAGTTCAAAATAATAATTCTATAAGTATTTTTTTTATCAAAATAATTTTTATTTATGACTATTTCAAAATTATATTTCAGAATCCTTAAAATGTATTAATTTGACTTTAGCTATAAAATATAACTAAATTAGTTTTCTAAAACAAATGTATAGACTTTAGTTTTACCCCAAATGATCAATAATTTATTAGTGGAAAATGAATATTTTAAAATAAAATTGATGAATCAGGTGTGATTAAATAAAATAAATCCAGATTTTTTTTATCAAGGATATTATCAAGAAGAAGGTATTTATTAATATGAGGAATTTACATATATTTCTAAATTACAATTTATTCTAATTTTATTAACTTATTCTTCTCATGTTAGATTTAATCATTATCAAATAAAGGTTAAAAGTGATTTTCTAAATGTACTTATTTGAAAATGAATTTATAAAGATCATCCCCAAGGTTTTGAATATGAAAATAATCTATATCTTTTTTAAAACATTTCAAAGGTTCATTATGGAATCAAACAATCTCATCGGGTTTGGTATAAAAGATAATATCAATTTATTTTTTAAAAAATTTTTGTAAAAGGAAATTTAGATCATAAATCATTTATTAAAGATAAAATGAAATATATTATGATTGTTCAAATTAATGTTAGTGATATCGTATTTGTAACTTCAAGTGAAATACTATTTGATGAAATTTCATATTTAATGACTTCTAAATTTAACATGAATATAATCTGAGAATCAAAAGTCTTTTTAGGACTTAAAATATTTCCAAGAATTGATGGAATTTTTCTTAATTGTTTTATGTATACTAAGGAATTAGTTTATATATTTGGATATGATTCAAATAAAATTTAAAATACTCATATGAGTAATACTTGAAATTTATATAAAAATATTAATGGAAAATAAATTGATGTTAAACAATATAGATGAGTTATTGGTAGTTTTCCCTTTTTAACTACATCTAGATTGGACATAATGTTTTATACCTGTATGTGTTCTCGATTTCATTTTGATCCTAAGAAGTGTGACTTGAATTATATTAAAAAATAATTAAATATATAATTTTTTTTATAAATCCTCATGTATTTTATCATAGAATAACCTCTTTTGAATTAAATTATTATTTTGATTCTAATTTTGGAGGATGAAAAATTGATTGAAAAAGTATTAATGGTATGTGTCAATTTTTATGTAAAAAATTAATTTCATAGAATAAAAATAAAAAACTATTTATTGCTTAATCTACATTTGAAGCATAATATATTTCTTTTTTAGTTTTTATGGTCGTTTTTTAGAAAAAAAAATTTATATTATTTTTATATTTATTTAAAAAATATTCATATTTTGTGTGATAATTAATATTTTATTTTTAGTTATAATAACAATTAACAACACTCTATATTTAAATATTTTAATGTAAGATATAATTATATAAGAGGCCATGTACAAAAATGATAATTTTGTTTGGGATATGTTTCAATATATAATCATTTTACTGATATTTTTACTAAACATGTGGAATTTGTAAGGATTGAGATGATTAAACAAGAACTTGGTATGATAGAATTTTGATTTATAAATGTTATTTTAGGGGGAGTTACCATTTATTATTATTTTTTAATTTATAACAATTTTTTTCTCTCCATTGAAGAATATATTTGTCACAAAAGTTTTTGAAATTATTATAATCGCTGTAAGAAGTAAAATTTTTAGTAAAGTTATCATTTTTTAATATTTCTTTATTTTCCTAAATATTTATTTATATTTTCATAAAAATTCATTAATATTGGGTGATTTTTTATAGAATTATATAGTTTAAAATATACTATAATTTTCTTTTTTACAATGTACTTTAAATTTAGACATTTTTGTTTTATACCAAATTTTATATAATTGAAACATTTGAGAGAAAATTTTTAACTATTTTTAATTTATAAGAGAAACATTTAATTTTTTGAAAAACTTGTTAGATAAAAATGGGAAATTTTTTAACATTTTTTATTATTTTGAAAAGTTTTATAATTATTCATATTTATATGGTTTTTAATTTATTTAGAAAGAAATGCTATTAGAGTTTTTTTAAGTAGATCCTTGATCTATATTATTATATTTTTTATAAATAAATAATCCTTATTTTATTTATTTCCTCTAACATGAGTTAGAATAAAGTTTTTCACTATTTTAAACAGGAATTTGTTGCTAAAAAACAAATGTTATTGAAATTAAATATTATTCATTATTTATTCATTGAATATTTTTTATTTAATGAATTATTATTATTAAATCATATTATTTTTATTCCATCATTTATAGATATAAATATTTTTATAAATGATTTCAATTATTGGAAAACTATTTTCCTCTTATGTAGTAAAAGAGACTTGAAATTTTTATACCTATCTTATCCCTATGTGGTATACAATCTACTCTTACGTGGTCTGGTTACTCAAATTTTATCTATGTATGGGGATATTTCCTACATAGGAAAGATGATTTTTTCTTACATGAAGTACCCATATATGATGTTTTTCTAGGTGATGTATTCTTACATGAAGACTCTTAATGGATATTGTGTGGATTTATTAAATTTTTCATCATAAATTTTTATAAGATATATAGTTCTTAAATAGATTAACTCTTACATAGTTTTTAGTCTTACGTGATGTCACTCATATGTGAATTTACTGATTTTTGGATTTTTGGAAGTTATATGAAATTAAAATTCTTGTAATTATATATGTTTTATATTTTTATTTGGTTTATTTAAATTATTATTTTCATATAAATTTATTTATTGTGAATTTTGAATTTTTATTTATTTACAATGATGAAGTATCTATTTTAGAGGATATTAAATGAGAATATCAACTATCTAAATTCCTAGAGATTAATTTAAGGAATAATTTTTGAGAAATTAAAACACTATAATGATTATTTTCAATAGTGTTATCTTTATTATTTTGACCTAGAATTTCATGATTATTTTGACTTTTATTAAAGGATATTCAAAAATGTCATAAAGAAAGAGGAATTTTTCTATCTTTGAAGTACTTCATTGATGAAGGGGAGTTCTTTATAAAGAGATACAAAAAATTACAAGGTTAGAATACAGTGTGAAATAAATAATGTGTGCAATATAAAAAAGTGTTATATATTTGAAAACTGGATACTAATAAATTTTTTCATATTGGAATTCATCTTTTATAACCTCAATACCAATGCGAACAAGGATGATTCAATATTTAATC
This sequence comes from Viscum album, assembly GCA_963277665.1. Taxonomy (NCBI): domain Eukaryota; kingdom Viridiplantae; phylum Streptophyta; class Magnoliopsida; order Santalales; family Viscaceae; genus Viscum; species Viscum album. Next base: position 1,744,011,063 of record OY728153.1, read on the forward strand.
ATTCACTGTTTATTAATTTTTTGGGGTGTTGTAACATCCTAATCTATTTTTGTGTATGTTGACTTTTATTTTATAATTTTTTATTCAAAAGTATGATTTAATTGGATATACCACTATTAAAAGTAACATTGGAGTTGTGCTGCTAGGTTGAAAAAAGAATTTTTTTGGATTACAAATCCAGGTTGAAAAATCCATGTTGTAAAAGGTTATGGAACCCCTTCAAAAGATATATTCATGTGGTGTTTGGGCATCCACTAAAAAGGGTAGGTTTGAATTGGGCTATGAGTCCCATGTAATGTTTAGTATATTGGTGGGTTCAATTTATCTTGGGGATAAATATAAGTGAATAGTAAATATAGGATCACTTTGTTCCAAACTTCTATAAGACTTATTGTGTTTATATTTTATATTACGATGTATTAAAATTTTAACACTAATAAATTTTTGTTAAAATTTTATAAATTGGTCAGTTAACCCACTATTGAGCATTCAATCATCTCTCTAACAGGGAAAACAATATATCTATCCACCCACAAGGAACTCAAAACAATATCACTATTACCAAATAGTTACCCACTCAGAAATAAATTTCTATCACATCTATATCAATAAGTAATTATCCACCCACAGGGAACTCGCTATCACATATCCGTCAATGAAAATATAAAAATTGTAAGGGAAGTATATATCACCTCTAAATCCTTTGGTTGTGACTTTATCTACCCTTATAAAACCAGACTATTTTTCTAAGTTTTCACTTTTGGGGAATCTCCCCAGCACAACCCATATAAGTTGGGAATCTATCCATCATTATGGTCTTTATCAACTTTACTATGTATACACCCTTATGGAATCCCCATATAAACTTTCATCATAACCACTACATATCATACATCCACTATACCTATCCACATCACCATAACCATCAACCACTTAATTATTACTAATATTAAAAATCACCAATCACTACCACCTAACTAATCGGAAATTTCAAATCCCAATCTCATATTAAAAATAATTTTTGGCATCCACTATCATTTTTCCTCCCACCTAGGTTCACCATTTTTTTATCCTAGGGATTTTTTCATTGAATCAATAAAATTACATATATCTAGGGAAAAATAGTTCTGACAACCTCATAACAAATGAAAAAAATATTAATTTCCCATTACGATCAAGACACATCTTTCACCACACATTTCTAGATCCAATCTCAATTTATTTACACTATTGATGTCTATTTATGGATTTTTAGTAATCTGAGTTCCATAACCATTATCAAATCATTCCATAAAAACACACAATAGATGATTTATGTTTCATGATCCCAACTAAACATATAATTATCCCATGTGAAGGTGGAATGACCCATGTAGGAATAACATAACCATATGTAATTCACTATGAAAAAGGTCTTACATATCTATAATGTGGCATAAAACCATTCTAATATTTAATGGTCCCTATATAAGTTTTAGTACTTTATACCAATACCAAAAAAACATTTTTTCACATTTCTCTAATTAGTGTCATGACCCTCATGCTAAATTGGAACAACTCATGAAAAAATAATGATTTCCACTCTTATCAAATATCAAGGTATTTTCAATAGTTTTCCATTATTTTATATAAAAAATCTATATGGTTTCATTAAAAAATATTTAACTATTATATATAATAAATAAAAATGTAAATTTATTCCAATAAATCATATAAAATAATTTATACAAAATTTATCAAAAATACTCTATGTGAATTAATCAATTATTTCTCATTATTATTAGTATATATTTTCCAACTGTTATCCACTTCCATATTTAACAATTCAAAATATAATATCATAGAATTATTTTTATCATCTAGTTTACATTTCATTACTTTTCAAGGTGGTTCCCTTGAACCAAATTCTATATACTTTATGATAAATTTTATTCATTATTTTAAATATTAACGAAATCTTTATCATACCATGATTGTTCATCTCCATAACATATTATGTGATAATTTCCAAAGAGTAGCTATCACAATGAAAGGTTATAGCAGTACCACACTATGATGAGACCCCATAAATTCCATGAAATTATTCTTAAATATATGTTCTATATCCATATGAAATCATTTCGGGGACACAAATGATATAGGATATCAAGGGAGGAGACTCATTGGACTTTTAGTCATCTTCTCCTGGTGTATTCCCTATGTAATTTCTAGTGTAGGATATTTTGAGGATGATACACACTGGTAAAAAATACACATTTATATGTGTCATTAGATATTCCTATCTTTGTACATATCTTTTTATCCTTATACATTGTGGTTATTACTAATGAGAATTATAAGACATGTACTTTGATGTATTGACAAATATTAGGACAATATATGTTTGGGGAGAGGTCGGATACGTTGGGTGCATTAGGAGTAATATTTAATTAATGAATAATGTTAAAAAGGATTTTCTAGTTTTGTTGTTTAAAAAAAGTTTATATCTTAGGGAATTTTATGGAAATGTTATTGCCTTAATAAATCCATGGCCATGGTGTTTTTAGGTAATTTTGATTTATAGAAATTCAAAGAAAGAGATATCTAGCAACATGGTTGATTTCACCAGCAAGAAACATGTTTGATTAGAGATATTATGATAAAGTGATTATATTACTTAGTAAGCATCATTTTGAGGCATTCTATCATTTCAATGTAAAATTCTTTCTGCATTAGTGAACTGGTTATTTTATAGATTCTAACCATAGACTTTGGGTTGCCTTACCTAATGTGAATAAGAAAGAGGCCTAAAGGGTTAAACACTAAGTATATATAGAATCTTAGTTAAATAATAACATTATATAACAAGTTGAATAAATATTATTCTTATATGTAGATTAATAATTATTTTTTAAAAATTTATTATAGATATTCCATCACCAGTTATTGGAGAGAATATTATGTTTTATAGAATATTTAATAATTATTTATTTTCTATTTAGTGAATATAATATTTATATATTTATTGATGAATAATGAAGTGATGTTTATTTATTAAATAAATAATTATTATTCAAAGCTTGATAAATATTTTAGTTTAATGATGGATCAAGTTTAATGGCCCAATGAATATATATATATATATTGAATTTTATTTGAGAAAATCATATTTAATTTAATTCATGATTTTAGAACATGTCCAGAAATAATAAAAAATATATTATTTTTATATACATGGGTTTTTTTAGAGATTAAAAAAATAATAAGGTTTCTTTTGAAATTATTATTTTATACCCCTAACAGAATGTGAACTAAATTATATTACTTTATTAAGATAAATAAATCTTTTTTTTGTGCACAATTATATCAGGAGAGAATCATCTCAAAGACCTAGAGATATCCCTCTATAATAATTCTATCAAATAATATAGATAGAAAAACTTTCAACACCACTCTCAAATCTATAGAGATTGTATATAACCTCTCCTTGAAGCTATTATTAGGGAATTAAATAGAAAATGACACAAGTGTTACATTATTTGATACTTGAAGCCAGATATTTCGACTGTGATGTTTGAATATTTGTGAAACATGTGTACATCACTATAGGAGGGAATCTATACTCGATTCCAATAATGAAGCAATGGTATAATTGAGATATGTTGTTAGATCAACCAATGAGTAAATAATTCGTCACAAGGAAATTCTTTAATTTCTTAAATTAATTATAAGTAATATGTGATGATCTTATGATTGGTTCCAACATTTTTTAATTATATATATTATATGATTCAATTCTACTGATCATGGAATTTATTTTGAGGAAAATATAAGACTAATCATCCCTCAAAATAAATTACAATTGTTTATTCCCCATTCACCACTTCCAATGTGCTCATATCCATCGAGTGGTATCAAAAAGGTCACATAATTATTTATTATTATTTAAAGAGAGTTGATTTATTTAAAAAAATTATTAGTTTGTAGTTCCAGTTTAATAATTCCTTAATACATATTGATATTTTTACTTTATTCCTTGTCATTTTTCTCATATATAATCAAATCAATTAATTTTATGAATGAAATAAATATGAGTATCTCATCTGGAGGTTCTAAGGAGTCTTGTTAGACAATGCTAGAGTACACACAATGTAACCCAAAGGTAAATGCCATGTGTAACATCCCAAGTATTGATAGAATATATATTTTTCATATTTATTATTATTTATGAATTAGATAGTAATTTTACCTTAAAAGGGACTCTACATCCAATAGCATACCTGACACGCAACAATGAGTTTTTCTAAAATCTTGCATTGTATGCATGACTGAGTTATAACGAACAATAATATACTATTAATATTATTATTATAAGTGATAATTATCACCTAACTATTGTATCAATGAAAATGAATAGGAATAAAAAATTTATACTTACTCATGTTTATTAAATGTTTTTACATTCATATAATAAAATTAATAGGCTTAAAATAAGAATAAATCCAATTTTAAGCATAAAATATTTATATATTTAAAATGTAATTTTACTACCGTTTAATAGAGTACATATTTTAAATATAATTTTGAAAACATTTATAATTTTTATATAAAAAATAAACTTCAATTTTTAAATAGAAATATAAAAAATCACATTCGTTGATATTTTGGTATTTTTCTGAGAACATTCTTATTTTGATGAATAATGAATAATATTGAATTTTAGTTCAAAAAATATTTTTCATATAATTTATTTATATAGTTAAATTAAGTTTTTATTTGGTTTTAAAGTATAATTATATCCATTTTAAATATTTTAACTCAATTTATGTCATTTGAAACAATTTGATATTTAATTTATTTATAAAAACATAGAAAACTTTCAAACATTTTTACTTTAAAAACCTATTTTTATCCCGTATGTCATATTAAATTTAAATTAATTTATTCCACTTGTATCATTGGAATTTGGAAAAATTGATTCCATATTTGGAATTATAAAAATTTATAATAATTAATAAGTTCAAATTAGTTTTTGAAGAAAAATATTAGTGAATGTAATTAAAATTAATTACAACATTTAAGAAGAAAATTAGCTTAACAATGAACTAAAGCATAAACATAACAACCAAAATTACCTAGAAACATTTCCAAAATACCTTTTATGTTTCTATTTAGACCCTATAATCCCTTTGATCAAATTATGACCATTGTTGGAGATACTTTTCATGGGAAAAACATTTGTGAAATTCCCTTTTGAAAAATTTATAAGATTGACACTACTCTTATACTATAAAAGGCACGTGACCATCCCAATTGTTCAAACCAATAAATCCATTTTCTCACCAAAAATTAATTAAAATAATATACCAAAATTTATTGCCGGAACCTAGATTCCTCACATTTAGTATAAATCCACCCATGGAAGCCCTTTTAGGAAACCAAAAGGCGTTACCCAAAAAAGTGGTAACTTCCTTCTATAACCTATTTGGTTTTATTTTCATTATCCACCACATAAATTATTATAATTCCATTATTATATGATAACATATCTATCCAAAATATAACTATATTTTTTTATTCTAAGGGTTTGACCTAAACATACACACACTTCGAAATAATTTGTAATGAATTTACTATTGGTAAACAGTGAACTACTACCTTGTGTAATGATGTTGTTGATTTTTTCTTTACCCCCTCTCATGGTTGGTAATATGATAACATTGTTTGTGGACATGTGGAAAACAGACTCCTCAATTTGATGTGATACTTTCACACAATTCATGGAATGTATAATGGATTATTTTAATTATACATATATGAAATATATAAAATCTATATGATATTAATTACATAATTTCCTTTCTAGAAATATAATATATCATTTTCTTTATTACCCTTTCACACACTGAAAAAGTGATAACGTCATTAATGGACATGTTGACTACCACCTTCTCAACATGATGTGATTCCTTTTACATCACAAGAATTTTATATACTAGTATATATGATTAAATAAAATTTTCTTTATTATATAATGATCATTATGGAAGGATAAATTTCACCAACCTTATTTCCATAATGATTATTTGGGATATTTTTTTATAGTGAGCCTTTGACCATATTTTACCTACCGAATTTATTTGACACATAAACTAAATATGGCTAGAACACCCGTCGTAAACCTAATTGTTTATATAATTGATTAAACAATTGTAATAAGTTTAATAAAATTAATGATTGACTTTAAAAAGGTTATGAATCAAGTAAATAGTTAACATTATTTCATTATTCTATAAGACAAAGTAATACAAGACAAAATAAACTCAAGTTAAAGGATTTAATCTGAATCTAATTCCATTGAGACATTTCTTAATGATATACACCTTTATTATTTTATAAAGATTATATGCATACCCTTTAAAATTATATATCCATATTTTACCTTTTATAATGTTTTTACAGTGATATTATTTCATGGGGAATAATATTTAAATGTTGAAATTGATATGAGACACTTTTAATGTTAAGTGATTTAATTTCAAAATCATTCTCCATGTCAATATTATTGATATTATTTTACATATTTATTTATATGGATATAAAAGGATTATAAAGAATTTTTTTTATATTTTGAATTTAATTTCAAGGTTTTTAAAAGGAATCATGTTACTTATTTTATATGTAACATTTTGTTAAATTACAAAATAAATGTTCTATACTAAACGAATGTGGTAACAACAAATTTTACACCGCAATGACCATTTTTCTATTTATAGATTCTTTTAAAAGAATACATATTTTCTTAAATTAATATCACTATTTTCCTTTTTTGTGTATTATGTTATTTAAAATGGGTTTTGAAAATAGATTCTTTTTTTCAATAACTTGAAATGGTTTCTTTGGAGTGAAAATTAAATATTATAAGTGAAATGTAAAAAATTTCATTTTTATGTGTTATGATTATATAATGGTAATTGGTCATTTTATGGTTGGTTTAGTGATAAACCCATGATGGTTGGTTCCATTGTAAACCAAAGATGTGTGGGTATGTGATAGCCCTCCAATGCATTGGGTATGGAAGTTAGCCATATAGATATTCTATTTATAAGAGTGTCATCTATTTAATATGGTTATTGCATTTATAAGAGTGACAAGTGTGATGATGTAACAAGATACCAATATGTTTTATATATTATTTACATGAGTTTTATAGTAAAATTTTAAATAAAAAAAGTTAATAAATAATCTTATTTTCAATGTAAAGTATTTACTTCTTATTAAGGGTGAAAAATATTTCTTTATGATAATGTTTTCATGGGTTTTAGTTTTTTTCAATGGACTAACAGTTTACTTATTTTTATAACCCTTGATGAAATTTTATGCTCATCCCATATTTTTTAATGTTTTTTATAGGTACTAATGATGATTTAAGAGATTGAGAGAATCCATGTTGATAGGGTTGAAGAGTTTTCATAAAATCAATCATGCTTAATTTTTAAAAAATTTATATAGTGGTAAAATGAATACAGATCAAAAGTTTCAACATTGTATTTTATTCTTTTTTAATAAGTTATGGTCCAATTCTATAAAACACTAAACTTGAAAATATCATTAGTGTGAATTAAAGAAAATCCTTGAATTAACTAAAGATTATGTAATTTTTTAATGTTGAGTCCTTATAGTTCATATCAGATGTTATTATAGAAAAATTTAGGGGTTACGATAACATTATTAACTTTACATTGAACGATTTTACCTTATAGTTAAGTTAAAATATTATAAAATTTTAATATTACCAGGTTTCTTAATTTAAATTATGCTTTTTCATAATGGTTTTTCATAGAGGAAACATAAAAGATTTAGTGGGAAGTCGCTAAGGAGAAAATTTAATTCCCAATAAGTATCCCAAGATTGTTGGAATTGGAATTAAGTAGTTTTTTAGTGATAGATATGTTGATAGAGGCTATAAATGGTGGTGGTTTCCATGCAAGAGAGTGATCAGATCTACCACAAAGTAACATTATGATACAAGAAACTTTTATGAGAAAAAATCCCCCATCATCCAGAGGATTATATGACCCTATGATTACTGAATGATGGATTAATGATCTAGAAAGGATATTCAATGTCATGGGTTACTCAGATCACTAAAAGGTAACTCTTAAATTTTATCATTTTGAAGGTGAACCTGCTATGTGGTGGTCAATGGTTAAGAATGTCAAGGAAAGTGAATATATTGATTCCATGGAATAAGATTAATTTAAGAACACTTTCTCTGAGAAATATTTTCCTAAGGATATTCATATTGGGCTGGAAAAACATTTCTTAGAATTAAGATAAAAGTGGGAATATTTGGTTTCTACATACAAAGAGAACTTCACTCTATTGGTGATGTAAATCTCAAATTTTATCTAAGATATTGATATTAAGATACATTAGTTTTACACAGGATCATAACCAATATATAAAATGCTGTTGGATTCTCATGATTTCAAGAGCATTGAGAAATTTTTTCAACATGCTAAGAAGGTAAAAGATGATTTTTTTCAAAGATCATGTGTCCCATTAAAACCAGAAAAAATAATTCTAGTTATAATAGAATGATGAATAATTCTTAAAATAAGTATATTGCTATGAAAAATAAATTCAAATCTTCTAAGAATTGTGGTGAAAAGTATACTGGAGAAGGTCATTCAAATTATAGGAAGTACATCCAATGTGGTAATTTTTTTCATATAACATGTGACTTTAAGGAAGATGATCATACAAGAAATAAAAAGACAGTGGTATGTCTTTTTAGTTGCAATGAGTTTGAAAATTTTCCAATGTGTGTCAAAATTTGATTACCTAGGGTGTAAACCAGTAATATAGAAAGAAAAATGGAGTTGTAAAATATTTTTCTACAACTAGAGTTGATTTTGGGCCATCAAATCAAGCATTGAAAAGAATTTTACTAGTTTATTTGAAATATTCTAATGCTCTGATTTATTCTGTAGCTTCGTATTCTTTAATTTATGACAACTTTTCTAGAAAAATTAGAGTATCACTTCATAAATTTAAGATAGATATTTTGTTAAAAATTATAGGTGAGAATATTAGAAAAATCAAGATTTATAGGTATATTCATATTAACATTAGTGGGATGGTATTTCCTTAAAATCCTACTAAATGACATAGAGTAAAGTTTGATATAATGTTTGGTATAGATTTTATATCATTTTATATAGCTAAAATAGATTTGAATGCCAAGAGTGTTTTATTCATTGATTTTATACCTTTTATAACATACCAATAAGTTGAGAAATTGATCAAATATGATAGTGAAATTTATTTAGATCATGTTTTTTTAGAAGAAAGAAACAATTTGGATTAGTGACATCCTTGTAGTGAATGAATTTATGGATGTTTTTTGTAATGAATATCCTGGTGTTGTTCCTAACCGAGAATTTGAATTTACTATTTATTTAGGTCTTAACACTAATCATATTTCTAAACCCTTTGTCAAATGGCTCAAGTAGAACTTTTGGAATTGAAAACCCCATTAAAATAATTTCTTTATAATGGTTTCATTCAACCTAGTACTTCACCATGAGTTTTTCCAATTTTATTTGTGAAAAAGAAATATGGTTTTATGATACTTTGTATTTATTAAAGATCCTTGAATATCATGACTATTAAGAACAAGTATCCTTTTCCTCATATCAATAATTTTTTTGATCATCTCCATGTAGATTAGTGTTTTTAGAATAATGATCTAAGGTCTATGTACCATCAGATAAAGGTAATGGAGGATAAAATTCTAAAGACAACATTTTAAATGATATATGAGCATTGTGAGTTTTTATTTATTCCATCAAGGTTATCTAATTCACCTTTTTTACTTATTAATATTATGAATAGAGTCTTCCGTCAATTTTTGGATGATTTTTTGGTTGTGTTTATAGATGATATTTTGGTATATTCTAAAATCAATAAAGAACATGAAATAAACTTAATGATTTTTTAAATCCTTAAAATAAAAGAAAAAATAATGAAATATTAGTAAGTGTGAATTTTGGTTGAAAAAAATTCATTCATTAGACATATTGTTTCTAAAAATAGCCTAACTATTGAACTAGCTAAAACTAAACTAGTTGAAGAGTGTCCAAGACTGTCCAATTTCATAGAGATTCATAATTTTCTTGGATTATAGGTTTATTACTGATGGTTTGTTGAAATATATACTTTTTTATCTATACTAATAATATTTTAGCATTAAAGGGAGTTAGGTTAATCTGGATATAAGTATTTAATGTTTTTTTAGGAACTGAAATGAAGATTGGTGAATTCCCCAATTTTTTTCCTTCCTTATAGAAATGGTGAATCTATCATCTATAATGAATATTCTTTAAAAGTAATTGGATGTGTCTTGATGTATAATACCAAGGTGATTTATTATTCTTCCCATGAGTTGAAATATCATTAGTAAAATTACCATACACGTGATTTTAAGTTAGTTGATGTTGTATTTGATTTAAAAATTTATTGGAATCATCTGTATGTACTGAAGTGTGAAATATATAATTATCTTGAAATCTTGAAGTATATATTCACTCATAACTAATTTAACATGAGACATAGGAGATGGATGGAAAAAAATCAAGGATTATGATTTCTCGATTCATTATAATCCTTGAAATGCAAACAAGGTAGCTGATCTATTGAGTCAAAAAATTAATACCACATTAATTGTGTTACATTTGTAACTTGAACCCTTTTTTAATGATTTGATGAACCTTTTACAAGAATTTATGGATGCAAAGACATGACTTATTTTTTAGGTTTCAGAGAAGTTGAATTTTTCATAAATATTTAAGATAACTCAAAAGGTGGATCATTACTTATAATAAAAATTAGAATCCATTAAGAATGGTAAGTTGTTTGATTTTAATATTTATGAAGAAGGTGTTTTATTATTTGGTAAAATATCATATGTACCTTGTGATTCCAAGTTGAGGAAATATCTGTTGACTGAAGATCATAGTACCCCATTTTCCATTCATTGGGGTAGCACAAATATGTACAATGATCTTCATGAGTATTACCAATGGGATGAAATGAAAATAGATATTTCAATATTTAACATGAATTTATTGACATGTTAGAAGGTTAAATCAGAGAGAGTTACTGAAGGGGATGATTCAACCTTTTCTAGTGTAGAACTGGAAGTGTTAAAATATATCAATGTATTTCATGGTAGGATTAAAAATTTCTTCCCAATAAAATAATTCTATTTTAGTTATTGTTGTTCATTTAACTAAATATGTATATTTCCTTCCCATTTGAGAAACAATGCCTCTAAATTACCTTTATAGAGTGCATCTAAAAGATATTATGAGTTTATTCCTATCTCTATTGTATTAAACCATTATCCAATGTTCAAATACTATTTTTGTAAAGGAATTAAGAAGTAATTGGGTACTGAATTAAATTTCAACATACCATTTTATCTTCAATATGATGGACAGTATGAGAAAATGATTCAGAAATTAAAAGATATTATTCATTTTTTCTCAATGAATTACCTGGTGAGTTTGGATCGAAATATTTCTTTGGTTGAGTTTTCTTATAATATCAAATTTAATTATATTATAAAAATGGTATCTTTTGCAGAATTATAGGAAATTTGTGTGAGACACCATCTTTTTGGGATGATGAAGGAGAAATGAAGGTAATGGGACCAGAGTTGGTAGAGGGAATAATAGATAAAGTTTATTTGATACAGTGACACATGAGGGAAACTGAAAAAGGTATAAAATTCGTATATATAACCAAAGAAAATATTAATATTTTTGGGTATGTGATCATGTCTTTTTAAAAGTTTATCTATGGAAAAGTGTGATGCATTTTGGTTAGAAGGGTAATCTGAGTCTATTTTTCATTAGACTATATAAAATCCTAGTGAAATTTGGATCAGTTTCCTACCAAATAGAATTACCCCTAAGTTTATCCTAAGTACAAAACATATCTCATGTTTCAATGGGAATGTAGTATGTACTTTATTCTTCTCTTATTTGGATCCCTAAAGTAGTTCAACTGGAAGAGAGTATTTCTAACGTGGAACAACCAATTCAGGTTCTTCACCACGTAGAGAATTCTTTGTGGAATAAGGTAATTAATCTAATTGAGGTTCCATGGAAAACCCATATGTTTTAAGAGGAATCATGGGAATTTGAAAAAAAATTATGGTAAAATATCCCCAGTTATTTGATAAGGGAATAAAATTATGAGGATTCAATTTCTAAAAGGGGTAGGATGTAACATTCTAGATAATGATAGAATAATTTTTTTCCATATATATTAATATTAATGAATTATATTTTTATTTTACTTTAAAAGAGACTCTACATACAATAGTGTACCTAACATACAATATTGAGTTTCTTCAAAATATTGCATTGTATGCGAGAGAAAGTTATACCGAACAATAATATACTATTAAAATTATAATTTTAAGTGGTTGTTATCTCCTAGACATTGTATCAGTTAGAATGAGTATAAATAATTATATTATTTTTACATATGTTATTTTTTTTAATTAATACAAAAAATTCAGAAGGACTAAAATAAGAATAAATCTAGTTCTAAGCATAGAAAGGCCTATATTTTTAAAATGTCATTTTATACCTTTTAATGAAGATCTCATTTTAAAACTAATTTTTGACACTTTTATAATTTTATATGAAAAAATAAAATTCATTTATTAAATAAAGATACAAAAAATTTCATTGGGTGGGTTTTTGGAGTTTTTTTGAGAACTTCTATACTTTGATGAATAGTGAATAATACTCAATTTTAGTTCAAAACTGATTTATATCCAATTTATTTGTATTGTTAAATTATGTTTTTATTTGGTTTTAAAGTATAATTAGATCAATATTATATCATTTAAACCAATTTAGGTCATTGAAAATAATTTTACATTGAACTTAGATATAAATACTTAGCAAATGTTTGAACATTTTTACTATAAAAACCAACATTATTATCCCATCTGTGGGATTAAATTTAAAATAATTTCTACCACTTCTAGTATTAGAATCTAGAATAATTAATTTAAAATTTGGAATCAGGATTATATATAATTTATAATAAGGAAAACTTAGTTTTTGATAAAAAAATATTAGTGAATGTAATTAAAATTTATTCAAACAATTAGGAGGAAAATTAGCAAAACTGGGGACCAAACCATAACATTAAGAGTGAAAATGACCCATACATTTGTATAAAATCCATTTTATATTCGTATTTAGACACTATAATAAATTTTATCTAATATGTATAATTATTGGTTCCATATGACATGGGAAATATGTATGTGGAACTCCCTTTTTAGAAATTTATATGATTGTCACTCCTCCTCCACAATAAAATATCACTCACCATTCACATTTCTTTCAACCTATAAACCCCTTTTAATCACAAAAAAAACTGATAAAATAAGATCAAAACATCCCTCCCCTCATCCTAGAATCCTAAACTTGGTAAAAAATTCCAATCAAGTAAGCACTTTGGTACAAACTAAATTGAGTTACCTGAAAAAGAGGTAACATCCTTCCTAAAGCACTTTTGTTTTATTTTTATTCTCCATCACCTGAATTACTCATATTCCATTATTATATGATAAAATTATTATCTTAAGTATAGTGATTTTTTTTATTCTAATATTTTGAAATAAACTTACACACACTTCCATCTAATGGGTAATGAAATTACCATTAGTGTACAGTGAACTACCACCACACATAATGATGTCATTTGTTTTTTCATTTACCACATCTCATAGTTGGGAATTATAATGGACAAAATGATTTTATATGATATGATATATATATATATATATATGATATTTATCAGGAATTAAAACTTCATTAATTTCAATATACACATGCCTTCTGGCTTTACATTTTGTGTAAATACAATAACATCATTTCTGGACGTGTGTACTATTTCTTCCTCAGAGCAATGTGATACATTCAAAAAAAAATCATGTAATGAATTAAGGGTGTGTTTAATTTAAAATATGTACATAAATGAAATAAAAATTATATTAATTACATAATTACCTTTATGTAAATATAATATATCATTTTCTGTATTACCCTTTCGCACAGAGAAAAAGAATAATGTCGCTCGTGGACGTGTGGATTACCGCCTCTTCGACGCGATGTGATTCATTTTAAATTAGAATAATTATATATATGAGAATATAAAATTAAATAAAATGGAATTTATTATTTAATTATAATTCTAGAATGAAAATTTTCACTTACCTTCTTTTCATAATTATCATTGAAAAATGGGAATGTTACTCATGCATACATATGGCCTACTGTCTCCATTATTCAAATGTTGGTTCATTTTTCATAACCATATTCAATTTTTGGTCTTAAAAGTGTCATTTATGTATAAATATGATAATTATTTCTTGATAATTATTATTTCTATGTTTATATAATAAACCCTTTGAATATTTTACCTACCCTAATCATTTTTGACACATAAACCGAATAAGGTCAAAAACATCAGATGTAAAATTTATTGTTTTTCTTATTGATTAAAAAATAGTAATAAGTGAAATAAAATTAATGAAAAAATTGAAAAATGTTTTGAATCATGTAATTAATAAATATTATGTCATTATTTCGGATGATAAAGGCACACATGGCAAGTCTAACTGAAGGTAATAGATTTAATCACAATGTCCATTCATCAAGACATTTCTTGATGATATTCCCCTTAATTATTTTATATAGTGTATATAAAACCCATTTGAAATTATAAATATATATTTTATCTACTTTCCAATTTTTCAAAATTTTATTATTTCATGGGGATTATGATTTAAATGTTCTAAGTGGTATGTGATGCTTTGAATGTTTAATGATTTAATTTAAAAATATTTTCTCCATGTTAATATTATCGATCTTATTTTAAATACATATTTATATGAATATAAAAGGATTATAAAGGAAAAAAATTGTATTTTTAATTTTATTTCAATTATTTCAAAATAAATCTTTTTACATGTTTTATATGGAATATTTATTAAAATAAAAAAATAAATGTTATATTTTAAAATATGCGGTGATGATGACTTTTCTGCCGCTGTGAATAATTTTTCAAGATTCCTTTACAATATTACATGTTTTATTAATTGAAAATACTTCATTTCCATTTTGATTATTTTTTATTGAAAAAGTTTTTTCAAAATAGATTGATTATTTCAGTAACATGAAATGTTTTCTTAGGATTGAAAAGGAAATATTAGGAGTGACATATTGAAAATTGTGTATTTTATGTGTTATGATTTTATAATAGTATATGTACATTTGATGGGTGGTTTCATGATAAACCATTGAAGGAGTGTTAAATAATAAACCAAAAAATGGTGGGTCTATGATATCCTTCCAATTTATTGGGTATGGAAGTCAGTCGTATAGCTATTCTATTTATAAGAGTGACATATATGGAATTCAACCATATGGTTATTCCATTTATAAGAGTGAATAGTATAATGTAAACCCTATATTATGATAAGTTTTATCCATAATTTATATGGGATTTATGGTAATATGAGTATTTCAAAAAGGGTAATAATTGAGATTATTTTCAATGTAAAGTATTTACAAATTATTAAGGGTTAAACGTATTACTTTATGATAATGTTTTCATGGGTTATGATGTTTTTTCAATGGTCAAACCATTTTCTTCTTTTTATATCCCTTACTTTTATTTTTATCCTCATCCTACATTTTTAATATTTTTCACATGACTTAAGCATGATTAAAGGATTGGGAGAATTGATGTTAATAGTCATGAAGAGTTTTTATAAAAGATATCATGAATTATTTTTAAATGTTTTATACGGTGGAAAATGGATAGTGATAGAAAGGGTCCACTTTGTATTATTATTATTATTTTTTCATGGGTTATGGCCTAATTCTCTAATACTATAAACTTGAAAGGATACTCAATATGAATGAAAGTAAAATTATTGACTTAACTCAAGATAATGTAATGTTTTAAGGGCGGGTCCTTATATTGTGTACCTGTGTTTAATGAACCCTGAATTAATTCATAATTAATTTAATCCATGTGAAATTATTACACATGGTGAATTTATTTATAGACCATAGTTTTGATGGGCTATCCTCATGCATGGTCATCCAGAGTATATTCCATTTAACTTCCATACACGACATGTAGTACTTTAGTCACAATAGGCAGTGTATCTTCATACACGTCCAACATGACTGGTGGTCATGTAACTCAGAGACCACAAACTATATAGCCCATATACACACCATGTACTCTAATATTTTCCATGGAACATTTACACACTGATATCCAAGGCTTGTGCCACTTATATATGGGGAGAATAATGCACAACGTATTACTATAATCTACACATGAGTAACTTTTACAAAATTAAAAAAACAATTATTATACTTTTTTAATCCTTATCCACATGTGTTTTATGTTTCCATTAAGTTGATAGTACTCACTAATTAGTGGATTATATATATATATATAATTTTCAAATTAGTTTTTTATAATGTTTGGATATACATATCTTGTATAATTCATATTATAGTTATTACTCTACACGGATTTAAGAATAACATGATATGTAAATACCAAGTGTTTTGTGTGGTCATTAAGTTGATATTACACACCATTAAATTATAGGATAATTCATGTAATCAAAATGTAGTAAGAGAAAGTAAAATATTATTATAATACATGTTGGGCAGTTTGGATGGGTACTCACCATGTTTCGACTAAGGTATATTTTTTATAAAAACACATTTGAAATAAATTTATTTTGAAATATTTTGGATAAAAATCTCATAAAAATTCTAGTGAGAATTCAGATAAATGAATTTATTAATTAATTAATATATTTAATTTATTTTAGCATGATTTATCATAAATAATAATGATTATAATTGAATTCTAATTTTATTGAATAAATAATTCATTACCTCTATGTCAATTATCATGAGTCTAGAACAATACTTTTTATGTGAGTGGGTTATTTTAATTTATTATTAAATCAAATTATTGGAATTTTTTTAATCCATACTCTCATTATGTATGGGTTGAAGATCCCATAGTTTCATTTATGCAAACCCCTTAACCAATAATTTGGTACCCCTCACATGTGTGTGAGTAAAATCATATATAATAGATGGAGCTCACAATATAGTGGAGGAAGTTGAAGTTTGGAGCTGAGGAAAAACCAATCCAATAGATATATATAGGTGGACAGGTGGAAGGATTCAACATGAAGAATAAATATTTCAATTTTGTTTCCACTAGGTATATGGTTAGATTATCATCCAACAGAAAAACTGACCATTGGTAAATGGTCATAATAATTCCACATTATTATTTTATTTATTTAAAGTTTCATGGTTATTTCATTATTGGTTATTTATCATGATCACATGAATTGCTGGATTAATAAGCTTGCAAGATATAACTAAAATAAACTAACTTATACAAAAACATTATCTAAGACATGGTTAATCACATTAGTAAATACAATTAATATTAACAAGCATGTGATAAATATAAAATTTTGAAATTTAGAAAAAAAATATAAATTCCATAAATTAGATATCTTAAGTTTATATGGACTTCCATTAATAAATTTAAAATCAAACGATTGTTCAAAGTGATTTACCATCCAAAGTTGTGGTACTTTTAATTATAAGGGAATTCTAATTTGATATTCTGGGGTGACTTAAATTTGTTCACATCAAGGGTTTACTACCTACATATGACTTGGTGTAACTGAGAGACAAGGGTTTATGTAATAAAATTTTAGGATTTTAGGATTTAGGATTCCAATCAAATGATTAAGGAATTGAGTGTTAATTTAGTTGAAATTTAAAATTCATACCTAAAAATCATATAATTTTTGGACTGTAAAAAGTTGGGGTGATGAAAAGGTGAATATGGATACATTCCATTAAGAATGTCCAAGTATATTTTTAATCTAATGTTGATGTCTGTTGGGTTTTGATGAAATAGTGGTAGATTAAAAAATATAATATTTATTTTCTTGTATAATTTTTTTAGATAAAGTAGTTAAACTATTATCATATTATTTGTAGAAAATACAACAAAAATTAATTCAAACATATCATTGTGATCTATAATTCATAAGGATAACTTTATGAGTGGAAAAAAAATTCTAAGAATGGAAAAGGAACTTATGCATTATTATATTCCATGAAATGAAATTATATGTGATGGAAGAACATATTCTTAAGTATTTTGGTAAAGTGACTAGTGGGGATGTGTTATATCTCTATGAGAAACATTTAAACAATTCCAAAGATATTTTATGTTTTATGAAATCATCCATGACCAGTGATATTCTAAAGAAATATGAGTATAAAGATAGGTTTAACATGATATATCATCTTTATGATCTCTATGAAGTAAAGGAATGACAAGAAAGATATGTGATCTCCAAATATATTTTTACAGCAAAGAGTTGAGATTCATCACTTGGCGGGAAACATATAGTCAATATTATCAACTATATTAAAAACCACAGTCCTTATTATGAATTATAAAATAAGGAACAAGGATATGA
Organism: Viscum album; assembly: GCA_963277665.1. Taxonomy (NCBI): domain Eukaryota; kingdom Viridiplantae; phylum Streptophyta; class Magnoliopsida; order Santalales; family Viscaceae; genus Viscum; species Viscum album. The sequence goes on from OY728153.1 coordinate 1,744,029,694, forward strand.
GGCCCAAGACTCATAAAATTTCTACATATCCCAAGAATTTTCCTTCTATGAATAGGAAGATCTAGATGAAGGGAAAGGACAAGGAAGAATAATTTTTTTCATGTGGAAATCAAGGCCACTAGAAGAGTAACTACACCCAAAAGCAAGAGAAAGATAGAGGTTTATTTGTTATCAAGTGTAATCATTCAATATCTACATATTTGGTATTAGATAATATGTGTGGTTCTCATATCTGTATCCTAATATAGGAACTAAGTATATTTCAAAAGATAGTTTGAGGGGAGGTGAATTGGAAATCTTCCAATAGTGTGAGGATGTCTTCTCTAGAAATTTTAGACTATCGCATTTCATATACAATAGGAGGGATATTAGTTTTAAGTGATTTTTATTATGTACCAATTATTACCAAGAACATAATTTATGTATCCTAACTAGATATAAATGTTTTTATTTTAAAATTTGGAAATAAAAGTTTTTTATTTTATAAACATAATATATGATATGGTATGAAAAATATAAATAATGGTTTTATGTATTGAATTATGATAACCAAGTATTTGAAATAGAAAATGAATCATGATCATGTGACTCATTTAACACCTAATGATGGCATCAACAACTTGGTCATGTAAACAAAAAGTGTTTGTAAAAGCTGTATCAACATGGATATTTAATATTTTTTGAGATAATACACTTGAAATGTGTCATGCTTGTTTACAAGAAAAAATAACCAAACCGCCATTTAGGGGACATGGTAAAAGGTCCATCGTGATTTTAGGGTTGGTACAAGCTAATGTGTGTAGACCATTTCTAGTAGAAACTACTGGTGGTTATTCTTACTCTATAACTTTTAGTAACAACTTGGGTGGATATGGATATATCTACATAATGAGGTATAAGTCTGAGTTCTTAGATAAACTCTATGAAATCAATAATGTGGTAGATAATAAAATTGTAAAGAAGATAAGGAACATTTGATTAGATTAAGATAGTGAATATATTAACCTAGAGTTTATCTACTATCAAAAGGATTTTGGGATTATATTTCAACTCCCTCCACTTTATACACTATAGTCGTATGGTGTTACTAAAAGGAGAAATCGTACCTTGTTAGACATGGTAAGGTTAATGATGAGTCATGTTGATCTTCCATTATCCTTTTCGGGGTACTAATTTGAAAATATGATATATACACATTAAATTGAGTGAAAATTAAAGTGTAAAATATAATTCTCTTTGATCTATAGAGTGGAAGGAAACCCATCATGTTATATACATGTGTATGGGGTTGTGAGGAATTTTGTAATGGAATTATCTAAAAATAAACAAATAGCTCGAGGCACAATGTGTAACGTTATAGGGTATGATATGTAATAAAAGGTATAATATCTATAAATTCCTCACACAATAATGTGACTATCACCTGACAAGCTATCTTTCTTGATAGGGAGATCATACTAAAAAATTATTTTGAGAGGAAGATTGACTTCCTATAACTTGATTCTCATGATACACAAGATTTTGTATAAGATATTATTCCACATGTATCTATGGAAGTAGTCGTTCCTAAAATAAAATTATTGGATATGAGGACTAAAGATCCGATAGAATAGGAGAGATATGTTTTTCCACTCCCTAAAGATAGTGACTCGTTATTGGTTGACAATGATGAACCTATCAACTATAAAGAGGTATCAAAGAGCTCATAATATACAAGATGTAAAGAAACCATGAATTCTCAAATGGAGTATGTTTAATAAAATATTTGGATTTTAGTCAATGTAGCAATTGATGTAAACTCCATAGAGTTTAAATGAGTATTTTGGAGAGAACTAGACATCGAGGGTAAATTAAATACATATAAATCAAGTCTTGTGGAAAAGGGTTTAACAAAATCAAAGAATTTACTATAATAAAAAAAATTCACCAATTCACATGTTTAAATTCATCATAATTATACTTTATATAGTATCATACCATGGTTATGAAATTTGGAATATGTATATCAAAACAACTTTAATTAATGGGAAACTTCAGGAATATGTCTACATGACAAAACTAGAAGGGTTTGTGAATCCAGGTGGTTAAAAAAAGATATAAAAGTTGAGAAAATTCATTTATGGATTGAAGAAAGCATATATGTCATGGAATATTCTATTCAATAAATCTATAAGACAATTGTTTTCATTAAAAATGAATATGATAAATGTTTTTAAAAGTATTTTAGTGGGAATTTAGTCATTTTCAAAGTAGTATTTGATGATTAAAAACAACTTATTAGAAATGAAATACCAATATTAAAATATCTTATGGTATAGTTAAATAAGTGTTTCTCTATGATGTAATGAAGTGAATCAACATATATTCTGGTAATTAAGACCATTCGTGGAAGATCTAAGAGGAAAGATGGTGTAATTCAAAGTACATATGTTGACCAGATACTAATGAGACTTATTATAGAATAATATAATAGTGTATTGGTTCTAGTGTCACATGGTTTAAAAAATTATAATAAAAAAATTTCCTAGAAAAATTAAGAGAAAGAGAGAATGAGTAATATACTATACACTTCTGCAATAGGATCAATCTTGAATTCTATGAAATTTACTATATAATATGTTGCCTACCCATTTATCATGGTAGAAAGATATCTAGTTTATCCCAGAGAAAAATATTGTTATACTATTAAGGTTATTCTAACGTATCTAATAATAAAAAAGGATATATTCCTTGTGTATGGAATACATAAGAAGATAGTCATAATGAGTTATACTGGTGCTAGTTTTGAAATATATAAGAATGATATGAAGTCATAGTTAGGATTTTGTTTTAGTTTTAATAGAGTTGTTTTAATATTGAAGTGTCCAAAGAAGCCAATTATCAACAATTCTATAGTGGATTAAAAGTATATAGAGGATTATGATACATCTAAGTAATATATTTGAATATTAAATTTTTTTTCAAGAGACTTATCATGTACCTTATAGTAAATATCCAATCAAATTGTGTTATGATGATATGGTAGTGGTGGATCTTGCAAAAGAGCTATGGTAACACTAATTTGTTTTTGAAAGTATCACATATTGAGGGATTTTTCCCAAAGGGGTGATGTTTAATTAAGTATATTCCAATAGTATAAAACATGAAATAAACCTTGAATAAAGTCCTATCTCAACAAAAGGATAACTGTCATCAAAAAGTTAGTGTATTGAAGGTTATTAGCAGTTGGATTAACTGGTAGTGGGAGTTTGAGGGAGTTGGTTCCCTAGAAAAAAATTATGTATACTTTATGATAACCTATATTCATTGTTTTAAATACAAATAAACTCTTTATCACATCATGAATGTTCTTATATATAAAATATTATGTGATAATTTTCTAAGAGTAATTGTCACATTTAAAGGTCATAGAAGTTGCCTACTATAATGAGAACCCTGAAGCACCAAAACAGTATTCATAAAGATATGTTTTATATTGGATGAAATAATTTTAGGTATATAAGTGATATAGTCTATCATTGGTGGAGATTCATATGAATTTTTTTTATTTTCTCATAGTGTACGACTTTGGTAATTTTAATTTTAGGAAATTAAGAGAATAAGACATGTGAGTAGGAAACCCACATTTATATGTGTCATTCGATTATCCTGTCTATGGATTTGTATTATGATCATTAGAATTGAAGATTATTATTAAGGAGTATTATAACTCAGGTAATTTTATTTATTGATTAAAACCATTGAAACAAATGTTTATGGAGAGTTGTGATGAGTTGGGTGAGTTATGAGAAATATTTAATTAATCAATAATGTGAGATTGGATTATATTACATATTAACCATTATTATGAGGTATTATGTCATTATAACATAAAATTTTTCCTCGATGGGTTCCTTGGTGTGGTTAAAGATGCTAACCTTAGACATTGGGCTACTTCATCTAATTCCACATAGGAAGAGGCCATGATGGTCGCACACTTTCTATATACATAATTTCTGTTAAATAATTATATTATTTAACAAGTTGAATATATATTATTCTTGAATGTGGTATAATAATTATTCATGTTTTCTTAATCACATATATTATATCACTATATATATTAGAGAATATTATGTGATAATAATATTTAAAAAATATTAATTCTCTATTTATTGAATATAATATTAATTTATTTATTTCAAAATAATAGTGATATTTATTTATTAAATAAATAATCCTTATTCAAGGATCGATAAATATTGTAGAGAAATGGAAGACCGAGTTTAATGGTCAAATAAGAAATAACATATATATAATATTATTTGAATAAATAATATATAATTTAATTTAAGATTTTAGCATATGTAATGAAATAATAATAATATTATTATTATTGAAGTGGTGTTCCATATGGATTATAGAAATAATAAGGCATGATGTGAAATTATTATTTTCTAACCCTAGTTGTATATAAACCCAATTATATTATTTTATTAAGAGATACAATTAATGTTGTGTTATGCATAATGATATTTGGATAGATTCCTCTCACATCCCTAAAGATATCCCTCTCCATTATTTCTCTCAAGACTGGAGTGCGATCCACTTCAACCACTAATTTCAAGTATATAGTGTTAAAATAGAACCCTTCCATGAAGTGATTCTCAGGGCGATCAAAGGTGAATAACTCAAGCATTAGTATCTACAGTTATCATACTTGGAGATTTATATTATGATGTATGATGATTCATGGGACATGTGTAGATAACCACTAGAGGGAATATATTCTTGATTCCTATAGCAGAAAAATGGTACAATGTCAAGACACTATCAGATCCATCATGAAATAAATATTTCCTCACGACTTAATTATTTAATTGATTAAATTAATTATAAATAATATATGAAGATCCAACACTTGGTTACAATGTCTTTCTATTGTATATATTCTTTTATTAAATTCCACGAATTGTGACTTTTATCATTATTTAAATATCATATAAATCCTTGATCAGAACAAAATGCAGAGTTGGGAAATCCCTATTATCCACTTCCATTGTATGCAAAACATTCAATTTTCATTCAATAATGCATCATAATATAATAAATATTTATAAAAAAATATTATCTTGAATTTTTATTCCACTGGTAACATATTCATAATCACTTATAATTCCCATTTTTCACATATTTATCATACCAAATTTTTATGAATTATCTCCCCATAATGGAGAATCAATATTATTTTATATTTTTAATTATTTCAATAGATATGATAATTTTTAGTCTCTAACATTAATTCCATGATGAAAAAAAATTCAATCCATTAATTATCACCACTTACCATTAATATAATTATGTTCTCCATTTTCCCTCTCTGGTTATCAAAGACGCGCAATTCTCCCCCAAAATATATTGAGATGAATGAATATAGGGGAAAATATATTCTATGGTGACCAATGAATATTCACCAAAATCAATCCTTTAACTCTCCAATGAATTCCACACTATATTGTTTTATAATGAATTTGAATAACTCTTTATTCAATACTCCCATTAAATTAACCCTTTTAATTCTATAACTTTATATTCCATCCATATAAATTATTTAGCTCCATTTACTCTAATATTTTCACACTGTAACCATAAAAATTTCTCAATGAATCATTATTTATTATATAATATTCTAATTATATTGAACTATATAAATAGATATGTTATCTATATGACTCTATATTACCATCAAAATCCAACCCCATAGAAAATTATCAAATTACTATATATATTTAAAAAAAATATCAAAACCAATGATAGTCAAATTTTTATTAGGTGAATTGATTTATTAGTTTTTTAAACTTCTTAGTCAAAATTCCATAAACTTTTACTAACTCCCAAAATTAAAATTTCTAGATATCTACAAAATATAATCCTATAAAACTTATCATTCTTAAAATTTAATAAAAATATCTAAAAATGGAAAAAACACATAAATATTTGATGGATTTTCATTAGAATATATAAATCATATTATTTTATTTATTTATATTTTAGTTCTAGATATCCATTTGATGAAAATTATAGGATATAATGTGGATATTTTATTAATGTTATGAGATGTCTGAATCATATTTTATGATATAAATTGAAAAATATATATATTAGGTGCATTCCATTCTTTATATTATAAAAACCTTTTCCAGATTTGAATCATAAATCTGGTTCATTAAAATTATGATAAACAAGTTATAATCATTTTAAATGTTCAAATGATTATATCCTCTATAGGGTATGTGTTTTGAGTAATTATTGTCATCTAAAAATGTTTGTAGGTGAGGAATTATTACTTTTATTAAATTAAGTATACACACATAAAGAGATTTTACATAATTCTGTTGTTGTGTAACACTATTTAGCTAATGATAAATCACTCTTTATTCCTAGTTCCCCAATTTTTCTCAAATAGTAATGTTCTATAATACCATTGGAGTTTTTAGGGTCCTATTATAGAATTAAAGTATTCTAGTGGAGGGTCTATTACCTATGTAATCAATCATCCATTATAAATTTATGGGTATTCTCCCTAAAACTTACTCCATTGGGAAGGTGTGTAATAAAAATGAGGTAAAATTATTTAATTATATTTTAATTATTTTATGCTCATTTGATGATAAAATTTCAATATTTAAAATGGGTTTCATTAACTGTAATGAACATTAGAGGACCAAAAAAACCCATCAACACTATCTTTTAAATTTTATCATTAAAAAAATCCCAAATAAGTCAAAGTAATAATATATCAAAATTATTTTATATATTGAACTCTCATATGTTATTCCTTATCTAATAATTTTCCTCTATATCTCTATACTTCAAAATAAAATTCATAAAGGGAATAAATCACCCCTTTTTTAATTTCTCTTATCAATCTAAAATTTAAAATAGATTTTCTAAAATGGTCATATCCTCTTCAGTATCTACATCACTCAAATCAATTATATGAGAAATAAAGTGATAATACCTCTTATAATATGACATGTATAACACTTCATCAATCCTTTTTTATTATAACTATAGCACCAGTTGATAAACTACCTCTCTAACTCATTCCAACACCCCAAAAGTGCTAATAAATCTATGTGATAATTAAATCCCATTTGAAATTTTCTCTAATTACACAATGTAAAAATTCAATACTCACATGATATCTATCTAAAAACTCCAATGTTATCCTCCTATGATTCACATCGTATTTATGTATACTCTGATAATTCCTCATGAGATACTAATTAACTTGTATATACTCAGTCATGCCAATCACTATCTCTACCCCAACTATAATAGCCTCACCAATATCAACCCAATATAATGGATAATGTGTATTTTTCCTATATAAATTCTTATATTGTTTCTTAAAATTTGAAAATAATCCTATTAATTAGTTTTGGGTTGTGATTGATAAAAAATATATTCTAAAATATTTGAAAATACTCAAGGAATTACTGAGAATTTATATCTTAATGTATATAAAAACCATGAAGAATGTTTTTCTTTGTAAAATGAAAATCATGTTATTAGGGTTTTAATTTCATTGTGAAGAAGAATCTAACACTTTAAGATAGATCCCTTGATTTTTTGATGTACTAATTATTTGTTTGAATGGATGGATGAATCAAAATTTAACATTATTCTTCATGAATTTACTAATAATTATTAATGAAATATAGAGATATTAAACAAGGGTAATATTAGAGTTTATCATTGAATATAAAATAAATAATTATCAAAAAAGGAATAAACATATTAGTTTTGAAAAAATTCTTAGGGAAAATGGAATTCATGATCCCACTAGAGTAAAGAGTGAGAGATCTGTGATTTTTTTCTTACTATAAGATTAAAGATATTTTTTAAGTTAATTAATGAGGATCATATTAAAACACCATATTTAGTGTAATTATCATTTTTAGTTTATAGATGATTGAGGTTATTCTTGTAGAAGTAGTGAGTTTTTTAATTTAGGGATAGTATGATGTTTTTTAATATTGTGAGAGATATAAACGAAGTTCATCATTGTGAACATGATAAAAATATAACAAATAGGAATTGTTTTTACTGTATTTTTGTACATGAACCCAAAAATGGTCTATACTAGTTATATATAGTTCAATGTAGGTTAAGCAAGTAAAAATAAAATATGAAACTCTTTTTATGATTTATCATTTCCATTTTTCATTATTATGGAGTGAGAAATGATTCACCTAATTTCAAAACAATATTTTTTGAAAGGTTATTTTTAAATTGACATACCATGACCCACACCTTTCTCAGGGGATCTTTATTTTATTGTGATAAAAAGTGGTATCAGATTGGAATGATTAAATCTATAGAGTTCTATATCTTATGATCCATGGTAGTGCTTATTACTCACAATGGGATTTTGATCTTTAATAAAAAAAACTCCCAATTATGAATTAATTAGATACAATAACACTTTCTAATCATTTGGAATGGATGTTTTCATATATTCAATGCATGATATTCTTGTTGATAATGAAATTATTGAATTGTACTTAAGTGACTTTAAGGAGTCAGATTCCGACAATAAAGGGATCAATGTGTTATGGTATCTCTAACCTAGACAATATCGAGGAAGGTGAGGTTCTTTATATCCTCACATTACATGTGGTAAATGCTTCTAAATTTCTATAAATGTGACTCCAAGGTATGTATTTCTAAATTTTTTGTTTTGTGGAAGGAGTATAGAGAGTTGAGGATATAATAAAAATAATCAATTTATATACTTTTCAATCAGTTGAATATAATTATGGAGGACATGTAGGTACCTAGATAAACCCTTTATTATGTACAAATAATGGAGAGATTTATAAAGATATTTACACCATGATTCAACCTCAAGGTTTTTATTATTGAGGGAAAGGGTCAATATAAGGTGATTTTTGATAAAAACATTTTGTATTCTAATAGTATATGATATGAGAAACATTAAAAATGAATATATAGAAAATAAAATATCAAAGGAAGTGAAATTCATGTCATTGAATAGGCATTATGTCAATGATGATCCTGAGGATATGGATGTTGATGAAGTCATGTAATTCCTTTCCTAAAATCCAATAATGGGAAAAAAATTCATAGTTAAGATTTTACTTGAATGATTTTTAAGTGGAATAATTTGGAATATCATTTCAAATTTTCCAAATAATTTATAAGATGATGATGCAACCATTATAAAATCAACCAATTTTGTGGAAGGAAATATAAGCTTGTAAAAAAATTATTAAAAAAATAATTTAATTCACAAAAATAAATTTTCTCAAAATAAACTAAAGTGAAATATATTGAGGACTTAAAATAAATCAATAAAAAAGTATGTATGAATATCATATAAAAATTGTAAATAGAGGATAAAAATGATAAAATAGATATTAAAATTAAGGTATGTGTAAATCTCAAAGTGTACTTGGATATTGTACTTTGTTAAATAGATGTTTATATAGTGAAAAAATTTAATCAAATGGAGTTATTCAAGATTAAGAAATACATATATATTAATAATAATATTATAAATATGATCTGAATATATAAATTTAAGTGTTTTATTTTTTAAATCCATAGTAGCTAGAAATACTAGTTGAGTCCAAACACTGAATTGAAGTAAAATCCCATATTATTGATGGTTTTACTATCTTAGTGAAGTATCTGGTGGAATTAATCAAGGGTATTTAAGGATAAATAATTGGATTATGGAAAAAGGATAGGGATTAAGAATGAATTTTGATACTTGGGATGAATCAAGAAATTTAATTATGAGGGATGTAATGAAATTGAAGGAAAGATGTGGAGGGGAAATAGAGAAGTTGGAATATTATCTTTAAAGATAGTGATTTAAGACCAAAGGAAAACCTTGAGTAAGAAATGATTATAGTAAATGGACATTCATGGTCAATAAAATTCCATAAACATCAATTAAATAGAGGAATATTTTTTTTTATGAATCTATAATTACCCAAAATATTGGTAGTGTAATAGAAACAATATATAAAAGAACATCACAAATCATATTTTACTATTGTAGAAATATGGGGTTGTACTCTGTAAATGAGTTCCATCGCTAAAAGGCGCTTCAAGGTGAAATAGAAATGAATATAGACAAGAGTAAATTCATACACTCAATATTTTTTCAATGGGTATCATTTTTTTTATGTAAATGATACAAACATAAATCCATTGATTTCTTATTATTTATAAAAAATAGAGTTCCAAGGGTGACTTTGAGAATAAATTTTCGGTAAAAAAAGTATTGGGAAAGAATACATTATATTTACATTTCGTATATTTTAGGTTTTTTGTTGATAATTACTATATTACATGGGTCTAGTGGTTCTATATAATAATGTTTAAATGATTTAAATATTTCAACGTGATTGAAAAAATTTTGGGTATAAAAAATATAGGGAAAATATAGATTTATGCATAGGGACTATGTGGAAAACATGAGTGAATCGAGTGATCCAAATAAGAAGAATGTTGATCAAGTTAAAAAGGTAGAAACATATGTGGAATGTGTAAGTAGTACACATAATACAAAATTACCATTAGACAAGGTGAGGGTTTCATAGAAGGTGAAGTAACATAAGATAAAAGTTGTTCACCTTTTTAAGGTGGTAATGCTTACATTCTATGAAGAGGATTTCATGTAAAAATAATCATGTGAACATATAGTAATTACCATTCATATTGGAAAGGATTTAATTTATTTAGAATTATATAAGGTTGAAATTACACATAATAGAGAACAGGTGAAGAATAATTTTGTGATTACTTGATTCTTTAGAGACCATTTCCTATATAATTACTCAGTGAACACTTCATCTAGTAAGCATGAATTATGATTGTATTTAACTTGTTTAGAATTTATCATAGTCTAAAATCATTAAATGGTGAATATGTTTTTGTATAAGGGATTTCAAAAAAGGATAATATGTTAGGCACGTCACATTTGGAATCATATAGTCGACTTCATATGATGAAATCATGTGGTCAATAGTGAATCACATAAGGATTAGAACATTTTATAAAGAAGTTTTTAATAGAAAAATAGTAAATGAAAAGGATGATTTAATATATTTGAAAAAAACCTAATTCACCCCCCTTTTGGGTATTAATTCTAGTGGAAGAAAATATGTATCACTGATAAAGTTTAAATTGAGTGAATATATCCCTATTTAATTTATGACATCAGTAAATCAAAAAGGGATTCTGGTATTTGAGGGAAATAATTTTAAACTATAAATGAAACAGATGTAAAACTAGTATTAATACTCAAAAATTTATGTGTATATAGAATATATTCATGGGATGACAATTTGTATGTATAGTGAGGCCTTATTAGATGTAGAGAAAAGTGGACTAGATTCCAATTACAGTGTAATAAAAAGTTTAGGGGGAGATTTATCTCACACAATCAACATGAAGGAGTTGTATTTTAATTCATCAAACAATATGTTAGAAAATATGATGAATAACTACATAGGTGATTAAAAAGTTAATGAATCTAAATTAAAAGTTATGTGGAATAATTACCAAGACTTGAGGATTTACCCAAATGAATCTATTGATGAATTCTTGGATCAGGTAAATGTTATTTTGGATAAAATGCATTTTCTTGAAAGAACCCTTGATTATGTGAATATTTTTAACTATAAACTTGGAAATTTCAACCTTGGTTAAATCTGAATGTCTCTGTAATTGAGGAAGATGATCCAAAGGATATAAAATTGGATAATTTTCAATGTACACTTGTCAGGTACACGATAAAAATTGATGATAATAATTTTGTATAAAAGAGAATTTCTAAGTACATGGAATTACAATCCATGAAGAATCTCACCATGGTGGATAGACAAGAAGAATATTATGTGTATGAAGTCATATCATTCCATCACATAAATATGTAAAGGGGAAAAGAATGTTTTAAGGTAATCATCCACTCGCATGCATTTATTGTGAAATGGTGGGTAACCCCGAAAAAAAATATCCTAATATTATTTGAGACAATAAAAAGGATGATAAAGTACATGTGAATAAATATCTAACCATTGTGAAATGAAATAAAGGTATTAATTGAAAATTATCTAAAAGGATGAACCTAATTTCTCAAAAAAATGATATTTGATAAGAGTGTGTGGTATAAGAAATTCAAGACTAAAAATATCACAATGGAAATACTATGGTAGTGGTTGTGGGTAGTTCTTAGACATCAAAATATAGTGACTGTGATAAATAAGAAGTGGAAAGGACATTTGAGCACCCAGTTGAACTAGAGGCCATGGTTGAAGAGATATATGTTTATAGGGGTGAAATGTGGAATTCAAAAAAAGTGTTTCATGATTAAAAACCATATATGTTGTAGTAAGAAGAAGTGATTTTGATATGGAGGGTTAAATTTAGAAAAAAAAAATATTTATAACTGAATTTTTTTGAGAAGGTCATTGAGTACAAGATCAAAGCTATATAACAAATAATGGTTATTAATGGTTTGACTAAGATAGTTAAAGATTATCTTAAATGTATCAAAGAGCTTTATAATGATGTTCTTACCATATGATAAAAAGTTTATGACCATGAGAGACTTTTGAATCCTAAAATGAAATCGATAAATAAAATCATGTTGTTGAAAAAAGTAAACGTAGAGAATGAGGGTCTAGGAAAACTATAAAATGGGTTTAAGTAGAATTAAAAATCATATCAAAATGACATGGATGTTATTATTCATTATAGTTAAATGAAAGAATATATGGTTCATGAAAGACCCCAAGAACCCACTATAATGCTAAATTATTATTTGGGTATGAATCATAACTATAATATTTAGAGAACTTAAGGTATGTGTATTTTTATTGTAATGAAACAAAAGAAAACACCTCAAACTACGTATTATTGTGTTGAAAATATAGCACATTCCTAAAATATTTTTTCCATATTCAGTTGGTATCAATGATAGCATGGTAAATAATGAAAACCAATAAGAGTAAAATATTACAAGGTTCATTTTTATGTTTTCTATTTCCAGTTAAATGGATTTGGAAATGTGGAATAACATTTATTATTAATAATATAGATGGATGTGTTGATAAATAACCAAAGTGTTTATACATTATAGCATAATGAATCACAATGTGAGATGAAAATGAAAAATCAATTTTATGCTCAGAAAGATGATGTTGGTCCATCATACTCTAAATGATATTTAGCATTTCAACCAATACCAGTTAAAATGAAAAGGAATTGGATAAAAAATAATATAACTAAAACAGTTGAAGATATTTATCTTAAATAATATGATCAAGATATTTTATGGATCATTTATAATTTTCGATCTTCCCATATAATTGGAATTATAATGTTATCAAAAGAATCAATAAAAACAAGGGAGGTTTTATTAGGATTTGAAATGATGAAGTACTAAATATTATTGGCTCCAAGAAAGTAAAATTTGAGATAAAATATATAATATACGTAGATGAATTGGTGATCAATGGAATTAGTCATAAGTTCATTAATTTTAATCAACATTGTGATTCATATAATTCAATAATATTTACCAAGAAGATGTGTATCATCAAGAGAAAAGATGGTTTGGTGGTGATATAGGGGAAAAACCTGAAGGAAAATCTCTAAATTTTGAGTAGAGAAGAGGATATATAATTTCTATATAAGGAAAATGAAAATTGGTTTTGGAATAATTGTTTCCCATTTGAGTCATCCATGGATGATCTGATTAAAATTTATATAGATCGATATATCCTTATGTTATCATGTGATTGAAATCCGACTTGTGATGCTTTCTAATATAGTAACATCAACAAAAATACTCATATGGAAAAATAACAAGAATCAATGAGAGAGCTTGAAATCATGTTTATTAGTGAGTTTGATCCTATCAAAATAAGATTAATTGATTATATGAGAGATTATGTTCTTCTCATTGATGATTTAAGTAGTATGGTATGGATTGTGGTCAACATACAATTGTATGAGGTGTTTAGTTGCATAACACATTTCCAGAGGGAATTTGGAAAGATACTGGAATAGGAAAATATGAAATCAAATAATAATAATGAAAATAAGTTGACCAATAACTTGGTGGAGGATTATATCAGGAAGTATGTGATAAAGAACCAAGTCTCAGTAATGGGAACACCTAAGAAAAATTGTGTTGTTAAGAGGAGAAATCGAATAATAAAAAATATGTATAGAACAATACACATTGAAAAAGATCTTCTAGATTTGTTTTGGATGAAAGTAGTCTTGACATCAGCCTATATTTATAATAGATAATATTTTGGTTTAAAAGAATAAAATATTCTATAAGAGTCATGGTATGAAAATTAGTATACATTTAAATACTTTCAAATCATCAGATGTAAAGACTCAACCTTTAACATTACATAATCTTATGGATTTAGACCATAATTCAACTAATTGCATTTCCAAATATCTTTTAGGTTTAGAGTTTTAAATAATTAAGTCATAATTATTATATAATAAACCCATAAATTACAAGGTGGATACTTTTACTGAGTATTAATTTTTCCCACATTATAAAACCATTAAAAGAAAATATGTTTTCTTGGTATTAAATATATTATCAGCCTTTAAATTATCTTATTATATTATATTAAACATACCTAAACCCTATGATTTATTAAATACATGGGATTATCACAAAAAGCTTAGTAATGGACAAGAAATAAATAAATAAACTGTTAGTCCTTGAATACTAATAAAAAGTTTCACTTTTCAAAATAACAAATTAGGCTCAAAATAAAAACATTTCCTTAATTAATAAATAATATTATATATCATATAATATTCATAATACATTTCATTATAAATATTTAGGGTAAAATAAACTCATAATGGTTTATTTGGAAATTTGAAAATCAATTGACATTTTTTCATAAAGTATAAATTTCACTTTTACATATGGAATAACCATCATGGCCAAATTTAGATTATCCAACCCAGATACTCATTAAATAACATAATGGTTAAATTCAAAACATTACCATATATTAATCATCATAACTACTCATGGTTTAACTATCTCATTTAATCTTGGAATGACCATCGCAATATATTGCCATTTTTTCTTAGGATAAACCTAATAGGTTAACTCTATCCAATATTTGTAATAACCATATGGTCGACTTCCATACACTATTCATTAGTGGAATATCAAAGAACCACTGATATTTTTTTTATAATATAACCCCCATCCTAGTAAAAAATTTCAAGAACCATAAAATGATACATAAAATCTTACTTTATAAAAATATTTTTGAGGAAAATCAATTTTCAGGTTTAAAATAACTTATTTCAAAATATTTTCAATTATAGTGTAAGAATTATTATTTGAAATGAAACATATAAAATTATATAGCATGATTCATGGAAAATATTTTTTTTTAATGTGGGTAAATCTTCTAATTGTATATATGATATAAAAACATTCCTTATAAACCTTTATAAAAAAGTCACAAGGTACCTTGTTTGGAAAATGGAAAAAAGTATCCCTTTAAAAAAATTGTAAATAGTAAAACATGGGTAAAAATGAATTTAAAAAAATCATCATATAATGGTAAAATCCGTTTTTAATTTTTTTTGTAGAAAATATGGGTGTGGAATAATTATAAAGTTTTAAGGGAAACATTAAAAGATGTTTCTAAAAAGAAAGTTTCTTACCTTGAGTCTGAATCACCATGTGCATTATTTATCTTCATGAGTAATAAACATAGGTTAATTATTTAATTTCTTAAGAACGTTTTTCATTTTTAATATTCCTTTTTTTTAATCTCTTACCATGATATAATTAATTATTTCATTAATTAAATTAACATCAGATGCTTTGATGTCGTATGTTTGGATGATATTTATTTCATAAGTCAAAAATAGATTCTGTAAGTTGACTATGGTAAAATGGTAATAATTAAATCATCTCATAAATAATAATAATTAAATAATTATACTTATATATATTATCAATATGATCTGGTGATGAAAAACAAATCACATTGGTTCATGAGGTGGTAGTCCACCGTACACACAAACGATGATTTCCTCTCCCATTTGATGGAGGTTTGAGATTGATATTTTTGTGACATTAACATAATGAAATTTAACTATTTTTAATATAGTGAATTTTATATTTTATTGGTCAAATAATGTTTTATGGAATTTAATGAAGAAGAAAAATCAAAACATGCTATAAAAAATTATACCTATTATTTGGAAAGTCTCCCTTGATTAACCCAGCATGCACTCTATGATTAGCATTATGAATAAAATACTTATAAAATTAGGTTAGAGATTAAATTAAGGTATTTTGGTTTATATTTGAAAAATTAACGGGGTTTTAAGTGTGAAGGAATGAGAAGAAGATGTTTTATTTTATAAGAGATGGGAGGGATACTCTTGGAAATAGTCAAATATTAAATTATTATAAATTAATTCTCAATTCCAAATGGGAAAAACTAATTTATTTTGAATATAGAATGATATTGAGTCTAAATAACAAAATATAACAAAAATTTGATATTTATTTAATATGTATTTGTCCATATGTTTTGGTTTTAACCCCTCATTAAAACTTTTAAATCCAATCATTACAACAAGGTTATTTACTCCTTGATTGTCAAAATAATTACTATAAATAGAAAAATGGTCCATAAATGAACCATGGTTGATATTTTAAATCATATAACAATCAATTGACATTATAAAAAAAATTCAATTTTTTTATCATTTAATATAATATTATTTATTATAACATATTATTAATGTCCAGTTTTAGAATTATTCATTAGTTTGATTTTTTATGACATTAACAAATGAATTAAAATTAATACCAAATGTTTTAATACATTCTGAAAATGTAATTGGAATTTAGAAAAGTTGTGGGTCATATTATTTTTTAAAAATGTACTACTTTTAAAATTTTTAATATCATTTATTTTATTTTTTAGTAATTGAATAATTGCTCCATCTATATTGTGTAAGAATTTAAGATAATTATTTATTTACTAAAAATTAAAATTAAATTACATTAATGAAGATAAATAATTTATATTTAAAATAAATATTTATAAACTCATATATCTTCTATTTAACCCCATGTTAATAATATTATATTAATTAAAAACAAGTGTTTGATAATGTTGACTTTACTTTAAATAAAATATTATAAACCTCATAATCTCATCCAAATTGAAAAAATAACACATATTAAAACTTCATATGATTATTTATAAGATATAATAATCCAAATAAATAATTTAAGTGTTCAACGTCATGTTATAGTCCTTATTATTTTATTTTTAACCCTTAATTACCCGATTTTCCCTTTACCATGGTAATAGATATTTCTATGTTTACTATAAATTTTGACTAAAAATAAAAGGTAAGAAATTACTAAATTTCGAACCACATATTCCAAAAATATAGTTAATTTATTAAAATTCAAAACACAGAAGTGAAATAATTTAATTTAAAATTAATCTGGTAACATGAAATGAAAAATATTTTTTTAGAAAAAATACCTTTTAAGTATAAAATGTTTTTTACTAAAATTAATTAAAAATTTCTTTTAAAATCATAACTGGATTTTTTGTAATTATATATTTAATAATTTAATTTTAAAACTAAATTAAAATATAATTTTTATATATAAATATTTTAAAAATAATTTCTTTTTTTTAATAAAAATTAATATTTTGTATTATTCATTAAAAAATCGAACATTTTAGAAAATCATCAAAATTTCACCATAAATTTATTTTTATATGATAATTTAGAAAATTAATTAATTTTAACAAATTCATTTTCTAAAATTTCTAGAAATTAACTAAATTATTTACTTAAAAAGTAATAAAAATCAATGTTGATGAAAATCTATATTTAAAGAATGAAAATATTTTTCTAAAAAAAGTGATTATTCTATAGTAAATTAAACATAAAGTCAAATTAATTAGTACCTTTATATATATTTTTCTAATAAAATATTCTTATCCATACCCACCAATCTAACGACTAAGTCATAATGGTCATATTTAAATAATAATATTTCATTGTTTGTTAAAGATCTATGTTTCATATCATGTAATCTATTAAACAGTTTTTTTTAAATCATAGTATATTACATTAAAAGTAATATTTTTATTCTCAATAAGGAGAAACATATGATGTTTGAGTCTCGCTGGGATAATGTGATATTTCATGGCTACTTAGGAAAAAGTAATTCATATAAATGCTTTGGTAAGTAGCTATGAATGGTTTTTGAGTGTGATAATGTTTATGTGGTAGAGATTGTGTGGAGTATTTATAAAAAATTATATGTTTCATTAGGATAGTGATGAGGAGTTCAAAAGATCAAGGGGATGAAAATATCTTGAGGTAAACTCATAATAATATTTAGATGATGAGAGGGATAAATCTAGAACTTTATCCACATAGAATATGAAGACCCAAGATGAAATTAATAGAAAGAATACCATAAATCACTATATAAAACCAGTGTATATGAGGAGAATTAATTCTCCATGTTAAACATGTTTCTTATCATAGGTAGAACCAAAATGTTTTGAATATCTTGACAATAAGATAATTGGTGTCAGGAACCAGCCTGGGTACCCTGGTAACTCGATAACCGAGATGGACCTAACATGTCTTGAAGGGAATTCCCAATCCCCATGGGCTAGTGACTAGCACCTAGCATCATACAACATACAAGTTGGACTGATTTTTTCCATAAGAATGTGGGAGGGAAATAAAAACAAAATAGTATGCATATCAAAATAAAACTCCACATGGATTAAGGTACTAGAATACAAAAAGGCATAAAGCCAAAGTACTACAACACAAGTACTAAAATAGGAAACAACCCCAAAGTCCATAAGGACACAACTCACCATGTCCAAATATCAATAGTTGGATCCACCTCTAAGAGATCCCTTCCCTTTGCTCGAGTCTGGAAGGAGAAAGTCTAAAAACAACCAAAGTAAAAAAAGTATGGTGTGAGCCTAAGCCTAGTAGGATACAACCAAATATTCTATAATAGTTTCCAAATATAGATTATCCAAAGGAAAGCTTCCATTTTTTAAATTAAATAGGTTTGTAAATTTAAAATCATATTTAAAAAAACATGCTAAATAGTTTTAAAATGGTGGAAATTTATTTAAAGAAAAGGCTATACTTTACAAGAGATGTAATATTTCTAAAACAAAGTCTTATGTAAAACATTTATATAAAAAAAAATTATATAAATTAAGTATTCATGTAAATCAGTTCAAACAAAACATTGGCATGGATTTATATCCCATGTATAAATAAATAAGTGAGAAACATGGTCATTTGCCAAAAGATATGAAAGTATTAACCAACTATTGGATTCTGCACTCTCTATGTGAACTCAGCAAAATGTGTTTACACACATCCCTATGACACTGGACAAAGGAGACTCATCACCAACCTATCAGGGATTTTACCCACTACATATATGTTTTAGAACGTTTCCATAACATAGAGTGTTTCCAAATAACTGACAAACTACCTAAGGATTGCATGTGCTCTTATATTATGGGTAAACTATTTCAAGACTGCTTAAAATAAGATCAATCCCATTCTTCCATTTCAAAAATTCCAATTTATTTCCATTTAAAACCAAAACATATTTTATTCAAAAACATGCCTTTTTCATATGATAAAACCACTAGGTTTCTATCAAATTATTTTAATTCCAATATCAAGTTTGAAATTCATTCAATACCAATTCCATACTTTTCAAAATTACTTTTCACAATTAAATTCAACAATTTAATTAAAAACATTTCATCCAATCAACAATTTAAATTCAGTTATTTAAATTAGGAAATTTTTATAAACACACACCAATTTAATGGAATTGAAGGTTTTTCCAAATTTTCATTCCAAAACTATTTCAAATATCCAAATTCATCAGAATTGGGTTTTATCAAAGAAATTGAATGAAAGATTAAGAATTTTTTTAAATAAGAAATTGAAATAAATCAAGGCATGTGATGGTAATCAATTTGGAAAATTATGTTGGAACCGCCTACCTCTTTCCCTAATAATGCCACTCGCAATGACACTCGCCAATGAGAAAGAAGGTGAAGTTTCCCTTGAAACACAAACAAGAAGCAAGATCCAACACCATGTGATATAGATTCATCAATCCCTAGATGATCCATTTAAAAATCAAGAGTTGAGAAGGATAGAAACTCTATGAATGAGGGAGAACCCTTACCCAGGAATCACACTATAGATGCAACGAAGATCCGAAGAATATCGGATCAAACCGGAAGGTGGGGTGCCTCTGAAAAACTACTTGGGATAGTCTATAGTCGAGAGCCAATAGGTTTGGGAATAATAAACTAAGTGGTACTTCAAAATGGATTACTTAAGGATGGGTGTGGGCCGAGTCACGACGTATACCCAAGGGTCACGACATATAGGCCACATTGGATAATTACGTCAAAAAACCCACCACCTCAGGTTAAAAAAATCACTATTTAATCACTAAAAGACATGTAACTTAGGTGCATAGTGTGTTCCAGCTCATAGTATGATCACCCCATTCACGACATGATCTCCCTATCCACGACACACAACCAGCACCAAGTACACGATGTGTACTTTAGGTACATGGTGTGTACTTGTTCTACAGTCTATAGTAAACTATGAAAAATCACATAAAAGGATTTTTAAATGAATGAAAACATAGAAAATATGGAAAGTTAC
The DNA here is from genome assembly GCA_963277665.1 of Viscum album. Classification (NCBI taxonomy): domain Eukaryota; kingdom Viridiplantae; phylum Streptophyta; class Magnoliopsida; order Santalales; family Viscaceae; genus Viscum; species Viscum album. Next base: position 1,744,050,511 of record OY728153.1, read on the forward strand.
CTGATCCATGTAACATAATATTACAAACTCCCCACCATAAAAACTTTTTATCCCCAAAAATCATATGAAGAAGCATCCATACCAAAAAGATGAGGCCACTGCTCTCTCATCAGTTCCTCACATTCCCACATCTCATGAATACCAGCACCGTGATTTAATAGCACATGAACCAAAGGTATCATCCTCCCATGAAGTACCTTGGTCTCAGAATCAACTATCCTAACTGGTTGCTCAGTCAAAGATAAATAAGGCTCAACCTCAAGATCACTCCAGGACAAAACATGAGATGGATCAGATAGATACTTTCTCATCTGCGATAGATGGAACATGTTATGTATCGATGTCAGCTACAATGGATGTGCCAAATGGTGCATAACTTTCCCCACCTGCTCAACTACCTTGAAAGGCCCCACAAAGAGAGGAGCAAGCTTCCCTTTCCTCCTAAGTCGTCGATGACCCAATCAGGTTGAAACCCTTAAGAACACCTGATCAGTAACTAAAACTCCAAAGGTCTATGGAGTCGATCATCATAAGAAATATATCAGATTTGTTCTATAAACATCCTCTGATCAATCAGCTGAATCATTTCTATCGTCTCATTCACCTTTCATGGTCAAAATAATGAACTTTCACCAACCACCAACCAACACAGCAGAGAATTAAAAGGCCAGACATACAAGGCCTCCAAATGTGACATTCTGATTGTGGACTCATAACTGTTATTTTAAGAAAACTCAACCAGCCCTAAGTGATCATACCAAGCCTCACCGAAGTCGAGAGCACAAGGAAAAATCATATCCTCAAGAATATTCAATGCTCTTTCTGCCTATCCATCTAACTACGGATGGTAGTCCATGCTCAAACGAACCTGAGATCCTAGTGCCTCCTGAAGGCCCCTCCAAAAGAGATAAGTATACCAAGGATACCTATTAGATACTATAATATATGAAACTCCCTGAAAGTGAACAATCTATTTCACATAGATATTTTACAAATCCTTAACTTTTTCCATATCATGAATGTGTATAAACTGAGCCGACTTGGTCAGCATGTCGATGACAACCCATATTGAATTCTTCTTTCTCTGGGTACGAGTCAACCCAACCAAAATGTACTAGAGATCTCATCCCACATCTATGTAGGGACTGGAAGTAGTTGAAACAAACATAATGGTTTTTGGTTTTTGGCTTTCACTTGTTGGCACGTATAGAAATGAGAGATAAACTCAGCAATGTCTTGTCTCATACTTGGCCACAAGAACTGCCGCATCATTTCAATGAACATATTAGTGGTTCCTCAATTCATAGCCTACTGATAATTATGGAAATCCCCCATCACTCACATTCTTTCCACTAACAGCACAACGAAGCAGTTCCAATAGATTAAAACACCCTATTTGGAGAACGACCACTAGGAAACTATCTCCCCATCATAAAGGGATTCTCTAATGCTACATAAATCATCATCATGCTATTTATATTGAAGAATAATATTGAGAAGAGTATAAATCAATTGAATTCTGTCCAAGGAAACTTCAGTCCCTCCCTCATGAACTACAATATGCAAATGTGAAAAGAGATCCATCAAATTCCACTCTTTTAAAGACACTTTCACATCCCGGGTTAGATGTTTCCTACTCAAAGCATCAACAATAAAATTCTATTTCCCTAGGGTATATGTAATGTTGCAATTGAAGGACTACAGGTACTCCACACAATGCCTCTACTAAAGATTCAAATCTCTTTGGGAGAAGATATAACTCATGATTTTGTGGTATGAATACACCGTAAACATTTAACCGAAAATGTAGTGCTTCCAACTCTTAAGTTTTTGCATCACATATGTATGTTCTAGGTCATGGGTGGGATAATTCGTCTCATGTGGTCTAAGATGATGAGATCCATATGCAACTACGTGATCACCCTACATAAGAACGCAGGCTAAGACAGAACCTAATGCATCACAAAAGACCAGATAACCCTTCCCAGTTTCTGAAAGAGTCAACATTTGTGCACTAGTCAACAGATATTTAAACATGACACAAGAACTCTAACATTTATCATCCAACAAAAACTTCACCCCCTTCTGAGTCAGAGTAGTCATTGAAGAATCCATCTTCGAGAAGTCCTTCATGAACCTATGGTAATATCCAACTAAGCCTAGGAAGCTCCGAATATTGAAGAAATTTCATGGTTTCTCCCAAGTCATAATAGCCTTCAACTTCTCAGGATCAACTGATATACCCTGTTCAAACATAATATATTCGAAGAATTTTACTCCCTGAATATAGAAATGACACATTGAAAGATTGGCATAAAGGAGGTGATTTCTTAGCAGACTCAGAACATTTCCCAAATATTGTACATGATCCTCCTTTGACATGGAGTAGACAAGAATGTCATCTTAAAATACTACCACAACGGTGTCCGTATAATCATGGAAAATCTTGTTCATTAACTCCATGAAAACTTCAAGAGGATTTTTTTAACTAAAGACCATAATAAGGTACTCATATTGGCCATACCTACTCTGAAATTCGGTTTTCTAAATTTCAGATTATTTTATCCTCAAATGATGGTAACTATATTAAAGGTCGATATTTGAAACCACTTCATCCCTTTCGGCTGATTGAAGATATCATCAATACATGGAAAAGAATATTTTTTCTTTATCATGAATTGATTGAGATTTCAATAATCAACACATAGGTGAAGAGAACCATCATCCTTCTTAGAAAATAGGGTTGGCACTTCCCATGGTGAAAAACACGGGCAAATAAAGCCTTTCCCAATAAGATCATCCATCTGAGACTTCATCTCTTTTAGTTTAGATAGAGAAATTTGGTAATATGGGATAAATACTGGTTGAGTTCCAAGCATTTATTCAATAGAAAACTCAACCTCTCTCACCTGTGGTAGATCAAAGAAATCCTAAGCAAACATGTCAAAAAACATAACGACGATTGGAGGAAGATCTCCACCCATTGGATCTCTCTCTTGGTCAAAAGCAAACACTAATATCACTTTCCCCAACTATGGATAATAAGGTGTGTCTCTACTCGACCTTGGGTCCCATTATCCTTGAAAAACAAGAGGCACATCACTGGGTGCAGTAAAGTAGACCCATAAAAAATAATAATCAATTCAGGCTTTGTTGGAAATGATCCAATCCATCCTGAATATGTTGTCAAGAGATTTTATATCAAGAATCAAAAAAATACAATCTAGAACAATATTTGATAGAGAAAATACACAAACATGACTACATATACCCTTCTCTCTTTTCGTACCAAGGGGTGTAGAAATATCCATTTCACAAGATTATATCTCCATAATATCATTAAGTAAGTTAAAAATATAGGTTGAAATAAAGGATTGATATTCACCAGTATCAAAGAGAGCAGTCATTAATGACTATGTATTGGTAATGGTACCTCTCATAGTCACTGGACCCATGTCTACTTCCTCTAGAGACTCTTTCACTGTGTGAAGAAGCTTTTCTATGAATGCCTTTGGATGGAACCCTTTTATAATTGATGCATTTGATTGACCTGTAGTTTTAGGAGGATTTGATGATCTTGTCCTAGTATGCAGAGTAGATAAGTGATGGTAGAACCTCTGCAAGGTCTATAAACATCCGCAGGAGATAAAGTTCTTGGGTGCCTCCGTGAAAACCCTCTTAGAATGTTTTAGATTTCCACACTGATAGCAGGTCAAAAAGCTTCCTCCTAGAACTATAGGATATTTGTAATGACACTACCATCAATAACTTCAATGAGGATTATCACGCTTCCATTTTCCTTTGAAATAACCAACACTTCCATTGGGAGAAAAAATAACTCCCATCAACCCTAACATGATATCCAAGTTCATCTCAGCCATCATTTCTATATCCATCACATTATTATAAGTGGGTATCTTCAGCAAGGAAACGTAAGAATGGATATCTAGTCAAAGTCCCAACTCAAACTGTTGAGCCTTCATCCTCTCATTAGATATAATCTCAAGAGTAAAATACAACAGATCAAAAATGAAATTTGAATACTCAGTCACAGTTTTTCCGGCAATCTCAAGATTGAAAAACTCCACAACCTTATCCAACACCATCGACTCTATATAGAACTAATTGGTGAAAATAATATTGAAGTCTTTCCACTATAAGACCTTATATTTCCCAGTAGTTTCCATCGTGTCCCACCATCTTCTTCTCGATCCCTCCAGCACGAAGGTGGAACACTTAACCCTAATCACATCCAATTTCTCCAAGAACTCAAATAGATGTTCTATGTTACTCGACCATTAATTAGAATATTGAGGACCAGTGGAGCCTTTGTATACTGCTGGATTATAGTGAAGGAACTCTTGAGAATGATTCTGAAGAATATCCCCATGAGGATCCATAGTTTTATCCTGAATGGGAACTAGATGTGGTGTATATACCAGAGCTTGGGAAGTGTGCACAATCACCTCAAGTAGGTTTGGATTGACAACAAGACATTCTTACTGAGGTTCAGTAGTAAACTTTTACTATATCTGATTTTCACATCTTCTCAAAAGATTGATTCTACGTGACATCAGTAAATAAAAGGAAAACATTAGATTGAAACTCAAACTATGTACAAGGAGAAATTATTCTCAATATAATAGACACACAAGATTTTGATTTCAACCTATTGAAATCCCTATAGGAAAAATACTAGAACAAATCCATAAGTGGTATTTCCCTAGCACACATGGTGACTTAAGGTTTATTGTGGGGAGATCTAGCGAGGCATTCAATCACAACTACATCTTAAGTCCCTAAAAGATTTCAAAAATGCATATTGACTTCAAGAAAAAGGATCAGCTACCTCCTCTGATTCCCATTTTTCATGAACCAACCTAGGTACCCTAGTAACCTGATAACTAATTTGGCCCTAACATGACCCAAAGGGTGTTCTCAATCCCCACAGGCTAGTGACTATCACATGGAATTATACAACATATAAGTGGGAATGATTTTTTCACAAGAATTTGAGAGCGAAAAAAAGAAAAAAAGTATGCATATAAAAAGAAAACTCTACTAGGATTAAGGTACTAGAATAAAAAAAAGAATATGTTCAAAGTGCTGAAACCCAAGAACAAAAATAGAAAACATCCCCAAAGTCCCTAAGGACCCAACTCACCAAGTTTGAATCTCAATAGCTAGATCCAACTCCAAGAGATCTCTTCCCTTTACTCGAGATAGGAAGGATAAAGTCTTCAAACACCTGAAGGAAATAGTAGGGTGTGAGGCTAATCCTAGTAGGATATGACCAAATATTCCATAAAAGATGAAAAATATAAATTGTCTAAATAAAAGATTTAAATTTTTAAAATAAACAGGTTTGTCAATTTAGAATCATATTTAAACAAAAAATGATAAATGGATTCAAAATGATTGAAATTAAATTAAATAAGATGATTTACTTTACAACAGATAGAATATTAATAAGACAATGGCTGAAGTAAAACATTTATATAAAAGTTTATATAAATTCAAAAGGCATGTAAAGCAGTTCAAACAAATATTGGAATGAATTTATATCTCAAATATAAATAAACAAGTGGGAAACATGGTAATATTCCAAAAGACAGGATAGTATTAACCATTTATAGTATTTCTCACTATATATGTGAACTTAGAAAAATGAGTATACACACGTCCCTATGACACAGGCCAAAGGATACTCACCACCAACCCATCAGGGATGTGACCCACTACATGTATGTTTTAGAACATTGTTGTAGTGTAGAGTGTATCCAAATAACTCACTAACAACCTAAGGCTTTCATCCACTCTTACATGATGGACGAACTATTTTATGACTGCTTAAAATATGATCAATCCCATTTTTCAATTTTAAAAATTCAAATTTCTTTCCATTTAAAACCAAAACATGTTTTATTTAAAAACATGCATCTTTTACAAGATAAAACCACTGGGTTTCTATCAAATCATTTTAATCCATTCGCATGTTTCAAATTAATTCAAAACAATTCCATCATTTTCAGAATTCCATTTCATAATTAAATTAAACAATTTAATTAAAAGCACTTCCATCCAATTAAAAATTTGAATAAAAAATTAAAATTAGGAATTTTCCCCAAACCCACCGCAATTCAATGTAATTGGTGGTTTTCTAAATTTCTATGCCAAAGCCATTTCAAATATCCCAATTAATCAGAAATGGGCTTTATCAAAGAAGTTGAAATAAATACTGATCATTTTTATTTATATCAGTAATTGAAATAAACAAATAAATGTGATGGTAATCAATTTAGAAAATTAGAATGGAACCACCTATCAGTTTCTTGAAGAATTGCACTCACAATATCACCCGTCAACGAGAAAGAAGGTTATGGATTCCTTGAAACACAACCTAGAATCAATATCCAATTTTATGTGACATAGATCCATCAATCCCAATATGATCCACTAAAAACCTAATAGGGGAGAAGGAAATAAACTAAAATAATAAAAGAAAAATCTTACCTGGGAATCACATCGCAGATGCAATGAATATCTAAAGTCGTTCAGATCAAACCTAAGGGTGGGTAACCTCTAAAAACTACCTAGGTAGATTATAGGGTTATTATCCAAGAGGTATGGGAATAATAAACCAAGTGATAATTCTAAACTCATTACTTAAGGTTGGGTGAAGGCTAAGTTATGATGTGTACCCAAGGGTCATGATGTGGAGGCCATGCTGGATAAGTACGTCAAAAAACCCATCTCCTCAGGTTAAAAACCCATTATTTAATCCCTACAAAACATTTACCTTAGGTAAAAAATGTGTACCAACTCACGACATGATCTCCCCATTCATGAAATGATCTCCCAGTACACAATATGAAACCATCAACAAGTAAACAACATGTATTTTAAGTACACGGTGTGTACCCATTCTCCAATCTGCAATAATCCCAAAAAAATCACATAAAAGGATTTTTAACTGAACGAGAATTTATAAAAGGTGTAAAATTAGCAGATCAAGGTAATTGGATGTCACAATTGGGTTTAAGAGATGAATAAAGTTCATGAATGAATCAAGAAGATTTAGATAGAGGAGATTATTTTAAGGCAGGTAGATAATAATTTCATCAAGAAAAACCCGGGTTTCCTTAAAAATATAAAGGAATATGGAATTACGATTCAAAATAAAAAAATATTTGGGTGCAAGGGATGGTACTAAAATATGTTTGTCGATGCCGAATAAAACATTTCACCTATAGAAAACATTGAGATAATTCAACTATTTGTATCCATTATTCCATAATGGAAGTTAAAATTATTCCATATATTTTTATCATCAAAATTTATAAATTCATTTATGGAAGATTCAAGGTATGTTAAACTACCACATAGTTTTCTTATCCATGAATATGATTACAAAATATTCCAAAATAATAAGACACTTAATGGGATGAATTATGCCCCAAGAGTGTGTTATTATAGACATGATCAATACCTAAAAATCATTGTTTCAAATATATTTGATTTTATTATAATATCTATGAAAAAATGATTGTAATCAATGGATTACAGTTCTAGTTTATGTGGATGACATAATCTATGATGGAGCATAAAAATTGCATAGTAAATAATTTTTATAATTCCTAAAATGAAAATTTGTAAGGTCGATGAGTGGGATGTCAAATTTTTCCTTATTCTATAAGTGACAAAAGGATTGTATCAGAAATTTATTTCTTAGTATAAATATGCCAATGTGGTTTTGAGAATATTTGGAATTGAGGATTCAAAGAAGAAGAAATTTTTAATTTCAACCTGGTTTAATTTTTTGATGGATTGCAAAGGAAAAATGGCCAATGTCATAAAATACAAAAAGATCATTGGGAACCAATTGTAATTAATAATGAAATTAACTTCCATTAATCTTTCAATATTCCAAGTGGATTTATATCAATTTAATCCCAATAAAATCTACATGATTGTATTGAAAAGAAACATATGGTATATTTAAGTCATGGTGAATTTTGGTTCTCTCATTAATGAAACATCTCAACGAGAGTTATTGGGGTATACATGCACATATTGTGATAGTTCAGTAGATGATAGAAATTTAACATTATCTAGTGAATTATATCACATAAAATTTTTCATTTAATATTTTAGAATGAAGTAAGTGTGTATTTATTTAAGAACTGATGAAGATGAATATATTACAGTGACTCAAGTTTGCACACATTTACTATGAATAAAGTGTAAGCTTGAGGACATTGGATTTGAATGGAAGTTTCAAATCATAATCAATTATGATAATTTGTGCTCAATTAATCTTATAAAAAATCCAGTACGTGACTAAAAGAAAAAAGAATGTTGAAATAAAGTATCACTTTATAATGGAAACAATGGACTGTGGGCAGGTGAAGTTGAAGTGTGTGCCTATATATATCATCAATATGTATAAATAATGAAAGAATACTTACCCAAAAAAGATATTAAAGGGAATATTCTTGCTCTGAAAGTTCAATTTACTTCCCACATTTGAGATTTTTGTTTTTTGAACCCCCACTGACTGAAGTATATTGTTATTTTCCCTATGTATTGATCTATGTCCTTTTCCTAATTTTATACCATAAAGGTGTGACCACTGTGTTTGTTGAAAAAGAGGAGGAATTATTTGAATAAAAATTATTTCTAGGAGAGAGATATTCTATGATGATCCATGAAGAGTAGAGAAATATAAACAATTTTATTTCTCATGATGATGAATAAGTAGTTCATTCATCAAAGACATATCAAAAAAGGATGTGTTTGTGTATGTTTGAGATTAAAGTATTTTATGATTTATGATTTATGACGTGTTCTAATAATTTGACACACTCTTTTTAGCTTTTGGTGTCGATCACCATTAACTTTTAGTATTGGATTTCAATTGAAATTATTGTCATGAAAGATTTCATCAAATGGTTTTCTGAATGAAGTGATTCATTGGTGAACTTCACTAGATAATATTTTTTCTCATCTTGAAATTTGTTTATTTATAATTATAGCACCTGTTGAGTTATTTTTTGATTTAGATTTGGTGTCACATTGTGAGAATAGTTGTTTGAGTAAGACTTCAATTTTTTCAATGATTTTTCATGAATTTATTTTTATTCATTGTGAGTAATTATAAATAAATCAAAAGTGATATATTATTGAGAGAAATTTCCTTATATCTATGTATAAGATATTTTTGTTTTTTTATTTTTTGATTAATATAGATAACAAAGATCTAATGGTTTCCTTGAATAAGGTTTTAATAATGGTGAATTTTCATAGTGTTTATGAAATTTTTGGTGATGATAAATCTTGGGAAAAGGGTTATTTCTATATAAGGTTTTTTCAAACCATGTAAGAATTAGGAAGAATATGTAAGAGTTTCATGAAAATAACTTAGGAAGAACATTTCTTGTGTTTATAAGGAGGAAACATATGTGAATCGTATATGAATCTTATGAACCAAAAAAGGAGCATGAGAATGCATAAAGGTTGCATAGAATGAAAATACGTGTAATATACATGTTTTTTATGATTAAAAGGTGGTAATCATTGTAGTAAACATAGAGGATTTAAATGAAATAGAATATGTTTTCCATGTAATTAGTGTGTATTTCATAGTAAGAAGGTGGCAATTTATCATGATGTGGAGAAGGATGATACTATGTGATAAAGTGAATGAGTGAATGATAATTTTGATAATAATTGATTTTTTTCTGATTACTTTTCCTATTTAATGACTCACTAATGAATTCATTTGGTGAGCATGAATTATGAGTTAATTTAATTTTATGGGAATTCAACTTAGTCATAAAAAATTAGATGGTAAACAATATCTACATAAAGGAGTTCAGGATAGGAGAATATAAATGTTAGATCATGTTGGGAATTATATATGTGGTGAATAGTGAACCATGTAAGGAGAAAAAAATCATGGAGTTTTATATGAAACAAGTAATATATAGAACCATGGATTTAATTTATTTTATAAAAATTGAGATTCATGACACACTCTCATACGTGTGAACCAAATCTAAAATAATTTATATCAATATGGAATTTTCATGGAGGAATGATATATTCACTTCATTAAAAAAGAACATTTAGATTTTAAAGTGTGATTGGTTGTAAAACATGAGAGACAGATAGTCCACTATGAACCTTGTAACAATAGTATACTATAATTCATTTTGGTACATGGACACATCAACTTTGAATACGGCTTATACTATCCTATTTTAGGTGAACCAAATAAAATTATTACATCCTGTGAAAATTTTAAGTTCCCATCATACACTTCAATAGGAATGAGAAAGATGCTTTTTTTATGATGAAAGAAGATCCAAAATATGCTATTGTTTTTTACTAATATACCCTGATTCATCCCTTCTAAGGGTACTTAATGTATTGGGGGTAAAAAAATAAGCACATTAATGTGAGTTGAAAATGAAAAGTAAATTTTCATCCTTATAATATGAGACAAATATGATGTATCCAAAAGAGTAACAAATTTAAAAACCTCCAAAAGAGCTAAAGAAACAAAAAATGATTAAAAATAAACAGTATAAGAATGAAATAGTTTGGTTGATTTATTTTAAGAAAATTGATCAAGATGATGTATGGATTCCTGATAATGGACACACTTCCCATATAATGGGAAATAAGAATATTTTGAAGAGCATAATGTAAGAAAAAAAGGTGTCATAAGATTTTTAAATGATGAAGCTTTAATAATCATCGGCCTCAAGAAATCAAAAATCACATACAATGACATGATACCCACGGATATATTTGATGTTGAAGTCTTTCGTCACAATTTACCAAGTATTGGACAATTTTATGACCTAGGGCATGCAATAGAAACCACCAAGAAAAATATTGTCATCAAATAGATGGATAATGAAATTTTCATGAAAAGGAATTGTGAAAGGGGGGATAACTACCTCATTAGTGGAGTATACGATTTGTTATTTCTATCCATGAAGGATTAAAATTGGTTTTGGAACAATATGATTAACCACAAAATTGAAATGTATTTAAATGAATTAGTGAATACTGTAAGAGCTTATGATATACTTATGTTTCCATGTGATCACAAACACACATGTGATGTTTTTAAAAATGGGAAGATCATTTATAATAGTTAATAGTTGAAGGATAATAATTCACCAGTATATATTTAATTGGAACACATTGATATTATGGTCCAATATTGCTGAAATCCTTTTATGGGAAAATGAATTATGTTCCTTTAATTTAATAATATGGTAGAATGAAATGGTTAATGGTGATCCCTCGTAATATTTAAGTATTAAATTGAATTAATCATTATATGGGGATGTATAAAAGGATTCATTATTAGAATATTATTAAATTTGGGACAAATAATGGCATTAAATTTATAAGTTTCCTAGTATAAGACTATCTCAAGATGCATGGGATAATGAAATAATTTTTAGTGATAATGAATCATCAAAAAACTATTCATTTCATAGTGGAAACATGATAATTAATAACATGTATTTCATTGTGACACCCCATGTATTTTTGGGTATTTATATTTTAAGGACCATGAATATTGATTTGCTATGAAGTTCATTTAAAAAAAAAGGAATAATATTGTGATTTTGAATGATTGGATTCCCTAAAAAAATTTGGTTGGGATTTAATGCTCAGTTAGTATCCTATGTATCCAAGAGAGAATTGTAGAAGGTTTTTGTGGCTAGGATATTGAAAAACTACATCAGAAGAACATTCATAATGTAAAATAGTGTTCGTGGTGTGAAATCACTAGGTAGAGGGATGTCCCATCTACCTACTGGTGGATTCGTGCTATGAGCCCCAAATTAATTCTATAAACCATGCAAGGTGGATTTTTTAAAAATAAATGAAGGGTAATTTGTGTGTCCCCTTTGAGTTTTATGGAAATTCACACATAGGATAGGGAAAAATATACATCCCCTCCTCATCTTTCAATCCCCATTGATTTAGGGTTGTTGTTGGTGGAATTGTGAATTGATTCTGGATATTCCTTACAATAAATTTCTATTATATTTTGTTTTAAGTTATTATCCCTAAGATCATTCTGATTGTGGTTAGGGTTCTTGATGATTTATACCAGATCATCGAGGAAATATTCATGATAAATGGGTATTTTTCTCAACTTATATAGAGTAGGACCCATGATGATGTGTTCAGGACACTACATCCCATTGTTGTAAAGGTATATCACCATATGGGTTTTCCTAGGTTTTCTCCCAAAATGGGTAAAATTGACCAATAAATGGGGTGTATTAATTGGTTATTTTTTGTGGATTAGGTCTGGATACATGTTGGAAGTGGACCATAGATGACTACTTAATGATTTGTTGATCAGATGATTCCCATTGAGTTTTTAATAAATTATTCCAATATAAATTAAGTATAATAGTTCATGATAATTTTTTATTTTGGATTATGTGTGATTCTTCGAATGATATTGTTCCTCATAAGTGTGGATAAGGCTTAGTGATCTTGGATGTGACTTGGAAACAAATTTTGATGTGGAAACTCTTGTATAAAAGTAGGTGTCCCCTATAATATAATTTCATATTCCTATTTATTTATGATTATCATTAAATGAATAGTTTTTTTGGGTCATGAATGGTGTATAAAGATAAATATAGTCCTTAAGAGAGATGGTGGGTTGAAATAAAGCCTCCCAAGATAAGACCATGTGTTGTTTAATGACATGGGTAAATTAGGATCACCTGATGACTATAGATCCAATGAAAAAAGTTTATTTAACAAAAAAGAGCCATATACATTTTCCTATGATGTTATATGATATAAACAAAATCCTAGGATAGGTTCCAAGGCCTAGTGAAAAGGTATGAGTTGATTGGGAATGAGTGATGATGAGCGAGATGGTCATATGTATTGTAGGCGATAAGAAAACTTCCTTAGGAATCCAATGGAGTGACTTTTCATGTGAGATGAGTAGGATATGTCCTTTGGGATTTGGTTCATATGATAAAGAGGGGGATCCTCTATATAATAATATAATGGAACCCCTTAAGAGATATGAGATGAGACCCAATGAGGGCCTTACAGGATTTTTGGGATATGGTGTTGGATGTTGGGGGTATTGTATGAGAATTAGACCCATAATATTGAGACTAGGGTTGAGACAATGTTATGGTTTGGGATTTTACCTTTATAGAGAAACCAGAAGTGATGAGGTTTTTAGTGTGGTTAGAATGGACAGAGGGGTCTAGAGATCCAATAGTCAAGCTCTGATATCACCAAAGGGTGATAGACATGAGTTGATATCAATAAGTAGAGACCACGATAGTTCTGGAGGACCTAGTAGATACCTTGATGGGTAGGATGTCACATTATTTTGATAAGGGGATATGTATCAAATAAATTATACCTTCAGATTAGGTTTTGGTCAATGTGATGGGATGTGGGAAATACCAATATTGTATGAGTTTAGTGGACCTTCCCTTACTAGTCTTGGGTTTAGGACCACCCATGTGAGGTATGGGTTAATATTATTGATTGTGACCTACCTATAGTCTATGGGGATGGTTTAATGTTCATGAATATTATATCTCAATATTATTCTAGTATAGGTTAGTTTTATTGACTATGACCACCCTAGAGTCTATGGGGATATGTTATTATGCTTGATTGTGACCTACCTGATGTGTATGGAGACATGCTTGTGTTCTTGACTATGATGTCCCTTGAGTGTACTAGGATGGGTCAATGTGCTTTGAATATGACCATACTTGAGTGTTTGGGGATGGTCAGTGTGCTTGATATGACAACCCATGAAAATTATGGTCCATAATGTGGCATGATTCATGACCTATGGACCCTACCTTAAGTGATAAGGTGGTTGGTAAAGATGTTGTCATATAATGAGGCCCTATTCCTTTATGTAGTGGGTTGAGATTTGGATTCCACCAGACATTCAGTATTTAGATATAGGAATGAAATCATTACAATAGAACGATATGATGAATGAATTTTATCATGGAAACAAAAAAGGTATGTAACACCTTGATTTTTTATGATATATTTATTTTTAGTTAATTTAATATTTTTGATATTTTTCATTACATGCAACACCGACTTGGTTTGTGTTTCACACAACACAGAATTTCTAGGCTATATTATTTTTTTATAATTAATTTAAATATATAGTTATAACATAGCCATAATAATATTAATAGTGATAAAAAAATTTAAATATTATTTATAATGGTTTAATATATATAAAACATAATGATGATAAAATAAATAATTTTTGGTAATGTCTTTATATGTTGGGAAATATAATTTTCTCACAAGTACTGATTTTTATGTCCTTTTATGAACAATAATGAAATTAATTTTAAAAACATTTAGAAATTAAATCTGATAAAAAACATATTCTTTGAATTAATAATGTCAAAATTATTTTAGGTCAATTTTTGGGGATTTTTTCTAAGAAACATCATTTTGTGTGAATAGTGAAAGAATACTGAATTCTAATTCAAAACTGATTTTTCTTATAATTTATTTATATAGTTCATTTTTTTAAAAAAAATTAAAGCCACAATAGATCAATTATATATCTATTAATCTATTTTAGTACATTTGAATAATTTTTATATTTAATTTAGATATAGAAACTTAGTGAACATTTGAACGTTCTCACTTTAAAAACAAGATTCTCATCACGTATATGAGATTATCATTAAACCAAATTTTGAAACTTTTGTGTATTGAATTTTGAAAAATATACATACACGATAGTAATAAATATAATATTCATAGTCTAATAAAATAAACTTAATTCTTACTGAAAAATATTAGTGAATGTGATTAAAATTAATTTTAGCGATTAAGGTAAAATTAATATCAACAAGGGAATAAACTTCAAACATAAGGGCCCAAATAGCCTATAAAATTTTCCAAAACAAATTTAATGTCCATATTTAATCTATAAAACTTCCAAATATGGAGTTTTTTTTTTGGTTTTTTATTACATTTTTTAGGTAAAAACGTGGGCACGCCTAACTTGTTTTAAAAAATTCGAAGTGTCTCCTTTCCCTCCCCTGTAGAGGCCACCACCTCCTCCCTCATTCACTCATCTCAAACAACTTATGTTCAGAAAATATCTTCCCAATTCAATTCTAAACATCCCATTATTACTCATTGAATCCTCTATTTGGGATGAAATCCAACCAAGGAATCCCTTTTATGCAAACTAAAAGGAGTTACCCAAAAAATAGGTAACATCCTTCCTCAAACTCATTTCCTTTATTTTCTATCTCCACTGCCTCAATTATTCTTATTCCATGATAAATAATAGCCTCAGTATCCTCAATATGCTGATATGTTGTTATGATAAGGTTTATATGTACACATACACACACATCCA
The DNA here is from genome assembly GCA_963277665.1 of Viscum album. Lineage (NCBI taxonomy): Eukaryota > Viridiplantae > Streptophyta > Magnoliopsida > Santalales > Viscaceae > Viscum > Viscum album. The sequence continues at coordinate 1,744,065,950 of OY728153.1, forward strand.
TCTAATGTGTAACAAACTTACCGTTCTTGTGTACGCTGAACTACCACCTCACGAAATGATGTTCATTTTTTCCATTACCACCTCCCATTGTTGGGAATTATGATGGAAACTATTTTTTTATATTACATATATAGTATATAAGATTTAATTATTCTTATTTAATTATTATATAACACATTTCTTCATTCTTCCCATTCCGTGTAAATATGATAATTTCGTTTGGGGAAGTATGGACTACCACCACCTCAAAGCGATATGATTCATTCACACACTACATGGAATGTATTAATGACGAGTATAGTAAAATTATATGATATATATTACATAATAAATATACTAAAACTATATAATATATATAAATATATTTGATTAAATTACAATCTTTCAATATGACATTGAAAAACAGAAGCAACATTCATGTTTACGTACAGATTACCGTCACCTCGAATGGTGTGTTCCATTTCATATTTTTATGTCATATAGATTATTATAAATACATATATACTGAATATATATGATATTTATATCATGTTTTAAATTTTTTAAACCATTATATAAGTATGAGTTCCAAAATATAACAAATTTAGACACATATGAAAACAAAGAGGATATTACATGAATCAAACCCTTAACTTGGAATCATTATTAAGAGGGAAATATAATGTAATAATCAAAAAAAGTATGGTATTATATATAATAATATTGTTCTCTAAATGATTTAAAATAATCTTATTTTTATTTTAAAGTAGTTTTGTATGAGTACAAAAAGATTCAAGACATAAGATAAGGGAATTCCATCTCACTTTTAATTTCCTTGAGATACATTCCATATTCACCGCTATTTTCTTTTGGATAGTGTATATACTTCCCTATGAAATGTTATATCAATAATTTCCTTTATTTAATTTTATTATAACATTTAATTGATGTTATTATTTCATTTGGATCACAATTTTAAATTTACTCAAGTAGTGTGGGTTTTCTCATCTGACTTTTATTTCTATAAGATTATACCTTATTCACCACTCGTTCCTTTGTGTAGTGTATATAATGCCCAAGAATATATTCTATTATTCTAATACTTAAATTTATTTCTATTTTCATATCCATTTGATGATAATTTTTTCATGGGGATTATACTATAAAAGTTACTAAATTTGTAATGTAATGTTTTTCTCATTTTTCCTTCATCGAGACACAAGACATGTTATGCACCTATATTTCGATTTGAGGTTTATATAATACATTAGAAAATTTAAATAATAAATATAATTCTATTAATTATATTTTTTGATTTATGTAATTTTATTTTCTTACATGGGGATTATAATTAAATTTTACAAGTGGTAATATTTTATTGAAACTATCTCATCATTTATCGAGTTTGTTTATGATTATGCTTCCACTGAAGAAATATTATAATCCATATCTCAAGAGAACTATTTAATTTTAAGATCCTTTTTATATTCTAGATATATTCATGTATCGGTACCACTTTACACTATTTTATAAATAAGATGAAAAAGAATGAATTTTTAAGAAAGTCTGACTTTACCATTCTCTACAGTCAGAAATCTCTGTTCATTCAAAAAAATTCTTTCTAAAAAGGATTTAAAATTGTTTTAAAGAATTATTTATAATTTTAAAAATTATTTTCAAAGAAAAGTTTTTCAAAACGTTTTCAATATTTCTTTATATATTTCAAAGTATTTTTAATGAAATGTTTTCAATATATAATTATATGTTATCAATATTTTTCGAAGAAAAAGGTTTTAAAAATATTTTAAATCTTATTTTATAATTTTTCAATGAAAAAGGTTGGAAAAATATTTTCAAGATTAATTTATAACATTCCAAAGAAAATTATTTTTTTAAAAAAATAATCTTTTATATTTTTTCAAGGGAAAAGATTTTCAAAAAAATTTCAAGCTTCTTTAATAAATTATCAAGGAAAGTTATTTTTATAATCATTTAATGGTTCGTTTATAAGTTTTGAAGGAAAATAGTTTTCAAAATGTTTTCAAGAATGTTTTATAATATTTCACTAAAAAAGTTTTTCAATATGATTTTAATCCTTTAATATATTTTTTCTAAGTATTTTAAAATAAATGGATTTCAAAAGTTTGGTATTTTAAAAATCCCTTTTTAAATGGAGAAAAGATATTTTTCTCAAGAAATTTTTGAGAAAGATATTTCAAAATTATTTTACATATATATCTATTTATATAAATCATTCCTTTATTAGAAAAAATCCATATATTCTATTCATATACACTCTTTCAATGGATTATGTTTTTATGTTGTGGTGTTTATGAAAATATTTTCTATTTTAGGGGTAATATATTCATGAAACCTATTTCTATTTAATGATTATATTTTTATAAAACCCACTTCTTGTCATGTGTTATTATTTGATGAAATGATTATGAAACCTATGTATTTTCTATTGTTTATGATATCATTAAATGTTTATGATACCCATTTCATTTCATGGGTTATGATATGAATACATATTATATTAAAGAATAAGTATGTATTGTTTAATTATGAGATGGGTGGGACCTATATCTCCCTCCAAATCATTTGGTGAAGGTTTATATCTCATTAGATAATGACTAGCTTCGAGTTAATGAGTTGGATCCACTATATGAAGATGGGGAAACCAAATCCCTCACAAGGAAAGGTATTCAATTGGGGATAGTGCACTGACCCACTAAGTAAGTGTAGTCACCATCAAGTTGGAAGATTGAGAAAATTGATCTTCTATGGGAAGATAAGGAAACTTGATCCACTATTGTAAGATAGGGAAACTTTATCCCTTACAATGAAAGGACTAAGATTAGGGATGGTGGTGCATCCTTCCTAGTAGGTTTTTTCCCCATGAAGTTCCCAGAGATATTCTATAAATTCATCTTGAATTTTCCGAAATGATATTAAATGATTATGTTTATTCCAAAATTCCATGTGTCATTAATATGTTATTCTTTCATGGACCATTCTCTTGATTACATTATGATTCATATCTCATGAACTTCTAAACTTTGTGGCATGATTCATTTTTATGATATGTAGGTTATGATCTTATAATGTTATGATCATTATCTCATACCATTATTCTCATATTTATGCTTATATATCTACCTTGTTTACCCTTACTGAGAATCTGAGATCTACCCTTTTTATGTTTCCTTCCCTATTGTATGAAGATATATTTTATGTATGATGTTGATAAGAGTGGTCCTAGTCTCATAAAATCTATTGGGAGAAAATTTAGATCACTCATATACTTGTGTTTATGTTTCTATGCTTCCAAAGGCACTAAACCAATATGGTCTTCGGGCATCTATTTTTGTAGTGTTTTAAATATTCTGTAAAAATGTTGAAATGTCTATGTACAATAATATCTGGTTTTTATAGTCCTTATCAGAGTAAATTTTTAGTAATCCTTTGGAAAATAGGATGATAAAACTTTAGTAAGATCCATATGCATACTTCCATATATATTTCTAGGGATGTCTCAAAGGATAATTATAAGGATGAGTTTTCATTTTAAAAAATGTCCTGGAATTTTGGTAAAGGATAGAGTGAGTGGTTTCCTCTAAATACATCACTCTATGGATACTATAAGTGGATTTGGTTTTGGAACTGATGTAATTAGGAGTAACAACTCTAAAAAGGTTCTTCAGGACATACTCTAGCGTAACCTGGTATATGAAAAAGTGAATTACTGTGCACCTGGTTTGAAACTCATGGGGGATATACTTTGGGAATTTAGAAACACTTCATGAACTAACATAAAGGATTACAAAATTAGTTTCCTATGAATATCCTAGGATAAACCTAAGGTTCCATATATTAAATAAGGCGTTATAATTTATATGTCCTATATATTGTATTTAATCATGTGGTTCCTCACTATGATAGTTGTTTCTTATTTAATGCTTTATGGTTTTAGGCAATAGAGGGAACCAAAATGAACTAGGTTATCATAGAATAGGATGGAAAATTTTCTGATGAGCTATCAAAGGGGATGATGACTGGAGAGAAAGATATTTCAGTTATGAAGAATCATCTATCATGATATATGACTAATAATGTTATCTTTGTTGATATTACTGAGACATAAAATAAGTGGATAATAGACTTTAATAAATTTTCACATGGTAAGGAAAATAGAGTAAAGAATATTTAACTTCTATCATGTAAAGAAGAAGAGAAGAATAACCTTGAGGAATATCATAAATGGGTGGGAAGATGTTATATGTGCGGTAAAAAGGATCATATAGTGATGAATTGTCATGGAGTTCAATGTCTTATCTATAGAGAACATGGGCATTACCAAAATCAATTACATATCCTAAGATTTTAATTCTAAACCAAGGAAGGAACTATTCCATGATAATCATTAAAGTGGAAGGATTTAAGTATTTATGTATTTTTATTTTAGAATTATTATTGGAGAACTATATATGCATTGTTCAGTTTATGTTTTTGATAAGTATTTATATGATTGTGTTGAATTTTTCTGATAGACTAGAGATTTGATTTAACAACAAAGTGATATTTTGAATAAGTGAATATAACCCTTCATATTTTCCTTATGTTAAGATAATTTTGTTTGGATAATGTTATTTTGGATATGAATAAGTAAATTAATGGGTATTGATTACCTCATAACTGATAAAGTATTTGTTGACAATGTAGTCTATGTTATGATAGATGAATCTCAAAAATTCTTTAATTTAAGGAATATATCCAGTAATATTTTGAAAATTAAGCATGCATGTTTTCCAAAACTATTTATGGTAATTTAAATTGTTACAATGTTTTAATAGAATATATGATGAGGGTATTCACGTGGTTGGAATTTTACATCCAATGGATATTTTGTGATAAATGGGGGATCAATGTTATACTAATTTCGTTACTTTTTATATAATTTTTGGGATTTTCTACATTTAGAAGGGTTATAATATTAACCATTTATCAATAGTCTATGTTAATATTTATAGGAAGTATTTTTTATTGTGGTTGTTTTAAAAACCTTATTCAAAATTCTATTTAGTGATTAAACTTATTTCAAGGATATCCATCATATTTACTTTGAAAATTATATCAATGTGGTTTTTTAAAAGGAAAAAATGTTTTTCGAGTGAAAAATCATGATGTCTAGAAATTCCATGATACTTGAACCATGATAGAAGGATGATAAGGGTTTCACGCCTACCATTGGCTTACGTGATGTACTTGTTAATGTGTAATTTTCTAGTTAAACAATTTTAAAAATAAATATTAATAATGAACCAGTAGTGTTACTTTTTATGATTATAGATTAACCATATTTATTTTTATGAATATTTAGAGAGATATTGTTATAATTTTCATTCTTTTATGGGACTTAAGATCTGTAAAAGGTTTATTTTAGTGATTCTGGAATAAAAGTTATTTTCTAGATATCCATTTATTAAAGTAATCGATGTATTATAAATTGATCAAAGCACAACCAAGGAATGAAATTGTGTTTATAAAAATATATCAAGTTAGTATATTTACTTATATTCGTATTCAATAAAATAATTACTCAATATAATGAAAATAAAAAAAAACTATTTTTCTAATACCATATTTTTTGTTAAACCGATGGCCTTTTAAATAATCATAGATTTATTACTTTCGGGTCCTCAACGTTTCAATGATCATTCATTTGTTTGTGATCAATGACCTCAATCACTCCATATGAATATTTACATTTTCGCTAAAATTCTAGGTTTTTACTTCCAACCTATGTTCTCCAATGTGGAAACCCGTAAATGAGTTACTCTAGGTAACATTTATGGTTCCAAAATTCCATTTTAGAATGAAGTTTTAGTGTTCATTTTTATGACGTGGGTTTCTATTAATGGAACATAAAAGTATTAAACCATTGATAACCCAGATGAATTTCAAGGGTGAAATTCATTTTGTGAGGTATAGAATGTGACACATCTATTTTTTTGTAAAATATTTCATTGAATTAATTTAATCCTTTTCATATTTTTCATTACACGCAACACCAATTTGGATTGTGTTACACACAACACTGAGTTTCAATGAAATAATTTTTTTATAATTAATTAAATAAGATATTTATAACATACCCATAATAATATGAATAATAATAACCTATTTTTAAATATCATTTATTATTTTTTAATATAAATAAAACATAATTATGATAAAGAATTTAATTTTTGGTAATGTATTTATGTGTTTGTAAACACTATTTTCTTAAAAGAATATATTTTTATGTATTTCTATGAAAAATAATGAAATTATTTTTTAGAAAAATTTATAAATTTAATTTTATAAAATAAATATATTTCTTGAATTCAGAATGAAAAAATAAGCTCTGGGTAATTTTTTTGGTATTTTTCTGAGAAACACCATTTTTTGTGAATAATGAAAAAATGTTGAATTTGAATTCAAAACTAATTTTTAATCTAAATTATTTATATAGTTTTATTATTTTTAGGTTGGTTTTAAAGTAAATATATATTAATGAAAAATAAATTAATAAATTTTGGTTATTATAATAATTTTTATTTTTAATTTAGAAATAAAAACTGAATGAAATTTTCAACATTATCATTTTAAAAACTGGACTTCTCGCCATGTGTGCGCGATTAGCATTAAACATAATTTTTCCACTTATATGAATTTTATTTTAAAAAATGGACATAAAATATTGTAATAATTATAATATTTATATTCTAATAATATTAATTTAATTTGTTACTCAAAATATTAATGAATGTAATTAATAATAATCACAATAATTAAGGTAAAATTAAGCTTAATAAGGGAATAAAAATTATACTTAAGGGACCAAATGAGCTAAACAATTGTCCAAAACCCATTATTTGAACATATTTGGGACATAAAACTTCCATTATTGAGTTTGAATGGGTTTTTATGACTTGTTTTAGGTAACAACATTGGTCCACCTTACTTGTTTTCAAAAAATGCCAAGTGTTTTCTTTACCTCCACTATAAAAGGCCACTGACTCTCCCCCTTCTTCACACCTAGAAAACCATTTAATATTGTCCAATATCTACCCAATTCACTTCCTAACATCCCTACATTATACTTTTAAGACTCCCATTGGGAATAAATTCAACTATTGAATCCCTTTGGTGCAATCCAAAAGGAGTTACCCGAAGAAGAGGTAACATCTTTCCTCAAGCCCATTTCCTTTATTTTCATTATATAGTGCCTAAAATATTCTTATTCCATGAATTCATAATATCCTAATTATAAAAAATATACTGATATGTTTTTATTATATTTTTTATACCTACACTTACACGCACATCTATCTAATGGGTAACAAACATACCATTCTTATGTATGGTGAACTAACGCCTCACGAAACAATGTTGGTAGTTTTTACTTTAAAACCTCTCATGGATGGGAATTATGATGGATAATATTTTTATATGATATATATGATGTATTAATTCTTATTTAATTATTATATATCACATTACTTTATGATTTCCATTTTTTTAAATATGATAATTTTGTTTGTGGAAGTGTGGACTAACCCCTCTTCAAAGTGATGTGATTTGTTCTCACACTACACATAATGTTTTAAGGATGGGTTTAGTGAAAATATATGATATACATGACATAATAATTATACTACAATTATATTATATATCTATAAATTTATTTTATTTTCTTTACTTCTTTCAGCATGACAAATAAAAATGGAAACAACGTTCATGTTTACGTATAACTTATTGCCTTTAGAACTGTGTATTATTTTCTATATTTATATATTATATAGATTATTATAAATACATATATAATGAGTAAAAATCATATTTATATAATTTTTTTCATTATTTAATTCATGATATAAGTATTGAGAGCAAAATATATCAAATTAAAACACGTGTGAAAAAAAAGTAGATATTACCCGAAGGGATACCTTAACATGGAATCATTAATAATCCGGTAATATAAAGTCATAATAAAACATTATATGATAATAGATATAATAATATGGTTATTTAAAGGTTTTATAATAAAATTATATTTATTAGACATGTTTTTTTATGATTATGAAGAGATTCAAGACCTAATGTAAGGGAATTTCATCTCACTTTTTATTTCTGTGAGATACATGCCATATTCACCACTCACTTATATTTTCTGGTGTATATGCTATAATATGAAATGTTATATAATTAATTTAAATTAATTAATTATATTAAAATCATTAATTTATGTTATTATTTCTTGGGGATCATGATTCAAAAGTTATTTAAGTATTTAGGCTTTTCACATCTCATTTTTATTTCTATGAGATTTATGCCACATTCACAACTCATTTATTTTTTTAGTGTATATAATAAACATAAATATATTTTTTATTATTATCATTAAATTTTTTGGTATTTATAAATCCATTTGATGATTTTTCATTCATGGTTTTTAGGTTTCAAAAGTTCCCAAATTTGTATCGTCATTTTATCACAATTTTCCTTCTTCAAGACACATGGCATGTTATGAACCTATATTTTTCTATGAGGTGTATACACTATATCTGAATTTATAAATCAATAAAATCATTAAATTAATGATATTTTATTATTTTCTTAATTTTATTATATTACATGGGGAGTATAATTCAATGTTACCATGTGGTAAGAGTTTATTGAATTGATCTAATCATTTATCAAAATTGTTTATGATTATGCATAAACTAGTGAAATGTTATAATCCATATCTCAATAGAACTTATGAATTTTATTATCCTTTGTATATTGATTATATATTCATGTATTGGTACCATTTTCCCACTAATTGTCACAAAATATGTTTAATAAAGTGTTTTTTAGACAGTCCGACATTACCTCTCTCTTCAGTCGGACATCTATGGTCATTCAAAACCTTGTTTTCTAAAATGGTTTTCAAATTTTTTTCAATAATTATTTATAATTTTTAAAATTATTTTCAAATAAATAGTTTTCAAAAAGTTTTCATGCTTTCCTTATAAGTTTTAAATGTATTTTTAAAGAAGAGGTTTTCAAAAATTATTTATGATTTATTTATAATTATTCAATGTTTTTTCAAAGAGAAAGGGTTTTAAAAGGTTTTAAAAATTATTTTATAAGTTTTCAAGGAAAAAGGTTTTCAAGCTTATTTTATACATTTTCAAGGAAAATATTTTTCAAAATAATTTCCAGGAAAATAGTTTTCCAAATGGTTTTTAAGATTTTTTTATGGTTTAATGGAACGAAATTTTCAATATATTTTCATTGTTAATTAATATTTTTTCAATGGAAATAGTTTTGAAAATATTTTCAATATTTTTTTATAATTTTTAAAGTAAAATTTTTTTTCAAAATAATTTCAATCCTTTATTATATGTTTTTGAATTATTTTCAATGAAAATGTATTTTAAAAGGTTTAATGTTTTAAAAATACTTTTTTAAATTAATAAAGTATATTTTCCTCAAGAAATGTTTTTGAAAGATATTTTAAAATTAGTTTTTATATAAGATGATATCCATTGATTTTAATCATGCCATTATAGGAAATAATTCAAAGTTTCCATTCACATTCCTTTTACAAATGGATTATGTTTTTATGGAGTGATGTTTATGAAACCTGTTTATCCTTCATGAGTCATATATTTATGAAACCTATTTATTTTTCATGGGTTATATGTTTATGAAACCTTGTTATTTTTTTGGGATATAATTTGATGAAATGATTATGAAACCTATTTATTTTCAATAGGTTGTGATATGATTAAATGTTTATGATAGCCAATTAATGTCATGGGTTATGATGTGTATTTTTATGATATTGTAGCATATGTATGTGTTATTTCATTATGAGATAGGTGAGACCTATATATTTATCCAATGAATTGGGTAATAATTTATATCTCAATATATAATTATGGAATTTAAGTCTATGAGCTTGATCCACTATGGGTAGATGGGGAAACCTGATCCCTGACAAGGAAAGTACTACGACTAAGGGTGGTTGAATGTCCCACCCAGTAAGTCTAGTCAATATAAATATAATTACCCATACTTTACATACATTGTTATTACCTCAGAATTTAAGCACACTTATTACAATATATAACAAAACCAGGAAAGGACCGTATAGGTATAGTGTCTTTAGAAACTGGGAAACATAAACAACTGGTTCATAAATCATCTACACTGTCTCCATTTTATTTTATCATATCTAGAGTAACTTTTGGCATATATTACTTAATATCCTTCTTCCTGACCTAGGGAAAATAAAACATACAAAAGGGTGAGCTCAAATGCTCAGTAAGGGTAAACAAAAGAAATATCAATCACATCATATTCATAATAACATAACATTTTGGAAATCTTAACCTGCAAAAGAGATCATAATTTCATAACATGGGATAAATCATAGTAGTGAAATGTAATCCCAATAATAATAACTTAAGTCATGAAACATTGTGGAATACACACATAATCATAGAAAGTCATTTCTTAGTAGTCAAGACTCATAGCCAAGACTATCTTAGCGGACAAAGTCCATTTCTGAACTGAGTTCACTCCTCGTTTCAGTCATGTTTCACTGAACTGGTTTAACCTGCCGTTCTATCCATGTCTATATCATGAGATATAAATCTTTACCCAATGGATTGGAGGGAGATATACATCTCACCCATCTCATAATGATACCATTCTTATGTGTGCCACAATATCATAAATCATACATCATAGCATAACCCATGTAATAAAAATGGGATTCTTAAACTTTATGCCATCATAAGATAAAAGGACACAAAAAATATAATTCCATCATAACATAATCAAATTAATTTAAAAATAGGGATAGAAATATAACCCTATATTATCTTAGATGGAAAATAATTTTGATAAAATGCTTGAACTCCATTCTTGAGGAAAATATCCTTACTTCTTAAAAAACATTTTCCTTTATTAAAATGTCATATGATATTAAACTAAAAGAAGTTGATTAAAAATAAACTTGAAAACTTGTAAATGAAGCTTCATGGAAATAATGTTCTAAAAATCCATTCATGCTGTATAAGTTAAAAAACATTTTTCTCGTACTTTGGCCGGAAAAGTCAAAAAGTGCCTCGTACGAAAAAGGACAAAATATTCCTTTCATATCTTTTACTAAAAACTCACCGAAGGGTAAAATTGTATTTAAAAAATTTAATTATGATAGAAATAATATTACATATTTAGGAAACATGGATGTGGATGATAAAATACACCCCAGTAAATACCAAAGTATAAACAATCTTGGATAAAAATGAGATTGTGATATTTTCCCTTACCTTAGGTCTGATTTTCTTCGTACGTCTCTGAACCTCATGTATAATGATTTAAATAATGTTATTTACTTATTCCATAATCATAATCTTTTTTATTATATCATATGTGGTCATATACTTAGCTTCTTATTAGTAATATTTCATTGTTACTTGTTATTCGGTTGTTTATTGCTTTTTGTTCTTATGCATGTTTTGTCGAATAAATTCTTATTCTTCTATTTGGTTATAGATACCTCATTTCCAGAATGGTATTAGTGTAATATATATCATATTTATTCATTCAATTCATTTATATAATCATTAAGCATTAAAGATCATGTAAAACGAGTCGCATCACATCGTGGAGACGGTAGGTCGTACGTACGCACGAGCGATGATATCGTTCCCATGATCATGGAATTTTATTTAAGTGTATGTATACTATTTAAGAATCAATATAAATTTAAAATAATCATATATTGATATTATTTACACCATTATACCCATCCAAGTATGGTGGTGGTGGAAAACAGATTACACCACAGCATGGAGACGGTATTCCGTACGTACGCACGCGCGGTGATTTCGTTTTCCGTAGGATGGATAGAAGGTGAAATGGGGTTGTTTCAAATTTATAATAACATATAAGTATATTAGTGATACTTATGTTATTACTTAATAATGATACAACTAAAGAATAAGAAGTAGAAGAAGAAATAGAGTTGAAAGAATCGGTAACGGACATTACCTCTTCTTTGAAGCGCCTCATCTTAACCTTCTCTTAGGGCACTAAAGATAGTCTTTGAAGAAGACCAGACATCTAGGATGTTTATATGGAAGTGTAGAAGATAAATTTTCAGGGTTTGTCCAAGATTTAAGGCTCAAAGTGGTGTGAGGAAGAGAGGGAGGAGGTTCCCTTTTATAAGGGAGGAGAGGGGCACCTTTAGAAAAACTAAAAATATTATTTTATTATAAAGTCATATTCGGTTTTTAATAGCTCCAAATTGATTTATTTCAAATCTAAGGTGGGGATGGGTCGCAATCCTCTCATCTAATATAATTTGGATAGGTTTGGGTCATTATATTAACCTTATCTTTTACTTTTAACTCTTAGTTAATTAGATTGACATTTACCATGTCACTTTGTATTTTTATATTATATAGTTAATAAAATTATTATATACATACAAGAGACCCAAATTTGGTCCATTAATGATAAAAATATCATGATATAAGTATCTTGTATGAACCTTAGATTTTTAGGAATATAATAACAATTAATAATATAATATTTGTTTTATAAACTATTTTATGTCAATTTTGACACTATTTGGTAATTGATTTTTGTGAAAATCATAACATCATTATTAGTTATAAAAAAGTTAATTAAATCAATAATAACATGTCATATTAACCTATAAAATTAGTGGAATTCATAAAAAGTCTCAAATTACATTTATTTTGGTATTTATAACATCAATTATGTTAATATTTCATTAATAAGATAGTTACAACATCATCACTGTGTCATAAATAAATTAAATTATTTAATGTCTAAAAATTATAAATAAAATACAATTATGTATGAAATCTTATTATATTTCCAATTAATATTTATAGTCTAATTTATCTTATGTATAACCCTATATTAAAAATTATTTAGTTATTAAACTTTGATTTTAACTATTTTAACCCATCTTTAAATAAATTAATATTAAACGTCCTAATCTAATCCAAGTGGACCTAAATGGTCATATTTTATTCCTAAGGTTTTTTTGGTCGAATTAAACTTATCCAATAGAATTAGTACAGGTTTTAGGATAATAATAATATCGTTTTTACCCTTAATTACCCTATTTACTTTTAACCGTGGTAAATAAAAGTAAAAAGTTACTATTCACCAAAAATTATTTTTATCTTATTGAACCACATTATACTCCTTGATATTAACTGAGTCTCTCAGATTTTCTAAATTCCATTCGCATAAGCGGTAAAATTAAGTTTTATGTAAATTTTTAAACTCTCCTAGGAGGTGGGTAAAAGACGGTGAAAAGTTCAATAAAAAAAATTTATATCTATAATTATTATAAAAGGACTCCCATGAATTAAATTGAACTTATATAGGTATTATGTATAAATTTTTACCTAAAATAAATTTAAAAAAATAAATAATTATTTAAATAAGAAGTCGCTTTTTAAATAGTAACCTAGTGTTTTAACTATTCATCAAAAATTGAAAGTTTTCAGAAAAATACCAAAATTTTACCCGTGGCTAATTTCGATATTCCGAATCCAAAAATGAAGTCCATTTTGAAAGATAAAATTTATAAAATTTCAAAAGTTGGGTATTACTATTCATAACGGCTAGTTTTAATAATATTTTAATAGCATATCGCTGTTTAGTGAAACTCGGTATTACGTACAACGCAAGCTATCGAGGAAGGTAGTGATTGCGTGTAAAGAAAGCCAAGCTAGTGTTGTGTGTAGTGAAATATTACTTTGATGATGTATATAACATAAAAATAAAATATTTCTCATAAAAGTCTCGGGTGTAACATTCTACCCCCCTTAAAATGAATTTTGCCCTCGAAATTCATCACTTTGTAACAAATAGATGAGGATACCTCTCCATCATCATATCCTCAAGCTCCCATGTAGCTTCTTCTAATTGGTGGTTCCTCTATAAAACTTTCACCAAGCGAGTGGTCTTGTTCTATAGGAATGTTTCTCTACGATCCAGAATCTCTATCGGTTGTTCTTCATAAGAAAGATCTTGCTCTAGTGGTACAACTTCTGAGTTGAGTACATGTGAAGGATCGGGTATGTACTTTCTCAGGAGAGATACATGGAACACATCTTGAACTTGTGAGAGATTCGATGGAAGCTCCAATCGGTAAGATACCTTCCCAACATGATCCATTATTTCGAAAGGACCGATATACCTAGGGCTTAGCTTTCCCTTCTTTCCAAATCTCATTACTCTCTTCCAAGGAGATATTCATAAGAACACTTTATAACCCACTTCAAACTCTAGGTCTTTTCTTCGGTTATCGGCATAACTTTTTTGTCGACTCTGAGCTGCTCTTATGTGTTGTTGGATAGATTGGACCTCTTCTTCCATCTCATCAACAAGATCAGGTCCTAATAGATTTCTTTCCCCAACTTCATCCCAGTAAGTTGGAGTTCGGCATTTCTTTCCATAAAAAGTTTCATAAGGAGCCATCTGAATACTGAAGTGAAAGATATTATTATAATTAAATTCCACAAAAGGTAGGTGTTGATCCTAGCCACCTTTGAAATCCATAGAGAAAGCTCTCGACATGTCTTCTAGAGTTTGAATTGTCCTCTCAGACTGACCGTCTGTCTGAGGATGATAAGCAGTGTTGAAACTCAACTCTGTATCTAGAGTATAATGAAGACTTTGCCAAAACATTGAGGTAAACCTCAGATCCCGATCAGATATAATGGAAAGTGATACTCCATGAAATCTTACCACTTCCTTTACATATATCCTGGCAAGCTGATCCAGAAATAAATCCTCTCTAATAGCAATGAAGTTTGAAAACTTTTTAAGACGATCAACTATGACCCAGATAGCATTATTGCCTTTGGATGTTTTAGGAAGTCCGGTGACAAAGTCCATAGTGATGTTTTCCCATTTCCATTCGGGTATGGGTAATAGTTGTAACATCCCCTTACACCTCCATCTCTCAGCTTTAACTTGCTGACAAACCAAGCATCAAGAGACATATTCAGAAACATCTCTTTTCATGTCATCCCACCAGAAGTACTCTTTCAGGTCCCTATACATCTTCGTGCTTCCAGGATGAATAGAGAATGAAGAACTACAAGCCTCATCCAACAGCTCCTCCTTTAATTCGGGGATGGTAGGAACACAAACCTGATTCCTGAACTTTATTATCTCGTCACAATCAAGGTTGAATTCAGGAACATTTCTCACCTTCTTTTGTAACTCTACATCTTCTTTCTGTGCCTCTTTAATCTTCACATGTATATATGGTTGAGCATTAATTTGAGAAAGATACGATTTTTCCCCTTCCATTATAATTCCAAGATCCATCCTTTGTAAATCCATAGATATTGGATATTTTGTGATCCTCATCATGGATAAGCTAGCATAGTCTTGTCGACTTAATGCATCTGCCACCTTGTTTTCTTTCCCAGGGTGGTAATGAATTGAGCAGTCGTAATCCTTAATCAGCTCCAACCACCTTCTTTGGTGCATATTCACCTCCTTTTGTGTGAAAATATACTTTAAACTTTTATGATCAGTATAAATATCACACCTTCCACCATAAAGATAATGCCTCCAAATCTTTAATGCAAAGATTACCATAGCTAACTCCAAATCATGAGTTGGATAATTTTGCTCATGGATTTTCAACTGTCGTGAGGCATAAGCTATGACCATATCATTTTGCATGAGAACACACCCCAGCCCCTTCTTGGATGCATCACTGTAGATCACAAACCTTTCTCCACTACAAGGCAGTGTGAGAATAGGTGCACTGGATAACCTTCTTTTCAACTCCTTGAAATTCTCTTCACAGTCCTCCGTCCACACGAACATAACTCCTTTTCGAGTCAACCTGGTGAGTGGATTAGATAATCGTGAAAAATCTTTCACAAAACGTCGATAATATCCAGAAAAACCAAGAAAATTTCGGATCTCAGTTACTGTTGTTGGTCTTGACCATCTTTCGATAACCTCTGTCTTTGCTGGATCCACAGATATCCCCTCTTTTGAGATTATGTGACCCAAAAATGAAACTTTTTGAAGCCAAAATTCACACTTGGTAAATTTGGCATAAATCTTATCCTTTCTCAGGGTCTTCAATATAATTCTCAAGTGATCTTCATGTTCTTCCTTGCTATTTGAATAGACAATAATATCGTCTATAAAGACTACCACAAACTGATCAAGATAGTCTCTAAAGACTCTATTCATTAGATCCATGAAGATAGCATGGGAATTAGTGATACCAAATGGCATCACTATAAATTCATAGTGTCCATACCTTGTACGGAAAGTCGTCTTTGGTATATCCTCCATTTTGGCCTATAATTGATGATACCTTGAACGCAGATCAATCTTGGAAAAGTATTGAGCTCCGCATAGTTGGTCAAATAAGTCATCAATGCATGGGAGAGGATATTTGTTCTTGATAGTGATCTTTTTAACTTCTCGATAATCAATACAGAGTCTCATTGATCCATCTTTCTTCTTAACAAACATAACAGGTGCTCCCCAAGGTGACGCACTAGGGTGTATGAATCCCTTATCAAGATTCTCTTGTAGTTACTTCTTCAATTCCTGGAACTCAATTGGGGTCATTCTATAAGGTGTCTTTGAAATAGCCAAAGCACCCGTTACGAGTTCTATTGAAAACTCAACTTAAAAATTTGGTGGAAGACCCGACAATTCCTCTGGAAAGACATCATCAAACTCACGTACAATAGATATATTCTTAATCTTGAGTTTCTCACCAACCATTTGTGATAAATAACCTTCATCTAGTGGAATCAAGACCCATAAGATGGAATAAATTTCCACTTAAAGGTTATGTTCATCCTTGCATCGATAGACGGTCATAGGTTGATCTGGAATATGGAATGTGACTTACCTTCTTTGTAAATTGATGTGAGATCTGTATAAAGAAAGCCAATCCATGCCAATAATCACATCAAATTCCACTATAGGAAGGATCACAAGATTTGTAGGAAGCACTTTCCCACAAACTTCAATCGGAGAAGAATTATAAACTTTTGATGCGACTGTTGTGCCATTAGGGGTTGTTACAGCTAACTCAACATCTAATTGTTGAGGTAATACGGTGATACCCTTAGAAAATTATTCGGAAATAAAAGAGTGGGTGGAACCAGAATCAAATAAAACATTTTCTACTTTATAGTGGATGATAAGTGTACCTTTCACCACTTTGTTATCGTACTCCACATCGCTAATAGAAATTGCATGTGACTTTCCTTTTTCTTTAGCCTTAAGAGTTTATTGACGTCGATCATCATTAAGAACCCTTGGATTAGGGCATTGATTGGAATAATGCCCCATTTCCTTGCACTTGTAACATTGAAGTGTAGGAGGTGCACTCTGTGTAGCCTTTTCTTTGTTCGCATCACTATACATCTTCTTCCCATCATTGCGGCATTCAAATGCCCGATAACCTTCCTTTCCACATTTGAAACATTTACTTGTCCCTCTAAGACAACTCCCTCCATGTTTCTTTCCACACTTTGAGCATAAGGGAAAACTCATCTTCTTTTCAGTGTGATCTTTATATTTTCCTTTGAATTCTATTTTCCTCTTCTTATCAAATGCATATGACTAATGCGTTAATCCAATCTCCATCTCAACTTTGAGATCACATCGAATAGTTTCCTCGTAGATATTGAAGTCCCTTATGGATAACGCCCTTCGAAGACCTAGTTTTAAGCCACCAAAGAATCGATTGATCTTACTCTCAGGTTGGATAATAATCCCAAAAGCATACATTGAAAGTCTTGTAAAATTTTCTTCATAGGTACCAACAGATTCATCATCCTTTTTCTTTAGTTCAAGAAACTCCTTCTTCATCTTTGTTCGAAGAATACGAGGGAATTACTTATTGAAAAATAACTTCTTGAACTCGTCACATTCCATGGACTCAATTTCATCTCTTGGGCTCTTATTATTGATAAGATTCCACCATTTATCAGCTTCACCTTCCAAATGATAAACTGCTAAGATGAATTTATCATGTTCAGAACATTGAAGAACTAAAAATATCTTTTCAGTGGTACTCATCCATTGTTTAGCCACTAATGGATCAGTAGACCTGCTGAATGAGGGTGGGTGCTGCCTCATGAAGGATTCAACATAATGTTTCTCCTTCCTTTGCTTGTTTGGAAGTCCTACATGATTCATAGCTTGATAAAGTCTTGTGAGCATGGAAAAAAGATTTTTCATTCCAGCTCCCATAACATTTGGTTTCTCGGGGGGACAATCATTTCATTTCCCGTCGCATTAAACATTAACACGGTTCCTTCGGGTTCCATCCATTGACTAAAACCAAGAAGAATAGTGTTAGAAACACTAATTATAATAGGAAAATCACATAATCAAGAATAAAATTTCACACTTAAGGTCTTATCATAGGTTATTCATGGCCATTTCTAAAACACTAAGATTGTCTTCTATGCTTAGATATATCCTTAGGGTTCTTACTAAGGCTTTCACATCCTAGTTTCCAATGGTTGACTATACCTTTCCTCTGATACCAACTATAACGACCCATACTTTACATACATTGTTATTACTTCATAATTGAAGCACACTTATTACAACATATAACAAAACCAGGAAAGGACAGTATAGGTATAGTGTCTTTAGAAACTGGGAAACATAAACAACTGGTTCATAAATCATTTACACTGTCTCCCTTTTATTTTATCATATCTAGAGTCTCTTTTGGCATATCTTACTTAATATCCTTCTTCCTAGCCTGGGGAAAATAAAACATACAAAAGGGTGATCTCAAATGCTCAGTAAGGGTAAACAAAAGAAATATCAATCACATCATATTCATAATAACATAACATTTTGGAAATCTTAACCTATAAAAGAGATCATAATTTCATACAATGGGATAAATAATAGTAGTGAAATGTAATCCCAATAATCATAACTTAAAACATTAAACTTTGTGGAATGCACACATAATCATAGAGAATTATTTCTTAGTAGTCAAGACTCATAGCCAAGACTATCTTTGCGGACAAAGTCCGTTTCTGAACTGAGTTCACTCCTCGTTTCAGTCCTGTTTCACTGAACCGATTTAACTTGCCGTTCCAGCCATGTCTATCTCATGAGTTATAAATCTTTACCCAATGCATTGGAGGGATATATAGGTCCCACCCATCTCATAATGATACCATTCTTATGTGTTCCACAAGATCATAAATCATACATCATAGCATAACCCATGTAATAAAAATGTGATTATTAAACATCATTCCATCATAAGATAAAAGGACATCATAAAAATAATTCCATCATAACATAATAAAATAAATGTAAAAATAGATATAGAAATATAACCCTATATTATCTTAGATGGAAAATAATTTTGATAAAACGCTTGAACTCCATTCTTGAGGAAAATATCCTTTCTTCTTCAAAAACATTTTCCTTTCTTAAAATGTCATATAATATTAAACTAAAATAAGTTGATTAAAAATAAACTTAAAAACTTGTAAAAGAATATTCATGGAAATAATTTTCTAAAAATCCATTGTTTCCATATAAGTTAAAAAAACATTCTTCTCATACTTTGGCCAGAAAAGTCAAAAAGTACCTCGTACGAAAAACGAAAAAAGATTCCTTTCATATATTTTACTAAAAACTCACCGAAGGGTAAAATTCAATTTAAACAATTGAAGTAGGATACAAATAATATTAAATATTGAGGAAACATGTATGTGGATGATAAAATACACCCCAGTAAATACCAAAGTATAAACAATCTCGGATAAAAATGAGATTTTGAGATTTTCCCTTACCTTAAGTCCGATTTGCTTCGTACGTGTCCGAACCTCCTGTATAATGATTTAAATAATGTTATTGACTTATTCTAGAATCTTACTCATTTTTATGATATCATATGTGGTCATATTCTTAGCTTCTTTTTAGTAATATTTCATTGTTACTTGTTATTCGGGTGTTTATTGCTTTTTGTTCTTATGTGTGTTTTGTCAAATAAATTCTTATTCTTATTTTAGGTTATAGATACCTCATTTACAGAATGGTATTAGTGTAATATATATCATATTTATTCATTAAATTCATTTATATAATCATTAAGTATTGAAGATCATGTAAAACGAGTCGCATCACATCGTGGAGACGGTACGTCGTACGTACGCACAAGCGATGATATCATTCCCATGATCGTGGAATTTTATTGAAGTGTATGTATACTATTTCAGAATCAATATCACTTTAAAATAATCATATATTGTTATTATTGACACCATTCTACCCATCCAAGTATGGTGGTGGTGGAAAACAGATTACACCACGGCGTGGAGACGGTATTTCGTACGTACGCACGCGCGGTGATTTCATTTTCCGTAGGATGGATAGAAGGTGAAATAGGGTTATTTCATATTTATAATAACATATTAGTATATTAGTGATATGGATGTTATTACTTCATAATGAAACAACTAAATAATAATAATTAGAAGAAGAAATAAAGTTGAAAGAATCGGTAACGGACATTACCTCTTCTTTGAAGTGCCTCTTCTTAACCTTCTCTTAGGGCACTAAAGATGGTATTTGAAGAATACCAGGACCTCTAGGATGTTTCTAGGGAAGTGGAGAGGATAAATTGGCAGGGTTTGGCCAAGCTTTAAGTCTCAAAGTGGTGTGAGTAATAGAGGGAGGAGGTGCCCTTTTATAAGGGAGGAGAGGGGCACCTTTGGAAAAACTAAAAAGATTATTTGATTATAAAGTCATATTCGGTTTTTAATAGCTCCAAATTGATTTATTTATAATCTACGGTAGGGATGGGTCGAAATACTCTTATCCAATAGAATTTGGACAGGTTTGGGTCATTATATTAACCTTATATTTTAGTTTTAACTCTTAGTTAATTAGATTGACATTTACCATGTCACTTTGTATTCTTATATTATATAGTTAATAAACTTACCATATACATCCAAGCGACCCCCAAGTGGTCAATTAATGATACACATATCATGATATAAGTATCTTGGTCAAACCTTAAATTTTTGGGAATATAATAACAATTAATAATATAATATTTGTTTTAAAAACTATTTTATGTCAATTTTGACACTATTTGGTAATTGATTTTTTTGAAAATAATAACAACATGATTAGATCTAAAAAAGTTAATTAAATCAATAATAACATTTCATATTAACCTATAAAATTATTGTAATTCATAAAAAGTCTCAAAGTACATTTATTTGGGTATTTATAATATCAATTATGTTAATATTCCATTAATAAGATAATTACTGCATCATCATTGAGTCGTAAATAAATCAAATTATTTAATGTATAAAAAATTTAAATAAAGTACCATTATGTATAAAATCTTTTTATCTTTGTAATGAATATTTATAGTCGATTTTATCTTATTTATAACCCTATATTAAAAATGATTTAGTTATTAAACTTTGATTTTAACTATTTTAACCCTTCATTAAATAAATTAATAATAAATGTCCTAATCTAATCCAAGTGGATCTAAATGGTCATATTTTATTCCTAAGGTTGTTTTTGGTCGAATTAAACTTATTCAATAGAATTAGGACATGTGTTAGGGTAATAATAATTTCATTTTTACCCTTAATTACCCTATTTACTTTTAACCGTGGTAAATAAAAGTAAAAAGTTATTATTCACCAAAAATTATTTTTATCTTATTGAACCACATTTTACTCCTTGATATTAACTGTGTCTCTCAGATTTTTGAAATTCCATTCACAGAAGTGGTAAAATTAAGTTTTATGTGAATTTTCAAACTCTCCTAGGAGGTGGGTAAAAGACGGTGAAAAGTTCAATAAAAAAAAATTATATCTAAAATTATTATAAAATAACTCCAATGAATTAAATTGAACTTATATAGTTATTATGTATAAATTTTGACCTAAAATAAATTTAAATAAAATAAATAATTATTTAAATAAAAAGATGCTTTTTAAATAGTAACCCAGTGTTTTCACTATTCATCAAAAATTGAATGTTTTCAGAAAAATACCAAAATTTCACCCTAGGATAATTTCAATATTCCGAATCCAAAAATGAAGTCCATTTTAAAAGATAAAATTTATAAAATTTCAAAAATTGGGTATTACTATTCATAACGGCTAGTTTTAATAATATTTTAATAGCATATCGCTGTTTAGTGAAACTCGGTATTGCATACAACGCAAGCTATCGAGGAAGGTTGTGATTGCGTGTAAAGCAAGCCAAGCTAGTGTTGTGTGTAGTAAAAGATTCCTTTGATGATTTATATAACATAAAATGAAAATATTTCTTATAAAAGTCTCGGGTGTTACAATAAAGATGGAATATGGGGAGTCCTGATCTACTATGGGATGATGGGGAAACCATATCTATGATAGTAAGACGGGGAAACCCAATCCATTATAAGAAAAGTGATATGATTGGGGATGTTGGAGTGTCCTTCCTAGTAGGTGTAGTCCCCATGAATCTCCCTAATAATCTATATAAATGCGTCTTGAATTTTAGGGAATGATATTACATGTTTGTGTATATGACACAATTCCTTGTCTCATTCCTTTTTTATGATTTCATGGTTCTTTATATTGATTCCCATATGATTAATGTCTTATGAACTATTAACCTTTATAACATGATTCACGTATTTGATATTAAGGGTATGTTCTTATAATGTTATGATCATGTTCTCATACCCTTAGGCTCATGTTTAAACTTAGATATATCCCTTGTTTACCCTTAATAAGCATCTGAGATCACCCCTTTTTTTGTTTCCATCACTAGGTAATGAAAATATATTTTATATATGATGTGTCTGAGAGGATTTATAGTATTGAATAAAATATTGGGAGATAATTTAGCTCACTAATGTTCTGATGTTTACGTTTCTTTGTTTCCAAAGACACTAAACTAATACAGTCTTTGGGAATCTATTTTTTGTAATGTTTTCATTATTCGAAAAAATTATGTAATGTCAATGTAAATTAATACTAGGTTGTTATAAGTTATTTTTAGATATCTGGGTGGCCTAGTTATCACCCAAAGAACCAAGATGTGTGTGAATATTCTCAGGTTTTTTGAATTCCTAGTCAGAACACGATGTCTTAGTTATCATGTTTAATTATTTATTTATATTCCTCATTAACACTCACATGATTTCATATATTAGGAGTTCTTGGGGATATCCCAATGGTTTATATTTTCACACCCTATATGGGATTCCAAATTCATATGTAGACCTTTTTTATTTTTTAGGTTAGGGAATAGGATATGCAGTGGACTAGGTTGGAAAATCTCAAGGGAATTAGGATTTTGGGATGGGGATTGTGGATGAATGTAGGAATAGTGTTCAAATTTTTGGACTTTTATATTTTGGTTTTCTATTTGGGATTGAAATAGTTGGGTACCAACTATATAATTTTTTTTGATAATATCATTTTTGTATAACACCATTTTTATGTGTTTATTTATCTTTGTACTTTGATGTTTATGGATATGTATGATACTTAGTTATTTTCTAAAAAAAATTACTTTGATTTGAGGGAATAATGTCTCTATAATATAGATTAGACCATTGTTGCTACTTTTTAGCATCTAGAATATGGGGATACACTCTTTATGCCATATAGAATCATTAGCCCAGGTACTATTGGGTGGGTCCGGGGAAGGGGAAACAAAATATTTTATCATTGTTTTTTCTTATTATTTGGGGAGATGGTTGTTAGGTAGTATATGAATGTGTTAGATATTGTGATGGATTCTTTACTAGTGTATCAAGAATATCTTTTTAGATAATAATTATGTGTTACTTTGGGAATGATAATATTTTTCTTTATTTTTTCTATTACAGTTTTACAACTTCACTTAGGGTAATGCACTTGAATTTTGAGAGGTGTATTTTATTTGGTTTTTAGGTCTTGATATTACAAAAATATTCCATGTTCATGATTTATGGTAGGAAAATATGATGCATGTGAAAAATGTGTGCTAGTTTGTGGTTGTTTTATATTGAAAGGTTTAGTTGTTCAATGTTTAAACAATAACATATAAGTTTTTTTATCACATAAATTTTTTGTTTCACTCTACTCAAATGGACCATGATGTGATTCATGTTAATGATATGTCATTTGAATCTGATGGTGGGAGGTTCCTCAATGATGGTTATATAACAGCATAATGAGGGGATACATGGAGACCTATTTCGGTTAAATATATGAATTTATTTCCCTAGTAATGATTTATTGAGGGAATGGAATACCTGATAGGTGATCTGAGGATGGTCACAAGTTTCCCTGGGAATTATGGACCCCTGTGGGTTATTTGTATTTCATATTGGTTATTTAATGTTCCAAAACAAAAAATATTATGTTTTATGATAAACATTATTTCTGTAATTATAATTAATAAAACTAGGAATTTGAGTAAAAAATGAGAAATACCTTGGGCTATTGAGGTGTGAAGATATTAAGGATTTTATGGTATTAAATATGGTTTTGAGGAAAAGATTGTTCATATTAAAGGCTTAGTAGATTATGGATGGACATTTTTGTTGTTGTGGGGGGTTTGGGTATAATCTCATGGTTTTGGAATGATTCCAGAGTGTCAGTTGATTATGTCACTATACAAGGAATGGGTGGCATTCCATGGGATGTTGTTTTAGCATGACATGCATGCGAGGTATAGTCAGTGGGTTTGGAGTGTGATCCTATGTCTGATGGGATGAAACTAATGGGAGAATGAGTTCAGTTGTGTGATTAGATTTCACATGATCATGTGTCTATTCAGTTTGTGTGAGACTGAGTAGTATCCTAGGTGAGCACCTATGAGAGATCTTTTGATAATTGATTAGGTGTTAGGGTAACCTGAATGGAGTAGCCATATTTGTGAAGTGGTGGTTTTGGTTTAGGTTCACTATTAGATTTATGGGACTGGGGTGTTTGTTGAGAACATCATAGGCATGATATCCTAATTTTTGGTGGGAACTGGGATGTACCTACAATAAGAGGTTACATCTGTGATGGATCTAGGTAATGTGGTGTGGTGAACTATAGTTTTTAATTGACATAGACTCTCAGGGATGCGTGGTGTCAAAGGTTGATATGAGGTGAGCATATATTGGGAGGAGAGACCTATATGTTATTTGGATCCTACTGAGTTTGGGGATAAAGGTTTATCGTAAGGGAATTATTGTGGTGGAGAACACACCATCAACTGTCAATGATGGCATCCATGGTAGATCAGTCAGGGGAGGTAGTAGATGTTTTTTTGGAGATCAGTGATGATTAGTTGGTAAATGTCCAATAATTAAATTTTCAAATGGATAGAGAGTGGGATATTGAGTTCAGTGTTTGGGTTTCGGTCTGGGCTCTGGATAACTGGAGAGAGGCTCCCTTATTACAGTGCTTCACTTCTGGTCATCTCCACTCCCTTGAGGAGAACATTAACCACATGAGAAACTGGGTTTGCTGGCATCCCCCTTCAGCAGGCTTAAAGATCAACAGCGATGGGTCCTGTATTTCAAGTTACATTCACAGTAGTGGGGTTTTGTGTGACGATTGTGGATCAGTCATTTTTTCCTTCTCAATTAGGCTTGGTCAGGGATCGGCCCTTCAGGAAGAATCCATGTCGTTGTTCAATGGTCATAGAATTTGTAGGGAGAGAGGTTTGGACATCAAGGAAGCGGAAACAGACTCTATGCTCATGCACAACACCCTTTATGATGTGGGAAAGATTACTTGGTCTATTTTTTACACCATTAGAAACTGTCATGTCTTTTTGGGGGATAATATCAAGGTATCTCACACCTGGCAGGAGGGGAACAAGGTGGAGGACTACTTAGCCATAGTGGATATTTTTGGTATGGAATGCATAGTTTTTCATGATCTTAATAGCTTGAAGGAGGAGGAGGCTAATATTATCAGAGATGATACCCTCGGTCTCCACCATTTTAGACCCCCTTAGTATCTTCTTTTCTTTGGAATGATTTTACTAGTCTTGGATACATTGTATTTGCTATTTTCTTTGAATAAAAATATACATGATGATGATGAGAAGGTCCAGGGGTGTCATAATACTTGTTTGTGGATGGTTTAGGTGACATTGGGTACCATTTTATATCTTAATCCAAAATAACATGTTTCCCTATTAAATTCCATTTTCTAGATTTAGATATTGTGGTAGTTGGATTCGGTGAATTTTCATCAAGTTTAGGCCGGGATTATCAAGGTATGAGTGTGGGTTAAATCCGAAGTCCGATGATGATTGGG
Organism: Viscum album; assembly: GCA_963277665.1. NCBI lineage: Eukaryota > Viridiplantae > Streptophyta > Magnoliopsida > Santalales > Viscaceae > Viscum > Viscum album. Next base: position 1,744,092,340 of record OY728153.1, read on the forward strand.
GTGGAAGTGTGGAAGATAGAGCATGTGGTTGGTGATCAAATCATGTAATTAAATATTTATTAAATTTCAATCTTCGTTTTTGGTGTTTATATGATAGCATGATGCCTAGAGGAGTTAAGGAATCATATCATGTGTTGAGATAACACGTTGGTGGGTAAAGTTGAGTGTTTTAGGGGAAAGGCTTCTATAAGAGTATCAACTAGAATTTGGTCCTAAAAAAGGATGTGGGGAGGTTTAATGTACTGAGAGAACTATGTGTGACATTATTGTGGTGGTATAGAGATCAAACTAAGAGTTTTGGGGGGAAATTCAATATATATAAGAATGATTGTTGGGCTTATGAAGTAGAACCATGTTTGGTCTTAAATGAAGGAACATAGTGAGATATTAGTGAATTATTGATTGAGGTACGTTGGGAGACATGGTTTAAGGAATTACATGATTTCTTAGGTGTAATAATTTATATTATGTGGAGTTTATAGCACCCTATGGATTTTGAAGTCACTTTTTTTAGAATAAGTATTAATTTCGATCAGCTGGGTGGTTCATTTTGAGAAGTGAGAATCAGTTAGGGAATATGAATAATACCCCGAACTGAAATTCCTAGAGTCAGTGCATTATTTTATTACATTTTCATAATCCCAAGAAACAAAATCCTGAAGGGATAATCAGTTTAGTGGCCTTGAATCAACCAGATACAAACATATGTTTTACATTACATGATGAAATGAAAAGGAACATAATATTTTCATTGAAAACATTGACATCTCTTAGACTATCCATGTAGGTCAGTTATACATAAATTGGAAAAAACCTTTCTTTTTCTCATGAGACATACTGATGCATCGAGGGGCTATAAAAGGTCCAAACCATCACTTACTATGTTCAATGCACACCTCTTTTCAAATGGGTAAAACATAACCAACATAAACATTTATATTAAAACTATCATACGATATCGTAATACATTATCCAAAAACCATGAATGGTATAAAAGTAGTACATCTATGGAATCCCACCTTTTTATTACATAACTTTTCATTACATTTTACAAACAGATGATCTTTAATGTCAAGTTTCTGGGAAATCAAGAACATGAAAACTTAAAAAACTCTTTTAAATACCCTTGAAAATCTTATTAAAAAGTTAATCCTATGAAAATTTACTACATCTCATAACCTGGAGACATACATCAAAGTAAAGTGTGAGCTAAAGGCCCAATAAGGAAAGCAAGGGAATCAGTTTACTTGTGATATCAATAAGAACTTGATGAAAACCATAAGACATGAGAAATGGAAAAAGAGGCATATCCAAATAAAAATAACATGAATCACAACTCAAATATGTGTCTAAAACATTTCATTTATATATTCATGAACATATCACCATGGTTCATCCCAAGGTGTCATAAAACAATTTCCAAGGTTATTCACCAAGGTATCGTCAAACTTGTCATCTCTAGAGATTAATTTCTTTACCCAATTCATTAGAGAGCTATTAGGGAAAACCTTTAATATTTATTTATTTTCATGTGATCCACATAGATCATAATCAAACATTTCATAAATAAGACAAATAGAATCAAATAAATGGGTTTCATGTCAAAATCATGACGTTTAAAAAGTAATTAAAATAGGATCATTATGTCATTTATAACCCATGGAAAGGGAGTGCGGGTTATATGTATTTCAATTCTAGAATAAAATAGATCAATTTTATGTATTGATGAATACCCCTATAAATTAAAATATATTTGGGTATTCACATAAATAATATAAGAGAATTTCTTGAGAAAAAGAGATAGATTTTGAGATGAAAATTCTACAGCATAATGACTGCATAACATCACTTTAAAAAAAATTTAAAAGAGAGGGGAAAAGGTTGAAACACTAATAAATAATTCATAATATAGTATGGGTATATAATAATATAAAGGTATGGATATTTGAATGACATACAACATGAAAAGGAAACCTGAATGAAAAGAGAAAATGTGATTTCTTTTATGATAACTCGACAGCCCAATGGCATCACTTAAAAATTCATAAAAAAAATTGATGTGAGAATAAAGGGTCTATTATAATTTTTATATGAAGTGGAAAGTAATAAAAATATATAAGAACCTACCCCCACATAAGAAGATGGAAACTAGAAGACATAACTTAAAGGAAGTCATGACTTAAAAGAGGAGGGTGAAAGAATATCTTACCTTGAAGTGTAAATTCAAAAGCATGAAGGTTGGGACCTTGGGGGGATTGAGAGAACCTTGGAGGACTCCTTGGGAGTTAAAAAGACTATTAATTTGTTTAGGATTATTTTGGAATGAAATTAATGATAGAATGGCTTGGTATTTATAGAAAAAAAGAGGGAATATTTAATTAATTTCTAAGGGACACCTCATCGGTGGTATTTACAAAACCATGGGCTTTCCTATGGTATTTTCCCATGGTATTGGCCAATTGGGACACCTCATAACATATATTACTATTCAAAAGTCTACCAGATTTATTACATCATGATTAAGTCATAAATGATGTCATTAAACACCTGAAACTCAAAACTGTATTTTTACTATTCACCGAAAAATCATCTGTTTTAGAAAAAACCCAAAAATTAAATCTAACCTAATATTGATGTGATGAATTAAAAAATTAAATACATTTTATGAAAATAATTTTCTAAATATTTTTAATTTATTTTTTAAATAAAATCATTATTTATTCCAAAAATACAACTTTAAAACTATAACTCCTTTTGTAACACCATAAGAGAGTAATCAAGGTCCCATAAAATAATATTATAACCATAAGACAATAAAGTAACAATATATGACTACATTTTATGAAAATAAATTTCCATTTTAAATTTTTAAATTAATTATATAATTGTAAATAAAATATTTATGACATATAAAAATACCAAAACTTGTACTTTGATCGTTTTTTCACTTTAAAGGTGTCTAAAATGTATTTATACATTAATGGGTGAAGTTTCTATTTTTTTTTGTCGATTTACTATTCATAACTATTCATACGGGTATGTTACTATTCATACTTTACTATTAACTAAAAATTAAGTTGATCTTATTGGACTCTAAATTTCTTACTGAACACAACTTTAGAAGACCATTTTTTGAAAATAAATTCACATTATTAATTATTTAATGAATACAAAAATATTTTAAAATACCCCTTTTTTCCAAAATTCATCAATAATATGGAACTTCTATAAATTCATCCTATATTTATCCAGACATTTGAAATTCACAAATTTTACCATAATAATAAGTAAAAAATTTATTTATACAAAAGGATTGAAGAAAGTAACTAAGGCTTCATTACATATCCCCTTATAACAACTGCATAGGACCTAACTGTAAGGTGTGTTGTGGTGATAGAATCTTGGGGTGGCTTAGACAACATTGCCCGAGTGGTGGTTTCTATCAGCTTGAACTTCTCCCTTAAGAGATTGCGTTCAAGCTTCACATGTTGAAGTTCATCTTGGTCTTGGTCCAGAGAAAAGCCCAATGGTGCTACCTCCTTCCCAAGCTTCGAAAAATGTGCTTCATATGGCCCAAGTCTACTGGATGATGCCATCAACTCTTCTTTCTATATTAATTAACCAAGATCATTTGAATTTATAAACAATAATTGTAACGTTAATAGTTTAGTTTCCAATTGTCATATTGACCAACGATCATATAACAGTTGAAACCCAATGGTCTCATTTAATTATGCTCAGTTCATTAATTAAAGGATATAGTTTTGTTAAGTATAAAATAAAATAACACACAAAATTAGGAAACAAATATTATTAAAAAGTTCAAGTCGTTACATTCTTACCCCCTTAAGAAATTTTGTCCCCAAAATTTTATCTCGTACCCTTTGATGAGAAAAGGTGTGAGTACTTCTATCTTATAGACTCCTATGGTTCCTATGTGGCTTCTTCACATTTGTGGTTCCTCCACAACACCTTAACAATGTGAGTGGTATTGTTGCATAGAACCTTTTCTCTACGATCCAAGATCTCCCCAGCTACTCTTTATAAGAGAGGTCATGTTCCAGTTGTACCACCTCTAGATTTAGTACATGTGAAGGTTCAGGTATGTACTTCCTCAAGAGAGACACATGGAAGACATCGTGAACTTGTGATAGATTTGTAGTAAGTGCAAGCTGAAAGGACACTGCTCACATGTGATCAAGGATTTCATAGGGGCCAATGTACCTAGGGTTGAGATTTCCTTTCTTCCCAAACATCATGACTCTCTTGAAAGGTGAAATTCAAAGAAAAACTTTGTTACCAACATGAAACTCCAAGTCCCTTTTATGGTTGTCGGAATAGCTCTTTTGCCGACTCTGAGCAGCCTTAATGTGTTGCTGGATGGCATGGAAATTTTCTGTCATCTATTACATAGGATCGGGCCTAATAAGATTTCTCTCACCAACTTCATAACAACAAATAGGAGTTCTATATCCCTTACCATATAGATATTCACAGGGTTCCATTTTAATGCTCGAGTGGAATCTATTATTGTAAGAGAACTTAACTAAAAGGAGATGTTGATCCCATCCACCTTTAAATTCCATTGAGTATTTTCTCAGCATGTCCTCAAGTGTTTGAATAGTCCTTTAAGATTGTCCATTAGTTTGGGGATGATAGGCCATACTGAAATTCAATTCAGTGCTTGGATCATGTTGAAGACTTCTCCAGAATTTGGATTTGAACCTTGGATGATGATCAGATACCATAGAAAGTGGAACTCCATACAGCTTTACCACTTCCTTCACGTAAATCCTAGAAAGTTGATCAAGAGAAAAATCTTCCTGGATGGAGATAAAATGGGTAGTCTCGGTGATACGGTTCAAAATAACCCATATCGCATTGTTTCCTTTGGAAGTTCTTAGGAGACTAGGACGAAGTCCATAGTGATATTGTCCCACTTCCATGCTGGTATGGGTAGTGGTTGCAATACCCCTTTAGAAAGTTGTCGCTCTGCCTTCATTTATGACATACCAAGCACCTTGAAGTGTAGTCAGTAATCTCCCTTTTCATATTATCCCACCAATAATCATCATGAATGTACCTATAAATTTTTGTTCTTACAGGATTTATAGAGAAAGTAGAGCTATGAGCTTCATCCATCAGTACCTTATTTATTTCTAGAATAGTTGGAACACATAGTCTTGTATGAAATTTCAGTACACCTTTTTTATCAATATTAAACTCAGGAAACTTCCCATCCTTCACAGCCTCAAACTTCTTCTATAACAAAGGATCTTGTTTTTGAGATTTATTGATCTTCTCTAGTAATGATGGTTGAGAAATCATTTGGGTTAGGGTTGATGATATCCCTTCCCTTATAATTCCCATGTCTAGTTTTACTAGGTCATTGATCAAAAGATCTCTTTGAATCCTCATCATGGAAAGAACACCTGGGTATTTCCAGCTTAATGCATCATCAAATTTGTTTGCTCTTCTGAGATGATAATGAATTGAACAATCATAGTCTTTGAGAAGTTCCAACCATCTCCTTTGTCTCATGTTCAATTCCTTTTTTGTGAAAATATACCTCAAACTGTGATGGTCTGTGTATATACCACATTTATCCCCATAAAGACAGTGCCTCCATATATTTAGATAAAAAACAACCGCAGCCACCTCCAGATCATGTGTAGGATAGTTATGCTCATGAGTCCTCAATTTTTGAGCTTCATAAGCAATGACTTTTTCATTTTTCATGAGGATGCACCCAAGCCTTTCTAAGATGCATCGCTAAAATTAACGAATCCTTCTCCACTTGGGGGCAGAGTTAACATGGGTGTAGTAACCAATCTATTATTCATCTCTTGGAAACATTCCTCACACTACTTTTTTAGATGAACTTGACCCCTTTTGGAGTTAACTTGGTTGATGGATTATAAATTCGTTAAAAAAACAATCACAAACCTCCTATAATATCCCACTAGTCCAAATAAACTATGAATCTCAGTTATTATTATACCCTGAGGTCACTCCTCTACAACTTTTGTCTTTATAGGGTTAACTATGATTCCTTTGTTGATGACAATGTTCCCTAAGAAATCAACTTGTTGTAACCAGAATTCATATTTGTTGAACTTCCCAAAAATCCTTTCCTTCTGTAGAGTTTTCAAAATAACCCTTAAATGATCCTCATGCTCCTTGCGACTTTTGGAATATATCAGAATATCATCAATAAAAACTACCACAGAGTTATAAAGGTAGTCCTTAAATAATTTATTCATCAAATACATAAAAATAACAGGTGAATTAGTCATTCCTAAAGTCATAACAACAAACTCGTAATTCCCATATCTTGATCGAAAGGAAGTTTTCAGAATATATTATTTATTCACTCTCAATTGATGATAACTAGAACGAAGATTAATCTTAGATAATAATTGAGACCCATGAATTTGGTCAAATAAGTCATAAATTTATGGAATAGGTTATTTGTTCTTTAATGTGATCCCATTAAGTTCTCTATAATCAATTCATAGCCGCATCAATCCATCCTTCTTCTTCACAAAGAGAATAGGTGATTTCCAAGGAGACACACTCGGTCGGATAAAACCCTTCTCCAAAAGATCTTTGAGTTGTTTCTTTAACTCCTATAGATCAACATTTTCCATCCTATATGGGGTCTTTGATATCAGATGAGATCCAAGTACAAGTTCAATGGATAAATCTACCTTTCTTTTTGGGGGAGGTCCGAGCAACTCCTCATGAAATACATCAACGTATTCCAGGACGATGGGGACATTTTCTATCCTCAAACACTCATTTTCTTCTTCTTCTTCACCAATAAACTCCATAAAGAAGTATATAGAAGTTTCTTCTAGAAAAAGATTAGTTTGAGATATCTCTCCTTGGAAGATAACTGTAGGTTTTCCATTCCAGGCTAATGAGATTTCCTTGCTTCTGTATTTGATCTTAGCATTATACTTTGAGAGCCAGTCCATCCCTAGTATAATGTCTAATTCCATCATGGGAATGACTACAAGATTTTCGATAAGATTATTCTCACTAAATTAAATACTAGACTTTATAAACACTGGCGATGCTTGGATAATCCCGCCAAGAGTCTTGACTGATAACTCTAATTTTAGAAAATTGGGTGTGATTCTAAATTCCTTGAAAACTTGGAGGAAATAAAAAAAATTGTAGAACCAGAATCAAAAAAAATACTTGTTATCTTTAAGAGAATAACAAGAGTACCTATCACCACATCATTTAGAGCTTCAACTTTAGCTATTGTGATAGTAAAAGCATGACCTTGCTCCCTTGGCCTTTGTTGAGGCTGATGGTGGTTCCCCTCCACTGCCCTTGAATTTGGACAGTGATTGTAAAAGTGACTAAGTTTTCCACACTTAAACCATTGGACATCAGGTAGGGACTTCACCATCTTCCCCTTTTCATTAGTGTTTACAAGTTGAGGTTTCACCTCCCTACAACAATTCCTCACAATATGGCCATCTCTTCCACACTTGTAGCATTTTCTGCTCTCGAGCAGGCAGTTCCCTGAATTCTTCTTCCCATATTTATTACATGTGGGGCATTTCACTTTCTTGCCTCATCTTCCCTGATCAAATGTCCTCCCTAAGTTGGGATCTATCTATCTCTTCTTTTCATTAGATTTATGAGACCATTTCATCTCACCAAACTCCAGCTCGACTTTCATCGCACACTGCACGATATCCTCATAGCTATCATAGTCTCGGTTAGCTAGATTCTTCCGTAGATGAGGTCTTAGTCCACCGAAGAATATATCAACCTTACCATTTTGATACATGATAAAGATAGAGGTGTAATGTTAAATCCTTGTGAATTTTATCTTGTAGCTTCCCACAGATTTATTCTCATTCTACTTAAACTCGAGAAACTCTTTCTCCATTCTTGTTATCATGGAATGAGGGAAATAATTACTGAAAAAGATCCATATGAAGTCTTCACACTCTATAGCTTAAACCTCCACTATTTTCCTCATGTTTTTAATCAGTTCCCACCATTTATTAACTTCTCTTTCTAAGTGATATACAACCAAGGTGACCTTCTCTTGCTCTAAACAGTGGAGCACAGAAAAGATCTTCTCGATAAAGATGATCCACTGCTCGGCAATTAGTGGGTTAGTCGATCCACTGAAGGTTGGTTATTGTTGATGCATAAAGGACTCCACATAATTTTTTTCCCTTCATGGTGATATCAGTCTCTCAGCTCGATTTAAGTTATTTCTCATAACTTGAGTTAGTTGGTTCATCATTCTCATAGAAGTTTCCATTCCAGCTTCCATTGAAGGGTCGTCAGCGCATGGTCCATTGTGGTCACCATTTTCATGGTTTCTACTATTGCCCTCCATTTTCTAAAATAATAATACCTTAGTGAGAATATTATTTCATTTATGAATCTTTTAACTATAAAAGATTTTATGTCTTAAAACTTTATACTTTAAACAATTACATTTTTCTATAAATCCTTTATAATAATTTATAAAAATCTTATGATTAACCAAACATATCCCCTAGAAGTGTCGTAACCAAGAGTGAAGCAAGGCCCATTGTTTTGTACTAGGATAACCCAGGTTATTCTCAAAACTCCTTGTCAGAGTTTTCACTCCTAGTTACATCTGTTCCAGATCCACCTCTACCTGCTCGTATCCAGACATGGATGTATTTTCTTTATAAACCACTTACTCAATACTCACTAAAATACCATGAATTATTCCTATATTTAAACTTTTCTATAGGGTTATTCCTAAATTTTTCATAGCCTAATTTCCATAAATCACTAAACTATCCTTTGATACTAACTATGGCATCCCACCTTTTTATTACATAACTTTTCATTACATTTTACAAACAGATGATCTTTAAAGTCTAGTGTCTTGGAAATCAGGAACATGAATACTTAAAACACTATTATAAATCCCCTTTAAAAGATTCTTGAAATGTTAATCCTATGTACAATTACTGCATCTCATAACCTAGAGACATAAATCAAAGGAAAGGGTGAGTTGAAGGCCCAGTAAGGAAAGTAAGGGAATCAGTTTACTTGTGATATCAATAAGAACTTGATGAAAACCATAAGACATGAGAAATGAAAAAAGAGGAATATCATAATAAAAAGAACATGAATCACAACTCGAATATGTGTCTACGAAATTTCATTTATACATTCATGAACATATCACCAAGTTTCAGCCCAAGGTGTCATAAAAAAATTACCACGGTTATTCACCAAGGTATCGTGAAACTTGTCCTCTCTAGAGATTAAATTATTTACCCAATGAGTTGGAGAGATATCAGGGCACACAATTAATATGTATTTATTTTCATGTGATCCACATATATCATAATCAAACATTTCATAAATAACCCTAATATAATAAAATAAATGGTATTCATGTCAAAATTGTGACGTGTAAAAAGTACTTCAAAATAGGATCATTATGTAATTTATAACCCATGGAAAAGGAGTGAGGGTTATATGTATGTCAATTAAAAAAATAGATAAATTTTATATATTTATGAATACCCCTAGAAATGAAAATATATTTGGGTATCCACATAAATAATACAAGAGAATTTCTTGAGAAAAAGAGAGAGATTTTGAGACAAATATTCTACAGCATAATAGCTACATAAGATCATTTTAGAAAACATTAAAAACAGAGAGGACAAGGGTCAACCAATAATGAATAATTAAAAATACAATATGGGTACCTAATAAGATCATGTTGTGAATATTTGAATGACATACCACATGAAAAGGAAACTTGAATGAAAAGAGAAAATGTGATTTCTTTTTCGAAAATTTTACAGCCTAACGACGTCACTTAAAAATTCAGAAAAACGTTTGATGAGAGAAGAAAGGGTCTATCATAATTTTTACATGAAATGGAGAGTAATAAGAATATATAAGAACATAACCCCACATAAGGATATGGAAACTAGAATACATAACTTAAAGGAAGTCATGACTTAAAAGAGGAGGGTGAAAGAATCCCTTACATTGAAGAGTAACTTTGAAAGCTTGATGTTTGGGACCTTGGGGGGCTTTAGGGAACTTTATGAGGACTACATGGGATGTAAAAAGACTAGAAATTCGTTGAAGAGGATTTTGGAATGAAATGAATGTGGGAATGGCTTGGTATTTATAGCAAAAAAGAGGGAATATTAAATTAATTTCCAAGGGACACCTCATCGGTGGTATTTGAAAAACCATGGGCTTGCCCATGGTATTGGACACTTGGTATACCTCATAATATATCTTACTATTCTCAAGTCGAAAATATTTATTACATCATGATTACATCATCAATTATGTCATTAAACACCCAAAACTCAAAACTGTATTTTTACTATTCAACAAAAAAACTATTTCAGAAAAAATCCCAAAAATTCACTCTAACCTAATATCAATGCTCTAAATTCAGAAATGAACTCCATTTTATGAAAATAATTTTCTAAATATTTTTAATTTAATTTTTAAATAAAATTATTTTTTATTCCAAAAATACAACTTTCAAACTATAACTCATTTTTGTAACACCTTAATAAAGTAGTCGAGGTCCCATAAAATTATCATATAACTATAAGAAAATAAATTAACAATATATGATTACCTTTTATGAAAATAAATTTCCATTTTAAATTAATAAATTAATTATAAAACTGTAAATAAAATATTTATGACATAAAAAAATAACAAAACTTATACTATGATCGTTTTTTCACTTTTAAGATGTCTAAAATGTATTTATACATTCATGGGTGAAGTTTCTATTTTTTCTAGTCAATTTACTATTCATTACTATTCATACTATTCATATGGGTATGTTACTATTCATACTTTACTATTCACTAAAAATTATGTTTGTCTTATTAGACACTAAATTTATTACTAAACACAACTATAAAAGACCATTTTTTGAAAATAAATTCACATTATTAATTATTAAAAGAATAAAAAAAAATTAAAATACCCCTTTCTCCAAAATTCATCAATAATATGAAACTTTTATAAATTCAATCTATATTTATCCAGACATTTGAAATTCACAAATTTTACTTTATTAATAAATAAAAATTTTATTTATACAAAAGGATTGCAGAAAGTAACCAAGGCTTCGTCACATGGCCCCTTAGAACACCTGCATAGGACCTAAGGGTAAGGTGTGTTATGGTGATAGAATTTTGAGGTGGCTCGGACAACATTGTCTGAGTGGTGATTTATATCAGCTTAAACTTATCCCTTAGGAGATTCCATTCAAACTTCACATGTTGAAGTTCGGCTTGGGCTTGGTCTAGAGAAAAGCCAGTGATGCTACCTCCTTACCAAGCTCTAACATATGGGCTTCATATGGCTTGAGTCTACTAGATGATGTCATCAACTCTTCTTTCTGTATTAATTAACCAAGATCATTTGAATTTATAAACAATAATTGTAACATTGAGAGTTTAGTTTCCAACGGTCATATTGACAAATGATCATATAACAGTCAAAACCCAACACTCTCATTTAATTATACTCACTTCATTAATTAACGGATATAGTTTTGTTGAGAATAAAATAAAATTACACACCAAATTAGGAAACAAATATTTATAAAAAGTTTGGGTCATTACAACATCCACATTCAAACTATTCAGGAAACCATCAATATAAAAGGATAGATTGTATCATATAAAATAAAACCCAATTAAACATAAAATCCCATGTCTAAAAAATGTGGGAAGAAGAATTGGGGGAACTATCTAATGGGAACAAGGAATTTCTTCAAATGTGGAATGTTGGGACATATGGCTAAAAAATGTCAATGGGATATGAAGAATCTTGCTAATGTGGAAGAATAAAAGTAAGGTTTAGATTAACACATATCATGTAGTGCATTGTAACAATTTAAAAGAGCATGGGTATTATGCGAACAATTTCCCTATGTTGAGGGTTGTTAGAGGAAATCAACAACAACCTCCAAGGCACTAAGGAAGGGATTATGCTATCACTACTAATGAGGTGGAGCCAAAAAATGATTTATTAATAGGTACTCTTGTAATTCATTCAACAATAGGGAATGTACTATTTGATTATGGTTCTACACATTCTTTTTTATCTTGCAAGTTTAGTAGAACTATTCAAACACCCCCTCAAAATTTAAAGGATAAGTTATCTATGAGAATAGTGAATGTGGAAATTATTTTTTCCATGGTTTATAACTCCTCCCAAGAAAATGTTTGTGGATTGAACCTCCTAAAAAATCTTGTCATACTTCATTTATTTGAGATCAATGTTATCTTGGGCATGGATTGGTTATATTTATACAAAGCTGACATCAACTGTCAGGAAAGGGAGATCACCCTTCACATCCAGACGCATCCTCCAATTCTTTACACGTGTAAGGTGGAAATTGAATATATATTAGAATCATAGTCTCAAGTGTGGATATTGAAACATTATGATAAATCATATATAGTTCAAATGATGGAGACAAAGGAGAGAATAATACTTGAAGACATGCCCATTGTGAGGGATTACACTGCTGTATTTATAGAAGAGTTTCATGGTCTTCCACTCGGCCGAGTGTTTGAGTTATCAATTGAACATATTTATGGATATCTACCTATATCAAAGACACCTTATATAATTTCCACCGTAGAGATATAAGATCTTAATAAGTAGTTACATGATAATATGGAGAAGGGTTTATACGCCCAAGTGCTTCACCATGGGGATCATCAGTCCTCTTCGTCTTGAAGAAGGATAGTTCAATGTACCTCTACATTGATTATCATGAGCTCAATACAATCATGATAAATAAAAAGTATCCTCTACCTCAGATTGATGACCTATTTGATCAGCTTCGTGGGGCCAATTATTTTTTTAAGGTGGACCTTCGGTTGGGATATCACCAATTAAAGGTGAGGAAGAAAGATATACCCATGACTACCATTTGAACGTGGTATGGACACTATGAGTTCTTGGTGATTCCCTTAAGACTAACTAATGCTCCAAAAAATTTCATGGATTTAAGGTATGTATTCTTTAGATATTACCTCGACAAATTTGTGGTAGTCTTTATTGATGATATTCTAATATACTCCAAGATAAAGAGGAACATGAGGAGCATTTGAATATTGTGATAAATGTTGTACCCCACACTCTTTTATTTTCATGATCACAATCACTTTCATATGTGTTTAACATTGTTTTTAAGTGTTGTGGATGATAGGCAAAAGATTGCCAAAGGATTGGCCCAAGAATGGACAAGAAATGGACTGAAATTCAGTCCACCGGCCAACCGGTGTGATAGCACCGGCCAGCCGGTGGAACTGGCAGAGGGATTGCCCACTGCCAGGTTCCACCGGTCGACCTGTGGCACCCAGCCCAAATAGTGTTTGCTACTGTCTTGCCACCGGCCAGCCGGTGGCTCCTCCACCGGTCGACCGGTGGAGCCTGGACAGAACAAGTCTCCACATTCCAAGGCACCGGCCAGCCGGTGGAGCTGTACCGGCCAGCCGGTAGCCCAGTCAAACTAGCCGTTGGGTTTGACCAGTCAACCCTCTTTTGGCCTCCAACGGCTCCGAAGACCTATCCAACGGCTCCGAAGCCTCCCCAAGGGTTCCATGCCTATAAATAAAGTCCAAGGAAGCCCCGGACACCTACCGGAACATATACGAAGCCAACGGTCATATTTTGGATCAATTGGCCAACCTCCGGCGACTTCCTCCAAGGGAACCCCAAGTGCTCCAACAACTTCCACATCCAAGGAGCTCCACCCAAGAAGCTTGGAAGCGGCTTTCAAACATCTCCAATCAATCAAAGGTGCCCAAGACTTCCTCAATTACGGTTTTTCTTTGTATATTTATTTTGAGCTTTAAATTTGGGTTTGTGCCTACAAACCCCAAACTCTTTTCTCATCTCCCTTTCTTTTGGGTTTCACATCACCATTAAGGTGTGAAGAGGTTTCTTCAAGACTTCCCTTTTAAAAGGCTTGTGTCACGGTGATCTAGCATTCACCCGTTAAAAAGGCTAGTGGGTTCTTGCTAAACCATCAAAAGCAAGCGGGTTCTTGCTTAACCAATAAAAGCAAGCTGTAATAGGTCCTAGTGCTACCTCAAAGCCTAGTGGGTTTCTTGCTAAAACCATTGAAAAGCAAGCGGTAGGAATCTCTCAACGGTTGAGTTGGGAGCGGAGACGTAGGCCGGGTTTTGGCCGAACTCCGTTATCAATTTCTTGTGTGATTGCCTCTTTATTTCCGCTGCACTATACTTTGATTTTTAAATTGTTAATCAATTTTTTAAAAGGCAATTCACCCCCCCTCTTGCCATCTTTTCCCCGTTTGTTCCGACCCAACAATAAAGACTTTGAAAAGGGATAAGTTGTATGAAAAGTATAGTAAATATGTGTTTTGGATGGAGGAAGTATAATTCTTGGGGCATGTTATCACCAACAAAGAGATATATGTGGACCCTTCCAAGACAAAGGCAATCGAAGAGTGGCCCATGCCAATATTTGAAACGGAGATCTGTATATTTTTGGGTCTAGATGGGTATTATTAATGATTTGTGAATAACTTTTCACAATTTTCAAGCCCATTGAGAAAGATAACATAGAAAGGATAGAAGTTAGTCTAGTCTCAATAATGTGAAGACTGCTTTAAGGAGTTGAAAAGGTGGCTTATCACTGTACCCACACTCACACTCCCATAAAGTGGATGTATCTTTGTGGTGTATAATGATGCATCAAAGAATGTATTAGGATGTGTTTTGATTAAAAATGAAAGGGTGATATCCTAATCCTCAAGGTATCTGAAAATCCATGAGAAAAACTATCCTACGGATGATCTGGAGTTGGCGGTTACGATCTTTACATTAAAAATCTAGCAGCATTATCTCTATAGGGAGAAGTGTGAGAGATATACTTATCACAAGAGTATCAAATATATATTAACACAAAAGGATCTTAATATACACTAGAGAATATATATATATCTCATCTAGGATTATGACTGCTCAATCAACTACCATCCTGGTAAGGAAAACAAGGTGGTAGATCCTATGAGTAGAAAGGATCTGGAATCTTTATCAATGATGAGAATTAAAAAGAATCCGATATTCTTATATTTGAATAGGATGGACATGGGAATCATTAATGGGAGGAAAATCATCTATCATTTCTCAAATGATTTCTCATCCATCCCCCATGGTGAATAAAAATGATGCTCAAAGAAAATATGTGGATATTTAGAAAAGGGTGGAAGCCATTAGAAATGGGAAACCCTCTGAATTTATGATTAATGGGGAAAGAGTTGTAAGAGTTGGGTGATGATATTGTGTACTATCTAATCCAGATATAAATAAGGATCTTTTGAATGATGCACATAGCTCAAACTTTTCTATTCATCTAGAGAGCACAAAGATGTTTTGATATCTCTGAGAGAACTTTTGGTGGGACAATATGAAGAAGGATATTGCTGAGTATACATTAATGTTTCTTGAATGTCTACAAGGGAAGTCTGAATGACATAAGTCTAAGGGGATGATGCAACCACTACCCATACCAACATGGAAGTGGGAGAACATCACCATGGAGTTTTTAAATGGGATTCCAAGGACATCCAGAGGAAATAATGATATATGGGTTATTTGGGATCATCTTACAAAGACAACTCAATTTATCATGATTAGAGAGGACTTATCATTAGATAAACTTGCACTGATATATATCAAATAAGTGTTAAGGATTCATGGAGTACCACTATCTATATTATTTGATCGAGATCTGAGATTCACCTCAATGTTATGGAAAAGTATCCAACATACTCTATGCACTAAACTAAACTTCAGTACAGCCTATCATCCTCAAACATATGGCCAATCTGAGAAAACAATTTAGACACTAGAAGATATGTTGATAGAATGCTATATGTACTTTAAAAGAGGATGGGACCAAAATCTTCCTCTGATTGAATTCTCTTACAATAATAGTTTCCCCTTGAGCATCTGAATGGCACCGTATGAAGCCCTCTATGGTAAAAGGTGGAGAACACCGGCATGTTGGGATGAAGCCGGTGAGCATAAGCTGGTAAGACATGAAATGGTCGAAAAAATGTTGGAGAAGGTGAAATCCATTCAGCAGCACAAGAAGCCAGACCAAAGTTGACATAAGAGTTACGAAGACAATTGTCAACGATATATTGAGTTCAAAGTTGGATACATGATATTTCTCTGCATATCTCTATGGAATAAGGTCATGATATTTGGGAAGAAAGGAAAGCTAAGTCCCTGGTACATTGGCCCCTTTTATATCCTTGATCGAGTTGGGGTTGTGGCCTATCAACTAGCACCTCCACATACCATGTCCAAAGTACACGATGTCTTTCATGTATCCATCTTAAGGAAGTTCTAACCAGATCCTTCATATGTAGTCTCTTTAGAGGTGGTATAGTCATAGGATGATCTTTCTTACAAGGAAAATCCAATGAAGATATTGGATCATAGAGATAAAGTTATATATAACAAGACTACTCACCCGGTCAAAGTACAGGCATGGAACCATTAGTACGAAGAGGAAACATGGGAACTGGAGGAGGCAATGAAGAAAAAGTAACCTCACCTGTCTATCGCTTAAAATAAAAAATTATATTTCAAGGGTGAAATTTCATAAGGGTAGAATAATGTAACAACCCAATGTATTATAAATGGAAATTATCTTGTTATAATTATGTCATATAATCACATGAAATTACAACACAATGAACTACTATATACTTTGTGACCTTTAAAAATAATATTTTCACCTCTATGTTTTAAATATTGAAAATCTAACATACATGGTTGTGATCAGTAAGATGTTTTGAGTCTGATAAGACAAACTTATTATTATTTTATGAATAGTAACCTACCCTTATGAATAGTAACCTACCCTTATGAATTATAATGGGACCCTTGTGAAAAGTAAATCATCCAAAATCATAGTAACCTCACACTTTAATGTATAAATAAAATTTATGCATCTTAAAAGTGATAATATGATCATCGTAAAAGTATCTGTATTTTTGTAAGTCATAAAAAATTAATGACAATTAATTAATTAATTTAAAATGAAATGTATTTTTTTAAAAGGTGTTTATAAATTATTAATTTTATGTCTTCTGGTTTTAAGATAATTCTATAATACCTTATGTAATTTTTCAAAACATTATAAAATAAGTTATAGTTTTAAAATCTATATTTTTCAATAAAATTATGATTTTAATTAAAAATTAAATTAATCATATTTAATATTTTTTTGAAAAATGGAGTTTATTTTTTGGGTTCTACACATTGAAAAGGGGTTAGGGTAAATTTTTGGGATGTTTCTAAAATAATTTAATTTTTTAGGAATAGTAAAATACGATAATTCACAATAAATGCTAAAACCTGAATTTCTACATCATGCTTGAGTCATGGATGATGTAAATGGACATTGGTTTGAACTCACAAGCACATATTACTATTTTTTTTCATTTAATAATAACTATTTCTGGTCTTTAGGGAAATTAATAAACTAAGGAATTAAATATTATGAAAACCCTCCTCTCCACCACTATAAATACCATCCCTCCTTACATCTTATCTTCACCCCTTTAAATCCTTATGACATACCTAAATTCTTACCAAATATCTCCCCAAAATCCTCCCCCATGTCCAACATCCCTTATTCTAGTAAAAATACCAAATCATCTTCTCAAAAGAGGCTTTGAAGGAAGATTAATTCAAGAGGTAAATTCCTCTTTTCAATTCTTTTACTTTCTTTTCAAGTTCATTTGTTTTCTGTTCTATCCTTACCTCTCCTCATCAAAATGTTATAAAAAATCCAATACCTTAAATTTACTATAATTTTTTTATGACAATGGAATAATTTATTATCATCTCCCCTTTACTCTTATTTTATACTAGTAGTAAAGACACCATTAGAGATGTGTTAATTTATAACATTCAAGGATGATGGGTTTTCAATTTCTTCTACCATATTCAATTATGGTCATGAAACCAATTTTATTTTTGAACCGGACTATTAAATATTTATTTTATCTTATGTTTTGTTCTGGAATCCTTTTTAGACATCATATAAAATATTAATAAAAACAAGTTAATAATAAGAAAAATTTCCAAATTAATCCAAGCATTTATTATTGATGTTTTATATAATAATTCACCTTCACTCTAAAGAAAAATGAATTTTATAACAATGTAATATTATATATGTTTACTATTTTCATATAACATAAATTTTTGACAACCACTCTCATCATCCATGTGTGTCGGAACATGAATATAAGTGAACCAATCATTAAAACCAAGTAAGGAAATGGACCCGAATAATGAAATTGAACCTCATAACCAAACAAAAAGGTTATGAATGAACTAAAAAAGGTTATAATAAATAATTTTTATGTAAAATAGGTTCTGGAATTATTTATTAATTAGCCTAATTTTATTATTAAGGTCATTAATATCATGTTGATAACATCATCAGACTTAAGGTAAGTGATACACTATTTCTCACATTTATTCAAGAATCTCATATATGTTATGTCCTTTTATGTATAGTTACTAATGGTGGGGTATGATTTCTCACCACCCCCATACCTACCTAATGATTTTTAAATGAAAATAAACCTCTTTATATCTCATTTACTCCTCTTAAGTACACCTGATACCATGTCGATAATTAATAACGAACACCACTCGAACATCCTTTGTTCTGTCGGGTTGCCTTATCATTCTTTTACCAAAGTGAAGTCATCTTATCTTTTTATGTGATTATTAAAAATGATATGTTCATGTACCAAATTAATTTATCAATGCCCTTTAATTATTATATTTTGTGGATGTACATTTTTTTAAGTGATTCCCTCCTCAATACTTCACAATAAGCAAACCTGTTTTGAGGGAACATTCTGAATTATTACCCGATTTCAAGTGCACTCTATCATATACTCTAAGCCACAAGTTTCTTTATAAAATAAGTATTTTTTTCATTATGAAAACCTTCTTGGTTCACTACTGATTTTAAATAAATGGTTTTTCCCTCTTCTATTTTAAAGGCTCTATAGTATTTTCTTTAAAACTGTACAAAAATGTTTTAATGCTTAAATTTCTTAAATACTTTTCAAACATGTTTTAACTTCTCCTAGAAATAACTTAACATGAAACATTACCATTTTACCTTATTAATGTCCATGTATATTTTAGTTCCTTTCTTTCATGGGCACTTTTATGATACGCCCAATTTTTATGATTTATGACATGATTATGGTACCCAATTATTTCTATGGGTAACCCTGATGTTTATATATGATTGATTATGTATGATTAATAATGTGGAAAACATATTAAAGAATATTTAATATGGGTGTACCCTGATATAACTCTAATGCATTGTGTAAAGTTGAGTCTCATGAGACATTATGTGAAATGGTCTTGGTGGTTAGCCTTGGCTTGTGCTACCATGTGCAACAGTCATGGGGGTTAGCCTTGGATTGTGCTACCATGTGCAACGGTCATGGAGATTAGCCTTCACTCATACTAAATTCATGTTTTATATTTCTTCCATAATACTATGACTCCATTTTTATATGATTCAACATTTATATGTTATTAGACCATATGTCACATGCCTTTTTATATCATCTTGTCATTCCCTCTATCCCATGTACTAATGCTTTGTTCTTTTGGTTATTCCCTTACTATGATATTTAGCTCATCCCTTTGTTCATGTGTTCCCCAGGGTACCCAATGAATATGTTTGAGCACAATAGATGTTCGGAGCTCAATTTAAATATTAAATAAATAAATTTTTTACTTAGTTCTATATTTTCAGTTTTATGTACCAAGTCTTCCAAGACATGAGACTTTTCAATCCTTGTCATGTACTCTGGTGTATAATTATGATTAAAATCATGTAATTTTTTATGCAAAAGGATATAGTCTCTATAGTTAGTATCATAGGATAGTCTAGTTATTTTAGAGATTAGTATTAGAGCAAATTAGTATGAACATTAAGGATGATACTAAGTATAAGAAAACAACCCGAAATTTTGGTCAATATAGAGTAAGTGGTTTATCAAGAAATTATATCCTTTTCTAGATACAAATAGGTAGAGGTGGGTCTATCATAGATGTATCTTGGTGTAAAACCTGAAAACACTACTTTGAGCTAGAATCTAACAGGAAATGGTGCACGATAACGGTACTTTTTTCACTCTTGGTTTGACACTCTCAGGGGATACAATTTGGTTAATTCATGAGCTTAGTACGAACCATTATTATGTTAATAAAAAATCCCATAAGAATATATGTTATGAAATAGATCAAGGATTACCTAGATTGAAACATAGAGAATCATAAGTTAGTATATACTTCTCCTTTATAGGTTTATCCTTTTATGTTCAATGTTTCCTTTTTATGCTCAACAACTAAGTATTCCAGACCTCTAATTGTATGATATTTTTCATAGTTAATATAAGGAAATAGAAGAACACATTCCAACAATAAATGTGATAGATAATGTGAATACTTCCCAAATGATATGGAAAATATGATGGGATTGGGTGCTCAAAACTTCATGATAGTACATTCTCAGTTGGCTTAAGTTATGAATAATAACGTGAAGCATGTGGAATTCCCTCTTACTTCAAGGAAATAGAATGTTTCCATAGATTCCTTCATGCAAAAATTCCCCCATGTTTAGTGGATCTTATGATCCCCTCTTCATGGAACAATGGATTAACTCCATGGAAATGATATTCTTTATCTTGCTATGATCAGAAGAAGAGAATGTTTTGTTGGTAGTCTATAGTTTTGATGGGGAAGCTGATTAGTGGTGGACATTGATTAAGAAAACAAATCCCCAGAAGAAAATATATTCCATGGATCTGGAGAAATTTAAGGGAATTTGTTTCCATAAATATTTTCCCCAAACCGTCCATCTCAAGATGGAAAGAGAGTTCCTTCGACTCAGGTAGAAGGAGGATGAGTCAATCAAGGTGTACAAAGCAAAATTTACAAGTATTTCAAGGTATGCCTATGGATTTTTCATGAACACTAAAAGAAAGGTGGATCACTTGTTTAATGGACTAAAGATGATTCTATGAAAATAATTGGTGATTAAATACTTATAAAGATATGAGGAGATTTATCATTGTACCTTTAAGGTTAAAATAGAGATCAAAGACTCTCATTGGTATCATGGGCACAATGACAAAAAGAGGAAAATGGAATCTAATATGGGTGGTTCTATAAATAAATTCCATGATGGAAAGAAGATCGATCATCATAGGTGTAAAAATTGTCAGAATAAGCATCTTGAGAGTTGTCTAAAGGAAACCAAAAATTGCTTAAAATGTTAAAATTTGGGACATCTAGATAAAAATAGTCGATGAGATATGAAGAATCCCGCTAATTAGGAAGAATAAAGGAAGGTTCATATCAACACTCGGCCTATAGTTCAGTGTTAGAACTGTAGAGACACAAACTTGATGTACATGGACATTACATTACTTTTGTGGAATACTTAATATATAACAAAAAAAATTACAACCAAGGACCATAATAGTTTAGTGTCTTTGTATACTCGGAACATAATCTTCGAATCATGGTGAATGATCTCAACATCTTCAATAAAGATCTTCCACTTCTGTTTTCTTACCTAAAACCATTCTTTATATCCTGGGGAAAAGAAAACATATAAAGGGTGAGCTAAAATGCTTAGTAAAGGTAAACATGGAGAAAATAAAACAAACTATATAAATTTGAACATATAAACATGAACATAAAGTTTAAACATCAAGATCTTGAGTTGTGAAATAACTCTTGGAGTACGTAAGGCATAGATCATAAAGGAACATTAATCATGATAAAATAGCATGGTAAAAAAACATGTAATTTTCGAAACCATTAAGCACATGATATGATTTCCATAGTATCCAAGGCATTTCTTCCAAGACCATCTTAGTGGATAAAGTCCCTTACTAAATCGAGTTCACTCCTCGTTTCAGTCCTGTATCACTGAACCAGATTAACTTGTAATTCCACTCATGTCTATCTCATGAGATTTAAATATTTACCCAATGAATTTGAGGGAGATATAGGTCCCACCCATCTCATATTGAAATTATTCTTACGTGTTCCACAACACGATCATAAATCATGCATCATAACCCAAAGAATAAAATGGGTTTCATAAACACCATCCCATCATAACATAATCCATATAAAACAAATGCATATCATTTCATCATAAGAAAAGTGAAACCATGTAAATCATAGATACATTATACTTGAAACATACACATATGAAATAATATCATCTTATATGGAAAATGGTTTTGATAAAACACTTGAAATGAATTCTTGAGGAAAATATCCTTTCTTATTCAAAATCATTTTCTTTTCACAAAATGCCATGAAATTTTAAAACAAAAGTATTTTATTAAAAGTAACCATGAAAAAATGTATAGAAATCTTCATGAAAATTAGGTGTTACGAAACCGTAAAAATCCATTCATGCTGTATAAGTTAAAAAAACCATTCTCCTCATACTTTTGCTGGAAAAGTCAAAAAGTTCCTCGTATGGTAAACAAAAGAAATATTCTTTCCATAACACAATGTAAATGTCAAAGAGGGGTAAACATGACTTTAAAAATACATGGAAGAATATTAAAAAATTTATGAAAAAAAATTTTATGGACATGGATGAAAAATATAACCCCATTAAATACTTACGTATAAGTAATCTCGGATAAAGATGAGATTTGCAAAATTATCCCTTACCTTAGATCCAATTTCTTCCGTACGTGTCTGAAACTCCTGTATAGTGGGTTTAAACATATTATTAACTTGTAACAAAACCATAATAATATTTATGATATCATATATTATTCACTTATGACTTTATATTACCCGTTCTTTTGTCAATTCCATGTTAAATCAGCGTTTTGGGTAAAATTGTTTCATTTATCGTATGTGTTTGGAATTGTTGTTCTTGATATTATTATTACTTATATCATGATTTACTTACTTCCAGAATGTAAAACATGATTTATATATCATATATATTCAGTATATATATATATAATAGATAGATAAATGAAATGAAACACACCGTTCATGGAGATGGTAGGTCGTACGTACGCATGAACGATGTTTTCCTTTCCTTATTGACTTGAATGGAAGTAAGTAGATGACATATATATATATATACATAAATACAGTAGAATTATTATTTCATATATTTATATATATCATTATTATTCATTATATATACTTTATAATCATTCTTTAATGGTTAACATGGAGAATGAATCTCAACGCATCGTGGGGATGGTAATTCGTACGTACGCACGAGCGTTGATATCATTCCCATTATTATTGAATGGAATTGGAGTGGATGATATAATATATTAGAATCAGTATGATTTTATAATAACTATATATATTTATTCTTTACACCATTATACCCATCCAAGTATGTTGGTGGGGGAAAAACATATTACACCACGACGTGGAGACGGTATTCCGTACGTATGCACGCGCGGTTATTTCATTTTCCATAGGATGGATAGAAGGTGAAATGGGGTTGTTTAATATTTATAATAACAGATAAGTTTGTTATTTATACTTATGTTATTACTTTATAATGACACAACTAAATAAGAGGAAGTAGAAGAATAAAGAAACTTGAATTAATCGGTAGAATAGATTACCTCTTCTTCGACGCGCCTCCTTTTAACCTCCTATTAGGGTACTAAAGTTAGTCTTTGAAGACTACCAGGACCACTTTTCGGTTTCTATGTAAGTATAAAAGTGAAATGGGTAGTGGTTGGCCAAGCTTGAAGGCTCAAATTTGTGTGAAGAGGAGAGGGGGGAGGTTCTCTTTTATAAGGGAGAAGAGGGGCACCTTTGTAAACATACGAAATATTAATTTATAATAAATTCAAACCCCACATAAAAACTTAAAAAATGACTCAAATACAAATATTATATGAGATAGGGTTGTAATATCATCAAATAATAAAATTTAGACATGTTTTGAATTTATTTTAAACCTTATCAAATTGATTTATCTATTTAATTTTATTTATGGTAATAATATTCTAAATTTTAAATTGTTATAAAAGATTACTTATGTGTTTTTAATTGTCCATAATTTGATAATTTACGACATTATAGACCATATAAATTTAAATTTATAATTTTTAAATATTTTTGTGATTTTTAAACAATTTTATAATATGTTATTTTTATAAAATAACAATAGTGTCAATTCTGACACTATTCATTTATTTAAATTTAAATAAAATATACACAGAGGATATATTAAAAAAAATATTTAATAGATTCATAATATGTCCTATTAATATATAAAATTCTTGTATCACATTAAATAGTTCATATAATATTTATTTTAATATTTTTAATACCATTTATTTGATATTTCAATCAAAAAAATAATTTCAACATCACTATTGTGTCATCATTAATGATAATTATTTAATCCCTAAAAATTATAAATAAATTTACATGATGTATATAATTTTATTATATTTCTATATACTATTCATGTTCGAAGTTTTATGAAGTTTATCACTAAATTAAAATTATTACACTTATAAGATATAAGAGAGTGACATGTTGTCACTTTCTTTGGTTTTAATTATAATTATATCATTTTCATGGACAATACTCCATGAAACGAATCTATTCTGACCCTTAGGTGATATGGGTAGACTTTTATTCATCCAATATAATTTTTACTGGTGTTAGGGTAATTTTATAATCTTATTTTTACCCTTAATTACCCGATTTACCTTTAACTGTAGTAAATAAAAATTACAATAGTTACTATTCATAATGTCAAAAAAGTAAATGTAACCTATTAACATAATTTGGACCCACTGAATCCAAATATGGAATCCATTTTTCAAAATTCAAAACATAGAATTTTCAGTAAATAATTTAAAATTAATCTCGTTGTTAAGAAAACGGGTTTTAAATGTTAAAACATTGTCAAAGATTGAAATGTTTTTACCTATGAATTCAATATAAAATTAATGGTAATGAAATTAATTATATTAAATGGTAAAAATATATTCTATTTATACTTTAAAAACATTAAATATTATAATTTAACCATATAAATTATCTCGATGAAAAAAGTTATTTTTAATTAAAATTTAGCGTATTTTTACTATTCATCAAAATAAAAAACATATTAGAAACATATCAAAAATTTATCCAAAGTAAATTATTTTATCCTGATTCCAAAGAAGAATTTTATATTGTCAAATTGAACTTATAAACAAGTCAAAAACTAGATTTAAAGTTGGTGCGCCATCAAAAGGCGGCAAAACCGCATTTTTTGAAAAATACTTATTTTACCCAAAAAATTATTTTGTTGTCATACCATGTTATATAAAATGTGTAAGATGAATTATAATGTCATAAAATTTAAAATGTAGTTACTACTATTCATAACGGCTAGTTCATAATAATAGCATTACAATATATCGTTTTTTAGTGAAACTCAGTATTATGTACAACAAACGCTATTGAGGAAGGTTTCTCTTGTGTGCAACACAAGACAAGAATAGTGTTTGCATATAATACACGATAATATGGTGTTTCTTATAGCACAATCTAATTTTTGTGTGGCGTACAACAGAAGACATAAATGAAATTAAAATAATATTTTTCATAAAATCTCGGGGTGTTACATTCTACCCCCCTTAAAATGAATTTCGCCCTCAAAATTCTTCAGGGTTATAAATGGCTTACTACATGAAATTTTATTTCATAGAAACCCACATCGTAAAAAGGAATACTAAATCATCATTTTAAAAAAGGAATGTTAGAAACATAATGGATACCCAAATAACTCATCACTAGGTTTCCACATAGGAGAATATAGGTGAAAATATGGATATAGAAGAGAAATCTAACCATCATGTTTATATGAAGAGTGGTAGAGAACATGGCTATGAAAAATCCAACAATAAAAAAGCCATAAATTTGTGATGATCTAAGGTATCATCTTATTCATCAGATATGAGGGTACTAGGACAACGTTTTTGGTTTTCAATATCATTTCCCTAAAGTTGAAAAGTTTGAATTAGAAGAAATACTTACTTGATTTTGGTACAATATCACCGTTGATAGTTCCATGAACAATCTCCACTTAATATCTTAAAGAAATGAAGTTGAATTTGTCATTCATGAAGTGTTAGCAGATCATGTGATAGAATGATAGATCATTCCATCGGTCTCAAACAAAAGGATAGCAAAAGTTGTCAAATATACATAAGTCCATCTATGGTGAGGTTAATCGTATATGATTCCAAAATTGGACTTATAATTCATCTATCATACCTCTTAATAAAATAAAACTAATTTCTAAAAACTAGTGACTTCCTATAGGATAGTGGTAGGCGATAAAGCCATATCGCACTTCTGTTGTGGGTTTGATTCCCGCAGCCTTGTCTAACGCGACAGGTTGTCGCTTGTCATGTAGGTTGTCTTTTTTCTAAAACTACACTATTATAACATTACAAAAATAATATCGAAAAAAAAGTTCTAGACTTAAACAATACTATTTGATGTCCAGCTTAATCCATTCCAATATTTAGGCTTATCCAAAATACTTCTATCAAATCCTATAGTATAAAGTAAATGATTACTAGAAATGTCATCTACCAAGCATGTGAATACCATCATTTATCATATGGTATATCTTGTTGGTTTCATTCCAAACAAGTGAATACCTTAATCATGTATTCTCTTGAAAAATGAATACCCATTGAACCTTAGTGAAAACATGAATGTTGTCAAAATTTAAATCTTTCCACATACCAAGATCCCAAAAAATTCTATTTACTCAAATCATGATATCACTTTGTCCTTTTATCAGTCAAGAGCTCATGAATAATATCAAACATATTATTTTTTCCTTATCCCTTAATTATGCGCATATCATCTTCTTTCCAAAAATATTTCAATCACTTTTCATGGTTACCGGTACCATAATATTATTGAAAACCACAATAAACCAATACATAGATATTCCAATATTCTAGAATACTATAAATGAGATTCCACAACATTATTTCAGAATCCCGTTACACAAACACATAATAATTCCACTATATCATTGTCATACTCAACATCAACAATAGTGATCACATGTGACTTCCCTTTGTCCTTTACCTTAAGAGGTTGTTGAGTTCGATCATCATTAAACCTTGGATTAGGGAATTGGTTAGCATAATTCCCCATTTCCTTGCACTTCAAGCATTGAAGTGTTGGTGGTGCATTCTCTGTATTCTTTTCTCTATTCTCATTATTAGCTACCTTTTTCCCATTACTTCGACACTTAGCTACTCGATGACCTTCTTTTCCACAGTTAAAACATTTTCTAGTCCCTTTAAGACAATCTCCACCATGATTCTTTCTACACATTGAGCATAAAGAAAAATTCACCTTCTTTTCACCATTTTTTTTAGATTTTTCCTTGAACTCTATCTTTCATTTCTTGTCAAAACCATGAGATGGATATGTAACACCAACTTCGAGTTCTACCTTGATAGAAAAACATACAATTTCTTCATAGGTATTGAAGTCTTATATATTTAATGCTCTTCAAATACATGGTTTTAAGCCACTAAAGAATCGATCGACTTTACTTTCAGGTTGGATGATAAAGCCAGATGCATACCTTGCAAGACTTGTAAAATTCACTTCGTATATACCAATAGATTCATCATCCTTATGCTTAATCTCAAGGAACTCATTTTCCATCTTTGTTCAAATAATATGAGGGAAGTACTTACTGAAAAACAAGTTCTTGAACTCATCCCATTCCATGGATTCAATTTCATCTTGGGGCATTGTATTCTTAATTAGAGTCCACCACTGGTCTGCTTCACCTTCTAACCGATAAACAGCCAAAATAACTTTTTAATGCTCTGTACAACGAAGTATGGAAAATATATTTTCACTGGTACTGATCCATTTTTCTGCAATAAGTGGATCAGAAGACCCACAGAAAGAAGGTGGATGTTGCCTCATGAAGGATTCAATAGAATATTGTTCCTTTCTCTGATCATTTGGAAGTACAGAATGATTCATAGCTTGTGTAAGTATAACAATAAGATTTTTCACTCCATCTCCCATCACATTTGGTTGTTTCGGAGGACAATCATTGCATTGTCCTTTACATTGATCAACATGGTTCCTTTGGGTTCCAGCCATCGTCTAAATCCCAAAAAGAACAGTGTGAGAGGCAAAAATCGTGCTAGAAAAACAACATAATAAAGGGGGAGTGACTTCGATATATAACATCTTAGTTTTAATTCTAAGATCATTACCATAATTCGGGAACTATAACTTATACGTATACTTATCCTTAGGGACATCCCTATACATACCTTAGAAATATCTCTAGGGATCTCACTAAAGTTTCCGCATCCTAGTTTCCAAAGGTTAACTAAACCATTCCTCTGATACCAACTGTAGATACCTAAGCTTGATGTACATGGACATTACATTACTTTTTTAGAATAATTAATACATAACAAAAAAATGACACCCAAGGACCGTAATAGTTTAGTGTCTTTAATCTTCTAATCATGGTGAAAGATCTTCAACATCTCCCATAAAGATCTTCCACTTCTTTTTTCATACCTAAAACCTTTCTTTATATCTTAGGGAAAAGAAAACATATAAAGGGTGAGCTCAAATGATTATTAAGGTTAAACATGGAGAAAATAAAACAAACCATATACATTTGAACATATAAACATGAACATAAAGTTTAAACATCAAGATCTTGAGTTGTGAAATAAGTCTTGGAGTACGTAAGGCATAGATCATAAATGAACATTAATCATGATAAAATAGCATGGTAATAAAACATGTAATTGTGTCAACCATTAAGCACATGATATTATTTCCATATTATCCAAGTCATTGCTTCCAAGACCATCTTAGTGGACAAAGTCCCTTACTGAATCGAGTTCACTCCTCGTTTCAGTCCTGTATCACTAAACTGGATTAACTTTCCGTTCTAGCCATGTCTATCTCATGAGATATAAATCTTTACCCAATGAATTGGAGGGATATATAGGTCCCACCCATCTCATATTGAAATCATTCTACTGTGTGCCACAACACAATCATAACTCATGCATCATAACCCAAAGAATAAAATGGGTTTCATAAACATCATCTCATCATAACATAATCCATATAAAACAAGTGGATATCATTTCATCATAAGAAAAGTGAAACCATGTAAATAATAGATACATTATACTTGAAACGTACACATATTAAATAATGTCATCTTAGATCGAAAATGGTTTTGATAAAACACTTGAAATGAATTCTTGAGGAAAATATCCTTTCTTATTCAAAATCATTTTCTTTTCACAAAATTCCATGCAATTTTAAAAGAAAATAATTTTATTGAAAATAACCATGAAAACTTATAGAGGAATCTTCATGAAAATTAGACATTATGAAACCTTAAAAATCCGTTCATGCTGTATAAGTTAAAAAAACATTCTCCTCTTACGTTTTTCAGAAAAGTCAAAAAGTTCCTTGTATGGTAAACAAAAGAAAGATTCTTTCCATAACACAATGTAAAAATCAAATAGGGGTAAACATGAATTTAAAAATACATGGAATATTATTAAACACTTTATGAAAAACATTTTTATATACATGGATGAGAAATATAACCCTAGTAAATACTTATGTATAAGCAATCTCGGATAAAAATGAGCTTTGAAAAATTATCCCTTACCTTAGGTCCATTTTCTTCCATGCATGTCTGAAACTCCTGTATAGTGGTTTTAAACATATTATTAACTTGTAACATAACTGTAATAATATTTATGATATCATATATTATTCACTTATGACTTTATAATACCCGTTCTTTTGTCAATTCCATGTTAAAGCAGCGTTTTTGGTAAAATTGTTTCATTTATCATACGTGTTTGGACTTGTTGTTCTTGATATTATTATTACTTATATCATGATTTACTTACTTATAGAATTTAAAACATGATTTATATATCATATATATTCAGTATATATATATATAATATAGATAAATGAAATGAAACACACTATTCATGGAGACGATAGGTCGTACGTACGCATGAACGTTGTTTTCCTTTCCTTATTGACTTGAATGGAAGTAAGTAGATGACATATATATATATATACATAAATCTAGTAGCGTTATTATGTCATATATATATATCATTATTATTCATTATATATAATTTATAATCATTCTTGAATGGTTAACATGGAGAATGAAGCTCATCACATCGTGGAGACGGTAATCCGTACGTACGCACGAGCGATGATATCATTCCCATTATTGTTGAATGGAATTGGAGTGGGTGATATAATATCTCAGAATCCATATGATATTATAATAACCATATATATTTATTCTTTACACCATTATACCCATCCAAGTAAGGTGGTGGGGGAAAAACAGATTACACCATGGCATGGAGACGGTATTCTGTACGTATACACGCGTGGTGATTTCGTTTTCCGTAGGATGTATAGAAGGTGAAATGGGGTTGTTTCATATTTATAATAACATATCCGTATGTTAGTTATATTTATGTAATTACTTTATAATGAAACAACTAAAGAAGAGAAAGTATAAGAATAAAGAAACTTGAAAGAATTGGTAGAAGAGATTACCTCTTCTTCGACGTGCCTCCTCTTAACCTCCTCTTAGGGTACTAAAGTTGGTCTTTGAAGAATACCAAGACCACTAGTAGGTTTATATGGAAGTGGAGAAGTAAAATGGGCAGGGTTTGGTTGATCGTTAAGGCTCAAATTTGTGTGAAGAGGAGAGGGAGGAGATTCGCTTTTATAAGGGAAGAGAGGGGCACCTTTGGAAACATAAGAAATATTAATTTATAATAAATTTAAACCCCACTTAAAACATAAAAAATGAATAAAATACGAATATTAGATGATATAGGGTTGTAATATCATAAACCAATAAAATTTAGACATGTTTTGAATTTATTTTAAACCTTATCAAATTGATTTATCTATTTAATTTTATTTGTGGTAATAATATTCAAAATTTTAAATTGTTATAAATAATTAATTATGTGTTGTGAATTGTCCATAATTGGATACGTTATGACATTGTATACCATATAAATTTAAATTTATAATTTTTAAATATTTTTGTGATTTTTAAACAATTTTATAATAAGTTATTTTTATAAAATAACAATAGTGTCAATTTTGACACTATTCATTTATTTGAATTTAAATAAAATCTACACAGAGGATATATTCGAAAAAAAATATTTAATATATTAATAATATATCATATTAATCTATAAAATTCTTGGATCACATTAAATAGTCCATATAATATTTATTTTAATATTTTTAAAACCAATTATTTGATATTTCAATCAACAAAATAATTTCAACATCGCTATCGTATCATCATTAAGGATAATTATTTAATCCCTAAAAATTATAAATAAATTTACATGATATAGATAATTTTATAAGCTTTCTGGTAACTATTAATTTTCAAAGTGTTATGAAGTTTATCACTAAATTAAAATTATTACACTTATAAGATATAAGAGAATGACATGTTGTCACTTTCTTTGGTTTTAATTATAATTATATCATTTTCGTGGTCAATAGTCCATGAAACAAATCTATTATGACACTTAGGTGATATTGGTCGACTTTTATTCATCAAATAGAATCTTGGCAGGAGTTATGGTAATTTTATAATCTTATGTTTACCCTTAATTACTCGATTTACCTTTAACTGTAGTAAATAAAAATTATCGTAGTTACTATTCATAATGTCAAAAAAATAAAAGTAACCTATTAACATAATTTGGACCCAATAAATCCAAATATGGAATCCATTTTTCAAAATTCAAAACACAGAAGTTGCATTAATTAATTTAAAATTAATCCCATTGTTAAGAAAACGGGTTTTAAAAGTTAAAACATTGTCAAAGATTGAAATGTTTTTACTTATGAATTCAATATAAAATTAATGGTAATGACATGAATTATATTAAATCTTAAAAATATATTCTATTTATACTTTAAATCCATTAAATATTATAATTTAACCATATAAATTATCTCTATGAAAAAAGTTGTTTTTAGTTAAAATTTAGCGTATTTTTAGTATTCATCAAAATAAGAAACTTATCAGAAAAATATCAAAATTTTATCCAAAGTAAGTTTTTATGTCCTGATTCCAATGTAGAATTTTATATTGTCAAACTGAACTTATAAACATGTCAAAAACTAGATTTAAAGTGGGTGCTCCATCAAAAGGCGGCAAAACTGCATTTTTTTAAAAATACTTATTTTACCCAAGAAATTATTTTGTTCTTATACCATGTTCTATAAAATGTGTAAGATGAATTATAATGTCATAAAATTAAAAATGTAGTTACTAATATTCATAACGGCTAGTTCATAATAATATTATAACAATATATCATTGTTTAGTGAAACTCAGTATTGCGTACAACACACGCTATTGAGGAAGGATTCTCTTGCGTGCAACACAAGCCAAGAATAGTGTTTGCATATAATACAAACTAATACGGTGTTTTGTATAGTACAAGATAATTTTGGCGTGGTGTACAACACATGGGATCAATGAAATTGAAAGAATATTTTTCATAAAATCTTGGGGTGTTACAAAAACTGCAAGGAACATTGTCATTATGTGAACAATTTTTCTAAGTCGAGGGTTATCAGAGGGAATCAACAACAACCTCCAAGGAAAAAAGGAAGGGCTTGTGATATCACTATTGTTCTGGTGGAGATAGAAAACAATGTGGTGACAAGCATACTAGTTATTAATTTGAGAATAAAGAATGTACTATTTTATTATGGTTCTACACATTCTTTTATATGTTTCATGTTTAGTAGAACTGTTCGAACATCGCCTCAAAATTTGGAAAACAAGTTATCTTGGAGAACAGCGAATAAAGAAATTATTCCATCCATGGTTTATAACTCATCCCCGATAAATGTTTATAGAATGAACCTTTCATTAAATATTTTTTATACTTCCTTTAGTAGAGTTTTGTGTTATCTTGGATATGGATTAGTTATATTTATACAAAGCCAACATCAACTGTCAAGAAAGGGAGATCACCCTTCACATCTTGAAGAATCCTCCAATTCTTTACAAATGTAAGGTGTAAGTTGAATCTCCATTAGAAACATCATCTCAAGTGTGGATATTTATTCCTCGTGATAAATCATATCTATCTCAAATGATTGAGACAAAGGAGAGAATCATTCTTGAATAAATGCCCATCGTGAGGGATAACACTGATGTATTTCTCGAAGAGTTACCTAGTCTTACTCATAACTAAGAGGTTGAGTTCTCAATTGAACAAATTCTTAGATCTCTACCTATATCAAATAAACCTTATATAATGGACAATGTAGATATGGGAGAGCTGAAGAAGTAGTTACAAGGGAATTTGGAGAATATTTTTATATGCGCAAGTGATTCAAATTGGGGAGCACCAGTCCTCTTTGTCAAGAAGAATAATGGTTCAATGTCATCTACATTGATTTTCTTGATCTCAATAAAATCATGATAAATAACAATTATCCCCTACCATAGATAGATGACTTGTTTGATCAGCTTCGTGGGTCCAGTTATTTCTCTAATGTGGACCTTCGGTCGGGATATCACCAATTAATGGTGAGGAAGTAAGATATTCCCAAGACTACCATCCGAATGAGGTATGGACACTATGAGTTCATAGTGATTCCCTTTGGACTAACTAATGATCAATAAATTTTCATGGATTTAATGAATAGAGTCTTTAGAGATTACCTTGGAAATTTTGTGGTAGTCTTTATTTATGATATTATGATATACTCTAAGAGAAAGGAGGAGCATGAGGAACACCTGAATACTGTGATGAAGACTTTGCGTAGGAAGAATTTGTATGCAATGTATAGTAAATGTGAGTTCTGGTAGAAGGAAGTATCATTATTGGGGAATGATATCACCAGCAAAGGGATCACTACTAGAAATGAAGGTTATACCAACGGTTCTGAACCGTTGGTATAGGCTGGAAAACTGTTGGTATAGCCTATACCAACGGTTTTCCAAACTGTATGGCAGTAAGTCGTGAGGAAATCCCTATACCAACGGTTTGATCTAAACCATTGTTATAGGCCACTGTATGTATTGATTTACCAATGGTTGTACGCTAACCATTGGTATATGTTTGGATAGAATTTTTATCAATGGTTTCAATGAAACCATTGTTATATATTGAAGACTAACCACTATACCAATGGTTTTAAAACCATTGGGATAGTTTTAAAATTTTTCTCAAAGTATACCAACGCTTTAAAACCATTGGTATTGTGTATTTCCAGAACTATTGCACAGAAGCCCCTCCAGTAATCCCTCCAGTATACACCTGCATAAAAAATAGTACAAAAAACACATACAAACAGACTTAAAATAGCATAAAATACCTTCAATAGCACAAAAAAAACACATAAAACCATCAAACTCTTCCAACCATGTCATGTACTACAATTCCCTATTGCAATCTTCATATGAAAACAATCTTCCAATAGAGTTTATTAACAGTTTCAATAACTTAAACATTATTTACACCCATTTCAATCTTCATATGACAACCACTCTTCCAGTAGAAATTCACCTCACCCCTGCATAACCCCCCCAACCAGCACATCCCCCCACCTCCCCATCAAATTCTAATATTCCGAATAGTCTAAGAAATACTTATCAGATTTTAATAAGAGTTTGAAATTGGATCAAATCCCAATTTTTTTTTCTGATCCTAGATTTGGGTATGTAATGATTTGTGATGCATTTTGCATTGAACTTGTATTTTTTATAATATATAGTGAAAAGGTATTTTCTTAGGAGTCTCATCACTTATGACCCCATGAGTGAAACTACCCAACTCATGAAAAAGAGTTTGCGACTATCATTGATGAGTGTAAATTTCAAAGATTCCACCTCTTTGATTAGAGACATGTTATATATACAAACTAAATTTCATAGTAATATAATTTATTCTAATGTGAACTAAATCATTTTCAGATGTGTTGGATAAAATACATGTAGATGTTCAAATTTGAAATGAAATATGTTCTTTGTAAAGGAAATGTAAGTTTTGATTCACTAATAAGGAAGATGAAGGAGGTAGGGGTGTTAATGTTAGATATTGGGTGAATTGTAATGGCTTTGTTGGTAGACTCTATAGTTGTAATAAGATAATATACTTGGGTATTGGTTTTTATACACATATTGATCATGTCCAAATTGGTTGAATAAGTGGATGTTGAACATGTGACTGATCCAGAGTGTGTCTTGATGCATATGAAGATGACAAAAAACATTCCCCTTCTAGGATGGGTTATAGTCATACATGGTGTACTACTAGTTAATGTTAGGGAGACACTTCTTTATTCCATGATAAAAATAATTTATGAGACCCTCTCATGCTTAATAGTGAGAATAAAAGTGACGACACATAATATCCTCAAAAAAATTGGATCCAACTGAATCATGACCCAAACACCCTCTTTAACCCAACCATCCTACCATAGGACTTTGACAAGTGGCATCATATTCCCTCACTACACTTTCTTGATGCTGTGAAATAAAACCCCTCAATTTTTGAAATTGTTAGGTTTTTGAGGATCATAATAAGATCTTTTGACAATAAAAGAACACCCAAATATGATCTATCCTAAAAAAAGCAACATTTATAGAAAATAAAGAACATCTGAAAATGGATTTTACCTGGGATTGGTTCTCTTCTTCCTAAATCTAAAGAGAAAGTTTGATGATGCAAGCTATGAAACTAAATTTGGAAATGGTGTATGGAAACTGACCCATGGTTCCATGGTCGTTACAAAAGGAGTAAAGTATGGAACTCTTTACTTGATTTAAAATTTAGGTAGAACTGAAATGATCAGGAGTTCAACTTCTGATGGTCTAGAAGAATGGAACTGTAAGTTTATTGAACTAAGTGAGAATAATATTAATGTTCTTAAGGCTATGAACACTAAATGGTACAAGTATGGTGCGATCTATTGATGAGAGTATGATTCCACCACATCATGCCTCATATTAAGGCGTGGTTAACTCAGACACGTAAAAAATGACCAATGTATCGTTGTCCTAAAGTATCAACACAATCCAAATACGTTTGGTCAGTTTTCCATATGTCAGTTATTGTTTTCACTTAAAATGTTGTACATTTTAAAAAAAGTGAGACACTTAGAGTGATACCGGACACACCATGCCTTGGATGGAGGCGGGGTTGACTCATACACATCATAAATGACACATGTATCATTTTTCTAAAGTATTAATATAATCTGAAAGCGTTTGGTTAGTTTTCGGTATGCAATTTGTTGTTTTCACTTAAAATCCTGTCCATTTCAAATAAAATAGAGACACTTTGAGTGATACCGGACACACCATGACCTATATTGAGGTGGGTTTGACTCGTACACATCACAGATGACTCATGAATCGTTTTCATAAAGTATCAATAGAATCTGAATGCATTTGGTCGGTTTTCCGTATTCCAGTTGTTGTTTTCACTTAAAATGTTTTCCATTTCAAATAAATGTGAGACACTTTGAGTGGTGTTAGGCACACCACACCTCATATTGAGTCAAAGTTTACTTTTACATGTCACATATGACCCATGGATCGTTGTTATAAAGTATCAACACAATCTGAATTCATTTGGTTGGTTTTCCGTATGCTAGTTGTTTTTACTTAAAATGATGTCCATTTTAAACAAAATAGAGATATTTAGAGTGATATTGGACACATTGTGCCTTGGATTGAGATGGGGTTGACTCTTACACATCACATATGACCCATGGATCGTTTTCCTAAAGTTTCAACAGAATCCGAATGTTTTTTTGTTGGTTTTTCGTATGTCAGTTATTGTTTTCACTTAAAATGATGTCCATTTTAAACAAAAGAGAGACACTTTGAGTGGTGTCGTCCACACCGTGCCTTGTATTGAGGTGGGGTTGACTCTTACATGTCACATATGAACCATTTATTATTTTCCTAAATTTTCAACAGAATCTAAATGCATTTGGTTGGTCTTCTGTATGTCAATTGTTGTTTTCACTTAAAATGATGTTCATTTTAAACAAAAGAGAGACACTTTGAGTGGTTCCGGCCACACCACACTTCTTATTGAGGTAGGGTTGACTCTTACATGTCAAATATGACCCATTTATCATTTTACTAAAGTTTCAATAGAATCAGTATGTGTTTGGTCAGTTTTTCATATGTCAGTTGTTGTTTTCACTTAAAATGATGTCCATTTTAAACAAAAGAGAGACATTTTGAGTGGTGTCGGCCACACCGTGCCTCAGATTGAGGCGAGGTTGACTCATACATGTCAAAAATGACCCATGGATCGTTTTTATAATGTATTAACACAATCCTAATGTGTTTGGTCGGTTTTCCATATGCCAGTTGTTTTCACTTAAAATCATATCCATTTCAAATAAAAGTGAGACCGTTTGAGTGGTTTCAGCCACACCGGCTCTCATATTGAGGTAGGTTTGACTCATACACATCACATATGATCCATGGATCGTTTTCCTAAAGTTTCAACAGAATCCGAATGCCTTTGATCAGTTTTCCGTATGACATTTCTTGTATTCTCTTAAAATGATGTCCATTTGAAATAAAAGAGAAACACTTTGAGTGGTGTCAGCCACACCGCACCTCGGATTGAGACAGAGTTGACTCTTACACGTCAAAAATGACCCATGGATCGTCTTCCTAAAGTATCAACCCAATCCAAATATGTTTGGTCAGTTTTCTGTATGCCAATTGTTTTTACTTAAAAGCATATCCATTTTAAACAAAAGAAAGACACTTTGAGTGGTACCTGCCACACCGTGCCTCGGATTGAGGCGGTGTTGACTCGTACATGTCAAAAATCACCCATGGATGATTTTACTAAAGTATTGACAGAATAAGAATGTGTTTGGTCGGTTTTCCATATGCCAGTTGTTGTTTTCACTTT
Source organism: Viscum album (assembly GCA_963277665.1). Lineage (NCBI taxonomy): Eukaryota > Viridiplantae > Streptophyta > Magnoliopsida > Santalales > Viscaceae > Viscum > Viscum album. The sequence goes on from OY728153.1 coordinate 1,744,130,522, forward strand.
AAATATTGTCCATTTCAAAGAAAAGTGAGACACTTTGAGTGGTGTCGGCCACACCACACCTCGGATTGAGGCAAGGTTGACTCGTACACATAAAAAATTACCCATGTATCGTTGTTTTGAAGTATAAATGCAATCCAAATGCGTTTGGTCAGTTTTCCGTATGCCAGTTGTTGTTTTCACTTAAAATGTTGTCCATTTCAAATAAAAGTGAGACACTTTGAGTGGTATCGGCCACACTGTGCCTCGGATTGAGGCGGGGTTGACTCATACATGTCAAAATTGACCAATGGATCGTTTTTTTGAAGTATAAACACAATCAAAATGGGTTTGGTCAGTTTTTCATATGCCACTTGTTGTTTTCACTTAAAATTTTATCCATTTCAAATAAAAGTGAGACACTTTGAGTGGTACCGGTCACACCATTCCTCAGATTGAGTCAGGTTTGACTCATACACGTCAAAAATGACCCATGGATAATTTTCCTAAAGTATCAATAGAATTCGATTGCGTTTGGTCCATTTTCCGTATGCCAGTTGTTGTTTTCACTTAAAATGTTGTCCATTTCAAATAAAAGTGAAACACTTTGAGTGGTATTAGACACACTGTTACTCAGATTGAGGTGAGGTTGAATTTTGCACGTCACAAATGACTCATTGATCATTGTGCTAAAGTATCAACACAATCTGAATCTGTTTGGTCGGTTTTCCATATGTCATTTGTTGTTTTCATTTAAAATGTTGTCCATTTCAAATAAAAGTGAGACACTTTTAGTGGTACCGCAGTTTGAGGTTTGGTTGACTCATACACGTCACTTGGTTGTTTTTAGTACCATCATGTGAATATTGAAGATCTAGGTGAGTCTAATCCTCTCCTTGATTCATCTTTTCGATTAGGGTTTGCACTCTTCTCTCATCTTCTTCCAAAGCTCTAAAACCCTATTTTCCATTGGGATTTAGGGTGAATCTTGAAGAGAGCTTATATTGGGATCCGGGGTCCAGGGAGGAGGGTTGGGGGCTGTCAGGGGGGTTGTCTGGTGTCTAGGGAGGATGGTGGGGGGGCTGTTTGGGGGTTGTCTGGGGTCCAAGGAGGAGGGTGGGGGGCTGTTCGGGGGGTTGTCCGGGGTCCATGGAGTATGGTGGGGGGGACTATCCAGGGTCTAGGAAAGAGGGTGGGTAATGTATCTAAATCTATATCTATGTATCATACATCAAATTCCGACAGGAATGCGATCCTCCGCAGGGTGTCGTCCTGGAGCAGGGCCAAATCACGACATTACCGCAGCATGACTGTGGCGTGACTACAGCATGACCGCGACGTGACCGCGACGTAACTGCAGCATGACCACAGCGTGACCGCGGGGTGACCGCGGCGTGACCGCGGTGTGACCGTGGTGGGACCGTGGCGGGACCGCGGTGTGACCTCAGCGTGACCACGGCGTGACCGCGGCATGACCACGACGTGACCGCGGCGTGACCACGGCGTGACCGCGGCGTGACCGCTGCTTGTTGGCCTGGTCCAGTGACATTCGTGGCGCAACATCTTCTAGACAAGAGCGAAGGGAGCGAGAGGAGGTGGGGAAACATTCCTATCATTGCATCCCTCCCCATTAACTATGGGTAGGTAATGTATCTAAAACTCTATCTAGGTATCACACATCGAATTTCGATAGGACTGCAAAATGGTGTGGGGTGTCGTCCTGGAGTAGGGCCAAATCACGGCATTACCACGACGTGACGGTGGCGTGACCGCGGATTGTTAGCCCGGTCCAGCAATATTCGCAGGGCATCATCTTCTGGTCAGGAGCGAAGGGAGCGGGAGGAGGCAGGGCAACATTCCATCCATCACCTCCCTCCCCATTAACTATGGTTGGATAATGTATCTAAAACTCTATCTAGGTATCATACATTGAATTCCAACAGGACTGCAAACCGCCACGGGGTGTCATTCTGAAGTAGAGCCAAATCACAGCATTACCGCGGCGTGACTGCGGCGTGTTGTCTCAGTCCTGTGACATCTGCGGGGCAACATCTTCCGGCCAGGAGCGAAGGGAGCTGGAGGAAGTAGGGAAAAATTCCAGCTGTCACCTCCCTCCCTATTAACTATAGATGGGTAATGTATCTAAAACTCTATATAGGTATCATACATCGAATTCTGATAGGACTGTGAACCATCGTGGGGTGTCGTCCTGGAGCAGGTCCAAATCACGACATTACTGCGGTGTGACTGCGACATGACCGCGGCATGACCGCGGCGTGACCGCGGCGTATTGGCCTGGTCCAGCAACATCCTAGGACAGCATCTTCCATCCAGGATTTCAAATAAATCCTATGTAGTTGTCCTTCACATTATAGAAACTGGTCTTATGTTATAAAAATGGACTCTTGATTCGGGATTGTGGTATGATAAAGATATATATTTTACATTTTTTGTTTTTTAAAGTGGTACTAGGTAGTTGAAACTACTAATTGAGAGTCAAATTATATAGGTGTATTACCTATCAATGGTATATGAATTTCTTGGAACTCTAATAATAAAACTTCAGTCACCTTGATAACAATAGAATTTGAGTATGTTTTAATATCTCACGATGCAACACAAGTCTTATGGGAGAATTCATATATGTAAAAAATTAGATGTTCATCGAGGCCAGGAAAGCACCCCAAACAATGTTAATATGAAGCTTATGGTGGGGAGCACCATAAGCCTGACAGGTGTTAAACAATGACACCATCAGTGTTTTTAGATATATAGGCTCAGGTAAACACCAGAAGGGGTGGCCAAGAGGCCAGGAAAACACCTGAAATGGGTTTCTCCATAAGATAAGGTCACAACAGACATGATAGAACAAATAAACTATTTAATATGTTATAACAAGGGATCATCGGAAGGTTTTAGTGGGTGACACAATGATGCAATGTATAAAGGGAAACTAAATGACGGAAAAGAATCATACACCCTAAACTATCACTGTGAGTTTTCACAGACAGCGCACCTCCATTGGAGGGGTTTTATTATAAAAACATGACTTTATTTATCAAATGAAACAATTATATTAAAGAACACTTATTCAAGATATGCAATTCAATATAATTAAGCAGAATTAAGAAAGAATCTAAATTCAATTTAAAACATTCTTAAATTAAAGAGGTTACGAGAGGGACTCTTCCTCAAGGTGGAACCAAGCCGTCCACTTCGGCTCTTGGAACTTTCTAACTAAAAGTTGTTGCTCCTCCACTGGGTATACAAACCTTCACACACATGCAAGGAAACCTATCCCCTATGCACACACCTGCGTGGCCATGAGCATGTGAAAGGGGATCCTTGCATATATGCTTATATGCATATATCAGTCTGCACTCACCTGCGTATGCATTTATATATATATATATATAAATGGGCACACCTAGCCTCATATGTGCATAATCACTTTCATGGGTGACTATACACGTAACGGGGGAACCGACATACATATACTTACTTACCTATGCACATGCAGGCGAGTCACCCTTGACTTGGTGACTCAAAACCAACGAGCAGGGATCAACACACTACACAAAGGATATTAAGAACCTTAAAACACATGAAGGACACTACATAACTAGTGAGAAACCAACCAATGGCATTAAAGCCTTACCTATATTGGCATAAGATAACCAAATCCACCTGAACCAACACAAGATGATCCAACTCCCTACCGAAAACACAATATGTAGTAAAAAACACTAAATCCCCCAAATACATGAGGTGTGAGACAAGTAGTAACCATAGAATCTTACCTCGGATCAAATCTGGTGGACTGAATAAATCTAAACTCCTTCTAGAACCCTTCATAGAATATAACTACCATTTGTCCAATGAAAGAAGTCAAATATCTAAGTGACCAATGCGATAAATAAAATAAAATAAAAACTAAAGTAAAACATACCTATCTCCTGTGAATATACCTATCACCTCCCAACATATAAGTACCACAATGCCCCATGGGTCAAATCATGTTCCTTTAAGCAAAGGGGAAATCGATCAATGTTTCAAAATGATACTATCAGATAGTACATTCCTATTAATTAACAATTACTATTCCTATTGATGGTATATAATCAATTTGGCTCGAGTTTCAACTTAGTTTTATTTTCTTCGATACAAGGGATGAGATCTTATTATTCTTTGTTTTTATGTTTACACTTGAGATATTTATTTAAAAATGATGCATGTATTTGGCATTATTATTTATAGTTTTAGTTCTTAGCCTGTTTCCATGGGGCCTGTCCACATGAATAATTCTTGGAATATAGGGTTTAGTTTACATTTATGTGCTTTAATGTGATTGATGTCATTAACGACGAGGATTTAGATCAAGTAAAATATTCCTAATAGGATTGGGCCTTGTAGTGATTGGTGTGGCAATTGTACATCTAGATTTTGATGAGGAAATACTTATGAGGATGGATTGGAATCTTGGTAGGTTTTTAGAGTTGTATAGTCCCTATAAGTATATAAAATGTATTATGAAAGGTTTTACTCTATTTAATGATTCAAGAGTTCAACTAAAGAGATGAAGGATGAGATGCTAGTGTGGGTATTGGGTATTGTCGAACAGATTGGCATTATAATGCCAAGAGGCTTGGTGGGATTTAGCTTAAGATGGAACCTGGTTAGTGGTTTTGGGTTATAATACATGATTTTGATGAGGTTCTTGACTGGATTATTGAGAATATAATGTAGATGGGTTCGACATGGTGTGCTTTTGTGACTAGGACAATCATAAGGTAAATAATCCTCTTTGTCTAGTTGGTTGATGAGATGTGCATCGAGGCATGGGATAATCCTCGAGAGATGAGTCTAGACTATGTGACTAAGAGGATAGACTAGGATAGGTTTGATAGGATTGGGTGATTGGCCAACCCATGCGAGGATGATACGATGTATGGAGACACTTGGAGACACTTGGGGTTATTTATGCTATCTCATGGAGACACTTGGGATTATTTCATGACTCCAACATACTCCAAAAATGTTCCCACACAATGTTTTAGAAAAAAATTCCATCTCATGGAAGACCCCAAGGCTCCTCTATCTTCCAATGTTTCCTCAAACTCACACCTCATGGTATTACAGTATACAAGTGATCTATGTCAACTAGTCAAGATAGAATCACTACCCTCCATCTATAGAAAGAAGTAAAATACCTAAGTGGGAAATGCGATAAATAAAATAAAATAAAAACATACCTATATACTATGACTATACATGTCATCACCTAATATATAAGAACCACACCGCCCCATGGGTCAAATCATGTTCCTTCAAGCAAGGGGGAAACAGTTCCATTTAATAATCTCTTAATTTTTCATTATGTTCTTTATATAGCACGTTGTTGGAAACACCATACTAGTATACTTAGCCATTTAATATGCACCTATGCTACATTATTTGAGTTGAATATTGTGCATATAACCCTATTCACTATTGAAAGAACCTCAGAGGGACCAAAATCAATGTTCTGTAGTTGATCCTACTCTTGAACCTGGTTGGGCACCAGTCCATGAACCAGATGGTCTACTTGGTCATGAGGGTGTAAACCATTTCATTATACTATAAAAATAATAAAGGTGTTGGTATCTTTTCTACCATCAATGGGAATTTCTCAAGGCTTGAGTTCTAATCGACTTCAATTCCTAAGTTAATGGCCCCTTAACTATCTGTAGATATCAAGGGGTGTCTCCCATGGGTGTCTTGTGGTGTGTAGTGTCTATCTATGATTTTTGTGGTGCTTCCGTATTGTGGGAAATGTCTATTGCATGGTCATTTTAATAAATACATTATTCAATTGGAAAATACACCCATAGTCATATGGTACACTAACTACACAGAAGGAGTGGCTATGAATACTTCAAATAAAGTTGATCCATACAATAATGACACTTAAGTGTTGAAAAAAATAGAAAACAAATCAAAGTTCACTTATTGGTTATGCCATGCGAAGGAAATCACGACATGGTTTAGAAAAAATCAAAATATAAAATAAAAATAATAGATGAAAAACATTAAAACTAAGGTAGTACTTACAGATCTGGAGTGTAGAACTAATTTTTTTTATTTAAGATGGATCTATCAGGTGGAAGTAGTTTCTCGGCCTGGGTAAAGAGAAAGCCCTCTCGTTTAGGCCAAATAAAAACATAGAAGAAAAAAACTGATTAAGAACATTAAAATTAATTTAGTACATACAGATTTGATGTTGATTGAAGAGGATGGAAGGATTTTTCTAGCCTGGGTAACCAGAGAGCTTCGGCAGATCTTCATTTTTAGGGTTGCAGTCGCGAGGAAAGAGGAGAATTGGGGCTGCTGTATTTTTGGGGAAACCCTTCCCAATTATTTTCAAAAAACATTGGGAAATGTATTATATACCAATGGTTTTTAAAAACCGTTGGTATAGGTTGTTGTAATGGGAATTTAACCAACTGTTTCATTGAACCCGTTGGGGAAAAGGAGGCATTTCCCAATGGTTTGGGAAAACTGTTGGGAAAGGCTGGTAATAATGGGAGTTTACCAATGGTTTTTTCAAAACGTTGGGTTAGTCCACCTATGCCAATGGTTTGTTCAAACCATTGGCATCAAAGTGTTAGTATATCTATGAATTCTAGTAGGGGATACTTATGGACCCTTCCAAGACAAATGCAATTGAAGAGTGGACCAAGCCAACATCTATAACAAAGATCCACACATTTTTTGGTCTTTCCAGGTATTATCAAGAATTTTTGAAGAACATTTCATGATTTTAAACCCCAATAACCAAGATGACATGAAAGGTAGTGAAGTCTTTCTAGAATCAAGAATGTGAAGACTACTCTATGGAGTTGAAAAAGAGGCTTATCACTGCACTAATACTCACACTCCAAAGAAGTAGAGAACTATTTGTGGTGTACAGTGATGATTCAAAGAAGTTATTAGGTTGTGTGTTAATGAAAAATGATAAATTGATAGCCCAAACCTTAAGGAATTTGAAAATTCATGAGTAAATCTATCCTACTCATGATCTGGAGTTGACAGCTGTGATCTTTACATTAATAATCTGGCGGAATTATCTCTATGGGGAGAAGTGTGAGATATATACTGACCACAAGAGTCTCAAATATATATTCACTCAAAAAGAGATTAATATGTTCTAGAAAATATGGATAGATCACATCAGGTACTAAAATTGCTCAATCCACTACAATCCTGGTAAGGCAAACAAGGTGTTCGATGCTCTGAGTCGAAAGAATTTTGCATCTTAATCAATGATGATAATTGAAAATGATCTAATCCTCTTATATTTTCATAGGATGAACATGATAATCATTAAGGGTGGAAAATAATCAATACTTTCTAAAATTATTTCTCAACCATCCCTCATGGATAAGATAAAGATGCTAAAAGAAAATATGTGGAAATTCAGAAATGGGTGGAAGCCATTAGAAATGGGAAATACTATGAGTTTATGATTGAGGAGGAATGAGTTGTATGATTTGGGTCACGATTATGTTACCATATGATCTAAATATAAAGAAGTATATTTTTAATGATGCCCATAGCTCAACCTTCTCTATTCACCTAGGGAGCACAAAAATGTCTCAAGATCTCTTAGATTACTTTAGATGGGACAATATGAAGAAGGATGGTGTTTAGTATACATCAAAGTGTTTGATATGTCAAAAATTGAAGCCTAAAAGACATAAGTATAATGGGATGATGCAACCACTACCCATACCAACATGGAAGTGAGAGAACATCACCATGGAATTTGTCACTAGACTTCCAAGTACATCCATAGGAAACAATGCTATATGGGTCATTGTGGATCATCTTACAAAGACATGTCACTTTATCACAATTCAAGAGGACATCTCATTAGATTAAATTTCACAGATATATATCAATGAAGTGGTAAGAATGAATGGATTACCACTATCTATAGTATCCGATTGAGATATGAGATTCACCTCAATGTTCTGGAAAAGACTCTAACATGATCTAAACACTGAACTAAACTTTAGTGTAGCCTATCATCATCAAACCGATGGACAATTTGAGCGAACTATTCAGACACTAGAAGATATACTGAGAGAATGTTCTATGGACTTCAAAGGGGGATGGTACCAACATCTTCCACCAATTTAATTCTTCTATAATAATAGTTTCTAATCGAGCATCCGAATGGCCCCATACAAAGCCCTCTATGGGAAAAGGTGTGGAACACTGACATGTTGGGATGAAGTCAGTGAGAGTAAGCTGCTCAGATAAGAAATGGTTGAAGAAATGTTGGAGAAGGTGAAAAACATTCAACAACACATGAAGGTAGCACAAATTTGACATAAGAGTTATGAAAAAAATCATCAATGAGACCTTGAGTTCAATGTTGGAGACATGGTATTTCTTTTCATTTCTCTATGGAAGAAATTCATGAGATTTGGCAATAAAGGAAAGATAAGTTCCAAGTACATCGGCCCCTTCGAGATCCTTGATAAATTTGGGGTTGTTTATATAAAGACATAGCCTTAAAACATTACATAATCTTGAATTAAATTAATAATTCACATTGAGGTTCATTTCAGGTTTATAGTTTTCGAGAATTAGGCCATAACTATTACATTACATCTCAAAAATTACAAAGTAGACAATTCTACTCAGTTTCCATTTTTTTATAAAATAAAAACTCCTATAAAAAAGAGTCATGTCTAGTTCCATGTTTTAGATAGCATGACTTTCCTTTTATCCCATCCTTGACCCTATTCATCTTTAGGTCCTATGAAAAACATTTCAAAAACTTGGGATGAGCATAAAAAGCTCAGTAAGGGTTATAAAACAAAGAAAGAAAACATTAGATCATCAATACATATATAACATAATCTCTTTAACATACCTCATGAAATCATAATATTTATGAAATATACATAGAAATCATAAATCATAAAGGTAACTTGTGGCATACATAACATACTTACATAGTATCTTTCATAGCTACGTAGGGAGTTACATTTGGAATACCCATCACAGTATATTCCCTAAATCTCTTAGGAGAAACATACATGTTTACCTCTGTCACATTAACCAATTAATTAGAGATATCTCTCGGGCTCACCCGCCCTAGTTTTATCACAGAACTACCTATACACATAACAAATCCCAAGAACCATAACATATTCATAACACATAAAACAAATATAAAGGAAAGATAACATTTCCACATTTCAATCACAATATATCATTTAAATATATTGACATAACAAATCCATTATCAAAATCATTTTCAATACCAAAATATGTAAAAGAGTATATGGTATTTATTTTCCTTTTAAAAACATTATGACTTATTAAGGAAGCCAAAGATCAAATAATACTCACGACGGCGGAAAAGGTCATTGTCACCGCTTATGTTAAAAAGAAACATTCCTTTTTTGTTTAAAATAAACATTCCTTTTTTCCATTTAAAACACCTTATAGAAAAATATTCCTTTTGAATTAAATGAGAAGTCAAATGTTTTTATACACCATATAAAATAAAGTCATGTATAAAACAAAATATGCCTCAATGAAAGGAGATTGAGACAAAGTCCCTTACCTCATGCACGACTTGACTCGATCATTCCTTAATCTCTTGAATAATATACTAATGTTAATTTCCACTTTCTTAAGAACATTTTTCAATTTTATTATTCCTTTTATATTAATTATTACCTTACTATAACAATTAGTTAATTGTTTGAGTTCATATCATACATTTTGTCGATGTTCAGAACATGAGTTAAAAATGAACTTGTTATAATTATAAATTGTCTATGTGGTCAAAATTCCATTATCCCTAGAAATATACTCATGATTTAGATATCATATATATCATATATATCCAGTATATATATGTATTTATAATAGTACATAACATTTGGAGGTAATAAATGAAATTAATTATTCATGGAGATGGTAAGTTGTACATACGCATGAACTCTACTTTCATTTCTTTTCATATTTAATGGAATGAAAACATAATGATAAATAGGTATATTATAATTCCAGTATAATATCATATATAATTTCATTAAATTAATCCTTTATACATTCCATGTATTCCATGAACGAGTCATATCACTTTGAGGGGGTGGTAGTCTGCACTTCCTCAAATTAAATTATTGTATTTACCCACTATGGAAAAACATAAAGGTACTCTATAAATGAAAAATACAGAAGCATAAAAACAATATAAATATAATATATATCACATATAAATATAGTTCCATATTAATGGACACCATAAGAGGTGGTAGGAGAATATTTAACAATCATCGCTTCGTGAGGCAGTAGTTCATTGTCCAGAGAAACAGTATATTCTTTACCCATTAGATGGAGGTGTGTGTAAGTGTAGTTCGAATACTTCTCATAAAAACAAACTAGTATATTGAAGATACTGTTGTTGTTATAAAATAAAGGAATAAAAAGATTTTAGTGGGTTGTATAAGGAAAATAAAACAAAATAACTTAAGAGAAGTCGTTACCTTTAAATCAGTTATCTCTTTTTGGTTTAAACCAAAAGGTTTTATTGAATTGCCTTCTACCTAGGGGAAGGCCTCTAGAAGGAGGAGAGGGATGTAGGGAGATTAATTGGGCAGAGTTTGGATGAGCCAAGGGGCTTGAGAAGTGTATGGAATGGGTTATAAGTGAGGGATTTTATGAGGGGGAGGAGGGGATCTTTAGGAATGTTTATAAATATTATTTTATTATATAATGATTTTCGGTTTCTAAAGGTCCAAAACTTATTAAAGTCGAAGATAAGATGACTCATGTTCGAAATAAAATCATCCAATAAGAATTGGAATGGTTTTGGATATTTTTTTGATCTTTATAATCTTATTTATTTAAATCATTCATTAATGAGGTAAACACTGCATCATTATTGTGTCATAAATATTTTTATTTATTTGATGTCTAAAAATTATAAAAAAATATACCATGTTGTTGGAAATCCTTTTAACTTTCAAATTGATATTTATAGTCTAAGAGATAACTTATATAATCCAAAATATGGAATCCATTTTTCCAAATTCAAATACAGAAGTGGCCAAAATTAATTTAAAATTAATTTCTGCTATCAAAACAAAAATCTTGTTTTTAAGAAATAATAACTATCAAAAGATTGACACTTATTTAGGTCCAATTTCAAAGTGAAATTACTTCCAATGACCAACATTGGATTAAATAGTAAAAAACATTATATAATTACACTTTAAAAACAATTTAAAAGATAATCTAACCTTATAAATAAATTATATTAAAGGGAAGTTTTGAATTAAAATACAGTATTTTTCACTATTCATTAAAAATGAATTTTGTCAGAAAAATACCAAAAATTTACCCAAAGTAAATTTTGATGTCCCGATTCTAAATAAGAATTTTATTTTGTCAAATAGAACATAAAAAAAGTTACCAAAACTAAATTTAAAGAGGGTTCTCCATCAAAAGGCGATAAATTGACTTTTTAATGAATATTAGAGTATTTCTACTTAAAATCACATTCTTTCTTATTTTAGGCCTCTAAAATTTATTGGGTAAATGTAAAATCATTTAACAACCATGTATATTCATATTGTAGTTAGTTATGTCTATTCCCGCCAATACAAAGGCTAGGCATTAACAACCATTTAAAATAATATTATATTATTATTTTTTAGTATGACTCAGCATTCTGTGCAACATAGGATTTCAAACAAACTCATTGTTGCGTATTGAGTATGTCATCAAACATATAATCCCCTTTAAAGTAAAATTAATATTTAATTCACAAATATTAATAAATATGAAAATGTTATATTCTTTATTTACCTGAGATGTTACATCCTTCCCCCCTTTTTGGAATTGTGTCCCCACAATTCTATTTACTTGTCAAATAAGTGGGGGTATTTATCCCTCATAGAATTTTTAGATTCCCATGTTGCCACTTCCACCATATAGTTTTTTCACAAAACATTTACCTGATTAATTACCTTATTTCGCAACACTTTCTCTCTTCGGTCAATAATCTGGACTGGTTGTTCCTCATAAGAGAGATTCACTTCCAACTAAACTTCCTCTGGTCTCAAAACATGTGATGGATCTGGAATATACTTTTTAAACATTGAATTAGAAAAAACATTGTATACCTTGGATAAAATTGGAGGTAAATCCACTTCGTACGCAACTGATCCAACTTTCTCCAGGATTTTATAAAGTCCAATGAACCTCATACTGAACTTTCCCTTCTTACCAAAACGCATCACACATTTTCATGGAGAAACTTTAAGAAAGACATGATCACCTACATCAAAAGAAAGATTCTTCCTCTTGTTATCTGCATAACTTTTCTGCCTACTCTGATCTATTCTCATGTGCTTCTGAATCAACTGAACTTTTTCTGACATCTCTTTTACTAATTCTGGTCCCATCAACTTCCTTTCACCTACTTCATCCAAAAAAGCTGGAGTTCGACACTGCTTCCCATAAAATTCCTCAAATGGAGTCATCTGTATACTAGAATGAAAACTACTATAAAAAGAAAATTCAACCAAAGAAAGATGTTGGTCCCAACTTCCATGGTAATCCATCAAGCAAGCATGTACCATATCCTCCAAGGTATAAATAATTCATTTTGACTACCCATCTGATTGAGAATGAAAAGATGTACTAAAATTTAATTTAGTACCCAACAACTTCTGAAGGCATTTGAAAAAGTTATAAGTAAACATGGGATCACGATCAGATACAATGGAGAGTGGAACACCATACAACCTGACTGTCTCTTTAACATACAACCAAGAAAGTTGATCTAGAGAAAACATATCTCTAATAGGATGGAAATGAGAAGATTTATTCAATTGGTCAACAATAACCCAGATATCATTATTACCTTGAGATGTTTTCAGTAATCCCACAACTATGTCTATAGATATATTTTCCCATTTCCACTATGGAATCGGTAAAGACTGAAGCATCCCTTTAGGTAACTGTTTCTCTGCTTTAACCTTTTGACAATTCAAACACTTCACAATAAAATCAATAATTTCTCTTTTCATTCCATCCCACCAATAATACTCCCGAAGATCTTAATACATCTTAGTACTGCCAGGATGAACTGAAAATGGAGAACTATGAGCTTCACATAACAACTCCTTCTTCAACTATGAATCACAAGACACGCATAATCTCATTCCAAAACTCAAAACACAATCATTATCAATGTTGAAATCAGGAAACTTACCATTCTGAACCAACTCTACCTTTTTCTGCAACTCACTGTCTTCCTTCTGCTCTTTCTTAATTATGTCTAATAGAGATGATTTCATTGACACCTGAAACAAAACAAATGAATTTTCTACACCAACAACTTTTATGCCAAATTTCATCAAATCAAAAACCAAAGGATCTTATTCCAAACGTAGCATGGTTAATGATGCATTATTTATTCGATTCAAAGAATCATTAACTTTATTTGGATTTCCTTGATGGTAATGGATTGTGTTATCATAATACTTGATTAATTCCATCCATCTCCTTTGTCTCATGTTCAATTATTTATAAGTGAATATATACTTCAAACTTTTTTGGTCAGTATATATTTTACTTTTTACTCCATACAGATGATGCCTCCAAATTTTTAAAGAAAAAAACAACAATAGATAATTCAAAATCATGTATAGGGTAATTTAATTCATGAGGTTTCAACTGACATGAAGCATAAGAAATTACCTGATCATTTTTCATTAGAACACAAACAAGTCCTTTCAACAAAGCATCACTATAGATAACAAACTCACCATTTCTGGAAGGTAGTGCCAAAACTGGAGCATTCACCAATATTCTTTTCAATTACTAAAAACAATCATCACATTATTTTGTCCAAATGAACATAACACCTTTTCATGTTAACTTAGTCATCGGGATAGATAATCATGCAAAATGTTCAGTAAACCTCTAGTAATAACCTGCCAAACCAAGTAAACTACGAATCTCGGTTATATTTGTAGGTTTTATCCATTATTCAATAACTTTTGTTTTATAATGATCGACAGTTATAAAAAAATTTTAAACAATGTGGCAAGGAAAGAAATTTTATATAACCAAGACTTACACTTGCTGAATTTCTCAAACAATTTCTTTTCTTTTAAAGTTTTCAAGACATCCCTTAAATTAATTTCATGCTCCTATTTACTTTTAGAATAAACCAAAATATCAATAATAAACACAACCAAAAACTTATCCAAGAACTCAAGGAAAATTCTATTCATAAGATCCATGAATACAACATGTGTATTAGTTAACCCAAAAGGCATAACTACAAATTCATAACGGCCATATATAGTACGAAAAGCGGTCTTCAGAATTTCATCTTCCTTTACTTTAAACTGATTGTATCCCAGCCTCAAATCAGTATTCAAAAAATACTGAGCTCCCTGGAGGTGATCAAACAACTCATCGATATGAGGAAAAAGATACTTGTTCTTAACAGTAATGTTATTCAATTCTCTATAATCAATGAAAAGTCTCATTGAACCATATTTCTTTTTAATAAACAAGACTAGAGAATCCCATGGTGATGTGATAGGTCGATTGAAACATTAATCTAATAACTCCTTCAATTTATTCTTTAACTCAAAAAGTTCAATTTCAGCCATTAGATAAGGGGGTTTTGAAATTGGCTTAACATCGGGAACTAAGTAAATAGTAAATTCAACTTCCCGATTAGGTATTATACCAGGAAACTCAACAAGAAAAACATCATGATACTCATTTACCATTGGCACATCATTAATCTGAATAGTTCCTTTGTTTTCAACAATATGGGAAAATTAACATTCATTTACATCTTTTACTAGTTTCTCAGCTTCCTGATATGTTATCAAAAGTAATGGTTCATTCTTGTACACAAACTGAAAATCCTTCTGAAAATAAACCTCTTTATCTCTACAGAAAATCTTAGAATGATAAATAAAAATCCAATCCATACCTTAAATAACATCAAACTTGACTAGAGGCAAAACAATAAGGTTTCAAGGTAGATTCTTTCCACGCACAAGGACAGAAAGGTTCTTATAATTTCTTTTTGTCTCAACATTTCCTCCAGGTGTTTTTACCATAAGTTCTAGATTTATATCTTGAGATGGAATTACCAATTTACTAGAAAACTTCTTAGAAATGAAATAGTGTATAGACCCTGAATCAAACAACACATTGGCATAATCTGAGCAAACAAACAATGCAGCTGATACTACTTCATTTAATGGCCCAACATCTACTGAAGTAGTAGAAAAGGATTTCACCACCCCTTTCTGCTTGTAGTCTGGTTTCTTTCCCTCAGTTGAGTTCTTCATTGGACACTCATTTGCATAATTACCCATTTCATTGCACTTAAAACATTGTACTAACTGTAAATCTAATTTTTTCATACCATTACCCAGATCTTTTTTAGTGCAATTACAAAACTTATTTCCCATTTTACCACATCAGTAGCACTTATCATAATTCAAAATAACTTTCCCAGCATGCTTTTTACCACAATTTTCACAAACTATAAACTTAAGTTTCTTACCATCAGACTTTTTTGAAGTGTTATTCCCTTTTTTCTGCCACCTCGACCTCTTATTCTGTTATTTTTCAAAGAACAATTGATCATCGTAACACTATATTTCCACCTTCTCTACACATAGAACAATTTTTTCATGACTTTTGAACTCATGAGAATATAAATCCCTTGGAAACTTTGGCTTTAATACTGAGTAAAAAATGGTTGATTTTACTATCAAGATCTCGTATGAAATTTAGAGAATACCTTTCTAGTCGAGTGAATTTTGCTTCATAAGTAGCCACTGAGTCATCATCCTGCCTCAATTCTAGGAATTGTTTTTCCATCCTAAGATGAACCACCTTATGAAAATATTTCTCTAGAATCATACCTTTGAATTCATCCCAATCAAAATAATCAATCTCCTCACTATTCCTGATATTTTTCACCATCGACCACCATTGATCAGCTTCACCTTCAAAATGGTAAACAATGAGACTAACCTTTTGATTTTTTGAATGCCCCATGACATCAAAAATCTTCTCCAGTGCTTTAATCCACCCTTCAGCTAGCACATGATCAGATGATCCTCTGAATGATGGGGGATGTTTCCTCGTGAAATTATCCACTAATGATGTGTTCTTTTGTGGTTGATCTAGATGATCTCATTCATGGATACCACCACCATTTATAGCCTGATTAAACTATGCCATCACTTCTACAAACTGTTCAGTTCTGATTTCGGCCATCTCAGGTTGCTGATTTGGAAGTTTGTATTCCTCCTGATGTCGTCCCATTATAACTACCATGTTTCCTCTGTAGAAAACCATTATGAACATAGAAATATCTTAGGTGAAGCAACATGGTAATCTGTAAATGCTTTATCATTTAAATCATAACTTAAACTAAAAATAATTTATGGATATTAATTTGACAATATGCTAACTCCTAAATTTGTACAAACTGACATCTGATACCAATTATAAGGACTCAGCCTTAAAAAAATAAATAATCTTGAATTAAATGAATAATTCACATTAAGGATATTTTTAGGTTTAGAGTTTTAGAGAATTAGGCTATAACTATTACATTACATCTCAGAAAATTACAAAGTAGAAAATTCTACTCAGTTTCAATTTTTTCAGAAAATAAAAACTCTTGAAGAAAAAGAGTCATGTCTAGTTTCGTGTTTTAGACAACATGACTTTCCCTTGATCTCATTATTGACCCTATTCATCTTTAAGTCCAGTGAAAAACATTTCAAAAACTTTGGATGAGCATAAAAAGATCAGTAAGGGTTATAAAACAAAGAAATAAAATATTAGATCCTCAAAACATACATAACATAAGCTCTTTAACATACCTCATGAAATCATAATATTTATGAAATATACATAGAAATCATAATTCATAAAGTTAACTTGTGGCATACATAACATACTTACGTTGTATCTTTCATAGCTACGTAAGGAGTTACATTTGGAATACCCATCACAGTTTATTTTCTAAATCTATTAGGAGAAACATTCACGTTTACCTCTGTCATGTTACCCAATGCATTGGAGAGAAATCTCGGGATCACTAGCCCTAGGATTATCATGGAACATTCCATATATGTAACAATTCCTAAGAACCATAACATATTAATAACACATAAAACAAATATAAAGGAATAATAACATTTCCACATTTCAATCACAATACATCATTTAAATATATTGACATAAAAATACATTATCAAAATAATTTTCAATACCAAAATATATAAAAGAGTATATGGTATTTATTTTCCTTTTAAATACATTACAACTTGTTAAAGAATCCAAAGATCAAATAATATTCATGGTGACGGAAAAGGTCATTGTCACCACTTACGTTAAAAAAATTCCTTTTTTTTTATTAGTAAAATGCCTCATAGAAAAATATTCCTTTTAAATGAAATTATAAGTCAAATGTTTTTATACCCCATATAAAATAAAGTCATTTATAAAACAAAATATGCCTTAATGAAAGGATATTGCTATGAATTCCCTTACTTCATGCCCGACTTGACTCGATCGTTCTTTAATCTGTGGAATAATAGACTAATGTTAATTTCTACTTTCTTGAGAACCTTTTTTAAATTTTATTATTAATTTAATATCAATTATTACCTTGCTATAAAAATCAGTTAATTATTTTAGTTCATATTGGACATTTTGTCGATGTTCAGAACTTGAGTTAAAAATGAACTTGTTATAATTATAAATTGTCCATGTGGTCGAAATTAAATTATACACAAAATGATATTCATGATTTATATATCATATATATCCATTATATATATTTATTTATAATAGTATTTGGAGGTAAGAAATGAAACGCACCGTTCTTGGAGACGGTAAGTCGTACGTATGCTTGAATGCTACTTTTATTTCTATTTCATATTTAATGGAATGAAAACATAATTATACATAGGTATATTATGATTCAAGTATAATATCATATATAATTTCTGTAACCCAATACATTATATGTTCTTTGTATGGCATGAAAGAGTGAGATCACTTTGAGGGGGTGGTAGTCTGCACTTCCTCAAATTAAATTATCGTATTTACCCACTATGGAAAACCATAAAGGTATTATATAAATGAAAAATATATAAGCATAGAAACAATATAAATATAATATATATTACATATAAATACAGTTCCATCTTAATGGCCACCATAAGTGGTGTTAAGAGAATATTGAACAATCATCGTTTCATGAGGCAGTAGTTCATCGTCCATAGAAACGGTATGTTATTTACCCATTATATGAAGGTGTGTGTAAGTGTAGTTCAAATAATTCTCATAAAAACAACATATTATATTGAGGATACTTTTTTTGTTAAAAAATAAAGTAATAAAAAGATTTTAGGGGGTTGTAAAAGTAAAATAAAACAAATTAACATAAGAGAATGTGTTACCTTTAAATCGAGTATCTCCCTTTGGTTTGAACCAAAAGGTTTAATTGAATTTTATTCTTCTAGGAGAATGATTTTAGGAGGAGTATAGGGATGTAGGGAGCTTAAGTGGGTAGAGTTTGGATGAGCCAAGGGGCTTGATAAGTGTGAAGAATGGGTTAGAAGTGAGGGTTTTTTATAAGGGGGAGGAGGGGATCTTTAGAAAGTTTTAAAAATATTATCTTATTATATAATGATTTTCGGTTTCTAAAGGTCCAAAAGTTGTTAAAGTCTAATATAAGATGAATCATGTTCAAAATAAAATCATCCAATAAGAATTGGATAGGTTTTGGACATTTTTGTAATCTTTATAATCTTATTTTATTTAAATCATTCATTAATGAGGTAAACACTGCATCATTATTGTGTCATAAATATTTTTATTTATTTTATATTTAAAAATTATAAAAAAATACCATGATGTAGGAAATATTTTTATATTTTAAAGGAATATTTATATTTGAGAAGATAACTTATATAAATCTATGTAAAAATTTATTTACTGAAAGATATGTGTTTATATCATTTTTTTCTTTACTTTAAATTAATTAATATAGTGTCATTATCACTCCCAAGTGGCTCCATAGGGTCCCAAAATCAACCCAATGATTCCCATGGTCAGAAATGTATCAAAAAATAGAATTAGGACACATTTTAGGGTAATTTAGTATTATTATAATAATATTTTGTTACCCTTATTTACCAAATTTCCCCTTTTACCATGGTAAATAAATTGTTTACTGAAGTAAATATGCATAATGTCTAAAAATAAACGTTACCTTTTTACACAGTTTGGACCTCCTTATTCCAAATATGGAATCCATTTTTCCAAATTCAAAACAAAAAGCTTATTTTTAAGAAATAATAACTATCAAAATATTGACACTTATTTATGTCTAATTTCAAAGTGAAATTACTTCCAATGAACAACATTGGATTAAATAGTAAAAATATATTATAATTACACTTTAAAACTAATTAAAATGATAATCTAACCTTATAAATAAATTAAATTAAAAGTTATTTTTGAATTAAAATACAGAAGTTTTCACTATTCATTAAAAATGAATTTTATCAGAAAAATAATAAAAATTTACCCCAAGTAAATTTTGATGTTCCGATTCTAAAGAAGAATTTTATTTTTTCAAATAGAATATATAAAAGTGGCCAAAAATAGATTTAAATAGGGTTCTCAATCAAAAGGTGGTAAATCGACCTTTTAATGAATATTAGTGTATTTATGCTTAAAAGAGGATTCTTTCTTATTTTAAGCCTCTAAAATTTATTGGTTAAATGTAAAACATTTGACAAACATGTATATTCCAATTGTAGTTAGTTCTATCCATTCTTTCCAATACAACAGCTAGGCGTTAACTACCGTTAAAAATAATATTTTATTATTATTTTTCAGTATGACTCAACATTGTGTGAAACATAAGATTTCAATGTAACCTGTTGTTGTGTATTGAGTACGCCATCGAACATAGAATCCCCTTTAAAATAAAATTAATATTTAATTATATTAATAAATATGAAAATGTTATAGTCTTTATTTACCTAGGATGTTATAGTTGCCTATCAACTAGCACTTCCACCTACCATGTCCAAAGTACATGATGTATTTCATGTATCCCTATTAAAAAAGTTCATACTAGATCCTTTATATGTACTCTCATCTAAGGTGGTACAATTGGAGGATGATATTTCTTAAGAGGAGCAGCCAGTAAAGATTTGGATCATAGAGATAAATTTCTACGTAACAAGACTACTCACCTAGTTAAAGTACTATGGTGGAACCATAAGTACGAATAGGAAACATGGGAACTATACAAGTCTATGACGAAAAACTACCCTCACCTGTTTATGGCTTAGAATGCAAAACAAAATTTCAAGGGTGAAATTTCATAAGGGAGAATAATGTAACGACTTAATGTTTTATCAATGGAAATTATATTCTTATAATTATGTCATATAATAACATGAAATTACAACACAATGAGATACTAAGTACTATGTAACTATTACACATAATATTGTCACATATGTGTTTTGAATTTTGAAAATCTGACAAACACGGTTGCGATCTGTAAGAGGTTTGGAGTCTGATGAGACAGAATTATTTTTTAGTGAATAGTAACCTACCCATATGAATAGTAACCTACCCTTATGAATATTAATATGACCCTTATAAATAGTAAATCATCCAAAATAATTTTAACCTCACCCTTGAATTAGTAAATAAATTTTAGGAATCTTATAAGTGATAATGTGATCATAATAAAAGTATTTGTATTTTTGTAAGTCATAAATAATTAATTAAAATTAATCAGTTAATTTTAAAAGAAAATTTATTTTCCTAAATTTTTTTCATAAATTAACAATATTTTGTCTTTTTGTTTTAAGATAATTCTATAATACCTTATGTAAATTTTGAAAATATTATAAAATCTGTAATAGTTTTAAAATCTGTAATTTTCATGTAAATTATGATTTTAATTAAAAACTAAATTATTCATATGTGAGAAATTATTTTTGATAAATGGATTTAATTTTTGTATTCTAAACATCAAAAATTGGTTGGGGTGATTTTTTTGGATTTTTCTAAAATAAGTGAATTTTTTATGAATAGTAAAATATGATAACTCTCAATAAATGCTAAAACTGGAATTTCTGCATCATGTTTGAGTCATGGATGATGTAAATGGCCATTGTTTAGAACTCACATGTACATATTACTATTTTTATTCATTTAATAATCACTATTTTTTGTCTTGAGGGAAATTAATAAACTAAGAAATTAAGTATTTTGAAAACCCTCCTCTCCTCCACTATAAATACCACCCCTCCTTACCTATTATATTCACTCTTCTAAATCCTTGTTACTTAATTAAATTCTAACAAAATATCTCCCCAAGATCTTCCCCCATGTCCAAAAGACCTTATTCTCTTCAAAATACCAAATTATTTCCCCTTAAGAGGCTCTCAAGGAATATTGATTCAAGAGGTAAATTCCTCTTTTCAATTATTTTACTTTCTTTTCAAGTTCATTTGTTTTATTTTCCATCCTTACCTATCCTCATCCAAATGTTTTGAAAACTCCATTACCATAAATTTACTCTAATTTTGTTATGATAATGGAATAATTTATTATCATCCCTCCTTTACTCTTCTTTTATACTTTTAGTAAAGACACCATCCGTGATGTGTTAATTTATCACATTCAAGGATGATGGGTTTTTAATTTCTTTTACCATATTCAATTATGATTATGAAACCAATTTTAAAGTTGAACCAAACTATTAAATATTTATTTTATCTTTTTTTCTGTAATTCTTTTTCTGACATGATGTAAAATAATAATACAAAACAAGTAAATAAGAGCAAAATCGCCAAATTAATCCAAGCGTTTATCATTAATGTTTTATATAATGATTCACCTTCACTCCAAATAACTTAATGAATTTTATAACCATGTAATCTTATGTATGCTCAATAATTTAATATAACATTAATTCTATAAAACTAATCTCGTCATCTGTGTGTGTCCAAACATGAATATAAGTAAACCAATCATTAAAACCAAGGTAGCAAACAGACCTGGACAATGAAATTGAACCTCATAACCAAACTAAAAGGTTATGAATTTACTCAAAAAAGTCTTACTAAATAATTTAAATGTAAAATAGATTCTTTAATTTTTAATTAATGAACCTGATTTGATTATTCAGGTCATTAATATCAATTGTAGAACACCATCGGACATAAGGTAAGGGATCCTCTCTTTCTCACATTTATTCAAGAATCTCTTCTATGATATCTCCTTGTATTTATAGTTCCCAATGATGGGGTATGATTTATCACCTAGCCCATAAATCCCTCATGATTTATAAAAGGATTGAAAACCCTTTCTCTCTCATTAATCCCTCTTAAGTACACCTGATACCATGTTGATAATCCGTAAGGGACTCTAGCCGAACCTCCTTTGTTTCTTTGAGTTGCCTTGTCTTTCTTTTACCAAAATGAAGATATATTATCTTTTTATGTGAATCTTCTAAATTCTATGTAAATGTATCAAATTTATTTATCAAGAACCTTTCATAATTATCTTTCGGGGATATACATGTTTTTAAGAGATTACCTTCTCATTACTTCCTGATAAGCAAACCTATTTTGAGGGAACATTCTAAATTCTTACCCAATTTCAAGTGCACTCTATTTTTTGTTCAAGACACCATTTTATTTATAAAATAAATCTTTTTTTATTTTTAAAAACTTCTCGGTTCACTTCCAGTTTTATATAAATTATTTTTCCCTTTTTTATTTTAAAGGATCTATAGTATTTTCCTTAAAATCGAAAAAAATGTTTTTAATACTTAAGTTTCCTAAATTTTTTTCTCAAATGTTTTCACTTCCACTTGAAATCACTTACCATGATACATGTCTATTTTCCCTTATGATTATACATGTATATTTTAGTTCCTTTCTTTCATGGACACTTTTATAGTACACCCAGTTTTTATACTTTATGACATGATTGTGGTACCCAATTCCTTCCATAGGTAACCCTTGTGTTTATATATGATTGATTATGTGTGATTATTTTTTTGGGAAACATACTCAATAAATGTTAAGATAGTTATTCCCAGATATCTCTCTAATGAAAAGGGTATAGTTGAGTCTCATGAGAAGTTATGTGTGACGGTCTTGGAAGATAGCCTTGGCTTGTGCTACCATGTGTGACAGTCTTGACAGTTAGCCTTGGCTTGTGCTACCATTTAAAAAGGTCTTGGTAGTTAGCCTTGACTCATGATAAATTCATGTTTTATGTTTCTACCACATTATTATGATTCCATGATTATATGATTCCATGTTTAAATGTTATGATTCCATATGTTATATTCCTTTTTATATCATCGTTCCATTCCTTCTATCACATGTGCTAATGCTTTGTTCGTATAGTTATTCTCTTACTAGGCTATTTAGCTCATCACATTGTTCATGTGTTTCCTAGGGTACCCAATACAGATGTTTGAGCACAATGGAAGATAAGAGCTCAATTTGAATATTAAATAAATAAAAGTTTTATTTTGTTCCATGTTTTCAATTTTATGTACCTAGTATTTTAAGATACTAGAATTTATTATCTTTTCTTTTAATATAATTTATAATTATGCTTAATATCATGTAATGTTTTTTGCAAAAGGTTAGGGTCGTTATATTATCCAAACCATTCAAACAAATACCTCAAAAATAAAATGACAAAAATATTCCTTTTATAAAATAGAACATATGTAAACATATGTTTAAAAAATTGTAAAGGGATAGTAGTAATTTTTTAAATACATTCTTAAGAAAACATAGACATGGATAATAACTATGTTTCAGTTAATTTTTACATAAAAGTAGTCCCGGATAATAAAGAGATTGTTAAATTAACCCTTACCTCTCACTATCCTTTAGTAGAGGGTGAGATAACATCCTTAATAATGGTTAAATAATGTTATTATGTTATACCAGGACTATATTAATTATTTATGATACCATATATATGATTGTATTATATCTTTTTCTTAATAACATTTAATTTTTATCAATATTTCGGGCGTGAAATGCTTCATTTTCTTATGTTTAGTTTGTCACATAAGTGTTTTTTATTATGTATAGGATATATATTCTTAATATACATAATGATATTAAGTTCATAAATATTATATTAATTAATTATATAAATTTTCATATTCATTCTTAAATGGTTGTATTAGAGGATGAATCTCATCACGTTGTGGAGACGATTGGTCATACATATGCATGAGCGATGGTATCATTATTTAATGGTAAAGGGTAAAGAGTTGGAAGGAATGTTAATTATAAATTAAAAATATCATGTCACATTTATTATTTAAATAATTTATATTCATATTTATACCCACATAAATAATGTATATATGAAAACAGTTTACACTATGGTGTTGAGATGGTAAGTTGTACGTACGTAGGAATGATGATATTATTTTTCATAGGATGGGTAAAAGGATGAATATGGTTATCCCACAACAATAAAAACAACTCAAAATATATTAGATTTGGGAGTTATTAAATTAATATTGAAAAAACTTTGGAAAAGGAAGTAGAAGAAGAAAAGAACTTTGAAAGAGTTGGTAAAATAATTACCTCTTCTTCAAGTGTCTCCTTTTGATTTTCATAAAAGGACTCCTTAATTTGGATTTCTTCGCAATGTTTGGCCTCTAGGATTAATTGAGGGATATTGATATGATAAATGGGCATGTTTTGGCTGAGAAAAATGGATTTAGAATTATTAATAATAGAGAAGGATATGATCCCTTTTATAAGAGGGTGAAGGGGCACTTTCAGAAACTCTGAAACTATTAATTTAATATAAATATAATTTTAATTTCAAATAGAGCCAAAGTGAGTTATTTCTAGGGTAAGATGATGATATGTATAAATCATATCAATTAATAAAATTTACACTTTCTTGTATTTTGTTTTGAACCTTATTATTTTGATATATCCTTAATTAATCTATTAAATTTTAATTTTGTAAATAATATTTTAAATATTAAATGGTAATAAATATTTACTTATATGGTGTAAATTATCCAAAAAATGAAAACTTTATGATATTTTAGACTTTATAATAATTAGATTGTAGTTTTTAAATTTTTTTATGATTTTTAAATAACTTGATATAATGTTATTTTTATAGAATATCATTAGTGTCAATTTTGACACTATTCATTAATTTGACCAAAATTAAAACCCAAAAAGAAATAGTACTTAGAAAAAACAATTGAATATACTAATAAAATTTTATTTTAACTTAGAAAATTCATCTATTACCTTATTTAATTAAAATTATATTTCTTTTAATATTTTTTAAACCATTTATTTGATAATTATTTTAATAAAATAATTTCTACATCACTATTGTGTCATCATAAATGGTACATATTTAATCTATAAAAATATAAAATAAATTTATATTATGGAAATAATTATTTTTTATTTATATATATTTTTTTAAATTATATTTTATCTCTTAGTTATCCCTATATTAAAATTAATATAATTATATAAAATGATAGTGTGACATTTTGTCTCATTCTTTGTTTTTTATAATATCTTTTTAATATTCATGGAAAATTTCCCATTAAATTATTATATTTTGAAACATAAGTAATAGTGGTCTAATTTATTAATCTAATATTATTTTTTAATGCGTTAGGTTTGTTGTATAATATTATCATTGCATTTAATTAAATAGTTTTCCCTTAACTGTGGTAAATAATTAAACATTTACTAAAGTTAATATTCACCAAAAAATAATAATTTGATCTGATTAGATAAAAAAATTATACTAATTAAAACCATGTATATTTTTTTTCTAAATTCAATTAAAAAAAGGGAAAATTATGTTAAACGTTAATCATGCAGATGTCGCGGGAAAGTAGGTAAAAAAGACATTCAAAAGTTTAATAAATTTTTGTAACTAATTCTATTATAAAAATGATTCTAATGACCTGGATTTGATTAATAAAAATTTTATTTATATATTTTGACTTTAATATAAATTTAAATTAAAATAAAAATTTAAATAAAAATTCATTTTTAAAAAATATTGCAGTATTTTCACTATTCTTGAAAAATTGAATCTTTTCAGAAAAATACCAAAATTTCACCCAAAGCTAATTTTTATATTAGGAATTAAAAAATGAAGTCTATTTTGAAAAATAAAATTTATAAATTTCACAATGTGGTAAATGGTATTCATAACACCTTTTTAAACATCTAACTTTGTCACGACCCGACCCAACGGGGCTCGAGTTTTGACTCCCCAAGCTCGCCTCCAATTGGCCAAGGGCTGGCGACTAGTACCGAGTAGGCTATCACGCACATGGGAGGCATTAGCCTAAGGTACTTGTACACACTCACCCACAAACACCTCCATGCAATAGTGCAGATATATATATATATATATATATATATATATATATATACAAACTTAAAAGAAATGCATGCATACATCTAAACCACAACCAGAGTACAGAAAAAGTACAAAAGGGAAAATAGGGCCTACCAAAGGAAAACTACAAAAGCGTATAACCCCCTCAGAAGGAGGGAAAACACAGCCAAATACACCCACCGGTAAGCTCCTCAGCACAACTCCGATAAACACCCTGATCAGTCTCGCTCACTAAGCTCTTCCTACTTCGAGTCCTCCTAGAATCCCTCGAAAGGAATGTGGTATGAACAAGACACAAACATGTGAGGGAAAAATTTTGTGTAGGGATGAGTATAAAAATACTCATTAGGCACCCCAAAACCCCAAAAAATTAAAAGGAGAAACTGAAAGGAAACAGTCAGCTCACCCCAGCCAGAGGGAACCCAAATGAGAGAGAACTCCATCTCGAGACCATCCTTGAATAAACACGACTAGTCAGCTCAGCCCAGATGTATGCCCATACATACATCATGAAAATCCACTCAGGTATATGCCCATACATATACCATGAACATCCTCTCAGGTATATTCCCGTACATATACCATGAACAACCAGATATACTCATTTCACACACCAAGCCTCATCAAGATCCGACCTCATAACCAGTGACAGGTTCTACACAAAACCTGGAGAACACACTCCATGAGATCAGCCATCCCAGATGACACTCGTCCAAGATATACACTCCATCAGGTCTCACACCAATACCCCAGATTCCCATCCGAGAGATCACGCTCATCGGATATCTTCACTGAAAACATCACACTGAAACAGCGGTAACACCAAACTTCTCGAATAGGGGATCAATCATAGGGTTCGCTAGGGGATACAAGAACCCACTCCAGTATCTCAAAGATCTCACAGATGGGGGATCACTCCCAAGATCTGCTGGGGGGATACTAGAACCCTATATGAAATTCTACAGTTCACATCACTCAGATAGAGGATCGTCGCCCGTGTGAAGATGGTCACGATGATGCTGGAAACCCCATCTGGTATAACAAACGATGTAGGGGATCAAACTAATGATGCACCAACCCTACTGAAAACCACGCGCTAAGTAGGGGATCATATAACCAATGATTATGCAACCCTATTGAAACCCTGTCGTATATTCGATGATACCACAACCCTACTATAAACTACATGCTGAGTAGGGGATTATATACCCGATGATGCCACAACCCTAATATGCACGGACCACTACGTAGGGGATCATATTCCCGATGATGCCTCAAACCCTATGGGATTAACCTACTATATAGGGGATTGCCGCCCATGGATAAGCGGTAACAGCGATACCAAGAACCCGATCCAGGGAAGCGAAGCTAGAGGATCCCAATCCGGACCCACTGGAGGTATGCTGCAACTTTATCAGGAAAACATCCTATCGAGGGGATCACAAACCTATAATAAGGTTGTAATAGAACATGAACCCTCATAAGAATGAACCAAGGGAGTACACTCAACCACTATTGGTCCAAACATCGCTAACCCAAGAAACCCACAACATCACCACACTGGGCACCTCCTAGGCCTATACCGAGGCCACCACCGCGATCTACGTGAAAAAACACATAGGATAAGCTATTTACTCACCTCAAACGGACAACCAGTGAAAAAGGTACAATTCACCATGGATAGAACAGGTGGGGCTATGCCTCGATCCCAAAACTCATCAAGCAGACCGCACTATTGCAATCCCCTCAGAAAAACGCACGAGATTGACTACTCGTTCGTCCAAAACAGACACCTGACGAAAAGGTCACTTTTCTCCGTAAATGCCCAAAACTAGTCTCATGGGGCCCACATTTTGATCTACATCCCAGTGCCTAGAAACTGTCCTGAAAAGTTTGCCTTACTATCAGGATCACAACATCACTAATGGCACATCAATCGGATGGTCAGTGTAAAAGTTATGGCGGGTCAAAGTTGAAAATAATAAAATATTATTATTATTTTCATCGTTTCATGGCCCTAGGCCAAAAACACGACTCATAAAATTCCTAAAATATCCTAAAGGGGTCCGTCACATCATGAGTATTGTGTCTTCACAAACATCTTGAAAATCGGACTTACGGTTTGCGAGTAACGGGGGTTTAAAGAACCCCCAGAAAGATCTGGTCGGACGACCACTGGGTTGCTGAAAACCACCACCATCGCCTAACCGGACTGCTGTCACCTGCCAGATTCCACTTCATTGTCGCCGCACAGCTTCCCCCCTCACTAGAAACCTCCATTGTCACCACCATAAACCGGGATTTCCACCGGAAAACTCCCGGGAGACACAGGAAGCACCCCGATGTTCCAAAATCATATCTGAAAAATGTTTCGGAAACCTCGGGAGCCGAACTACACAACCCATAAGACTATTTGATGAAAAACAATGCATAAATGGGATCCAGGATTTTAAAACTCAACTACTTACCTTTTGTCTGATCATCGACACTTTTCATGCTCTGCTCCTGCTGTTGCACGATCCGGGTGTGCCCGCTGTCAAGATCCGAGTCCAACGGCACCTCGTTCGCTCGATTCTAGCCGTTCGTCATCGTTGGAAGGAGGAGGAAGGGAGGAGGAGCTCCTGGAATGACTTCCTTATAATGTGCACAGAAAAGGGGAGGGGTATTGATTGATTTTCATTAATTAATTAATTAATTTAATTAATTAAATCATCACCCCCAACCAGACCTCTCGGCACGGAAGAGATTAGGTCACCTCTAGGGTAAACGTGACGTTCTGAACTCAACGGTGCACTTATAATTTCAATCTAAGACTCCGTTAAGGAGTTATTCAAGCTGACGCTCTTAAATAAACTTTTCTTTTTATTTAAAAAAATTCCCCTGGTGGATTTTTCCACAGCAGGCCCGCGCCCACAAAGTTTACACCCCACCTAGGGTAAACAGCATGCTCCGAACGCAACCCTGACCTCGGATTTCTGATCCGAGCTACCATTTATGAGAAAACGCATCCCCACCATTTGCATAGTAGAAACCTACTTAATATTTTTATAAAATGAATTCCGGGCACACCGGGCCTCAGAATCGCATGTCGTCTTCGCGCCTAGCTCTAGAAATCTTTGTAGGAATATTTCAAAGTCTGACAGGGTCAAAACTCGAGTTGCTACATCCTCCCCACCTTATAACTTTTCATCCCTGAACAACCATAAGCACAAGGAAATCAACTGAACTTTCAACTAGGTCTCACACGCCAGCAAGTTCTCCAACACACACCCATGCCCGAACGCATCAGTTAGAGGGACTCATCCACCACACCTCGACACTATCCGCTTTGGGAAGCACTGAATCACACGCACGATTTTAATCACATCACAAAAATGTGTCTCGGTGGGGGGAAGATCCCTCTTCCTTGTTCATTCATACCACATCGAACAACACCTGTAAAGGGTCTTACCAACGCCCTGAATAAACCTCGAGCAAGCAACGAAGAGGAAAGAGTACTGCTAAATATTTTCTATCAAAACTACTACAGAAGTAGAAAGGACACAGAGCGTACCTATATCCATCCACGGAGCCTCTGGGTCAACAACCTCTAAGTCCTGAAGTTGTCCTCACCCTCTCCCTCTAGCTCCCTAAGCTTGGCCTGGACCACCTGGGGGTGGTGGCGGTGGCATCTGATACCAACTACCACCTTCTGGTGCTATCCTAGCTCCATCACCCGACCATCGCCCTATAACCCTCCATACTCGATAAGTTGCCCTGGCCAAGGAGACTTGTCGACCGACTCCCTCTTA
This sequence comes from Viscum album, assembly GCA_963277665.1. Taxonomy (NCBI): domain Eukaryota; kingdom Viridiplantae; phylum Streptophyta; class Magnoliopsida; order Santalales; family Viscaceae; genus Viscum; species Viscum album. The sequence goes on from OY728153.1 coordinate 1,744,160,845, forward strand.
GCAACCCGATGGGTCGGAAAATCTCTAGTAATATGTCCCTGGCCATCTGAAGTATAACATCGCCTCTCCTGTAGCTGAACATAACCATCTTGAGATCCATGAGAGCCATAAGCCTCTAATCCTCCTCCATGGGCTCGCCTCCTGAGACGTTGGGCACATCTAAACCCCTGGGCCTACCATCTACTACCAGCTGCCAAGTTCTCAGCTGCCATTTACCCAGCACTGAAGGGCTGAATCTGTTCAGCTAGAAAGCTCTCTACCACCAAGGATTTCTTCATTACTCTAGTATAAGTGGGTAGGCACAAGGAAAACACACCTGCTTGGATGTCCCTGCGTAGCCCCTTCTTGAAGGTATGATCCCTAAATAGTGGGTCTCAAACCATATCTAGGGAGTACCGCGACAAGTCTGTAAACCATGATGAGTAATTAGACATATTCATGTCCTCCTGTCGAAGTTGCAGAAGCTCCTGAATCTGCACTGACCTCAGCCTCACTGAATAGAACTCTTCTATGAATAGTCTCTCAAACTTTTTCCACATGAGAATTTCCATATCGTGGTACTGTGTCACCAAACTCCACCATCGCCCGGCCGAACCATGAAGAAGGCTCACCACTAGAACCACCATCTGATCTGGAGGTGTCCTCACCAGGCGAAAAACTCTGGTGACTGCTTCAAGCTAGTCATCAGCTACCTGAGGATCTGGATCACCCCAAAACCTTAGAGGTCGCTGCCTCTGGAACATGTGCAGCACACTCAGCCTGCACGCAACCTTGTCCTGCACTACCGGCACAACCAGCTGCTTGACAGGTGGTGCCTCAACTGGCAGACCACCTAGAGGTCCAGCCTCAAAACCTACGCCTTGGACCACAACCTCTACACGGGGCTGGTCGTCACCACAATCCCGCTATGGAACTCTCACTGGTTGTCGTCATGGAGGCATCCTAAAATACAATCAAGAAGCACCATTTTCAAATAGTATATCTGGGGAGCTGACTCAAGAAGTACAAGGGAAACCCAAAATCTAGTCCTATATGATACATGTACTATTATGTCCTTGTGGCTAGTTTCCTAATGTCCCGATTCGAAAGGTGGGTTATCAGAGTCCTGGTGAATAGATACGTCGACCACCACACCAACACTAGAGTCTTTGGACTGAAATCTGAACTCGAAACATTCTAACACTACCGTTATGAAACCCAAACCAAACTCATAGCTAGATGACCAACGCTCATAGATCTCAAAGGTGGAACCTCCTCTGATACCACTATGTCACGACCTGACCCACCGAGGCTCGAGTCGGGACTCCCCAAGACTTCCTCCAATAGGCCAGAGGCTAGAGACTAGCGCTGATTAGGCTATTACACACATGGGAGGCATTATCCTAAAGTAACTATACACACGCACCCACAAACACCTCCATGAAACAGTGAAGAGATATATATATAAACTGAAAAGAAATGAATGCATATATCTTAACCACAACCAGAGTATAGAAAAAGTACAAAAGGGAAAATTATGGCCCACTAAAGGAAAACTAAAAAAGCGTCCAACCCGCTCATAAGAAGGGAAAACACTGCCAAATACACCCACCAGTAAGCTCCTCAGTACAGCTCCAGTAAACACCACAGTCAGTCTCTCTCACTAATCTCCACCTACTCCAGGTCCTCCTGGAACTCCGTCGAAAGGCCTGTGGTCTGCACAAAACACAAACATGTATGGGAAATTCCCGTGCAGGGGTGAGTATAAAAATACTCATTATGCGCCCCAAAATCCCCAAAAATAAAAGGGAGCAACTAAAAGGTAACAGTCAGCTCATCCCAGCCAGAGGGAACCCAAACGAGAGATAAAATCCATCTCGATACCATCCTTGGATAAACATAACTAGTCAGCACAACTCAGATGTATGCCCATACATACATCATAAACATCTGCTCAGGTATATTCCCATACATATACCATAAACATCCTCCCAGGTATATTCTCATACATATACCATTAACAGCCAAATATACTCATTTCATGCACTAGGCCTCATGAGGATCTGACCTCATAACCAGCGATAGGTTCTACAAAAAACCATACGAACACACTCCACGAGCTCTTCCATCCCAGATGACACTCATCCAAGAGATACACTCCATAAGGTCTCACACCAACACCCCAGATGCCCATCTAAGAGATCATGCTCGTCGGATATCGTCACTCATAACATCACACTAAAACAGTAGAAACACCAAACTTCTCGGATATGGGATCACTCCTAGGGTCCGCTAGGGGATACAAGAACCCACTCTGGTATCTCGAAGATCTCATAGATGGGGGATCACTCCCAAGATTTGCAGGGGGATACTAGAACCTGATCTGACATTCTATAGTTCACATCACTCAGATAGAGGATCATCACCCGTGTGAAGATGGTCACGACGATGCCGGAAACCCCATATGGTATAACTCACGATGTAGGGGATTGAACGAACGATTCACCAACCCTACCGAAAACCATGCACTAAGTATGGGATCGTATAACCAATGATTCCACAACCCTACTAAAACTATATGCTGAGTAGGGGATCATATATCTGATGATACCACAACCATTCTATAAACCACATGCTTAGTAGGGGATCATATACCTAGTGATGCCACAACCCTACAATGCACGGCCCACTGCATAGGGGATCATGTTCCTGACGATGCCTCAAACCCTACGGTATTAACCTGCTAGATAGGGGATCACCGCCCATGGATAAGCGGTAATAGGGATACCAAGAACCCGATCCAGGGAAGAGAAGCTAGAGGATCCCACTCTAGACCCACTGGAGGGATGCCACAACTCTATCAAGAAAACATCCTATCGAGGGGATCATAAACCTATACTAAGGTTGTAATGCCACACGAACACACATAGGAACGAACCAAGGGAGTACACTCAACCACTATTGGTCCAAACATTGCTAACCTGAGCGACCCACAACATCGCCACACCATGCACCTCCTAGGCCTATACCAAGGCCACCAGTGTGATCTACGTGGAAAAACACACAGGATAGGATATTTACTCACCTGAAATGGACAACTGATGAAAAAGGTACAATTCACCATAGCTAGACAGGGTAGGGACCACGCCTAGATCACAAAACTCATCAAGAGGACCGTACCATTGCGCCTTACTATTAGAATCACAGCATCAATGACGGAACTTCAATCAGATGCTTAGTGTAAAAGTTACGGTGGGTCGAAGTTGAAAATAATAAAATATTATTATTATTTTCAACATTTCATGGGCCCGGGCCAAAAACCCGACTCATAAAATTCTTGAAATATCCTCAAGGTGTTCGTGTCATCACGAGGATTGCGTCACTACAAACGCCTCCCTAATTGGACTTAAGGTTTGAGAGTTACAGGGGTTTAAAGAACCCCTAGAAAAATCTGGTCGGACCACCACTAGGTCGCCAGAAACCACCACCGCCGCCTGACCGGACCACCGCTGCCTACTGGATTCCACCACGCCACTACTATGCCACCGTTGGTAACTGGGATTTCCACTGGAAAACTTCTGAGATCCACTGGAAGCACCCCGATTCTCCACAATCAGATCCGAAAAATGTTTCGGAAACCTCAGGACCCAAACTACACAACCCTTATGACGATTTGAAGAAAAACAACACATAAATGGGATCTGGGATTTTAAAACTAAACCTACTACATTTTGGAGGATCACTGATGCTTTGCACACTCCGCTACTGTTGTTACACGATCTGGGATCATCCTCCATCAAGATCTAAGTTTGGCAGCACCTAGTTTTCTCGATTCTAGCCGTTTGTCGTCAACGGAAGGATGAGGAAGGGAGGAGGAGCTCCTGGCGTGGCTTCCTTCTGGAGTGCACAGAAAAGGGGAGGGGATTAGGTCGCCTCTAGGGTAAACACGATGTTCTTGACTCAACAGTGCGCTCAGAATTTCGATCTGAGACTCTGTTCAGGAGTTATTCGAGCTGATTCTCATAAATAAATATTTCCATTTATTTGTGAAAATTCCCATGGTGTCTTTTTTCTACAGAAAGCCCATTCCCGCAAAGTTTATACCCCGCCTAGGGTAAACAGCATGCTCCAGACACAACTGTGCCCTCAGATTTCTGATCCAAGCTACCGTTTAGGAGAAAACACATCCCCACCACGTTCATAGTACAAAAATACTTAATATTTTTATAAAATTAATTTTTGGCACATCAGGCCTCGGAATCACACGCCATCTTCATGCCTAGCTCTAGAAATATTCGTAGGAATATTTCCAAGTCTGATAGGGCCAAAACTCAAGTCACTACAAGTTTGACAGATCATGGTGCACTCAAAATCGGTGTTGCGTGTAGTGTAAGTTATTGAATTGTTTAAAAAGAAACATACCATGGAATATTGGGGTGTTACAATATGAATGTTTTAATTTCCCTAAATAGTGTTTTTGGATGAGTTTTATGGATACGGTTGTGCCCCAAGTGTTAGGGACAGAATATGAGAAGGTCTTGCTTATTGGGATACAAAAAAACTACAACAGTAGTCATTTCACAGTGTGAAAGTGTGTTCACAGTGTGGATGTGTTTAGAATAGAAAGGACCCATATCCCTAGTGGAAGATGCACTATGTTAATCCCCTATTCATGTTATGGGCCATTCTAGGTGTATTTTTTACAATGGAGGTTTGACCAATTTAGGGCTCTCCCTCTTCATGTTTTTGGGAAAGATGCATGTGGGAGAGGGCCAAATCGGCTAAACCTCTCCTCCTTTCACCCCTTAATTCAGGATGGTTTTTGTTGAAATTTTGTGATGATTATGGGCTACCCTAATTTTTTTTCCTTTTTTGATTATGATGGCTATCGCAAACATCATTCCAATTTTGGTTAGGATTTTTTTTAATGATTTCCACCAGACCATAGTGAAGATCATCCATATCAATGTAGAATTTGATAAGCATGTGTATATAATGACCTGATATGGAGTCTACACACTAGAAAATTTCATTTCAGAGAAGTAAAATTTCTATATGTTTTTTCTTTAGGGGATTCTCAAAATTGGATAAAATGTACTATTGAATTGGGCATGTTAGTTGGGGATTTTTTATGGATTAAGTGCGTGTGAATGTAAGGAGTGGACCACACCACTTTTCTTAAGCTTTATCATTTATAGAATGATTTATGATGAGTTTTTAATCATTTACACAAATATTAATTAAGTATAATAATAAATTATAAATTTTAATAATTTACTATGGGGTATGCTTGACATAGGATATGTGACCGAGTGTGTGGAGGAGGCTCAGTGGGCTTGGATAAAGGTTGACATTGGGTTAACTCAGGTATCTAGGAAGGTAGAATCTATATGAAAATTTTGTAAATATATTTATATATGAACATGAATGAAAGAAAAATTTCACAGGTTCCAGAATGCAGAATAAATAAAGGTAGAGTCCCTCAATGAGAGGGCAGGTGGAATTGATCCTCCCAGGATGAGACCAAATACTATTTATCTACATAGGTAAATTAGGATTTACGATGACTATGTAAAAAATAACTGAGGAATTTATATAAATTAAAAGAAACCTATACTTTTTCTTTGGATGTGGTATGAGACTTTTAATTTTATTGGTTGGGTTCCTAGGGATATTGAGAATTCATGAGTGGGTTTGGGCTAAGTGATAATGTAGGATATGATCGTACAACTTACAAGTGACTAATAAATTCTTGCAATAGTTGGTGGTGAGTTTGGATGTGTCAGATGAGAAGGATGTGACCATAGATACCTGGTATATGTAATGGATAATGGTTTAATTTAGGAGAATAGCTTAGGGATCTACCTAAGAAGATGTGAGATAATACATGGGTGAAGATTGTGTGAGTTTTATGGGACTTGGTGTTGGGATGCTAAATGAGTTTTCATTTTGAATTGAACCTCACCTATTTAGGTCATGTTTTGGTAGATATGATGGTTTATAATGGTTCCTTGGTATCATGAAAATTTGTGATGAGGTTTTTAGTGAGTTTGGATTAGGCCATGGAATCTAGGTAGGGATGGGACTTTGGGATATGATGTCACAACAGGGAGACATATTCAAGTAGGTATTAATGTGTAGATACTGATATGGGTCTCGAGGAACCATTGGAAACACTAAAGGGAGAGGCATAATGTGTTTAAGATAAGGGTATAGGTCTCAAGTGATTGTAACCTTGGGATCAACTGGTGAGATGTGGGATGTGTCATGGGACCATAATATTTTTCATGTGCATGGTGGGATTTTACATAGGATGACTAGGTTGAGGATGACCCACATATAGGTTTTGTTGGTATGTTTGACTATTACATCTCTAGAGGTTGTGTGGATGGGTTGGTGTGCTTGAATATGACATATCTAGAGTCAATAGGGATGGATCGTTGTGATTGATTGTGACCCCTATAGAATATATGGGGATGGGTTGATGTTCATAACTATGAACTTCCTAGTGTGTGTGAGGATCAGTCAGTGTTCTCAACTGTGACCTACCATTAGTGTGTGGGGGATGAGTTAGTGTGCTTTATTGTGACCTCTTATGTGTGTTTGAGGATGGTTTAGTGTGATTTGTGTGACCTACCCTGAGAGGAACAGATCGTGACGTGACGTGATACATGATCAATGGACCTCATCTTGAGTGTTATGGAAATGGGTCGAGATGTGGATGTATGATTGTGCATTGTTCCATCAGGTTATGGGTCAAAGTTCACACACCAGCCTACCCTAAGTCTTCAGGTATGGGATGGGTAGAAATTAAATTGTTATAAGGTGATGAGTGGACTTTGGAATGAAACTAAAGTTAGTGTGGTCTTATATCAATGTTGAATATACAACACCTGATGACTTGATCAGTGTGTGTATCTTATTTGGTGTCATCATTGTCTGGTTAAAACACAATGAATCAGCGAAAATGTTTATTTATGTACTTTTTTTATCATACATACAAATTAATATGAAATCATATAATTGGGGATCTTTTTGAGACCTGATTGAAATATATTCTCATACCTTGCATGAGTATCAAGATAAATGTGTAGACCTTATGTTTTCATTTCAAGTTAGAGGATATGATGTGTAGTGGACTTGGTAGGGATAGTGTGAGGGTATCAATGGATTCTAATGAAGAATATGGATGGAATTAAGTCCAGTGTGTATATAATTTGTCTTTTTAATTTTTGTTTATTTTTTTATTTGGTATTTACCTAGTGGGGAATCAGTTGTATGGTTTGTATAACAACATCATTTTGATATAAATCAATTTTTATGTACTTATTTATCTATGTTCTCCAATTTTAATATATGTGTATGATTCTTAGTAATTTTATTATTATTTTTCTATTATTTGATGGAATCTTATTCTCATTATATCTATTATGGAATGGTCACTAGTTTGTATCCTCTATTTTATGGGGAGGCCCACATAAAATGTGGTATCCGAAGAAGCCGCCATTATATACCTAGAAATTTTTAGAAGTAATATATAATCAACAAGGTAAAAGGCCCCATAATGTTTAAGTATTACATGGATGAAAGTATATATCTTTAATACTCAACCAATAGTTAAATTTATATAGTTTTAATAAAAGGATCTGAAAAATCATTGGAATTTAGGGTGTTACTATCATGAAAAATGTTAAATTTTGAACATTATCTGGAGAAAAATCAAGTTGAACGTGTTGATAAATTGATTATATTAGATGTAGAATTAGGGGATAATGATTATTATAATAAATAAAATGATGATGATGAAGATATAGAAATATCAGTAACATTTGGGATGTTGGGAAGCAAGGATATAATTAATTAATAAAAATCATTAGTGATCAAATAACTCCAATGCAAACAAGTAAAATGTTGTCTCTTTAATAAAGTTCAGTATAATCCTTGGTAGAACCATATCGTTTTAAAGTGGATTTTAAATATTAGGATGTGATCAAAGTTATACATGAATATCTTAACCAAATCCAGAAGAATCATACTTATGAAAATGTTTCAAGGAAATAGAGTAATAATATCCTCTAAAGTGACCCATATTTTTTATACATAGATTTCACATATAAGTAGCTGAATATTATTTACATAACATTATGATTTGTGAGAGAATTATTTAGGTATAGTATCATTAGAAATTGGAAACATATAAAACTAGTTTATTATATATCTATATCATATTTAACTTATTTATTAATAAATAGAACCCATATTATAGATTTCATAATTAATAATTTTCTTGATAACTTGGAGAAAGAAAACATAAGAAAAGGGTGATCTCAGATGCATAGTAAGGCAAAATAAGGGAGATATAAATGATAGGATAATAATAACATGAGTGTAATGGTATATGAACATGATCTTACAATTTGAAAACCATACCTCAAATATGAATGATCATAATCATAAACCATGACATTAATCATGGAAATTCATAAGATATGAATTGTAAGAGAATCATAGAACATAAACCATGAAAAGATAACATTGACAAAAGACATTTAATTTTGGAATAAACATAAGTGTAAAAAATAATTTCCTTAGTATCCAATGAATTTTCCATGATTATCATTGAGAAATGGGTTATTTCCCTAAACTATCATAGTAGTCGTGGTTCACTCCCATGATTATCATAGTGGAAAATTCACTTATTAAACTAGGGTCACTCCCTATTCTAGTCTTATTTATCTCATGTGATATCAATATTTACACTATAAATTGGATGGATATATAGGTCCCACTAATCAAAATATAAAAAACCAATGTATGTGTACCACAATATCGTAAAACCTTCATTATATCTAAACCCAAGAATAGAAATAGTTTCCATTAACATTTCATCATAGCATAACCCATGTATATGAAATGGGTTTTATAAAAATATTTTCATCATAATCATAAACCATCAAAATAAATAATAAGGATGGTATCCTTGTATCATATAACATATAAATAATAAGTGATATAAAGGTTTGTTAGCATTGATGAATATAAATACAATTAATATATCATTAAAACATACTTTGAGGAAAATATCATTTCCATTTTGAAATAATATATTTTTTTTAAAATGAATAATTATAATGGAAAATATTATTGGAAAAGAACAATCCCCCTGTATAACATTTCAACACCCCCTTTTATCACTAATTAATATTTAAAATCATTATTTCCAGGTGTCAACTATTTCGTCTTTCACGAGTATTTTAGATCAATATTTCTTTTCATTGAAGATTTTTTGGTTCCATAATCTCCAGAATATTTATTTGGACATAAATATCATATATATTAATTATATACATATTATTATTAATCCATAAAATTTATAGATAGAAAAATGAAATACATCATTCATGAAGACTATAGACGTACATTCACATGAACCTTGTTTTCATTTTTCAATGGATGGAATAAAAGATAGTTAAATATTAATTCAAAATTATAGTATCATTATTATATCATATATATGATATATATTCATAATATTCTTCATCATTACTATTAATGTAAAATAAAAATGAAAAATGAATCATATTGCTTCATGGAGGTGGTAGTCCACACGTACACATGAAAGATGTTATCGTTTCCAAAAGGATTGGATGGTAAGTAAGTATAAGTGATATTATAAATCAAGAATAATAATTATGAAATAAATATCATATTTAAAAATTAAAACTTTCATAATAACAATCTAAATAATATGTTGTTTAAAATGAATTGTATCGCTACTGGAGAGAGTAAGAAGTATATACGCATAATAAAAACCTGAACTTCTAATTTCATGGGGTATAGGGTGTATAATTGTGTTTTTATAATTATAATAAAATTAAATAATATTTGGGAAACTTAAATTATTATTTTATAATAAATAAAATAGAATATTATGAGGTAAGGATGATTAGAAATGAAAGTGATTGGTTAAGGCAGCTACCTCATCTTTGAAAAAACTCATTTAGTTATCCTCTAAAGGTCTCTAGGGAAGGTCACTTGGGATGCAAAAAAACATACAAAATGTGTCAAGGAAAGTTTATGATATAAATTAGAATATATTTTTTGATATATAAGGCACAACATGGTGTAAAAAAGTGAGGGATGAAATGTCCTTTTATAATTGAGGTGAGGGGTACTTTTGAAATTTCTTAAAATATTAAATTATAATAAATTAATTCTCAAGAAAAATTTAACCAAGTGGATAGGTATTCCATAATAAGATAATATAGGTTGTTATTTCCAAAAACCAATAGAATAATTACAGTTTTTCATTTTGAATCTTATCATTTTTATTAATCCTTAGTTACCCAATTTTAATTTTTATATTGTTAAGAATTTTTTCAATGGTAAATGCATGATATATCTACCTATAAGGGGTTAATTGGCCCATAAATATAACATTTATGACCATTGTTACCATATAATATCCATATTATCTTATTTAATGTTTTTTATTATATTTAAATAATTCAATAAATATTATTTTGATAAAATATCATTATTTTCAATTATCACACTATTCATTAAATTCGACTTAAAAGATATAAATACAATGATTTTATTAGAAAATATTATTTTAACATAAAAATAATATTTTCTATTCATTTATAAATTTTTATAATATGATAAATTATTAAAATTTTATCACTTTTAAAAATTAGAAAACCATTTACTTTAGTTTCCCATTAATTGAATAAATACTCTTTGGCTGTTGTGTATGCATTGAAGGAAATTATATAATAACTAATAATTATATATAAATTAACATAACTAATATAATTTCACTATTAAATAAAGTAATATTAATATTTATTCATAACTATTTTTTATGAATATATGAACACATAAATAACAATTACAACCAAGAGTGTGACATTTTATAACTTTCATTGATTTAAATAATATATAAATAATTTTAAAGTAAAAGTTTTCATTAATCAAATAAATTTATATCCTAATATAATAATCTTCCAAATAATGTCATACAAAAAGAATTATAATGAAAAATTATGGTCTTATCACTTATTTTTAATCTAGAATAATCTGATTTACCCTTTACTAAGGTGATACATTTTACCATAATTACTAATAATATTGAAAAAAAACATAGAGGGTCCTATTTATAAAATTTTAAACTCAATATTCTAAATTTATAATTAATTTTATGTAATTATAAAGCTATAAATAAAATAAAATAATTTTAATGTAAGTGCAAAAATGTGACAGAAACTACTTTTTAGAAAAATATTTATTTTTATTTATAGAACATGAAATATTCTTATTATATGCCTAGAAAATATATTATTTAAATATTTAAACATTTTATTATATAAATAATATATTCATATAACTAAAATTATTCAATATTAGTTATTAATTTAATTAATTAATATTAAAATTCACTCCACACATAATTTTTTTCCATAAAAATCCATATTTTTTGTTTTTAATTCTAATCATTTGATAAATAATGAATTAATTTTAAAAATTTGTATAACATATGTTTTTAATAATTTAGTTATTACAATTTATTATCACCAATACAATAGCTAGTAATTAATATACACAAAATATTTTAATAATGTTACACAGTTGATCTAAACTCATTTTTTACGTGTAACGTAAACTATAAAAGAAATAAATTTATGTATGGAGAAATAATTCATAAAAATATCAGGGTTATACATCCTCAGACCCAAAGAGGGTTTCTATAAAAACTAAATTAATAAATAAATCTATTCATAATAAGGTATTAATTTTGTTAAAGGGTTAATACTAGATTAAAAGAATCAATTTTTATAAGACATTTCTTCCCATGGATAGGGAAAAAATGATTTAAATTTTCTTGGACATGGTGGTAAAAAGTCTATACCCTAATTTCCAGATGAATTTCAAATAATTTTTTTAAAATTTTTCATTGAGGAATATGTTTATATAAAACAAAAATATTGATTTATTATCCCTAAAAATGAGATGATAGTATATCTATTAAATAAGTCACTTTACGTGCTTATGCAATACCCATGATATTGGTATTCTAGATATGATAAACAATTGAGAATTATTGGATTGCAATATTGAGGGTTTAATCATTATATCTATTTCAAGAAATCTAATTATCAAAGGATGTTGGTTGTCATAAATATATTTATGAAAAAAAAATTGAGGATCAAATTTAGAATAGGGAAATAATTTCTTGTATTTTAAGATACGTGATTTCAATATATCAATGGTTAGAGAGTTGATGTTTTCCCTTGTTATTTTGGGTGGTTAATGGAAGGAATGAGACGATTATTTTTCAATTAAAATATTCTAATGATATACTAAAAAGAATTATAATGTAGGGTTTTTCAATAATGATGATGAAATTTATATCCAGATGAAGTTATCGAGAGTGATAATATACAATAGGTGTATTTCAAGAAATATATGCAAATACATTCCTACATTATCTAATAGTGAATAGTCCCAAAATTTTGTTTTCCTGATTTCTGGATACATGATATCAAAGAAGCACAAATAAATAAAATTAAAATTAGTGAAAAGAATTATATGGTATGCCTAAGGAATAATGGATTTTTTTATCTTTTCAAGTCATATGAGGAGCTACTATGATTTACATATATGGATTGGGTTAATTATGATAATGTTCTAAAATTTATATTAGGTGGTGTATTATATATTAGATATTGGTATTTTTCCTCAATATGTAAGAATCATGATAGTATGTTGTTGTTAAATTTGAAATTTGAATACATCACAACTACTCAAGAATAAACTAAATTTATATATATGACCAAAAAATCATATGGATATTGGAGTTGAAGTGATATATCCTATTGAAAAATTGTGTGTTAATTTTGGTGATGTTCATTTTAGAAAAAATCATATTCATTAGTCAAGGATGAATCATATAGATAAAATATCACTTCATTAATGAGATAAATAAACAATGTCTATTTAATTTGAAGTATGTTTCTAAAAAAAATCAATTGTAAGGTATTATGATTAACACTCTACCAAAAGAAGGATTTTATAATAATTGGTTGGATCTTTTATTTCTTCTATCTCTATCCATCTTGATGGTTTATAGAAGGGTATAATAGCCCTATAAAGTGTTATTTATTGGACTTGTTGTGGTGAGGTATTAAATTTCTCATGGAATAATACTTTTAGTTTTTAATCATATATTGTGATATTTTAGAGAGGTGATCATCGGGTTTATTGAAAAAGGGGGGAGTTATCCCAAATTAATGAGGGAAAAGTGAACAGAAGTGTTTGCAGATCCTTTATGAAGGAAATATAGATCAAAGGGGTCAAAATATCTTGAAGGAGATATATCTCTATAGAGTAATATTAAGTGTTATATTTTCTTATCGATAAAGGGGTAGATTTATAATGTTATGAAATAGTGAGAAGTAATTACTTTAATAAATATTTAGTGGAGAGTGATTGAATGTTAATTTATGGGGAGGAGTTCATTAATAAAGGTTTTCTATGGATATTTTCAATACTAAGTGATGTCATTTGGTTTTATTGTTATATATTTAAAAAATTGTGTTAATGATCATAAATATAATTAAATTATTTCATGGGGAACATTCCATTTTATAATTATTTCTCATGCTGATCATGAGACATTTGATCTTAGAGTAGATAATAATTGAATCATTAAATAAACCATCTGATGAGTGATGGGTATTAAAGTTGAAGTTTTTGGTTAATGGTGTAATAAAGGGTTTCAAGAAACCCAAAGTGGAAATTGTTAGAAAAAATACTCTTATAATTTTTGAGTTGTCTTTGTTAAGACAGTAGGTGACAATTATTATTGAAGGATAATAAAATTATAAAGAATCTATATCAGGATGTTTGGAGTAATATTTGGGATGTTTTGTCCTAGGTGATATAAATCACACCAAATGGATTTCCATTACATCGTGAAAAATAAGATCACTCCAAAAAAATAGACTCCGATATTTTTTTACGCTTCATTATTTGGGTATAATAGATTATTTTATCATAATTATGTATAAATTTTTTTCAATTGTTTTCATATAAGTAATACCAATATACATATGAATAAATTTTGAAATATCAAACCATAAGATATATGTCATTATAAAATAATAAAATACCTGAACAAGAAGAATTTATCATATAAAAAAATCATATTATAATAAACTGTGTCTCACTGTTAACATGTAGGTTGCTCTTTGAATAAGACTCCATAAAAATTTAATAAATCTTGGGTTAATTATGCTCCACAGATTCTTTCAGAATCAAGTCCATGATTCTTGGAGGAAGAAACAGTACACCATTATATTTTTCATCATTTCATGATAGTGTTAAGAAAAATAGATTTTCATATTTTTAAAGTTCTATATTTGGAATAATTTTTAAATTATATGAATTTAATATGTTTGAATTAGGATTTATGGGTTATTTTGAATGAAAAGTACCATAATAATTAAAGAAAATTGATGATATAAAAGAAGGAAAATTTTGGATATTATTATTAAATATTATCAATACATTTCTCAATAAAAGGAAGAAGAAATTAAACTTTGGAAAATATAGTAATAGAGATGGGAGTTATAGATCCTACAAGAAAGAAGAGAGGGAGATCCATTATTCATTATCACAAGAAGATCAAAGAGATCCAATAAGTTAATATAGGGTGAGTATATTACTACTCCATTATTGGTGTAATTATATTTATTATTTCATGGAATATAAATCCATTAGTTTTAGGGGAGGTGATATTTCTAAGTGATGGATATTGGTTAACTTTCTACCATTGTAAGGATTGCAATGTTAGAGGATTATTGTGACATCTCTTAAATTTAAATAAAAAAATAGTGTGATCAGTTTATTTTGTTACATTGGATCATTATTGAGTGTGTGATCCATTAACATAACCTATTTCATGTGAACAAACTAAAAATTGTTTATTTTTACCTTTTTATACTTTATTACTTTTATATTTTAGTTTTTGTAGAGAGAAAAGTGTTTTGCTAATTGTGGAACATAGTTTTTGGAAGTGTTTTTTTAAATCTAAATACCCAATTCACTACCCCTCTTAGTGAATCTTTATTTTTTGGGACCAACACTTAAAAATGGAGGGGTGATAAATTTATCATAAGAAAATTTAAGGAATATTAAATGGTTTGTTGATGATCCTAAAAAATCAAAATTACACACTCTCTACTTATCCATCAATATATGTACTACCTTCTCAATTTGATCATCAATCTATGGGTGAAATAGAATGATGAAGCAAAATTAGACACTAAATTAATTATGAAGTCCCTTATAAAATCATGTAACAAACACATAATCCTGATAAAATATTATCATCCATGGAATACCTTGAAGTATCACCACATTAATAGAATAAATAATTTCTAAACATACCAATGAGTTTAATTTCTTAATTGGAATGAAATTACCTGACTTCATTAATATACCCTTGATAAAACAAATTAAGTCAAATGATTTCAATGTATAGAGAAAATTTATAGAAAAATCTATAGAAATTTTCTCTAACTTCCATTGGGGGATCTACAAAGGATGCAATAAACCTTTCAAAACATGATGTTTGGCTTCACGTATTGGAACACAAGACATTGAGAAAAAAACAACGCTTCCCCCCAAAATCATCCTAGGACACTAAAAAAACCAATTCAAATAATGATACATAATTTAAACATGAAATATTATACTATAGATAAACTATATAAATCTCACAAACCCACTTCTAATATAATTTCAGGGTCATTATACTTTCTATGTAATAACATATGATTTTCCTCATCTTTAAGTCAATCATCGAAATAATCACCCTTCACAATTTGATCTCAACAAACATACACCTTTGGATATCCTAACCAAGACTAATTTACCAATTAAATTAATAAATATATGACCACCATCTAAAAAATATTTTTTATCTCATTAATCTCCCAGTAGAAATGATAATGGTTTTCTATCAACTAAGAGCATCAACCGCTTCATTTTCCTATAATGGTGTATATGTGACATCAAAATAAAAATCTTAGATAAATCCTATCAACCTTAAATAGAATAAAATTAAATACTTATGATATAATACATATCACAATATCTTATGATCCCTATAAACAATAGAACATTATCTATAAAAGTAATGCCTCAAAATTTTGAGAAAAAACACCATAGCTGCAATCTCTGCATTATGAGAAACACTATTATATTCTTAATTATGTAACTATTTATAACCATATGTAATTATCACTATCTCATTCTTATATCAAATTATATTGAAAACCCTAATGGGATATATCAAAATAAACCACATAAAGAAAACCCTCCATTGGTAATTATGGAATTATAGTACTCATCAAATTATCATTTAAACATTTATAAGAAGCATGAAATTATGACATATAATAAATTATTATTCTATTTATTAGTGAAAGTTGAAGACAGAGTCACAATATTAGAAAAAATACAATAATCCAATAAAAAGAAAAAAAATACTATGAAATTTTTTAATTCTGAAAGATTCTTAAATGAGTTCTATGCGACAGTTACCTTAATCTTTACTAGGTTTTCTTCATAACCACATTTTTAAATACATAACCCTTAAAACATGCCTCATACATCCAAAATTGTCACTTAAGAATCTTAGTTTACAATTGATATTACCTGAGAAATTATAACAGTATCTTTTGAATCTTAAAATGATCATCTATTGTCTTTGAGAAAATTAAAGTGTCATCTCTGAGTACAACCAAAAAATCATTATGATTGGGTTTGAATACCCTATTCATAAACCCATAAACACAAATAATGCATTTATAACACCAAATATAATCACTAAAAACTATAAATTCCCATACCAATATAAAATATCCTTATTAGGTATGTCTTCCCCAATTTCCCTAATTTCGTGATATCTATTTTATAAATTTACCTTAAAATTCCAACTTTCACATTTTTATTAATCAAAAAAATTATCCTAGGAAAAGTATAATGATTCTTTATAATAATGTAGTTCAACCATTGATAATAATTATATCATACAAAGTAACAATTAGGATTCTTTGCAAAAAATAATAAGAGTGGTCAATGAAGAACAATATTCTGAATAAACTCATGAAACATTAACTATTCAATATTAATACTCAACTTTTAATGATTTATTTTCACCTTACGATAAAAATATGTGGTAATAAGAGGTAAACCAAGATATAATTATATGTAAAACTCAATCTCTCACCACATAGGTAAACACATAACCACTTATTAGATGACATCATTATAATGGATTTAAAATATTTGATACATATCCATAACAACATCAGATACACTAATAATCCAACATACCAATAAAGATATAATACTCTATAGATAAATCATTGCATACCAAAACCATAAATATATTTCTCAAAAAAAACACCACATTTTCCACATTAATAGAATATAAAATAAATTTCTATCTATCATAATCAATTTTATACAAATTATAGCAAATCCATCCTAAGGATAACATCATATGGTTGCAGACTGCCAGCTCTCTATCGATCTTCTTCATATTGTTCTCTACTAACACCACATTTTTCTAGAAGTTATACTACAAAAAATACAATTACGAACGCTAAAAGAATAATGAGTTGATCCATAAATATTCTCAATCATCTTTTACCTCCACTGAACACCCTGATAAATAATAACAAAACATATTAATGAACTGTAGTATCCAAATACGACCTTCAAAATTCATCTGTACCACTAGATTGTTACATTATACCTATAATAGAGAAATTATATCACTATGTCAGCCAAATCTAGTGGTCTCTCTTGAATATTGAATTCCTCCAAAATCTAGAGATTATACCTTTACATACACTATAATAAACACCATATTGAGAACTCATTAATAATAATCTCATTTTTATCATTAAATTGATCACTTTTAAAAAAATTACTATATCTTTATACTGTAACTTCAAAAAATGATCCCCAAATACCTTTGTATTTGGGGTCTAAAATCTCTCTATAAATTATAATATCAACTTATAATAAGTAATTAAATCATGAGAATAACTTATTAAGTCTATAAAAATAGTCTATAATTCAAAAAAAATCAGTTTTTATAACCAAAAACTCTGACTACTACTCACACCTACAAGTATCATATAAGAAATCCTTATTGAATAACACCTAAAACTGATTCAACATAATCTTAGTAATAACACAATATCCCATGAAATTATTCCACCAATGAGACAAAAAAGTTTGTAATATACCCATTGTTAAAATAAAATGATACTGATTAAATATTTTTATCAGATAAAAATCTAAAAAAATCGTCCAAACAACTTTTAGTATCATGAATGGTGATCGATTACTCATAAATTAAAAACTTTTACTTTAAGAACTAACCCATAGTCATTTGAAAATACATTAATTCCTTGTTTACTACTCTTAAAAAACATCCTACAATACTTGTTGAACCTTCTCTTACTAAACCTCGTAATGAATTCGCATAACTGTAATAAATATAAATAGATTAATATTTATAAAAAAAACACATATATTTTAGTAATATATCACAACTCTTACACTTCATACTCAACCAAGTAGATCATCACCATAGTTAATGAAAAAACCCAATAAAAATGTCATACAATAACATGATGTATAAATCTTTAAATATAAGGATGTAATGAAGTCAATATAAAATAACTACCCACTACGGTTCATATTGGTGTTATTAGAGAGAATCATGTTTTTGATTGATATAAAATCAGATCAAAATTTATTTTTTGGCTTCAAGTAGAGAAATGGAATTTTTAGATGATTTTGAAATGATTAAAAGGGGTTTTTGAGATGGGTGATCAAGAGGAAATGTCTTTATTTGAAATATTTAGAGTTTGGTGATGGAGGTAGGCATGTGGTGGTAGTAAGAAGCCACCATAACACCGGTAGTAGTCTGTTATAGTTATGGTGGACTTGAAAGTGGTGTTGTATGACATCCTACCTTTTTAAATACACAAAACATTCATTACACAGTAAAATACTTAATAATATAGAGTTTATTTTGATGTTTAGTTTCTTAGAATTTATTAAAATAATACATGAATAGTATAAAATTTTTTAAACACACTTTAATGGATTCTTAATATGTTTATCCACATTTTTATTTACTACATATGATATCCTAAGGACATGCATGATATGAAAGGGGTGAGTATAGAGCCTAGTAAGGGAATATACAAAGGAGACATTTAACATGTGACCACAAGAAATAACAATAGGTAATGATCATAAGAAAATGATTAATATAATAATATAATGATTATTAATCATAAAATGGAAATATTTCCAAAAAATAAAAATTAGTCAATCCTAAGAATATCACCAAGTATTATTAAAAAGGTGTCATAAATAGTAATTCCCACGATTGTTCACTAAAGTAACGTCAAACATGTCATCTATTGCGAATAATTATTTACAAAATGAATTATAGAACTATATGATAACACCATTTATATGTCTTAATTAATTTGATCTATATTAATCATAATAAATCATTTGATGAGTAATCTATGGATAATAAAGAACTAGTTCCATATATAATCATTGTGTACATAAGTTCTTAATGAATGAACAATAAATCATTTTTGACCCAAAAAAGGGAATGTAGGAGTTTTTGTGTAAATAAAGAAATTAATAAATTATATTTACATATAGTCGAATAGATTTGGATAAGAAAATATTTGGGGTATTCACAATATAATAATTTTTCATGTGAAGGAAAGAAATTCAAGAAATGAATTTGGCAGCATGACGGTAGTAAATGATTAATAAGGAAGTAGAAAAACTAGAGATTATCAACATATCCCATTATTATAACACTATTTTCAATGTAATGGAATAATATAAAGGAATATAAAAATATTGTAAAAAAATATTTTGAAAAAATTCCAAAAAAGTGGCACTTGAACATAAAAGAGGAAATGGATAATTCTATTACCTTCAAGAGTTTCTTCCTAAAACTTGTGGATTGAACAATGAGGACTTCATGAATCCTTGGAGGGACTAATTGGGAGGTAAAATGAACAAAACATTGGTATTATTGATTTATATTGAAGATGAATGGGGGATAGGAAGGTATTCATATTGAAAAGGGAGAACTGTTTAATAATTTTGAAATATAGGTCTTGGAATTCTAGGTTGTAGAAAATGAAAATTCATTCACATGATCATGGTTATTTCTCATTGTTTTAGACATTTTATTCATGATTTATTGTAATTTAATATATTAGAACCAAAATCCATATTTTAATATCACTTTGGATGTGGAAAAGTGTTTTTTCTATAAAATACTGTTTTTAGAAACATAATTTTTTTTTCAAATTTGAAAAGTAATTTTTGGTATGAAAATTGATCTAAATCCATTAAAATAACAAATATTAAAATAAAAACATATTTTAAGTAGTGGATTATGTTTAATTAACTAATAAATAATTATTACATATATATGATGTTATAAATCATATAAAAAACAAAAGGATGTATTTTTACGATTCACTGAATTATAAATTATTTTAGAAAATTATAACAAATTCAACCTAAATTAATTTCAATGTACTAATTTAAAATGTGATGTTAATTTTATGAAAACAATTTTCTAAATATGATAATTTTTATTTTAAATTATAACTTCTGATTTATTGAAAAATGATAGTTTTTATGACATACTAACATTTATGAAACATATACAAAATTTCTTCATCCATTGTGAAATTATATTCTAAATTATATATGAATAAAAATTGGTTTAAAATGATATTTAATGAAAAAACATTATATAAAATACCTAATTATGTTATAAAATAATATTTATTTTCTAAAACTATAATTTTATTTGTATCTAAGAATTAAAATATCAACTTTATCTTATTTTCATCAATATTTTATAAAAAAATAATACTAAAAATAGAATTTAAAAAATAAAAAATCCATTTATACAAAAAATAAATACACTTTTATGATATTGTGGTTTATAAAAATAGAATTTTAGTAAAACAATATGCGCTATAAGGGTAATTTGTATGTTGTTATTAGTTTTAATGGGTGGATCAGCTAACATTAATCTAGTAGTTATCTAAACTATCCTAAAATTTTATTATAGTTGATTTTGTTTGAACCTCTCCTGTTAAAGCTATTATTGGTACCAGTCAAGGTTAAACCCCAATGATGATACCTGCCTATAATTACCTAAAAAATTGGCTTTAATAAGTTTTAATATATTGGTTGAGGCTATCGTTTCTCCTTTCAGAATCTATTATTAATTATCATTAACTTTTATAAACACTAAATGCAACAGTAAAATTATTATCTACTATCATAGTTCCCAATGGTGAAATTTGAAAATGGTTATATTACTATTCAATTGGATATATTATTTCCTTTAAATACCTTTTCAATTAATTATACATTATTAACTTTAATTACTCTCAAGGTTCTCTAAATTTTCTTAGTAAAATATACATTGCTTTACTAATAATATTATTTTTTTCTATAGTGTTTTTCATTTAGTAGATGATCTTATCAAATTGTAAAGATCCTAATTTCCCCTAATACTTTTCTTAGATTATATTTTTCCCATTTTAATGGTTGTAATTGTCATGGGTTTAGTTACTGAATACTATAAAATTCTTCATTAATGAAATAATGTTTTTTTAATTATTCTATGTGTTGTATGAGTATTATTATATATAATATAAGAAACATTTATTTATGGTAACTAATTAATTCTAGGTCATTAATTTCTTCTCCCTTAATAAATTTTTTCATTGAAATTTCAAATAATATTCTCAGTTAAGAATATTTGAGGGTATATATGCCTCACTATTTCCTCTATATCCCATGAAGCCTCTTTATATTTATTATTCCCCCACAAAACTTCAACAAGTTGGGTTGTCTTATTGAGTATTAATTTTTCTATATAGTCCATGATTTTAACAAGATCCTCTTCATAAGAGAGGTCATTCTCCAGTGGTACCACCTCTAGATTTAGTACTTATGATGGATCAGGTATGAACTTCCTTATGACTGATACATTGAAAACATTATTAACTTCATCCATGTTTAGTGTAATTACTAGCCAATATACCACTAATATTATGTGATCAAGGATCTCAAAGGGTCCAATATACATAGGGATAATCATTTCTTTCATTTTAAACTACATAATACTCGTCCACATGGATATTAAAATTACGAATTTGTCTCAAGTCCCTTCAATGATTATCATCATAACTATTTTTTCAAATATGAGTATTGATAATATTGATTGAACATTTTATTTCATGTATTTTAAAATATTAGTTCCAATAATCTTTTTTCACCAAATTCATCCCAAAAATCAGAAGTTCTATATCACTTCCCATATAGTTCTTCATATGGATCCATTTGAATACTCGAGTGGAAACTATTATTGTATGAGAACATAAATAACTAGACATTTTGACTATACCCACATTTAAATTCCATTTAGAAATATCTTAAAATTTCTTCAAGTTTATTAATGGTTCTTTCATATTTTCCATTGATTTTGGGGTGATAGGTTGTACTGAAAATCAATTCACTAACTAGATCATGTTATAAACTTCTCAAGAATTTAAAAGTGAACCTTGGTTCCTGATCATAGATGTTTTAAATTGGTATCCCAAAACAATTCACCATTTCTATTATATATATCTTGGAATGTTTTTAAAGAGATAAATATTTCTGAATATCGATTAAATGATATGCCTTTGTGAGTTGATCTTCCCCAACCCATATTTCATTATTTAATTTGGATGTTTCTATGACACTCGTGACAACTTATATTGTGATTATCTAGAATTTCCATGAGGGAATTTGTAATTGTTGCGTAATTCACTTGTACTTATGCTAGTATACTTTAAATGGATGACATAATAACAATTTTTAGGTATATCAACACTCTCCTTATTCATGTTGTCTCCTCAAAATTCTACTGAAGATCACAGTACACCTTTGAACACAAAGGATATATGTAGAATGATGATATATTAGTAGTATCCAACAGATATATATCTATATTAATTATTTAATTCAAACAAATACTAGTTATAAAATGAGAGACATCGTCTTTATCGATGTGGAATTCATGAAGATTCCCCTCCTTTACAACTATCACTTTTTTTGAAGCTCCAGACCATCCCATTGTTCCTCTTTGATCATCTATTGGATTGGTGGTTAGAAAATCATTCGGGAATGATGATGTATTCCCTACCATTGTGATTTCAATATCCATCACTTTCATATACAAGAAGATAGGGTATTTCTCAATCAACATAATAGGTAGAGTGGTAGGTTCCTTTCTTTTAAGAGCATCATTTACCTTATTAATCTTTCTATGAAGGTAGTGAGTAGATAAATCATATTATGTTATTTGATGAAACCATTTTAATAAAAACATTTTATCTCCATCTGTGTGAATATATACTTCAAACATTGGTACACTTTGTGTATATCACATTTTCCCCATAAAAATAGTTTCTCTATATCTTCAGATAAAAGATAACTACAACTAATTCAAACTCATGAGAATGATAGTTATATTAATGATACATTAACTATTACGATGCATAAGAAATAAATATTTTAATTTTTCATGAGTGCACTTCCTATTAATTTTAAGGATGTATCACTATAAATGAAAAATCCTTCCCTATAAAAGGGTAAAGTTATGAAAGGTAAACTAACTAACCTATTCTTTAGTTCATCTAATCTTTCTTCATAATCATTTATCCTGATAAAGTTAAGTCCATTTTTAGTTAACTTAATTAGTTGATTATAAATCCACTAAAATTTATTCAAAAAATTATATAGTATCCTACAAGACCATAGAAACTATAAATATCAACTAAAGTATTAGGATGTGGATACTCATCTATAACCTTTTCCATGGTATGATTAACTATGATTCCATCACTAGTCATGATCTTCCCCAAGAATGAAACTTTTTAAAACAAAACCCCAAATTTACTAAATTTACCAAATAACTTATCCTTCCTCATAGGTTGTAATATTACCT
Source organism: Viscum album (assembly GCA_963277665.1). NCBI lineage: Eukaryota > Viridiplantae > Streptophyta > Magnoliopsida > Santalales > Viscaceae > Viscum > Viscum album. Next base: position 1,744,184,978 of record OY728153.1, read on the forward strand.
TCATATTTTAATAATGATCCACACAAATTTTAAAATACAACAATAATTTATCAATAATGACAAAAAAAATTGTGAAGGTGATCCTTCAAAGACTCTTTTCATAAAATCCATAAATAAGGTAGGAGGATTAGTCAATTTGATTATCATAATAGAAATATCTTATTTTCCATATGTTTTTTATAAGATAACCATTGTTATATCTTCTTTCTTCAGCCTTAATTAATGAAAACATGATCATTGATCAATCAAAGAATTCGGATGAACAAATCATCATTCCTTATAAGATGATTTTTTTCTATATTTTTAACCCATTATGTTCTCTAAGATCAATTCATAGTCGTATCAATCCATACTTCTTCATTACCAAGATAATAGGTGCTCTTAAATATGACACATTTGGTCAAATAAAACCTTTACCCAAAAGTTATTTATAATTCCTCTATAATTCTTATAAGTCTATATATTCCATTCTATTTGTAGTAATTGATATTAACATGGATCTTGGTATCAATTCATTGGACAACTCTACCTCCCTTTTTAGAGGAGGTATATGTAAATTTATTGGAAACTTGTAAATTTACTTCCAAACAATGGGGACATTTTCAATCTTATATATATATATATATATATATATATATATTATTTGTTAATTTTTTTACCAATAATTTCTGTAATGAATTCGATAATAGGTGCTTCTAGAAAATTACATCGTGAAATATATCTCCTTTGAAAATAACCCTGGGTTTTCCTTTGAAGTCTATGGAAACTTTCTTAGTTATATATATTATCTTAGCATTATACATTGATAACAATTACATACCTAATGTAGTATCAAATTCCACGATGGGAATGACTACTATATTTTCAAGAATATTTTACTTTCTAATGTTTATACTAGAGTTTCAATACACCTTTGATGCTTGGATAATTCATCTATAAGTTTTAACTGATGAATTTACTTTGAGAATTTCTTAGTTTGATTCAAAATTATTTTTAAAAATTAATTAAATAAAATAATTCATATATATTTAAGCAAATTACTTTCTATCATTGAGATCATAATTAGTGTACATACCACCACATAGTTTGGAGACTCTACTTCTACCATTGTGATTAAGAAAGAACAATATTTATCCCTTTTCCTATTTTAAGGTTGATGTGAGTTTCCCACCATTATCTTTTCATTTTGACATTCATTTGAAATGCTCACATGATTTCCACACATGAAGAATTGAACATCATTATGTTCTTTTACAATACTCCAATTTTTGGTTTGCATTGATATAGTGAGGCTTCACCTCACTACAAAAATTCCGAGCTATATAGACATATCTTACTCACATGTATCACTTTCCACTCCCATGAAATAAGTTCCCTGAATGTTTCTTCCCACATGTGATACACATGGGGAGTATAAGTTTCTTTACTCCACTTCTATGATAAAACTTATTCCCTAATTTTGACTATATTGATACCTTATTTTCATTATTTATACGTGACCAGTGCTTCTCTCCAAATTTTAATTCAAACTTCAATTTACACCACAATATCTCTAGATATATTTCATATTCTCTATTTTATATATTCCTATGAAATATGGGGTCTCATCCCACCAAATAACATATCAACCATTCCCTTATCATCCTAGAAAACGTACATGTTTATGGGAAAAAATCATATAGAGTTTATTTCATAGCTTCGACCAATTCATTTTTCTTCAATTTCAGTACTAGTAATTCCTTCTCTATTTTTGATATCACTGAAAAGGAAATATATTTAATGAAAAATATTCCCTTGAACTTTTCCCACTCCATTTCATCAATATCCCCACTTTGATGTATATTATTAATTATTGTCCACCACTTATTAGATTACACATTGAATCTGTATACTTACAAGGGGAACCTTATGATTTTAATAATAGAGTACATGAAAAATATTTTTTGAAGAGGTAATGAATTATTTATAAATTCATGGTTCAATGGATCTACAAAAGGAAAATGTTCATTGACATATAAGGGGCTCAACTAAAAGTTGTCCTCATAGAGGTAAATATGGATGCTCAACATGAATAAGGTTAGTATTCATAACCTAAGATAATTGATTCCTCATTATTATGATTTTTTTCATTTTAGGTTCAATCATTTTAGGAATTTTTTTAGTGCATAATCCATTTTAGTCATCGTTTATACAGTTGTCCCCATTTCCATTAATTTTTATAACAAAAACCTTAGTGTGAAGCATGGTACATTTAGTTATATTTAAAATATAAAGTTATTTTAATTCCTAAAACCAAATGTTTGAAGATGTTAATATTTTAATATCCTCTAATAATAATTAATTTTTTAATAATTTATTGATAATGGTTCAAACAAATCATGAGATTCACCAATAAATATCACCTGGAAGTGTCAAACCAGTTGTGAATCAAGGTTCATTATCATACACTAGGTTATGATCGAGTCAAATCCCAATGCACCAATTATGGTTTTATTACCCCTTGGAATAACTATTCCAAATCCTCATGCACTTTTAGTATCAAGAATGAAATTTAATTTCTTGAAAATAACTCACTAAATGATTTATGAAATTTTAATGATGTTTTATTATACATAGATTAATCTCTAGGGTTCTTAATGAAGTTTCATAACCGTAATTTCTTCAAATAAATAAACCTATATATAATAGAAACTATGGAATCTCTCATTTATTAATATATAAAATATTGGTAACACTATAAAACACTAATAATATAGAATAAATTTTGATGTTTAGTTTCTTGGAAAATAGAAACATTATACATGAATAACATTAACATTATTTAAATCCACTGGGAAGGATTATTCATTAGTTAATACTAAGTTACTTTTACTACATCTTATATCATAGGGACATACATCGAAAGAAAGGGGTGAGAATAATGCCAAATAAGGGAGTAAAATAGAGAGATATTTAGCATGTGAGCATGATGATTAACAATAGGACATATTCATAATAACAAAATTCATATCATAATAGAAATATCATAAATCATAATATAGAAATGTGAATACAATATTAAAATGAATCATTTATATGCATATCACCAAGTTTTATCACCAAGGTGTTGTAAATCATAATTAAAAAGTTTATTTACCAAGGTATCATAAAATATGTCTTATCTAAATATTAATTAAGTACCCAATGAATTAGAGAACTATTAGAGAAAAAAACTTCATATTTCTTAATTCATGTGAACCACATTAATTATAATAAATAATTTCATCAAAAACCTATATAGAATATGGAATGGGTTTTGTGTAAAATCATTTCCTATATAAGTTCTTAAATACATGTACATTACATCATTTTTAACCCATGGAAAAGAAATGTGGGATTTATTCATGTAAATCCCAAAATTAATAAATTATATTTTCATCTAGGTGAATAAATATGTATTAAAAAATGGTTTGGGTATTCACAATATATAAATCTTTTATATGAAGGAGTGAAATTCAAGAAATGAATTCAGAAACATGATTGTGTAAAATAGGGATTAAGGAAATGGAATAATTTGAGGGGAAAATGGTCCCCTATTGATATATATTTTTGGATGTAATAGGATTATAAAAAATTTTATGAAAATATTTCAGTCCAAAATTTAGTAAAAATTCCAAAAAAGTGGTACTTGAATAGAAAAGATGAAGTGGATAATTCCCAAACCTTGAATAGTTGCTTCTTAAAATATAATTATGGATCCTTTAGTACATAAGGACACCTTGGATGGACTATTTTGGTGGAAAATGACAATAAATTCAAGGATTTTGGTTATTTAGAGGAGAGTAATGGGGGATGGGTGGCTATTTTTAGTAAAAGAGGAGTATTTGTTTAATAGTTTCCAAATACAGGTCTAGGAATTCTAGGTTTTGGAATATGCAAAACCATTAACTTAAAAAATGTTTTTGCCCATCGTTTCATATATTTGATTCATTTTTATATTATTTTAATCTATTATAACCAAAACTATATTTTAATATTAAATTGGACAATAAAAATTTAATTTTCAACAAAATATAGTTATTAAAATCATAAATTCTATTTTTGACTTTGGGATATCATTTTTAACATTAGAAATTAATTTAAATATATTAAAATACATTATATTAATATAATGGAATATTTTATATCTTATATTATTTTTAATTAATTATTACATAATTATTACATATATATTTATTGTTAAATCTTACCGAAAACAAAAAAGTTTATTTTTACGTTTCACTAAAAAATTATTCAATTTTAAAAATTCTCAAAAATTGACCCTAACTTAATTTTGACATGATGATTTAAAATATTAATTTTATTTTATCAAAATAATCTTTTCAAAAGTTAAAATTCATCTCTTAATTAAAAAATCCTTATTTTATGAAGAAGAAATGTTTTTATGACAGTCAAATAACTGACACATATAAAAATTTATTAGGTTACTATAAAATTATATTATCATTTATATTAACATAAATAGTGTGGTAAAATGATACTTGATGAGAATTAATATTATATTTAATAAAATACTTATCACTTTCTGATTGTTCTTCTATGTTAAATTGTATGTGATAATGTGCAAAGAGTAGTTTCCACACTAAAAGGTCCTATAATTACCCAACTATGATGAGAATACAGAAGTTCCATGAAAATATTATTAAATATAGGTTCTATAGCTAGATGAAATAATTTGATGGAAAAATCATTTAGTCTATTAGGGGTGGAGACTCATATATGTTTTATCCACCTTCTCATGATGCACACCTTTGGTCATAAATGGTTTAAGAGATTATGTGAACAAGACTGGATAATAGGAAATCCATATTTATATGTCCCATTGGATGTTCCTATACATGAAAGTGTGTATCAATCCTTATAATTTGGGAATATTATTAATGGATATTTTAAATCACATGATTTTATGTGTTGAAAAAAACTATATTGACATATGTTCATGGTGAAGTAAGACACAATGATTTTGTCATCACTAATATTCGTTAATTGATAATGAAAGAAATAATTTTTTTCTTTATATCCTTTAAATGAAGTTCTTATCTTAGGAAATTTGATGGAAATGATACAACCTAAATAATTTCATGGCTATAGTGTTCTATGGGAAAGTTTAGTTACTAAAAATCCTTATAAAGAGACATGTAGAAAATAGGTTGATGGAACCGCCATGAATCCTTATTGATTAGATATATCATAATAAAGGTATTATATTAATTAGTAAGCATCTGTATGAGTATTTATGTCACTAAAACATCATCTTATTTCTATATGGTATCCTTTATGTGTTGTAAAATTATTACATTGGAATTTGGAATCAATATCCTAATTCCAATATGAAATATTCTTATAGGTTTACACACTAAGATTATTTATAACCTTAGTTAAATAATATTATTATTAAACTTATATAATAAATATTATTCTGCACATTTATTGACAATTATTCATGTTTTATTGATTATATATATTCAACCACTGATTATTTGAATGAATATTTCATAAGTAGGACATTTAGTAAATATTTTTTACAATTTATTTTATATAATATATATTTCTTTATAGAATAATAATTCAATGACAAGTATTAATTAAATAAATAGTCATTATTCAAGGCATGATAAATATTCAGGTGGAATGGTAGACCGAGTTTAATAGTCTGATGAGAAATAATATAGATTAAATTATATTTGAGTAAATATTATTTATTAAATAATCTAGTTTATGCATGTAAAAAAATAATGATAATAATATTGTTATTATAGGCATGGGGTTTCACATATATTAATAAAATAATAAGGGTGTATGTAAATTTTTTGTTTTCTGACCTTGTAATTTTTAAACACAATTATATTATTTCTCATGGTGGGTTTCTAGTTGTTTGTTTCTGCATAATAAAATACAGATAATTATACAAATCTCTATATTTATTCCTATTCATGAACACTATCGTTGGTGGAGGGAGATTCTTCTCCACAAACACTCTATATTGTAGAGATAGCAAAGAGAATCCTTCTTGAAGAGATTCTTACAGTGATCAAAGATGGAGGATGTAAGTGTTATCATTTACCATTATAGCACCCTAATATTCCTATAATGGCATTCATAGGTTTGTGTAAAATGTGTAGATCACTACTAGAGTGAATCTACACATGATTTTTATAATGAAATGATGGTATGTCATAAAGATGTTGTTGGATTCATCCATAAAGGAATAATTAATTGCATGTTAATTATTTAATTATTATGTTAATTGTAAATCATTAAGTGATGATCCTATATTTTGGTATCGGTATTCTCTCATCAATTAATAATTGATTTGATTTTGTTGGTCCTGAGGTTTATCATTGATGTATATCTCAGATAAATCAATGAATTCGACAGAAATACATGTTGGGAATACCCCATCCTGTGCTTCTTCTACATATGAATCCTTCAAGTGGTATTAGAGAATTTATATAATTATTTTAATATCATTGCTTGATTTAGGAATTTAACTTTATTTTCATATTATATTTTTAATTTTTCATTAATCCAAATTCTATATATACTCTTATCCCTCTTCATTATCCCAAATATAATCGAAATTGATTACTTTTTTGATTGAATAAATTTACAAGAACTCATCAGGAGGTGTTGAGGATTCCATCTGAATAACATAATAGTAAACAATTTATATCATGTTAGTATACACTATGTAATTGTGTTTAATGAAAATAGATAATAAAAAAATTAATTTGTAATTAATTCATTCCAAGTGAATTTATTACACACATGGTGTATTTAAATACACCACTTGTTGACTAGGACATATTGGAATATGATTAGTCTAACTACACAATTTGTAACATTCATACATGATTTTTAGTATATTAATAAAAGATGGTATGTGTATTTTCTTAGAATACTTACATGAATAATGATCATTTAACTCAGATACCACATGACATGTATCCCATGTACATGTTGTTCACTCCATTAAATTCCATGGAATTATTACACACTAAGTCCCTAATAATGTTCCATATATAGATGGTGAGAACTATACATGATGTGTTGATGGATATTACAAAATGTGTATATTATAAATTTACACATAAATCAAAATTATTTTATTATACTTCTAAAAACATATCAACATGTGTTCTATGTGTCATTTATTTTTCTATGTACATTTCATCTGATAGATTATATATATATATTAAATATATATCTAATATATATATAATTTTTAGAAATACATATCATGTATAATACATAATACATTTATTAATTTTCATTCATTGAAACAAAACACGCCACATAAATAACAAGTTTTTTGTGTATCATTTAGTCAACTCATATATTCCATTAAATTATGTTAAAATTCATGTATGAAACATACCACATGAGTAAAATAAATATAGATATAATATATGATGGGTAGTTTAGATGGGTATTCACCATGTTTCCTCCAAGGTATATATATATATTTATTTATATAGTTAATTTTTAAAAAAATTACGTATTTTTTTTAAAATTATGATTAATGAGAATATCAAGAATATTAAGATAATACTTGAGATAAAAGAATTTATTAACTAATTAAGATAATTAGTTTATTAAAATGATATTTATCTAAAATAAGAATGATTATAACTGAACAAAAATTTTATTAAATGCATACTTTTTAATGTATATTGGTGATCATGAGCATACACCAAACCTTTGTATGTTATTGGATTAATTTTTAATTTATTATGAAATTAAAATTGATGGTCTATGCGTAATCCCTCATCTTATTATGTACAGGCCTGTACGACCTTAATTTCCTTTTATTTAAACCCCTAAAATAATCCTTTGGTTCCACTCACATTATTATTATTAAAATCCTATGTAATGGATGGAGATCCTATGAAAGTGGAGGTGGTTCATGTTTAGAGCCAAGGAGAAACCAATCCAAGAGGTACATGGGTGGATAGGTGGAAAACTACAATAAGAACAAAGACACGGCTAAATGTGTTTCCCCAAAGGTTGATGGTTAGTTTATCATCCAATAGATAAAATAATTATTAGTAAATGCTCATGATCATACCACTATATTATTTTATTTATTTCAAGTTTCATAGTTAATTTTATTATGGATGTCATTTTTTGATTAAATGAATTAATGAATTAAAATTAAGGTAATATAGAACTAAAATAAATTGCATTATGCAGTAATTTTATCTACGAAGAGGTTAGTCACCTAAGAAAATCCACATAATATTAAAAAACATGTAATAAATATAAAATGGAAATTTGTTTAATATAGATAAAATTTCTCAATGAAATATTTATATATTAAGTTGGTATTTACTAATAACACATAAGTTGAAATAAAACCATAGTTTGGAGTGCTTGACCAGCCCATGTTTGGGTGATTTCAATTATTGGGGAATTCTAACATGACTTTCTAGTTGAATTAACTTAATTCACGTCATAGGTAGAATAACCAAGGGGGATTGATGTAACTAATAGGAAAATATTGAGTAAAACCATTTTAAGGAATTTGGGATTGGGGTTTCCACAAAATAGATCAAGGAAATGGGCGTTAACATACTTGAAAATTTTAATTCCTATGTAAATCCCTTCAAATAACTTATCAAGACCGTTTTTGGGTTATGAGAAGGGGAATATAGGACATTTCCACTATAATTTCAAATAAATATAATGTTTTAATTCCAATGGTTAGTGATACTGGGTTTTGATAAAAAATATTGGTAATTAATAAATATAATATTTATTATCTAATTTTTTATATAAAGCACTAAAATTATTATCTTCTTAATTATAGAAATTGTTATAAATATTAATTTGAACAAATCACTATCATCCACACTTAATAAGGATAACCTTCTCTCTAAGACTAATTTCCATGAATGGAAAGGGTCCTTACATGTTATCCAATTCCATAAAAGAGAATTATATGTGTTAGAAAACCCTATTCCCAAAGTGTCAGTCCAAATGGAAAGTAAAGAAGTGTTATCTCTATAAGAAACTTTTGGAAAATGAAATTTTTTTATAATAATTCGTGATATCATACATGATCAATAAGATTCTAAATAAACATGAGGATATGGATGCATAGAGCATGTTGTATCACCATCATGATCTCTATCAAGATAAAAAAAGACGAGAGATATGAGATTTCCAATAAACCATTTATATGCATTCATAGAGATTCAACACCAGCTGAGACTCATGTATTCAATCTTATTGGATATGTAGAACACTTACACATATTTAGAATTAAATTCCTAGATGAGTTGTGTATTGATCACATCCATTACTAACAAACCAAGTCTTTCTATAGTTTAATTGTGAATTAAAACATGAGGAATAATTAGAAGAGTATTCTTGAACTTCTTTCTATCATTTTAAAAAATGAATAGTACATGGGGAATTAAAAGTTTTTTGTCATTAAATTGAACCAAAAAAGGAAGAAAAATATAATAGGGTCTAAGACACATAACAAGTATAAATCCCCTAGGAACCATCATTCCAAGAAGATGAAAATCTAAAGGTAGGCATTAGAAAAGGAAGAAATATGTTTTAAAGGTAGAAAGAAAGGGAACATTAAAAGGAAACTCACCAAAAGCAATGTGAAGCTAAGGGTGTATTAATTTTTGAGTGTAATCTTTCTATATCAAGGAATTATGAATTAGATATAGCTTATAGTGCTCAAAAATATATCCAAATGTAAGAACCAAGTAGATTCAAAAATATTTTTAAGGGATAGTTTGATTTATGGGTTTCTAATAGTGTGAGTATGGATGATATACCCATTAGAGTCTATCACATTCTATATCAAACATTAATTTTCATGATTTTTTATGATTTTTATTATGTACCAATTGTTATCGAAAACATAACTTTTGAATCCTTCCTAAAGAGAGATGGTTTTGTTTTCATGTTAGTAAATAAAAGTTTTTTCTTTTAAAAAGAAACATAAGTTGTTAGGTCTACAAGGCTGAATACCCTGATAGGGGGGGTGAATCAGGGTATGACTAATTTAAAATTAACGCCCGTTCTGATCTTGTTTCACTGTTAAGAAAAACACTCTTCTCTCTCTTTCCAGTTACACAATGTAAACAGAAAGTAAATCATTCATAGGACACACCAATTTTACTTGGTTCACTGCAAAGGGCTACGTCCAAGGAGCATATGCCGACAAGTTTCCGGTCGTACCAATTCCACTAAACTTCACTAGTTGTGGATACAAAGTTTGGGCTAGATCACTTCTATGCCTAGGCTCACTGCCTTTACAAATTTTAGGGTCAGATCACTGCTTTCCCAAGGGTCACTCCCTGTTTCTCTCTCTCTGGCTCATTGCCGATGGAGAGGATCACATTCTTCCTCTTCCTAAGCTCACTCCTCTATGAAGGGAATCCAATCACAGTTTATAGACCTGTAGGTCTCTTCATTTGCATGAAATAATGCATCTTCAATTGTTGATAGATGATCTGTTGAAGTCAAAATTTCATCCACTGATTAATAGAACTTTGACTCTGACCACTGGGCAACTACCTTTGGAAAGTACCTTCGCAAAGCACCCTACTTCGCGAAGCTCCCAATTTCGCGAAGCTCAAACAAGCATTCACGAAGCTCCTTCCTTTTCACGAAGATCTCTCGTGAAGCTCTCTCGCGAAGCACTCTCGCGATGCTCAAGCCGTCGCAAAACAACGACCCTCGCGAAGCTGACTAAGCCAACGCGGAGCTCGCAGGGTTCGCGGAGCTACAATAGCCGCCGCGAAGCACCTATTTTGTGAAGCACACTAGCTCCGTGAACCACCTTCGCAAATCGAGAGCGAATGATATTCTCTGAAAATTATCTCTACTTCTGTTGAGGGGGTCGGCCTCTATTTATAGGCGATTCCACCGACCCTCGTCCCTTCCGCGCGAAGTCAACGCCACGTCATCTCAAATTGCGAAGCTCCAAAGTTTCCGCCGGAATTCTGTCCAAATCATGAAGCACCACGGAAATTTTCCGTTCGCAGAGCTTGAAGTAGTCGCGAAGAATCACCGTCATCATACCTTCGCGCCTTCGCCGCGAGGCTCCCTCGCAAAGCCCTTCACCACCGCGATGCACTTCAGTCTCTTCCGTTCACGAAGCTTGACGTAATCGCGAAGACTCACCGCCTCCATTCTTCTAGTCTTCGCAATTTCCAAACCATGAATCCTATCTTAACAAAATTCATGCCTTTGCCATATTAAATTATGATCTTCATGGAAATCCTATTTTCACGATGCTCACCAAAATCCAAATTTTGGACCCCAAAAATTTGGCAAACACTGGGAAACGGCGCCACCTTGTACTGCTCTTTTGTACCGCCTCCAGATCGTCCATTCCTTTGTCATCGTTCTTTGTCAACAAGGATTGTCAACAAATTATTGGGAACTCGACAATTTTCCATGGAAACCTACTTTGTCAACAAACACAATCAACCCAAAAATACTGCAATGTTACCTTGAGGTATTTTTTCCCAACAATCTCCCCCTTTGGGTTTGTTGACAACTCTTCACAAATCTGCTCAGAATGATTTTCTGCACTTTGATACCTCACTGAGTCTTCTTCCAGCCACTTCCACCATTCACCTCTTGCGATTATAATAGCATTCAAGGATTCACTTAACACGTACTCTAAGCCCACATGAGCAATGCTCGGCGTGAGAAACAAGAGTAGTATTAAAAGTTCATCAATGAATCACTTCATGTCAAACACCAATTGCCGATTCCAACCTGATACCAATTCTTTAATTGATACCAATTGTTGAACCACACTGATCCCAATTGATGATAGCTGGAAACCTTCTCTCACATTTCCAACACCATTATTCCGCTTTTATCACGATCCTCAGCTGTCGTGATATCTATTCTTTGATCGATCACTTCTAGCATCATCAGATTTAAAAATCTCCCCCTTTCTCATTGCTCCCCCTATCTGGCTGCTCCACTGGTCAGCTTCTCCCCGTATCTGTCATGATTTCTCAAATAGCCACATTGTCTACCCCTTGAAAAAACACTATTTTCTCCCCCTTTGTCAAAAAACCCAAAGGACACTCTTTTGTAGTCTGTAACATAGTAGAGAACACATATCAACACATTAGGGAAAAACACATCATACCTCGGGGATAGGGGGGTATGGGCCCACACTATTTCAAGTGCGGGGAATCGACTAAACTCCCAGAGCCAGTAGATGTTGTTCAAATTCTTCCTTGGGTAAGGCCTTTGTCAGAATGTCTGCAACCTGTAGCTCTGTAGGCACATACTCCAACTTCACGATTCCCTGCTCAACTTTCTCCTTGATAAAATGATACTTAATCTCAATGTGCTTTGTCCTAGAGTGATGGACGAGATTTTTGATAAGATTTATAGCACTTGAGTTGTCGCACATGATTCCGATCGGAGACTTCACTTCAACTCCCATATCTTCAAGCTGCTGCTTCATCCACAATAACTGTGTGCATACTTGAGTGGCCGCAATATACCCAACTTATGCGGTGCTCAATGAAATGCAATCTTTATTCTTGATTAGCCAAGAAATACACAATCCACCAAGATAGAATGAACCACCTGACGTTGATTTTCTATCATCTGCTGAACCGGCCCAGTCTTCATTAGTATATCCCAATAACTCTATATGAGATTTTTCAGTATATGTCAAGCCGAAATCCACTGTGCCCTGGATATACCGAAGTATTCTTTTCACTGCAAGCATGTGGATTTCCTTGGGATTGCTCTGATATCTCGCTACTTGGCATGTGGAAAAAACAATATCAGGCCTTGTTGCAGTCAAGTACAACAAACTTCCAATAATTTGCCTGTATTCTATGATATTAACTGCCTTGTCATCTTCACCTTTCGATAGTTTCATCTGGGTGGAAACCGGAGTCTTCATCTCCTTGGAATTTTCCATTCCAAACCTTCTCAGGACCTCCTTGGAATATTTATATTGAGAAATGAATATTCCATTCCTTCCTTGTGTCACCTGTAGACCAAGGATAAACGTTAGCTCTCCAATCATTGACATTTCAAACTCATTTTTCATGAATTCAGAAAACTTTCTGCACTGAGCTTCATCTGATCCGCCAAATATTATGTCATCGACATAAACCAACACCATCATCCTTTGATTACTGTCATTACTGAAATAGAGATTGTAATCAACTCCTCCATGCTGAAAACCAAGATTCTTCAACTACTGATCAAGCCTTGAGTACCATGCCCTTGGTGCTTGTTTCAGCCCATACAATGCCTTCTTCAGCCTGCAAACTTTGTTCTCATCCTCATTAATGATAAAACCATCTGGCTGCTCAATATACACCTCCTCTTCCAGAACCCCATTCAAGAATGTGGATTTGACATCCATCTGGAACACTTTGAATTTTCGTTGCCCTACTATGGCCAAAAATAATCTGATTGTCTCCAGCCTTTCAACCGGTGCAAATGTATCATCGACATCTATTCCCTCGATCTGGGAGTAACCCTTGCACACTAGTCGTGCTTTGTTCCGAATCACTATGCCATCTTCATTCATCTTATTGCGATAGACCCATTTAGTCCCGATGACATTCTTGTCTGCTGGCCTCGAAACAATCTCCCATGTCTGGTTCTTCTCAATCTGATCAAGCTCTTCGTTCATAGCCTGAACCCAGTTTTCATCTTCAGCTGCATCGGAAAAACATTTCGGCTCCACTTGAGATAAAAACGATGTTTGCTGTGATGATTTCATTCTTCGAGTCTGAACTGGATCTATTTCATCACTAATGATATTCTGCCTATCAATTTCAGCTCGACTCTTTGGCTTCCTCGTAGACACAGACTTGACACTTTCTTCTTCATCATCAGTATCTTCTTCTGAATCATCTTTTGCCACTTCTGCTCCCCCTGGGTTGCTTACCTCATTATCACTTTCATCCAGGAACTGTTCACTGGATCGTTGAGTATTCTGTTCATTTTCAACTATAGTGACATCATTGCTCTCAACAATTTTTCCCAGCCTCTTGTTGAAGCATTTATACGCTTTTCTTTTCCCTGAGTAGCCAAGGAATATCCCCTCATCTCCTCGTGCCTCAAACTTCCTATGATTTTCTTTGTTGAGAATGAAACACTTACTTCCAAAGATTAGAAAGTATTTCAACATTGGCTTCTTTCCGTACCACAATTCATACAGAGTCTTCCCTTGCTTCGGACACAACAGAGACCTGTTTGAAACATAGATAGATGTCAACACTGCTTCCTTCCAAAATTTCTCTGGTAGGTGTTTGTCAATAAGAATTGTTCTAGCCATGTTGTTGATGATCCGATTTCTCCTTTCAACCACTCCATTCTGTTGGGGAGTTCTTACCGATGAAACTTCATGCCTTATCCCATGTTTCTCAAGATAGTTTTCAAATTGAATGTTTGTGAATTCTGTACCGTTATCAGTACGAAACTTCAGAATTTTCTGCCCAAGCATCTTTTCTGATTCCCTCCTATAATGCTTTATTCAACTGAACACCTCTGTCTTATGGGTAATGATGAATACCCAGGCCATTCTACTATAGTCATCAATGAAAATGACATAGTACCTTTTCCCATTTATAGCTCGTGGTGAAATAGGTCCACATACATCAGCATGAACCAGTTCGAGCACTCTAGTTGATTTCTGTTCCTTTGGCCTGTATGTCTTTCTGATGATCTTCCCTTGTTGTTAAGCATCACACGTATGAGTGCGATCACATGATAGCTTGGGAAGGTCTCTAGCAGCATCACACTTTATGAGATCCTCCATAGATGGTTGGCATATATGACCAAGTCTCTTATGCCACAGCTGGTTTTCTTCCTCTCTGGACAAAAGACATGTATCTTCTTCCCCACCTACAAGGTAGAGATTTCCCTTTGACCTTTTTCCCTGCAGAACAGTTGCTCCATCTTTTCCTTTCACAACACACATCTTCTCAGTAAATTAGATAGAGTGCCCAGAGTCACATATTTGACTGACACTGAGTAAGTTATGACTGAGACCCTCTACTACCAAGACATCAGTACGTCTCATCTCTTTGCCCCCAAACTTGGATTTCCCTGATCCAAAAATCTTCAAGCCTTCATCATTTCCAAATTTGACAACTCCTTCTTTGTCATATTTGATGCCTGTAACAAGATCCTTATTACCCTTCATGTGGGATGTGCAACCACTGTCAAGGATCCAAACACCAGATTGATCTGATGCTTTAAGGGCAATCTCCGCCACCACGGCCTTCTCATTTTTCTTCTTTTTGGTCCATACTTTTTCTTTCACACTCGTCATGGATTGAGACTTCTGTTCTTTCTCAGAGTATGATGGACCAGCCTCATCTTGCAAAGCCGCAAATCTATTCTCCGTTTCTAACTCACCTGTCGGTTTATTGACCTGCTGCTTGCGAACGTTTTGATTCTGCTTTGGCACATTTCTATGAATGATCGAAGTACAGTACCTAGCCATGTGCCCAAATCCTCCACACCAAAAACAGTGTCCTTCAAAATATGTTCTGGAAAACCGTTCTCTGTTTGGCTGCCATCTCTGTTCTTGTTCCATTCTATATCTCTTGGATATGGAACACACATACTGTGAATGTCCCATTTTCCCACAGCAATAACACATGATATAGGATATATTCCTTCGTGATACTTCAGCACTACGATTTTCCTGTGGGGATCTATGAATATTATGATTCTGTTTTGAGCCCAAATCACCCTTCAATTTTAGGACAGGTGCTTGCGGTCTGACAGTAACTGCCACCAATTTTTGTTTCTTATCAAGCCCTGAATCAACCTTAGCATTTGAGCTTTCTTGCTGCTTCACTCTTGCTGAACTACGAGCCTCCTCTTTCATCTTCTCTATCTTCTGAATGACCTGCTTTTCTGATATCACATTGGGGGTCAAGAGTTTTTCTTGATCCTTCATTTTTCTTCGCAGAATGACCACTTATTCTTCAAGCTTTTTGATACGTATGACCTGCTCCTTTCCTGTGTTAGTCAAACAATCAATTTCCTTTTTTTGTTCCTAAATTCTAAGCTTATTCTCAACAATATTTTCTGAGCTCTCTAGTGTTGAGGATTTTAGTCTTTCAATTTCTTCTAAAAATTCTGACTTTTTTTCATCCTGTTGTTGCATATAGATTTTGGCATCACGAACCACTTTATTGGCTTTCTTCGTTTTGGCTCTCCAAACATCTATCTCTTCAAGAGATGCTTCCAATTCGGCTTCCATATCAACTCTTCCTTCAACTTCTTCTTCCTATTCTCCAACATCAGTTTCTTCCTTTTCTTGAGAACTACTGACGACCGCTACCATAGCATTTTGTATATGATCTTTACAATTTTCAAACTTCTCAACCTCTTCATCCTCAGACTCATCTGAACTGTCTATTTCTTGTGAAAGAAGATTCTTCCTCTTGAAGAAATTTCTCTTAAACTGCTTCTTCCATTTCACATAGGCCGAAGATTTCTTCTTGGTAATTTCAACTTCATCATCATCATCATCGTTATCTTGAAATTTCTTGGGGCATCTTGCTGCAAGATGACCAAACTTTCCACATCGAAAGCATGCTAGTGGAATTTTACCTTTAAACTTTCCTCTTCCTCTTTGCATATTTGAAGAAAGGAATGACATCACCTCATCTGTCGCTTCTTCTTCATTGGAATCTTCAATGGTGAGTTTCTTCATGGCCTTGAATGCCACCTCTTTAGATTTCCCCTTTTCCATAGTCTCGTTATCATCGTTTCTCATTTCATATGCAACAAGAGTGCTCTTCAGGTTATCCAATGTCAGTTCTTTTGGGTCTTTATCTTCCAAAACAGAAACTTTCGGATTGAACCGAGGTGGAAGTTTTCTCAATATGCGCTTCACAATTTTTATATCTTCGATAATTTCTCCAAGACCCCGCATGTCTTCTACCACAACATTTACCCTGTCAAAGAATGCATCAACAGACTCATTTGGGTTCATTCTCAGATCTTCATACTTGTTCCACAACACTTGCAGCTTTGCCTCTCTGACTTTTGTATCCCCTTCATAAATATTCAAAAGCTTTTACCACATGGCATGTGACGTTTTCCATGACATCACCTTTGTATATATGGGATTGGAAAGGGCTCCCCATAAGGCATTTATTGCTTTGGAATCAGAATCCAACTCTTTGTGCTCAGCTTCTGATAATGCACCACTAGTAATATCAGCTGTGATACCATGCATAGCTGCTGAAAGCACATCCATTCCCAAAGATCGGAAATAGTGTTGCATTCAATTCTTCCATATCTGAAAATTACATCCGTCGAAGATCGGAATCCCTATATGATTAGTGACCTCCATTTGAGAGAAGAACAACCGTCAACCTTTCCCTCTGATACCAATTGTTAGGTCTACAAGGCTAAATACCCTGAGAGGGGGGGTGAATCAGGGTATGACTAATTTAAAATTAACTCCCGTTCTGATATTGTTTCGCTGTTAAGCAAAGCACTCTTCTCTCTCTTTCCTTTTGCACAATATAAACAGAAATTAAAGCATGCACAGGACACACCAATTTTACTTGGTTCACCGCAAAGGGCTACGTCCAAGGAGCATACGCCGACAGGTTGTCGGTCGTACCAATTACACTAAACTTCACTAGCTGTGGATACAAAGTTCAGGATAGATCACTTCTATGCCCAGGCTCACTGCCTTTACAAAGTTTAGGGTCATCTCACTGCTTTCCCAAGGTTCACTCCCTGTTTCTCTCTCTCTGGCTCACTACCGGTGGAGAGGATCACCATCTTCCTCTTCCTAAGATCACTGCCCTGTGAAGGGAATCCAATCACAGTTTATAGACCTGTAGGTCTCTTCATTTGCATGAAATAATGCATCTTCAACTGTTGATAGATGCTCTATTGAAGTCCAACTTTCATCCACTGATGAATAGAACTTTTCCTCTGACCACTGGGCAACTACCTTTGGAAAGTACCTTCACAAAGCACCCTACTTCGCGAAGCTCCCAATTTCGCGAAGCTCAAACAAGCATTCGCGAAGCTCCTGCCTTTTCACGAAGCTCTCTCACGAAGCTCTCTCGCGAAGCACTCTCGCGATGCTCAATCCATTGCAAATAAACGACCCTCGTGAAGCTGACTAATCCAACGCGGAGCTCGCAGGGTTCGTGGAGCTACAATAGCCACCGCGAAGCACCTCTTTCGCGAAGCACACTGGCTCCATGAACCACCTTCGCAAATCAAGAGCGAATGATCTTCTCTGAAAATTCTCTCTACTTCTCTCGAGGGGGTCGACCTCTATTTATAGGTGATTCCACAGACCCTCGTCCCTTCCGCGGGAAGTCAATGCCACGTCATCTCAAATCACGAAGCTCCAAAGTTTCCGCCGGAATTCTGTCCAAATCGCAAAGCACCACGGCAATTTTCTGTTCGCGGAGCTTGACGTAGTGGTGAATAATCACCGTCAACATACCTTCGTGCCTTCGCCGTGAAGCTCCCTCGCAATGACCTTCACCGCCGCGATGCACTCCAGTATCTTCCGTTCGCGAAGCTTGACGTAATCGCGAAGACTCACCGCCTCCATTCTTCTGGTCTTCGCAATTTCCAAACCATGAATCCTATCTTCTCGAAATTCATGCCTTTGCCATATTAAATTATGATCTTCATGGAAATCCTATTTTTGCGATGCTCACCAAACTCCAAATTTTGGACCCAAAAAATTTGGCAAACACTGGGAAACGGCGCCACCTTGTACTGCTCTTTTGTACCGCCTCCAGATCATCCATTCCTTTGTCATCGTTCTTTGTTAACAAGGATTGTCAACAAATTATTGGGAACTCGACAATTCTCCATGGAAACCTGCTTTGTCAACAAACACAATCAACCCAAAAATACTGCAATGTTACCTTGAGGTATTTTTTCCCAACATATGTTCTAGCATGACACATTGAAATTGTGGTATATACATATTAATGAATAAAAACTAAGTATTGGTGATTGATAACGAATCTTGTTTACATGACACATATAACACCCATTTGTGAAATTATCATCTTAGTCATGTAAACAAGATGTGTCTAAAAATGATATGTCAATACAGTTATTTATAATATTTTTCGATAAACCCACTTGAAAAATTTCAGGCTTCTCTATAATAGAAAATAAAAAAAAATTCCATTCAGTGGATGGTGTGAACGTATCACCGAGATTATATAATTTTTACATATATTTCTACATGATGAGGTATTAGTCTAAGTACTTTTAGAAATTAAAATAATTCCAGAATAAATAAGAAAATAAACATTGAATGAAGATAAAGAAATTTAGATCTAATCATTGTGGTTAATATCTTAACCAAGAGTTTAACGACAGTCTATGGGTGTTTGTGATTCTTTCATAACTCATTATACCATACACACCACAGTGGGATTGTGTTAGTAAAATGTAGAACCATAACCTTCTATAAATGTTAATGTCAATGATGATTCCTATTGTTTTTTCATTGTCCTTTGGGGTATATATATATTACCAACTAGAGATATAACACTAAACTGAGTATAAACTAAAGTAGAAAATGGAATTCCCTTTGAGTTATGGGGTGGAATGAATCCCACTCTATCACATAAACATGTATGGTGTTACAAGTAAATTTAAAAGTCCATCATAGGCAACAAACTATAACCCTATGTCACAAGGTGTTTCTTTATATGGCATCCTAATAAATAAAGTGGATTCTACCTATACCACCCCTCAGTTAAGGAAGTGACCATATATAGAATAAAGTTATTTCTTGTGTGGGAGAATAACCTCTGGAATCATATTAGGATAATGATTTATTTTTATGAAGTTGACTCTCAATATACACAAGATTTGGTATAGGAAAGAATTTTATGGGACACTATAGAAGAAAGTGTTCATGAAACATATGTACTATATAGGAGAACTAGAGAGATAAGAGAACCAATGAGATATGGTTATCTAGTCACTAAATAGTTTAAAAAATATTTTTTGAAAACAACAAACCTCTCTTAAAAAAATATGTATTGGATATATCAGAAGATTTAAGATGGAATAAAACCATGAATTCTGAAATGGATTCCATGAATCAGAACCGTGTTTGAGATATGGTTGATCCTCTGGTTGATGTAATACCTATTAGGTTTAAATGGTTACTCAAGAGAAAACCATACAAGAAATTTAAATTAATATCCTATAAATAAAACATATTGTCTAATGTTTTTAAAAATTATCAAGGAATTTTATATAATGAAACATTTTCTCAATTTTCCCTATGAAAATCTACTAGAATTCACCATGTTATAGTGGATTACCATGACTATTAAAATTATTATATGGATATGAAAAAAATATTTACGTAATTATAATCTATATGAATATTTTTATATAACACAACTTAGAGGTTTTGTAAATCTAGGTGATGGGATAATGATATGAAAATTAGAGAGATCCATTTTTGGATTGAAGAAATCATCCAGATCATGGAAAATTCAATTTAATGATTATAAAAATGAATATATATTGATTAAAAATTAATGGGATCCATGTTTAAATAGGTTTATTTGAAATTTGGGCATTATTATAGTAGTAAATATTGATGACATATTACTTATTGGAAACAACAATCAAGTCTTACGGTCTTCTAAGGAATGGTTATACAAATTCGTCTTCATAAAGGACTTGGGTGAAGTAGCCTAAATTTTAGTAATTAAGATCATTTGTGATATATCATAGAAGAGACTTGGACTGTGTGAAGGTACATAAATTGACAAGATAATAAAGAGATTTATTATGGAATAATTCAATAATGGATTGGTTCTAGTGTCACATAGTATACATGTTTCCTAGAAACGTTTTCCTATGGAATAACATGTGAAAGGGGGAATGAGTAAGATACCATGATCTTTGAGAATATGATCACTCATGAATTCTATAATATATAAGAGACCTGATGTTTACTATCTATTAATCATGGTTGGAAAATATCAAGATGATCCAGTTGAAGAATAATGGAATATTATTACGGCAATCCTTAAGTATATGATAATAAATGAGGATATGTTCTTGGTGTATGGGGAAGACGATAATCTAGTAATCATAGGTTATACTAATGATAGTTTCAAAATAGATATAATGACCTAAATTCTCATTCGTGATATTTATCTAGTTACAATGGAGGATCAGTGAGCTATAAGAGTTTAAAGTCTCTATTTCTCATTGATTCTAAAAGGGAGACTGAGTTTATAGTGAATTTTTATATAGTAAAAGAATCCTTTTGGATATTAATCTATGACATGTATATTGAGGTGCTAACAAATAGAAAATAACCCATCACATAATATTGTGATAATACTATATTGGTGGATCTTGAAAAAGATCCAAGTTTATATCAATGGAAAAACTATTACTCTAGAAGTAACACCTCTTATGATATTATTCATAGAAGGGGTAAAGTCACAATAATATTACTTTACATATAAAAAATCATGGTGGACCCCTTTAATAAAAAAATTATCTTAGTAGAAGCAAGAGTTTTATGTGAGTGTTAGAACACTGAATTTTGTTTCTCATTGGCTCTAGTGAAAGTGGGACTTTGTTGGAGTTGGTTCCCTATATATAAATTTAGTGTACTTTATAATTAATACTATTCATAGTTTTAAACATTAATAAAATACTTATCAAATAATTATTATTATTCTATGTGATATAGTATGTGATAATTTCCAAATATATTATGTATCATTGAAAGTCCAAAATAGTTCCATGCTATGATGAGATCCCAAATTTTCAATAATCATTTTCTCAACCATATATTCTATAGCCATAAGAAATAACTTGAGCGACACAAATGATATAGGTTATTAGAGGTGGAGAATCATAGGACATTGAGGAACCTTCCATGGTATACACCCTTGGTAATATGAAGTGTAGGATATTATGAGAACAATACCCTCCAGTTTGAAAACCACATTTTTATGTGTCATTGGATATTCCTATCTATAGATATGTGTATTGATCCTTAGAATTTATGAGTATGATTAATGGATATTATCTGTCATTCACTTTTATTTATTGATGAAAACCATGGTGACATATGTTCATGAAAATTTAGGATATATTGGGTGATTTAGGAGTAATATTTCATTAATGGATATTATGGGAAAGGTTTTCTCCCTTTTTCTCTTAAATTAAAGTTGATATCTTAGGACCTTTGATAGAAATGATAAAAACAAAATAAATTCAAGGACATAGTGTTCTATAGGAAAGTTCAATTCAAAAAATGTTAAAGAAAGGGACATAGAGAACATAAATTGATGGAACTAGTTTCCAACCTACTTGATTATAGATATCATGATAAAGAGATTAAATTACATAGTAAGCATCTGTAATAGGTTTTCTAGAATCATTCATGTAGGTGGATAAACTAACTGATACAAGAATATTATATAATTAGTGGATGATAATTATTATAAAGTGATTATAATATCATCATTAAAATATTATAAACTATATTTAAACATTTTTTATTTAATTATTTATGCATCCCCATGTTCATTTTATGGAAACTATGGGAATGTTTTGCAAGAATGTGATCCAAAACAAGCGTGTTTCAGGTGATTTATTGATATCAACATATTAATCTATAGTGACCATTAATTTATGTTTCATTCCTTTAGAACCATATTCTGGAAATATATTAATCTTTAATATCATATATACTCATCAAATATATTTTATGGTTGACCATGTAAGTATATGATAAAAAATGAAATACATCATTCATGGATGTGTTAGTCCTTAAGTAACATGAGTGATATTTTAATTTTCAGAATAGATAAGATGAAGGTAGAAATTTTTCATTACATCAAAATAATAAAAATTTAGTATATATACGATACTGATTTCATTATTTTATCATGATTATAATATATTTGGAGGTTTTAGAAGTAGAAATATGTTAATAGAAATGAAAGTGGAGCGATTAAGAGGATTTACCTTACTCCTCAGGAAAACTCATTGAGAGATCTTAGAATGGTATTTGGATGATACCAGAACCTCTTGAATATTCTAAATAGAGTTGGGTGATTTTTGGTTAATTTTTTTCATCTATAACTCTTATGGTTTGATGATATGTGGGGTGGTGAATGACTCCATTTATAATTGAGAGGGTTGGAACTTTTGTAAAGACTCATAAAATACATTAATGTCATGCCACTTTTAAAGTAAAGTGTATTAAAAAGTTAAAAATATGGAAAAGTTATTTTTTTTAATTAAAAATCCCTCAACTCCACATATTAGGGATAAACTCTGAGATATCATCGATCCATTCCACATTATTTAACTTTTCATCCCATTTTACATTTACCATTTAACTAAATTATTCATATAGGTAACTTATTTTTATTCATAAAAATAAAATTAAAATTATTGGATAGTTTGGATATAATAATTCTAAATTTGAAACATGTTTTTAAATTTTACATTTATAGAAGTGATAAAAATTCATTCAAATTTTATAAATATATAATAAATAAACAAAATTTAGAGAAAATTATAATATAGGTTCCAAAATGTAAAAAATAGGTTCATATATTATAATTTATTTTTTAATAGTATAATTTTAATTATAAAATAAATATATGGTAAATAAAAAGGTTTCATAAATGTTTAAGCCACATTTATATCCGGATGGAGTCATAAATGTTAGAGTATTTAGAAAAACTAATTTTTTCAAAAAATAATTATTTTTATAATAACCCCAAAATATCATCCAAATATATTATAGTATTTATGAGCCCATAAATTAAGTTAACTTTTTTGAAATTCTAAATTCTAAATATTGTAATCTTTCATTTAAATGTAAACATAAAACATAATGAAAATATTCTTTATTGGAAAATGTATCATTAAAATAATAATTGTTTTTATTATTATTTCATATTCATTAAAAATTAAATTATTCTAAATATATTATTAATATTATAAATATAAATGATTATCATTTGACCATAATATATTATTTTTCATACAATAAAAATGCATTTTTTATAAATATTCTATTTTTATTAAAATAAAATTTAAACATAAAATTATTTTATTCGTATTACATACCTGATGATAAATTTTGGATGGATGATAATATATATTTTTTAAAATATTATCAATAAATTTTATTAAAATAAATGTTTAGAAAAGAATATTTAAAAATTCACAAAAGATTAAAAAATACTTGTTTGAAAAATATTACTTTTATGTTAATTTTTTTTCACCAAATAAAATTATAATTATTTATATTTTAAACATTGAATATTAATAATACATTGAGATTAAAATCTTTATTTTAATTTTAAAATTACATCATATAATGATATTTTACACATAAAAATATATTTTTTTATAATGTAGTTTCTTAATTAAATATTTTTTTTGTTTCTTTATTTCATTATCATAATTTATTAATGTTTATCATGAATTAAAATATTGTATCTCAATAAAATATAAGTAGTTTTATTTTATTTTAGTGTTTAGTGTGAAATAAACTATTCAACATATTGTTTTTTTGAAGAAAAATACCTAAAATATTTGAGGGTGTTTTATTCTCTCCCCCATTAAATAAACCATGTCAACAAAATTTTAATTATCAATCACTATTGAAATTTCTATGGGTATCTATAATATAATGAATTATCAAGATATAATTTATAATGAGATGTAATCCTCACTCTCTTAGGAAATACCATAATATTCATATTTTTTATCATAATGGGAAAATACCAAATTAGTTTTTATTTCTAATCATTTGAGTTAAATACCCCTCATAATTTTGTATTGGTAACCATATAATTTGATTAATTTTCCTCAAGAGTTTATAGTTACCCTTAAACCAATAAATGATAATAGGTTGGTCTGAAATTTGAAATGTGATTTTCCTATTCTGATATATAATATACAGTCTATGTGGATATAGCTAATACATTTCCAAAATCAATTGAAATTAATATAATGGATAAATAATAAGATTTTCATGAAGTAAATTCAATCAAAATTCAACTTAGAATTCAATAATCATACAACTGGATGTTTCCTATGATAATTCAGTAATAAATAAATTGTGTATTTATTTTGTTCTCTTAGAAAATATTATAGATATATTAGATTATATAAAACCAAAATTCAAAAATAAGATACAAAAATATAATTTAGAGGATAAGTTTACCTTAATTATCATGGTCCACATCAACGGTAGTCACATAATATGCACTTTTTTATTCCCTTGATCTTATAAGTTACTATGGTCTATTACCCTCTGCCTTAGGGTTGGGGAATTTATTCTCATATTGTAAAAACTATTTTCATATAAATAATTCAAGTGTGGGGGGATCATTAGTTTAGGCCTTTATACTTTACATTGTATTGGTTAACCCCATAATCTCTCTTCGATAATCAAAATCTTTATGGAAAATTCTTATGGACTCGAAAAATTTTCTTATTCATTTGAGATGTCCTCTTTGGTTCTTATTACCACCTTACTGACACAATTGAAGATGAATATTCTTTTCTCCATTAAAATTTTCTCCTAAAATTATTTAAAACTCCATCATTATCATTTTTTGTGAGTCTAGAATTTTGTTAACATTTAGGTTGTTAACAATAACTCATGATACCTAGGTGAGAATAACAATAATATTTTAAACCCTGAACTTAATCCCATTTGATTGATCATTGGGATAATAATTGTATTTTCCCTCATATATCTCTTTAAGTCTATTTACCATTACCCTAATTTAATATTTTAGCTCAGGCTTTATTGACTCAATTCCCAAATTCAGTTCCCTACATGACCTCAAGAGACACTCCTCATATGCTAGAGTCTTATGACTAGTAGTGAGGGTCGAATGGTACATGTGGGAAGACTATTCCTTCTTTAATAAAGTAAACCAATAGTAAAATCAATATAAACGAAAAAATCAAATAATAATAATAATAATATAAAAAAGAATCACATAACCAACTCCAATATCAAGGTATGTACAACAATCCAACTTAATAAATATTCCATGTCATGAGACTCAAATGTTCCAAAGCAAAACTGAAATAAGTCACTAGAAATAATCCACGAATTTGGTCCCAAGATAAAGTCTAGTCCACTCATCCCAACCCCAACCCGACCCCCAAATAATCCATCTAAAATAGGGTATTTTCCCTTATCATAACATGAAACCATAATGTCTGTTCGAGTACACAACAATGGGTCGAGGAGGATGTGAGTAAAACTCTTTAGTCCACCACCAATGGTTTCTACACTATATCAAGCCTATAACAATGTATACATAATAGAAGTAACAAAAGATCATAGTATATAAACCAGGTTTCATTAATTTTTTTCAAAATTAACCATACTTGTTCTTTGTTCTGAGTGATACCCATACACATAAATTCTGATTTATCCCAATCTTTTCATCTATAAAATATATCACAAAGGTAACATGTTATCATACAAGGAGGATTAGTCCAAGTATCTAATAGAGATTCAGAAGGATATGTCTAAACATCCCAAAATTATATTTTTTGGTTCCTAGGTTAGAAGACGGGGAATGTAAGTCCAAATATTAAACTAGGAATCAGAATGTCATGTATGAGTATCCCTCCCACAAAATGTCTATATCCACAACCATCAATTCAATATAATCACTCCATCCTATGAAATCTACATTTTACTGGAGTTCCTGGAGCATCAATCTGGCCTAGCCACAAGAGAGGGAAATCATTCCAACATTTCACAAACTGTTAGTCACATTTTTAGAGGTCATCATCGATGAACTTTTTAGAAAATAATAAAAATCAGGTTTCACCATTTAATTTTATCACAATTCCATAGTTAATTATATTTTCCATATTCTAAATTCCCATAAAAATCATATTTTTGCAATTTAAGTATATTATATCCATTTTCCACTATCTTCAAACTATATAACAACATTGACATTCCTATTTTACAATTTATCAAATTTACCCTTTTATCAACCATTACACATGTAATTCATTCATGCTACACCAAACAACCCTTTATTCTAGGTTAACATTCTCAACATAGTTCCATTTGGTTTAATCTAATAATCCCTTTAATTATTTATTTAATAATTCAATTTCCATATTCAAAGAAGTTAAATACACCATGGGTGGCCTTAGGCCTGCTATAAAATTCATCAATGAATCCAAAAAGGTTCATGGAAGGTCTAACACCTCGATTTTACACCCATTTTATCATTTCCACCCAAGGAATCAACTACACATCATAACATCATAGCATCACAAGGACATGCACATTAATAAATATCAAAAATATAGGATGTAATTTTTAGACCACATACCTCAATGCCTAATATAAGAATATATTGGAAACAAATAGTTTAGGTCTTTTTAAGAATATAAAATATTCTACCAAGATTCACCTACAAAATAGATGAAAGATGAGTGGTATAATAACCTGTATCTTTTACTTGAAACCAATGATTCTTAAAATGACTAATAATTGCGGGGGAATGATTCAAGGAATTGAGGAGGGATCTTGGTTCTGAATCCATGATGCTATAAGAGAAAATGAGTGCAAAATTAGGTAATAATTCTAGATTCCTGAGGGGAAAATTTTTTAAATCTAAACTTTTGATGAGGTGAATGGTTTGGCCACACAATTCGCTATACCATATGTGAACCATCTAATACCCTCTATCCAAGAGGGGTCTAGGACACACAGTTTTTCTTGGCCACCTGCACGGTTTGGAAAACTATATGGTGTCCATGTACCTACCTTTTTTCAAGGGGTTGAGGATGCACACTCTCTAGTTCCATTCCACATGGTTAGTAAAAACCTTGAACTAACCATGATACTAGTACAAAATGACTTATTTTACCCTGTTTCATGCTCCAAAAAAATAGAACACCATAGATACAAGCTATAATATCAGAAAACATTCCATTACCCAATTTAAGAGGGATTTAAACCAAAAATTAAATGATACAGATCTCATATGAAGGTCAGGATCTTACAACCTCCCCACCTTATAATATATAATCTTCAATATGTCTCCAAAGCATCAATAAACCATAAAGAAAAAAAGAATGGGCCACTAGGCCTGTATATCTGCCTCCATTTCCAAATATTCCTATCAAACTTGTCTATGATTCCATAACACTCATACAAGCAACATGATCTTACATAATAAAACATTATCACAACAATTAAAAAATTGACCCAGTTGATTCTTAAAGGATGAATAAACCATAAGATCAATATCATAAATATCAATCACATGAAAAGGGTTTGAGTGATAATTAAAAAGTTTTGATGCATAAAAAACATCATGTGTACTGTGATACTATTTTTGAAAGTCTAATTAGTATGCCACCATTCAGATCCTCTCAATTTTCTTGAATGACCCAATATCCCTGGGCATCAGCATACCATATTTTTTGAATCAAATGGTGACCCAATTTAATAGAAACTAAAAGGAATACATGGTCACACACCATAAACATAATAGGTCAATTACAGTGATCAACATATAACTTTTTAATAATATGTTCTATAAACATAAACTTCTAGATCAACTATACATAATCTAGTGTCTCCTGAATGATACATAGCCCCAGCAACTCTGATTCCCCTACATCCATACAACACAATAAATATATCTATATGGACTAAAATATAAGACCTCATATTGTTACATCGAAATAGTATCCTACTAACTATTATTATAGGCGAAATCAATGAGAACTAATTGTTTCTCCAAAGATACAAAAATATATAGGACATATGCCCTCAATATTTCTTCTAGTAACTGGACAGTATAATGAATCAACCTTAAAAATTAAAAAATCTAGTAAATTCTTTTAAAATTCACTTCTTTACATTCCCAATGATCTTTTCAGTTTAGAGTTTTAGAAAATTAGTACAAAATTCATACATATCAACCAATAAGTATAAAAGGTGGAATCTTCTTAAAAAATATCAATATTTTTATAATACAGAAATTTTTAATAAAAAATATGAAATATATTTATGAAAAGTCTTCACAACATTTATCTTAGATTATTCTTTTCTCTTACCCATCATTAAACCTTGTAGATTTTTTTTAAACTAAAGATGATCAGGAAAATCTTAGTAATGGATATATAAATAAGGATAGAAACCATTAGTACATTAGTACTTATAACCATATGAAATAATTTCCACAAAGACATACTTCTCATCCAACAATTATCATATTGTTACTCTATGAAAACATGAGATTTCCCTAAAAAATAGAAAACAAAAATAATACAATAAAGGTATATTAGGGAATTAACCACCTAATATTGTATCATTAATTTCTACCATATGATTTTTAACCCTCAAAACTAAGTTACAATGTAACCCTCATGACTACCTTATAATGTAACCCTTACATATACGTTTTCATGTAACCATCACAGTTAGACTTGGGGTAATCATACGCTCGACCTGCCACATTAACATACCCAATACATTAGAGGGAGTTATAGGTCCCACGCTTATTCATAAAAAATGTTCAAGAACTATAACATAATCATAAATCATGAATATTTTCATAAAAACATTTCTTTTGAATTTTGTAAAATAGAAATTTAAAATCTGGATTTTTAAATTAAAGTCCCTTACAAATATCGTATATTTGAAGTGAGAATTGATAAAAATTGGAATATGTGTATAAAATATAAATCCACATAAGAAAAAATAATATATATTAAAAATTAATTTCAAAAATAATTCTTAGTACCAATTAATCAATGAAGTATAAGGTTAACCCAAATAAAGGAAATTGGGATTAGAATTCCCTCACGTCGGGTTCTTCTTACTTAAATCATGCTCAAACCTCCTATATAATAGTTTAAATAGTGTTATTAAGATATTAAAGACCGTATTAATATTTATAATTACTTATATTATACTATCATACCATATTTAAACCCATTTATTAATAATATTTTTTTATTTTCATTGTTTTGGGTTCCTTTATTTCATGGTTTTCATAGTCAGTTTATAATGGATTTTCTTGTTAGAAGGAAAAAAATCATGAATTGAAATTACATGTTATTAATAAACATAAATAATATTAAATTTTATTATATACCATTTTGGTTATATGGTATGATTATTAATCGTTATATGAAACATTAGTGATGAACCTTAGTTTATTTTGGTGAATTTTGATCATTACGAACTATTTTTGTTTTATTAATTAATATTACTTATAAAAATTGTTTCCAAAACATAATATAAAATTTAATATTTATAATAAAATCTATTTCAATTGTATTAATGGAATTATGACCATATTTTAATGTGGTAATGGTAATTGAAAACACATCATCCCTGATGTTGGTAAATCGACACATCACATATGATGTTTTTATTTTTAGAATAAAAGGGAGGGGAGAAGAAGTATGATGATGAATTTTTCCATAAACATGATAAAATTACAGTATATATATATGATAATGGATTTTTAATTACTATTTTATAAGAGAAGGTGAATATATTATATGAAAGGAAAAATAATTGAAAATAAAAGAATTTAAAATAAAAGAAAAGAAAATGAAAGAGGATTTTTACCTCTTGAATTCTTCTCCTTTAGAACCTCCTTAAGTCCCTTGGTTTTTGCCTTTTCACATGATAGGTAGGTCTTGTAAGTAGGTAAGATTCTTGGTAGGGTAATTAGATATAAATCAATAAGCATACAAGGCATTGAATTGTGAGGATAAGAGGTGGTGAGGGGTGGTATTTATAGTGGAGGAGATAAATGTTTTCTCATTATTATATTCATTAGTTTTCTAATTTGGATCAAGACTATATATAGATTGAGAATTATCATGGAATATATTAATATAGTTAATTTAATTTCTATATAATGGTTCTTAAATCATTCATGACTCGTGAAATTGTGTATTTACCTTATAATGTATATATATTGTAAATTACCATATTTTACAATTCACAAAAATTCAAGTATTTCAGAAAAATACCAAAAATTTACCCCAAACATTTTTCTACGTGTTGAATTATAAAATGAACTCCATTTTTAGCAAACAATTTTATAAATATGAGAAATTTAATTTTTAATTATAATACTAATTTATTCAAAAAAATATCAATTTTAAAATTTTGACTAATTTTAAAAGACATTGAAAATTTAAGTAAAGTCCCAAAAATAATTTATAATCATAAGAAAAAATAATAATAATTAATGAATCTATTTTATGAAAATTATTTCTATTTTAAATCATTGAGTTAATTATAAAATTATAAATAAATATTTATGTTTCATAAAAATACCAACAATTAATTTATGAATTTTAAAAAAATATTTACTTATTCAATGATAAAAGTATATCATATTTTAAATTTTAATATATATGAATTTTATTTATAGTTACTTAGGAAATGATACTATTATGTTGGCCAAAATACTATTCTTAATAATAATGTTGCAACTCCTAAGGTCATATTACTATTTCATCAGTATAAATTCCTTATTTTCCATAAATATCAATTACTTTATTATAAATTTATAATGAATTTAAATATTTAATTATAGAGTGAAAACAAAATTATTTAGTAAGTAATTGGGTTGTTAAGTTCTCTCAACATTTTGGGAATTGCATCCTAACAATTTTTATTCACATATTAAATAAATGAGGAAACCATTCCCTAAAAGCATTTTCAGATTCACTTGTTGCTTCTTAAACTTTGTGATTTCTTCAAAAACCATGACCTGGTGGATTACTGTATTTCAAAATAATTGTTCTCTACAATCAAGAATCTGAACAGGTTTCTCTTCATAATAAAGGTTCCCTTCCAGATGAATTACTTCTAGGCTCAAAGCATGAGATGGATCTGACACATACTTTCTCAATATCGAAACATGAAAAATATTGTGTACCTAAGATAAACTCAGAGGAAAATATACTTTTTTGGTGAAGGGTCCAAATTTTTCTAGGACTTTATAATCTCCAATGAACCATGGAATTATCTTTCCTTTCTTACCAAAACACATAACACTTTTTTCATTGTGATATTCTAAGAAAAACATGATCACCTACCTCGAAAGAAAAGTATTTCATTCTATTATCTGCATAACGTTTCTTCTTACTATGATTTGTACTCATGTGTTGATATATCATATTCACTTTATCTACCACTTCCTCTACTAATTCGGATCCCATCAACCAATTTTTCCTAAATTCATCCCAAAAAGATGGATTTTGACACCGCTTTCCATATAATGCCTCAAAAGGTGCCATCTATATACTGGAATGAAAAATATTATTAGAAGAAAACATAAATAAAGAAATATGTAAATGCTAACTTCTTTGGTAGTCTATTTAACAAGCTCAAAGCATACCCTCCAATTTCTGAATTTTTCTATCAATGTGTTCCTCAAATTGAGGATGAAAAATAGTGAATAAATTTAATTCTGGTCCCAACAACTTATGAAAGCCTTTAAAAAAAATTAAGTGACTTTGAGATCATGGTCAGATATAATGGAATCAAGAACTCTGTGTAACCTAAAAATCTATTTGATGTACAGTCTATAAATTTGATCCAAATATATAGTATTTCAAATAAGAATAAAATTTTTAGATTTAGTCATCCAATCAAAAATAACACAAATCAAATTGTTACCAATAAAATTATTTCTTAGTCCCACCACGAAGCCCATGGATATATTTTCTCATTTCTGCTATAGCACTTGTAAAGGATAAATCATCCCACCTTATAATGGTCACTCTACTTTGACCTGTTGACATGTAAAACATTTCATGGTAAAATATGTAGCATATATTCTAATTCCTCCCCACCAGTAATACCCCCAAAGGTATCTATATATCATAGTACTACTAGGATGAATTAAAAATGGATAACTATGAGCTTCACATAATAATTATTTCTATAGTTGGGAAAAACAAGGAACACATAATTTATTCACAAATTTTAAACAACAATCTTTATCAATATTAAATTCTATAAACAGACCCATTTTAACTAGTTTTACCTTTCTATTTAACTCATAGTCTCCCTTTTACACTTTCATAGTTCTCCTGATAGAGATGACTGCACTAAAGCCTAAAACAAAATAGATGAATTTCTTACACTAAAAAAATCCAAGGAAAAATTTATCAAATCATTAATCATGGGGTCTTGTTCCAAATGTAACATGGTTATTGATGCATGATTTTTTCAACTCAAGTCATCTTCCACTTTCTTTTATTTTTCATGATGGTAATTGAATGTGAAATCATAATACTTTATCAGTTCAAGCCATTTTCTCTGCCTCATGTTGAAACTCCTTCTGAGTGAATATATACTTCATACTTTTAAGGTCATTATATATGTCATATTTGGATCCGTATAAATGATGCCTGAAATTTTTAAAAGAAAAAACCATAGAAGAAAATTCAAAATAATGTGAGGGATAATATAAATAATTAGGTTTTAGTTTTATTAAATAAAAATCAATTACATGATCATTCAACATCAGAACATAACCAAGTCTATTCAATGAAGCATCACTATAGATGAGCAATTCACCATTTTTTGAGGGATGGTACAAAATTGGAGCATTCACCAATCTCTTCTCTAGTTATTGAAAAAAACATCACATTATTATTTATAAATATATTTAACCAATTTCATGTTAACTTATTTATCTAGAAAGATATCCGTGTAATTCTTTTTATAACCCATCAATAATAATCTAGTAATCCATGAAAACTACAAATCTTTATAACATTTTTAGGTCTTGGAGATTCATCAACCACTTTTGATTTATTAGGATTAACAGTTATTCCATCAGTATTTACATTGTTCCAAATAAAATAAGTCTGATTCAAACAAAAATAAAATTTGATAAATTTTACGTATAACAAATTTTATTTAAGAGTTTTTAAGACAATCATTAAATTTTATTCATGATCCCCATAACTTTTTTAAAAGGCCAAAATATCATCAATAAAAAAAACAAAAACTTATCCAAATATTCAAGGAATATTCTATTTATAAGATCCATGAATATAGAAGGGATATTTTTCAATCCAAAGGGTATAACAGCAAACTGATAATACCTGTATCTAGTAAGAAAATATATTTTTAGGATGTCGTCCAGCTTCACCTTCATCTGATGGTACACATATCTCAAGTTAATCTTATAAAAAATTGATCTCCATGGATTTTATTAAACAAGACATCGATATAAGTAAAATTATACTTATTCTTAATAGTAATGTTATTCAAAGATCTATAATCAATTCAAAGTCACATGAAACCTTATTTATTTTAAATAAAAAAACATGGTCACCCTATAGTGAAGTGATAGGATGAATAAATCCTTTGTCAAACAACTTCAGCAACTGATTTTTCAATTCAAGAAGTTCCACTTGAGCTATTAGATAAGGAGGTTTTGAAATTATATTAGAATAAGGAACCAAGTCAATAGTAAATCCAACTTTACATTCAAGAATAACTCTAAGAATCTCATTAGGGAAAACATCAATATATTCATTTACCACTATCATATCATTAATATGAACAGTTCCCTTATTTTTTACAATATGAGCAAGATAACTTTCAATTAATTCTTTTAATACTTTATTTTCTTGTAGATATGTTATTAATTGTATGGGATCATTCTTGTAGAAAAATAGAAACTATTTATGAAAAAAATATCTCTATAATCAATCTTTCATGATAAAGAGAAAGAAAATATATACCTATAATAACATAAAACTCTACAAATGAAAAAAAAGTATGTCTTTCAGGTAATTTCTTCCCATAGAGAAAAATAAAAGGATTTATATATTTCCTTTTTAATGTAATATATTCCCCTAGTATTTTATAAGTTTTTGAATCATTTCCTGAGGTGAAAATTCCAATTTACTTGAAAAGTTATTATATATAAATGAATTTGTAGACCCCATATTAAATAAGACATTAGAAAAATATGAGTAAACAAACAATGTATCTGAAAACACTTCATTGGATAACATGAAATATTATAACATAGTTAAAAAGGATATCACTAAACTTTTTTTATTATAATTTAGATGTTTTTCATCGTTAAAATATTTCTTTGGGAATGTATTTTCATAATGACTATCTCGAACCAACCAAGGTTAACCCCAAACCGGTCACCTGAGTTGGTCTACAGTAAGGACCGAAGGGTGTTTCTGATCTGAACGGTCTAGAAACTAGTTTCATGCATCAATACATATGCATGGGGATGATTTATGCCCAAAATAAATAACTAGGACCAGAAAAATCAATAAAACAAACTGAAACTCAACAAAGTTGAACAACTGACTCAGACATGAAATAAAACTAAACAGACTGAAAACTAAAAAAAACTAAACCACCATTATGCGATCTCCATGTGACATCTTGGTCACCGCCAACCACAAGACCTAGATCTCTCCATAATAATAACCTTCTAGAAAGTCTAAATAATTATGTACATGCATATTGAAAGATAGGATAGGCATGATCACCAAAATTCTTAGTAGGTATGCCAAAGATAAACTATAGAATTCTGGTGTTACCCTTCCCAAATCAATCCAATAACACTATTTTGAAATAAAATTACAAAAAAATATGGGCTTCCACACTTTACAAAACAAAACACATCCCATTTCCAAAACCAAATTCCAATTTATAATCAAATTCAAAAACAAGGAAAAACCAGAGTCGTGCTAGAAAGAAATAGAAAAGGAATGAAGGCATAAAAACTAGTGCAACAAAAAAGAAACATATAATATAAATAACAACCATTAGTGATACTAAACACTCCTAGACAACCCCTTGACATACTGAGCTCAGAACCACCTGTTAGCGTATGATGAATCCCCTATGTCAATAGCCAACTGACTGCTCTATCCTAGCATCACTAGTGGCATAAACCTTATGGCATGTCTACAACTCTAGAGGGTACCAACTTGCCTAAACAGGGATGGTACGTTATTGTCACTCGATCATATAATAGATTCCTAGGAACCTATGGTGGTAGTAATGTTTTGTAAGTATGAGGCAAACACACATGTGACTCATCTTAGTTGTCTTCATTACACATGCCTACCCCAAACACAGACACCAATATACGACAACCCATGAAGGGAAATACCTCCTATAAAGGTTCCCCATATATATATATATATATATATATATATATACACATTCCACATCACATAAGGTTCCAACTGGACTACAATACCATATAAACATTCAAACTATTTTATAAAAACAATTTAAATTTCCAATTATCGCATGCATTTTCTAAACACCCACCTTTTTTGAAGTTAACACAACTATCACCATTGAGATAGAAAAGCCAAACGGGCCTTTAATATTTACAAACTCACACTAAAACTAGTTTCATGTCCAAATAGGATAAACCGTGTGGAGAACATTCAATGTCATGTTTTCCAAAACCCTTGAAGTAATATTTTACCATTGAAGGAAGGGGTGTTTCAAGAAAAAGTGAAGGAGAACCGTTTAGAAAACTAATATTTATAAAAAGAACCAATTCAAAGAATAATATTTATTTTAGGGAATATCCATGTGTGCATCTAGTTCATCCATGGATGTTCTAACATCCAATGGAACATCAAACATCTAAGAAAACATTTGAAAACCATTTCCATAAAATCACCAATTGATTTTAAACCATAACCACCCATCCACATTATTTAAAAGGAACCCAAAAAACATTAGAACCATTAAACACTTTCCAAAACATTTTAAAACAACCACTATGACAAATAACTACCAAATAATATACCCTAACTAGATTAATTATAAAAAACCATTAAGACATAATAAAGGGTATACATTTCACAAAAACACTCAATCTCACTTTTAAGGTACAATGGAATTAAAATGAACACTCTAGGTGTCATATACCTAGAAATAACATAAAAATATCATTTAAATCCCATTTTTAGAAAATTATACCAAGTCCAAAATACTATAATAAGCTAAACAAGGGTTCTATAGAGGTATTAATCATAGTTATAAATTTATTTAAAATGTTAACCATCAAAGAAAATGCCTTAGGGAAGAGGAACTTGGAAACACCTACCAAAACCTTGTGTGATTGAAACAAAACTCCATGGAGAGGAAGAATCGATCCTAACAGACAAAACACATTCCCCATCCATAAGAGAAATGAACCACATTAGCCAACACTAACCCTAGAGCTTAACCAAAGAAGGAATCCCAAAAGGAGAACCAAGAAAAGAATATGGAAATAGATACCTTATATCTAAATGAGGAGAAACCCCAAATAATTGAAAGAAAATGAAGGTTAGTGAGGACCCCTAGTATACCAAAATGATAGGGAGGAGGGGGAGCCCGAGCTAGTGTTAAATAAGGTAAGAGAGAGAGGAGGATCTCAAATTTTTAATGACCTGGAACATCCGCACAGTTTTCCAAACTATACAGAAATCATGAAGACCTCTATGCCTAAAGGAATAATGGTTCATGGTTACCTAAGACCTATGACATGACCATATGTTGGCCTTGTGGTTGGTTTTGTCCAATGTACACCAGCCATACAACATATCCACACGGTTACTACTAACCAGGATGTAACTATGCAACACTCAGAAAACTACCAAAAAATTAAAAAAAATTAAAAAAAATCAATCGGGACTCAAACCTGAACCTTGACCAAATTATCCAAGACTAATAAAAGGATAAAACAATAGAGTGTATGAGGTCGGTGTGTGACAATTCTCCCCACCATAGAAAATTGTTTCCAAAGAAATTCACCAAGCTGTTGGATAACCAAACTTGAGTCCATGCCCAAACAAAATAGTGAAAAAATGAGGATCCTATATTGAACTCAATATCCACAGGTCACATCTGACCGACCAAAGAGAAAACAAAACATTGAACAAGGGGAGAAAATGAGATTTTTCTTCCCACCCCAATAATTCCCCTGAAGATTTAATTTAAAACTCAAAAACACCATCCTAGGGGGGAAACAAGGGAATGAACTACTAGAATTTACCCATATTATAAAATGAATAAACAATTCCCTCCCAAGAACCCAAACAAAGAACCTATAAAGGAGTGACCCGGTATACTAGGTATTTGGAAAGGGGGAACTTACAATATGAACCAACAACCCTCCATACAAGGGCGAAAAAACACACTGAAATAATTAATAATAATTCTCCACACCATCCAATTTCCCCCAACACCTGGAAAAACTCCAGAGGACAATTAAAACAAAAACAAAATAACAGATTAAAGCTACCAATCATCCTCTTCAAAGAACCCAAACATTTACCAAATGAGAACTAATGAAACTAAATCCAAAACCAAAACCAAAATGAATAAATTTATCCATAGGACAAATATTCCTTGAGGTGAATGAAAAATTATGAGGGACCCCATTTTGAATAAACAAAGTCACTTACTTTACGGTAGAACATGTCCATCACACCATTAAAAAAATAGATGAACATAAAACAATAGAAGAACAAAAGTTAAGAAATAGAAGTCTAGGATTAGGAATCTCATACCTAAGGTAATTACTAATTACATGCAAGCTTCATCCCTAGACCTATGGATGTGGCTCTGACTGATGAAGCATCTCCTGACTCACAGTCAGGCGGTGGATCCTTCAATCAAGATTTAATTTTGAGGGAATTATTCCTAAAAAACATATCCAGATGACCCAAATGACCATAATGATTGAAAGCCTTCAGAGGAATGTAACAATATGAATTTTAATGATCAAACCAGACACACTGAAAACATATAAGAGAATGGCCCGATGAACTAGAAGCTGGAGCCAAAAAAGGAAGTTTTTTAGAAATAGGTTCCTCTAGCACACCATGCTCACCATTTGGGGAACCTTCATGAGAACCAACCACTAGTAACTGCACCCAAAAAACAATCTTAGGCATGAATTCCTCATCCAAAAACTTCTCAAAATAGATTTCACTGGATGAGATCACTTTTTCTGTAATTTCAAGATGGAGAACCTAAAAAAATGGAGGGATTTTCATCTGATATTATAATGATAATTCTAGAAAAAATGGAACCAGCTCTCTGAAATGGTAAACATAAGACTTAACTAATTACTATCCCTGTACATCATCACACAACTCTTCCACCTTCCTCATCTTCACCTCCTCTGGTATGAACCATTTAATGAATGTGGCCTTGAACACCACCCACATCATCTCAACTATCATTAGTGATGGGGAAACCAACTCCCACTGGTCCAAGGATGGACCCTTAGAAAACCTCAAAAATACATGGAATCTAATACCTTCTAAAGTTACCAATTACCTGAGAATTCACTCGACTTCCTAAATCCACACCATAGCATCTAACAGACCACAATCACCATAGAAAATAGGAAAAACTCGAGAAGGAAAATGAACCGAGCATAACTCATTAGAACATTTTGGGACCTTTCTTGGTGGCATTTCCTGATCCATATGAAAATCACAAACCAAATCCTATATCAAACTAAGCCATAATTAAAAATAACACCTCAAAACAAATTAAATAGTCTCTCAAGACAATAATATAAAAACACATCCAAAAAAATCTTCTAAAAACTATGATTTTGTTGGAATTTCATGACTGCCTCCTCTCAAGTCCAATTCCCAAATACCAGAAACCCATATTTTCAAGAAATTGTTTTTCTAAAATCTCTTTCTTGTTCAAGTTCATTTTATAAAAACCAGGCAAAACCTTTAATTTCAAAACCCAAACCATGGTATCTTATGAACCATTAAATACGGGACCATACATTTCCATCCATGCATGCCAACACACACTTCCCACAAATACCCACACACATGCCAACATCCATAAGGAATATCAAGGGTCACATCAAATCCATATTCTCAAGAAAAAGAAATTCAATGTTTCAAAACCCAATTTACCTATTTAAACCCATTTGATGGAAAACACATCCATTTTTAAATTCATATTCTTTTCAAAATACACTTTAATTTTCAACATAAACATACACCCAACAAAACCAAAATAATACACAACTAAGAATGAACTATTAGAATGAGGAACTAGTGCTTATTCCTAACCCAAAAACACGGTGATGGGACAAGCCCCATGTAAGGCATAACATTAAGGGGACCTTAAACTAAGCACTTGGAATTCACATGGATCACCACCCCATGTGAGGCCACAACATGACACCAGTTCGCCTCCATTGTTATTCCTCAATCAAATATAGCCTAAGATAAAATACCCAAACCTCAGACTACCCCTAATGACTCTAGGATCAATGCAAGAAAGAGTTCACGATACTCTTCCTACACCTACCTCTCACTTCCAAAAAATCATAATCTCATTTTACCGTACACTCCAAATATAAAGAAACTCCTCTGATACCATTTTTTAATGAACCCACCTAGGTCGAACCTGAATTGGTCACCTGATTCAGTCTGTGGTAAGGCTCGAATGGCCTTCCTGATCCCTACGGGGTGGCAACTAATGATGGACCTCAAGACATACATGTGGGAAAGATTTCAGACCAAAATTAATAATTAGGTCTAGATAAATCAATAAAACAAACTGAAACTCAACAAAACTAAACTACTAATTCATACATAAAATACAACTAAATAGATTAAAAATGAAAACAAACAAACTAAACCACTACTATGTGATATTCATGTAGCCTCTTAGTCACCTCCAATTATAAGACCGAAACTGCTCCATAATGAAAACTTACCAAGAAATCTTAACAATAGATAGACTTGGATATGGAATGATCGGATAGGAATGAGCACTGAAATGATTAGTAGGGATTCCAAATATAAACCATAGAATCCATGTTTTCCCATTCCTAAATTAATCTACTAACACTAGTTTGAAATGAAATTAAAAAAAAGTTTTTCCATATTTTAAAAAACAACACATCTCATTTCCAAAACCAAATTCCATTTTATAATAAAATTAAAAAACAAGGAAATCCATAGTCGTGCTAGAAAGAAATTGGCAAGGAATACATGCATAGAAACTAGTGCAACATAAAAAGTAATAATATAAATAATAAACATGAGTGATCCTAAAAATCCCAAAAAACCCTGGAAGTACTTAGTTCAGAACTACCTTCTGTTTTATGATGAAACCCCTATGTCAATAACCAATTGGATTCTCTATCTTATCCTCACTAGTGGAATAAACCTCATGGCCTATTTAAAACTCTAGAGGGTATGAACCCATCTAATCATGGAAGGTAAGTTATCATCGCTTAATCATTTAAAATATGCCTAAGAACCCATGATGGTTGTAAAGATGTGTAAGTAGGAGTCTAACACACATGTGACTCGGCTTAGTTTTCGTCACTACACTTGCCTACCCCTAACACAAACACCAATATATGATAACCCATGAAGGAAAATCCCCCATAAAAACGTTCCACACACACACACACACACACACATATATATATATATATATATATACATTCTACATCACATAAGGTGCCAATCGGGCCGCTATACTGTATAACCATTCAAACCATTTTATAAAAAGGCTTTACGTATACAAGTGAGTCTCTCCTGCTTGAGAGTTTTTCCTCCTAGGGATTCCTAGGGTTTGATTTTTCTCGCTCGATCGGCTTCGGCGGCTCCGTCTTCACCGGTTCAGTTTCTGGTTTTTCTTCCTCATCGTCTTCGGGTCCAGTGACAGCGGCTCGGGATTCCTAGGGTTTGAGTTTTCTCGCCCGATCGGCTTCGGCGGCTTCGACATCACCGGTTCAGTTTCTGGTTTTCTTCCTCATCGTCTTCGGTTCCAGTGACAGGGGCTCGGGATCCCCCATTCCAAGCCGTTCCCTGCGCCTCTTTCCTCTGATTCTCCTTGTCAGCTACCAGACTCCATTACCGGCGTTTCGTAGGAATTCGGGCTTCATCCCCTCGAATTCATCTTCAGACACATATCTTGGTCTTCAAGCTGCCCAGAAGCTTTTCCCGTCCCCCTGTTTCTTCATCTCTGCCAGATCTGGGAAGGGGAAGGCAGTTTCGAAGCTCTCACTGCAACGCGGCGAATCGTGAAGCACAATTCGCGAAGGGTTCCCCGATCTTCGAAGGTGCGGTGGTTCCCCGGGGCGCGGAGGACGTGGATGTGAAGTAGAATCCTTCGGCGTGCAAGTGGGAGCACCTCGTAGCCTGGCCGTTTCTCGAAGCGCGAGGGGACTTGCGCGAGACCTGCCGGTGTTACCTTGCGCACCACTTGGATAGGGGACTTGCGAGCGGGGACTTACGCGAGGGGACTTGCGCGAAGGAAATCATCGCGCAGGGCTGGTTGTGAAGTGAGATTTCCCCCAGCGCGTCGTTTTTCGCCGCGCAGGTCTTGGCGCGGCTTTTGGTCTTCCCCAGCTTGAAGGATCGGGCCGTGTTTTGGTCTTCCCCAGCTTGAAGGATTGGGCCGTGTAGGGCTGGCACGGAAAGAAACAGTGGCACGGAGCTTCCGGGCCACACCTGATTGGAGGACTTTTTTCGGGTTGTGCCTGAACAGAGAAATCTTTGGGTTGGGAATGACCTGTGTGAATTGTCGTTCAAATCCGGTCTGTGATACTTCTTGTTGACTCCGGGAGGTTTGGTTAAAATTTTGTTTCTCCTGGCCGCGAAGCTTCGGTTGTGAAGAACTAGCGTGCGCTGGATCGGATTGGGCCGGAGTCCCTAGGTCGGGGACTCCCTTTGGGCTTGACACCCCTTGGATAGGGGACCTCTGTTTGGTCAATCCCTCCCTAGGTGATTTCGTGGCGTCAACATGGAGACGGATCTGCTGAACCAATGGAAGAACCTCACTTTGACAGACAAAGAAAAAGAGCCACTTGCAACCCGTAGAAATGAAGGCAACACTTTGACAAAACGTATGGCTTTATTGGTGGTCGGAATACTGGCGACCGAGGCACCTTTTAATCTAAAGGCCCTCAGGACCACTCTTCAAAATCTTTGGAAATTGGAAGCTGGAGTAGCCATCCGGGAAATTGAGAACAAACTCCTTGTTTTTGAGTTCTTCAGCGATAAAGACAAAGATAAAGTCCTCAGAGGACGACCTTGGTCCTTTGACAATCATCTCATCCTAATGGAGGAATTTAAAGGGGGATACGAGATTCAGAATTTCACACTTACCCGATCCCCGTTCTGGATAAGAATTAAAGGAATACCGTTCCATGGGAGATCAACACATGTGATGAAAGAAATTGGAGACCGGATTGGACACTTCCAAGAATGGGATTGCTCGGACCCAATACAATGGGGCCCCTGGGTTCGAATAAAGACTGAGATCGATGTGTCCGAACCCTTAATGCGAGGTATGTTCCTAAAAATTGATGATTCCAACACCTGGATCTCGTTCGAATTCGAAAAACTACCAATCTTCTGCTTCCTTTGTGGACGTATCGGCCACATGGAGAAAGCGT
The DNA here is from genome assembly GCA_963277665.1 of Viscum album. NCBI lineage: Eukaryota > Viridiplantae > Streptophyta > Magnoliopsida > Santalales > Viscaceae > Viscum > Viscum album. Next base: position 1,744,228,519 of record OY728153.1, read on the forward strand.
GTGGGGAAAAGCCAGAGTATTCCGCCGAAAATATTACCTTTCAATACGGTCCGTGGCTCCGGGCCAAAACACACAGAGAGGCATATATCCCTGAGGCGGAGAGACAAATTGATCGGGACCGTCTCATTGCAGCCCATCTAAGGCGACCGGAATCTGAACAACCTTCTATCATAAGGATGGGACCACCTGTCTTCCCTAAAGAACCCCTGGCTGAGCTTAGGGGAAATGGAAACGCCTCCCAAGAGACTATCGTCAGATGTAATGATGGGGCTCGGCAAGACAGTCACTTGATTCAGGGTATCACAAAATCCGACTTCGCTTTAACTGCACCGAATTTAACGTTCCTTACTTCAACTGGGCCGCTACCTAAACCAAAAGAACCTCCAGAGAAATTTCCGAGGCAGAAACATGTTTCCTTGGATCCTCCTGAAGCTGAGCAAAGTCCAAATCGGTTCCCAACTGATGCCCTTCTGCAAGCCGATTCTGGGATGTCTGAAGCCTCACCTTCAGGACATGTTACTCGTAGAACCTGGAGAAGGGCACGTGGCGGTGGTAAAGGCGATTGCCCAGGGAATCCCAAACCAGGAGATCTGAAACGGCAAAGCGAGTCCAGTGGTATGCACACCAGTCTTCCCAAAAGGAGGAAAGCATCAGGTACGTCATTAACCCCACAAGAGACAAAGGCGGAGGCGGGTCAGGCCCGGCCCCGCCTAGAGCAATGATTTCTTTATGCTGGAACTGTCGTGGGCTTGGCAACCCACGAATGGTTCGTATGTTCCAGCGCCATTGCGCTCAAAGTCGCCCTGATATGGTTTTCATGTCCGAAACCATATTGGAAAACAAGGACATCACAAATCTTGCCCTAAAATGCGGTTTCCAGGGTTGTTTCCCGGTTCCCCGACAGGGTCATTCAGGGGGATTATGTCTGCTCTGGAAGGATAATGTCGATGTTAGGCTCCTGTCTTTTTCCCAGCGCCATGTGGCTGCATCCATTTGTGATCCCCACAACCCCACCTGGACTTTTGTGGGCTTCTATGGCTGGCCCTCCCAGTCTGAAAAGTGGAAATCTTGGGATCTTCTTTGCAAACTCCGTCGTGATCTGCCAAGCCCCATTCTGTTTGGAGGGGACTTTAACGAGATCCTTTTCCAGAAGGAGAAAATAGGTGGAGCTATGCGCTCCTCCACGTCTATGTCTGATTTTAATGATGCTATCCTTAAGGCAGAGCTGATGGACCTGGGTTACACGGGTAATCCCTTCACATGGTTCCGAGGCAGATATGATGGAAATCGAATCGCTGAACGTCTGGATAGATTCTTTGGCTCAATGGACTGGATGAGCCTCTTCAAAATGTACCATATCAGACATCTCATGTTCAACTGCTCGGATCACTGCCCAATTGTCATTAACTGTACCCATAATGAGCACATTACTAGTTCCAGGAAACCATTCAGATTCGAAAGCTTCTGGTCAAAAGATCCCGAGTGCGAGGCGGTTATCTGTTCAGGCTGGAAGAATGGGCAAGCTGATCTGAGAACCAACCTTCTCCGAGTGGAATCTGATCTGAAGACATGGAGCTACTCTAAATTCCGTCATCCGGACCGGCAATGCAATTTTCTTGAAAGGAAGATTGGATATCTTCTTAGCAAACCCCCGTCTAGCAGCATTCTCTCCAAAATAAGTGAAACCCAACGAGAGCTGGATGTTGCCCTGCGCAATAAGGAAGGTTTTTGGGCTATGCGAGCGCGTGATATTCATATAGCAGAAGGGGATGCTAATACCTGTTATTTCCACCAGAAGGCTTCAGAAAGACGCCGAAAAAACTTTATTTCTGGCATTCTAAATTCAGATGGTAGTAAAGTGTCTGACACAGGGGGAATCCAAGAAGCATTCCTGAGCCATTTTCAGAAACTCTTCTCTGCAGGTCATTCTTACATTTCTCCTGAGATTGAGGACTGCATCAAACCTGTGATTTTTGACGATATGAACAGAAAACTTTCTAAAGATGTGAGGAATGACGAGACTCTTAAGGCCTTAAAGCAAATCCACTCTACGAAAGCCCCGGGACCAGACGGATTCCACGCCCTCTTTTTCAAGAATTACTGGCACATCATTGGTCCAGACTTTTGCAATCTAATGCGGGATATTTGGGCAGGGAAAACGGACCTGTCTTCTCTTAATGAAACTATTCTTACACTCATTCCCAAGATGAAAAATCCGCAAGGGGTGTCAGACTTTCGACCTATCAGTCTGTGCAATGTTTCGTATAAGATCTTCTCGAAGATCCTGGCGAATCGGTTGCGTCCTTGGCTACCCGACGTCATTTCAGAGAACCAAAGCGCTTTTGTGGCAAAAAGGTTAATCACTGGTAATTCCATTATTGCTCATGAAATTTTCCATTCCATGAAAACACGTACACGAGCAAAGAGAGGGATCATGGCGTGGAAATTGGATATGGATAAGGCCTATGATAGAGTGGAATGGAACTTCCTCGAATTTGTGATGCTCAAGATGGGTTTCTGTACCAAATGGATTGACATGATCATGCAATGCGTCTCGTCAGTTTCCTTTTGTATTAATGTCAACGGGGTGCTCACCCGAGGCTTCTCCCCATCCCGTGGGCTTCGCCAGGGAGACCCTCTTTCACCCTTCCTTTTTATTTTAGTGGCTGATGTGTTTTCTAACCTCCTTTCCAGGGCAGCCTCGCTTTCCATAATTCATGGGGCGAAAGCGTGTCGCAAGGGCCCTCCGATATCCCACCTTTTCTTCGCTGATGATTGCCTTCTTTTTTCTCGAGCTACCCCTAATGAGTGTACTGCAATCTGCCAGGCGATACAACAGTATGAACGGGCTTCAGGACAAATGATCAATCAGAGTAAATCAGAAATTTCTTTTAGCTCTGGAGTTCCCCAGCCGAAAAGAGAAGATCTCTTCTCTTTAGCACGCATTCTTGGGGTCGATAAGCACCAGAAGTATCTTGGGCTCCCGACGGTGGTTGGACGGTCAAAGAAAGAAATCTGTTCAGCTATTGTGGATCAAATTGAAAGAAAAATACAAGGTTGGACCCCTAAAAAAATCTCCAAGGCCAGCAAGGAAATCCTCATCAAGGCGGCACTTCAATCTGTCCCCAGCTATTTGATGTCTATTTTTAAACTCCCTGATGTGGTGCTTTCAAAGATTCAATCCAGCACATCTAACTTCTGGTGGGGACGAAAGGACGGAAAAAATAATGTCCATTGGATCGCCTAGTCTGCTCTCTGTCAACCAAAATCTGAAGGCGGAATGGGCTTCCGGGACCTTTCTCTTTTTAATGACGCTTTGCTGGCTAAACAAGGTTGGCGTATGATTAATAACCCATCATCCCTTTGCACGCGTGTTCTCCGGGCTAAATATTTCCCACATAAGGATTTCTTGGATTCCCATCTTGGATATCGACCCAGTTTTCTCTGGAGAAGCATTTGGGGTGGTCGTAATCTACTGAGGAAAGGACTAGGCTGGAGGATTGGGAATGGTCTTACGGTCAATATTTGGACTGATCCCTGGCTTATTGATCAGATGGGCACGAAGGCGTCATCCCCTATTTATCCAGGATCCGAACATGCCACAGTTTGTTGTCTTTTTGATGATCAAGGGGCGGGATGGTGTCTGGAAAAACTCTTCTCCTGGTTTAATGAGAGGGATAGGAGAATTATTCTGAGTATTCCCTGTGTGTCAGACGCAGGGCCAGATCATCTCTACTGGACAAACGACAGCTCAGGCAAGTATACAGTGAAAGCTGGCTACCGGCGAGCTCTTACTGCTCAGACTACAGAAGGAGATGCGAGGCCCTGGACATCAATTTGGAAGCTTAATGTTCCCCCTAAAGTTCGCTTTTTCTGGTGGCAGGTGTGTTCTGGTATCCTCCCAACTAAGAGCCTCCTTGTCTACAGACACTTTTCAAACGACAACTCATGCCCTTTCTTCCCTTCTGTGACTGAATCCCCTTTCCATGCTCTTATTCAATGTCCCGAGGCTCAGGAGGTTTGGAATGGCTGGGGATCAACTATAGAGCTGTTCCCGGACACCGCCTCAGATCTTACATCTCTCCTGATGCGATGGTGCTCCTCCTTTTCGCCGGCTAAAGCAGGTGCCCTGTGCATTTTGCCTTGGATTATCTGGGATAGGCGGAACGAGGCCATTTTCAATCATTTCCGGAGGCCCCCCAGATTTTGGATTGACCGGGCATTGTCATGGATTGCGGTATGGCAGAACCACCCTGAACAACAAAGACTTTTCACACACCCTCCTCTTCCCCAACATTGGTGCCCCCCACCGGAAGGGATTCTTAAGATCAATGTGGATGCCTCTCTCCCTAAGGATGGCCCAGTTGGACTAGGTTTACTGGCCCGAGACAACCTAGGAAATCTTATCGCTGCCAAATACGAAGCACGTTATGCACTTTGGGAGCCCTCAGTCGCGGAGGCCGCCACCATCCTTGCTGGGTTAAACTTCGCAAAAGATCGCGGTTGGGATTCCATTCACATCGAATCCGACTGTCTCACTGTAATCAATGCCATCAATCTCACTGACGGTGGGCTTCAACCTTTCGGTCCCATTATCCGGTGTATTCACTCGCGGAGACAAGGCTTCAATTCCTGTAATTTCTCATTTATTAGAAGGGAAGCGAATGAAGCCGCTCACAAGATGGCAGGCATTGGCCCTCCTTACGAGGATTTGCTTTGGTTCAATCATTTTCCATCGTGGTTATGCTACTGTATTTCTGCTGATCTCCATCATTAATGGATCCGTCTTATTTTGTCAAAAAAAAAGGCTTTACGTTTCCAATCAGTGCACACAGTTTCTAAATACCCTCCTTTTTATAAGTTAACACAACCATAACCTATGAGTTTGAAAATCCAAATGAGTCTTTACTCTTTTCAAACTCCCACTAAAACTAGTTTCATGGATAAATGGGCCAAACCATGTGGAGCACATTCAAATTATTTTCCAAAACCCTTGAAGAAATGTTTTACCATTGAAGGAAAGGGCGGAATTTCAAGAAAATGGGATGGAAATAAGAATCATTTAGGATACTAAGATTTAGAGAAAGAACCGATTCATAGCACCATCTTCATTTGAGAGAACATAATTGTGTGCATGTAGTGCACCCATAGATGTTCCAACACCCAATGGCACTCCAAACATCCAAGAAACATTTGAAAACCATTTACACAAAATCACCACTTTATTTTAAACCATAACCAACAATCCACATTATTTAAAAGGAACACAAACCAAACATTATAACCATTAAACCCTTTCCAAAACATTTTAACATAACCACCATGCCATAAAACTACCAAATCGTATACACGAGCCAAATTCATCAGCAAACAAACACTATTATGACATAATAATGGATATATATTTCACAAAACCCTTAATTTTACTTTAATGGTACAATGTCATTAAAAAACACTCTGGGTGTCGTAAACCAAGACATAACCTAAAAATATCCTTTAAATCCCATTTTTAGCAAATTAAACCAACTCCAAAATGCTATAATAAGCTAAAAAAGGGTTCCATATAGGTGATAATGAATGCAATAAATTTATTTAAAATTTCACCAATCAAAGGAAATGACATAGGTAAAAGGAACATGGAAACACCTAACGAAACTAAGTGAGATTGGAATGAAAATACAAGGAGAGGAAGAACTGAGCCTAACAGTTGATCGCAACAACCTATCCTCAAGAAAAATGGACCACATTAGAAAACCCTACCCCTAGGGTTCAACCAAAGGATGGAAACACAAAAGGGGAACCAAGAAAAGAAGACGAAAAGATAATGGGGAGATAAAACCACCCAAAAACCATAAAACATACCTTAGATCCAATGGAGGAGAAACCATGGATAATGAGAAGAAAAGGTGGAGGGTTATAGAGGACCCCCTGGTGTGCCAAAATGAGAGGAAGGTGGGGGAGCCTGATCTAGGGTGAAATAAGGGAAGAGAGAGAATATGATATCAAATTTTTAATAACCTAGAACTTTCAAACAGTTTGGCCACATGGTTTTCCAAACCATGTAGTAACCATGTAGACCTCTCTACCTAAGGGAACAATGAAAGACAGTTACCCATGCGCTAGCTATGTGTTCAATTCTATCCATCATGCACCAGTCGCACGATCTATCCACATGGTTACTACTAATTGTGTAGCAACTATGTGACACTTAAAAAACTACCTAAAAACTATAAGAATTAAAAAAATTGATTGTGCATCAAACTAGAACCTCAACCAAAAGGATAATATAAAGGAGTGTCTGAGGTCGGGGTGTGACAATGACCCATATAACCATATTTAAAACACTTTATTGTTTTATTATCAGAATTAATCTCAAGATCATTTTCATTACAATATCGGCCCATATTTCCAAACTTACCACATCAAAAAAATGTACCAGTTTTGTTAAGTCATTACCAAGAGTGTTTTTTAACACACTTTTCACAAACAGAAAACTGAAATTTCTTACCCTTATATTTCTTTGATTGATTCTTTTCCATCACATATCATCTAGACATTTTATTCTATCCATTTTCAAAGTACATGTGATCACTAGAAAACTTCATTGCTACCATCTCAACATATCAAGAAAGTTTATACTAACTTTTAAATTTAAGGGAATCCAATTGCATTTGATATCCTGGCTTCAATACTAAAAAAATGATTGATTTTTATATCAATATCCCTAATATAATTCAGAGTGTTCCTTGACAATCATGTGAATTTTTATTCAAAAAACAAGCAATAAATCCCCATCCATTTTTTTCAATTCTTGGAATTTCTTTTACATCCTAAGTCGAACAACCTTAGTAAAATATTTTTAAATTCATCTCATTATATGGAATGAATCTTCTCACTATACATTATATTATTTAACATTGACCACCACTTCTAAACTTCACCTTAAAAATGATAAAATTAAATACTAAGATTTTGATTTTATGAACACTCCATAACATCAAATATATCTTAAAGGGTTTTAATCCATCCATCATCCACTACTGGGTTAGAAGATCTACTAAAAGAAGGAGGGAGTTTCCTTATAAGATGTTCCACTATCATCGTATTTATTTATGGTATCTTTGGTTATTCTATTGGATGGATTACATATCCATTTATATCCTACATCAACTTATCCTTTACTATAATAAACTGATCATCTCCAATTCCTACCATTCCAGGTTGTTGATTTTGGAAGTTATCATCCTCTCGATGCCTTTCTATGTCATCTTCCCTGTTTCTTCTATGGAAAAACATTCTGATCTGACATATATTAGAAAAAGAGAAATGGTAATCTTAAAATACTATATAATATCAATATAAAAATAAAGTAAAAATAATTTATGGTATTCTATTAACATCATCATAAACCTTAATGTTATCTAAATTGTGCTTTGATACCAACTATAAGGACCCGACTTTAAACATTACATAATCTTGTAAATTCCTTTAGAATTTACATCTTTACATTCCCAAAGATCCTTTTAATATATAGTTCTCAAAAATTAGGACATAATTCATATATATCAACCCATATGAATACAAATTGGATAATACTAAAACAATATCCATTTTGTTTTTCATATTATAAATTTTTTTAATAAAAAATGAAATCTATTAATGAAAAGTCTTCACAACATTCATATTGGATTATCCTTTTCTCTTACACATCCATAAATAGCGTGAAAAACAATTTTAAACATGGGATGAGAAAAGAAAAATTAGAATGGGATATAAAAAGAAGGATAGAATCCATTTTTACATGTATATTTGAAAACATATGAAATAATTTTCACAAATACATACTTCTCATCGAGTAAGTATCTTATAGTTACTATGTGAAAACATGATATTTCCATAAAACATAGAAAACATAAATAATAAAAAAAAGGTAACTTGGTGAATTAATTACTTAATATTATAACCATTATGACTACCATATGATTTCTAACCCTCACAGATACCTTATAATGTAACCCTCATGACTATCTTACAATGTAACTCTCATGGCTACTTTTTGGTGTAACCATCACATTTACACATGGTGTGACTATACGGTCGACCTCCAACATAAACATAACCAATTGATTAGAGACATATATATAGGTCCCAAACATCATCATAAATAATTCCAAAGAACTATAATGTAATAATAAAACCTAAATAATTTCATAAACACGTTTCTTTTGAATTTTGTAAAATAGAAATTTAAAAGAGGATTTTTAAAGTAATGTCCCTTAAAAATATCATATATTTGAAGAGAGAATTTATAAAAAAAATGTAATATATGTATAAAATGTAAATCAACATAATAAAAACATATTATAATAAAAATTTATTTCAAAAATAATTCTTATTGCCACATAATCAATGAAGTAGAAGGTCAACCCAATGAATGGAAATTGGGTTAATAATTCCCTTACCTCGAGTTTGTCTGACTTAAAATGTGTTAAAAACTCCTTTATAATTGTTTTAAGAGTGTTATTAATATATTAAAAAACTATATTCAAATTTATAATTAGTTATATGATATTATCATAACATTTTTAAACCCATTTATTAATAATATTTTGTCATTTTCATTGTTTTGGGTGCATTTATTTCATGGATTCCATGGTTTATTTATTATGTATTTTCTTATTATAAGGGATAAAAAATATAGAATTGAAATTAAATATTATTAATAAAAATCCATAATTTTAAATGTTATTATATGTAATTTTTTATATGGTATGTCTATGATTCGTTAGATAAAACATTAATGATAAACCGTAGTTTGTTTTGGTGGATTTTGATCATCACGAACCACTTTTGTTTTCTTAATTAATATTATGTATAAAATCTGGTTAAAAACATAATATAAAATATAATATGTATAATAAAATATGGTTTAACTATATAAATGGTTTTATGAGAATTATTAAAGGTGGTAATGGAAATTGAAAACACATCATCTATGATGTCGATAAATTGACACATCACGAACGATGTTTTTATTTCTATAATAAAATAGAGAGGAGAAGAAGTGTGGTGATAAATTTTTCCATAAACATGATAAAATTACAGTATATATAAGATAAATGTTTTTTAATTCATTTTTAATTGTGGTGGGTGAAGAAAAGAAAATAAAATAAAAATAATTCAAAATAAAATAAAAGAAAAAGAAAGAGGATTTTTACCTCTTGAATTCTCCTCCTTGAGAACCACCTTAAAGCCTTGGTTTTGGCCTTTTAGTGAGACCAAGAAGGTCTTGAAAGTGGGTATTAGGACCAATAAGGGAATTTTAAAATAATTAATCAAATTAAAAGGCTTTTATTTTTTATGAGAAGAGGTGGAATGGGGTGGTATTCATAGTGGAGGAGAAGGGTGTTTTCACATCATTATATTCATTAGTTTGTTAATTTAGATCAAAACTGTGAATAGTTTGAGAATTATCATAACATATATTAAAATAATTAAGTAAATTTTTATATTATTGTTATTACATAATTTATGAATCAATGAATATAGTATTTATCTTATAATGTTTATATATTGTAAATTACTATATTTTACTATTCACTAAATATTCAAGTATTTCAGAATAATCCCAAAAGTTTACCCCACCCATTTTTTAAAGTGTAGAATTTAAAAATGAAAAACATTTTTTAAATTAATTTTCTAAGTATGAGAAATTTAATTGTTCATTAAAATCATAATTAACTCAAAAAAATACCATTTTAAAATTATATCTAATTTCATAACACTTTGAAAAATTAATTAATGTCCTATAAAATTATCTTATAATCATAAGTCAACAAAATAATAATTTATGAATCAATTTTTTGAAAATAAAATTTCTTTTAAATTAGTAAATTAATTAAAAATTTATAAATAAAAAATTATGCTTCAAAAAAATTCCAACATTTAATTCATCAATTTTAAAAAAAATATTTACTTATTCCATGATATAATATATGATATATTTACATTTAAGATAAATGAATTTATTTATAGTGTCATATGTTCGGTTACTATTCTATTAGTGAAATTACTATTTATAATAGTCTTGTATCTATTCATAAGGACAAGTTACTATTCCATCAGTATAAATTCCTTAATTTCTATAAATATCAATTATTTCATTATAAATTTATAAATAATTTAAATATTTAATTCCATAATGAAAAAAAATTATTTTATATGTACCTGGGTTGTTATAGATCGTACGTTCTAATTTCACATCCTTCTGTGGATGACAAGCTATACTAAAAAGCACTTTAGTTCCCAATTCCATCTAAAAACCTTACTCAATGCATAATGTAAAATGTTGATCACAGTCTGAATTTGTACACTGAGTTACCCCATGCAAATGTACTATCTCCCAAACAAACAAGGCACCCAAATGGTCAATGATGAGTATCTCTCTTATCAAAAAGAAATGTACAACATATTTAACTGATCTAAAATCACTCATATTGAATCATTATTTTGAGGAATACTAAAAATTCACACAAAAAAATTATGGTAACACCATTCAACTTCCATTAAAAAATATAAAAGGGATATAAAAATCCAGCATGTTTTTGATTCTCAACCTTCACCAACTGACAAGTGTAGCATAGTTTCACAAAAACATGAAAACAATTTTTTCATTCTCAAACACCAACACTATATCCAAAGATCATTGTACATTTTGTTCAAACCAGGGTGCACCATAAAATATGAGGAATGAAAATTGTGCATCGGTTCTTCATGCATAGATGTAGGCACTATAAGATAACTATGAATGTGAAAATCCTCATCCTCATCAATAGTCCAATCTAAATGTGGCTCCCCATCATCAAAATTGTCTCTCAAATTTAGAAACATGAAATCCTATTAAAAACTCATATTAACATGGTTAAAAAGAATGGGATCCATATATAAGTAGATGAGTGTCATCAACTAATGCTTCTCTGAGACACCTATATGCATCTCTACAGAAAAGGCATCATCCTCCACTCAGTACTCAATTCCTAAACTTCATGAGTCTGTATCTTATGACTCAATGCATCTAATCTTTTTTACCTTCCCTAGTTTATAAGATAGATCATTCAACATACTTCGTGTACTCATCCCATCACTTTAATTGAAGATTCACATCGCGTAGGAAAAATATGTAGTTATGAGTATTATGATTATTATAAATGATAAACCTCTCACATAAAAGATAGTTCCATAAGAACATTAAGGCTAAAACCACTATGAATAACTAGAGATAATTTTTAGAATATCTCCATTCATGTGACCTCAAATTCCTCCATCTATATACCATGAATTGGTCTCTCTTCGATAGCACTACCCAAAGACCAATCATAGATGTATCACAAAACAAAGTACACACCTTTCCCCAATTAGGTAAGTTCAATGTTGGTACAGTCATCAAACATTTCATAAAATCCAAAAAATAATTCACCAATGATTATGCCAATAAAAAATTATATCCTTGATTTTTAATACTAAAATTATTACTTCAAAGTGAGAAAGTATTTGATGAACCTTTTATAATAACCCACAAAACCCAAGAAACTTCAGTAACACCCAGATATTTTGTGAAATATATTTTTTAAAAATTAAATGTAATATTTTTGATATTTTTCATTTCATGTAACACTATATTCTTCATGTATTATATTAAATACTGAGAATATATTGTGTACAATGAAACACCGAGTTTAGCTTCTGTTATAAGAAACAATGATTGTGTGCATGATACGTGACACTATGCTTCAGTGAACCATGAAATAATATTATTTTAAATATGAAAATTATACAATATTCATTAAATAAGATGGTATGAATAATATAAAATAATTTATGATATATACATATAAATTCTCTAGTCAATATAAATTTATTTAAATATTATTATTAAACAATCAATCAATTTTTAAAGTAGTAATTATATTCTTAAAAATATATGTATTCATTAAAAATGAGGTTTAATTATTTTTAGAATAAATTATTATAATTAGTTTATCAATATTTTAGAAATTAAATTTATGAGATGAAAATAATTTTTTAAATAACCAAATCGAAATTAACTTATTGTGAAATTTTGGTATTTTTCAAAAAATGTTGATTTTCAATGAATAGTGAAAAATAATGATTTTTCTAAAACTATAACTTATTTTCAATAAATTATTTAATTTAAATTCATAGTAATATTTTAATTTATAATAATTATTATTTATTTATATTTAATCCACTTAATAACTTTTTAATTAACATTATATTATCTTTTAGTATAAGTTTATTTTGTGGGTTTAAAAAGGGGGTTTTCTGAAAACTATTTAAAGTGCATAAATTTTTGTAATTTTAATTAATTAAAATTATCTATAATGATTATTTTATTAAGTGAAATTTACATATTATATATCAATAATTTATAATTAACATTTATTCAATGATTATTATTAGCAATTTTATTAATATAAACTCATCTGGTGCTAGAAAATTACACTTCTTGAAAACCCACTTTTTCATTGCTTCTGTAGTGTTTATTTTAAATTTAATTTTTGAAATTTTAAAAAATTTATTTTAAATAATAATTTCAAATTTTTTAATAATCATGTCAAAATTATCTTATGTCTAAATTTTCATACATTTTTGAAATGTTTTATTTTTTGATAAATAGTAAAAAATACAAAATTCAAATTGAAAATTTCCTTTTCATTTAATTAATTTATAAAGTTAAATTATATTTTAAATTAGTTTTAAGTTACAATAAGATAAAATATAGATCAATTATTCCTATTTAGTTAATTGGAATCAATTTCATTTTGAGTTTCAATATAAACATTTGTAATCATTTGGACATTTTCTCCTTAAAAAACATGTATTCTCATCACGTCTGCATGATTAATTTTAAATTAATGTTTACCAGTTATGTAAATGGAAATAGGAAAAATGGATTCAATGTTTATAATAATAATAATTTATGATATATAATAATTTAATATTATTTTTTTACCATAATTAATCATAAAAGTAAAAAAAATTAATTACTATGGAAAAGGTTAAAACGGTTTTAACTGGGTGTCAAACTAAAATTATATGGTTAAAAAATTACCAAAAACTTTTCCAAAACCATTATTACTGACATATTATGACCTTAAAACTTATATTTATGATAATATTTCATTTATGTAGTTTTTATACATGAAAAAATTGTCGGTGGAATTCATTCCTTCAAAACATTACAAGTATGCCACCCACCTCACTTATAAATGGACACCCCATATCCTTTCTAATTTATACATTAAAACTAATTTTTTCTACCCAAAACATTATAAATTAATTATTAAATAATCTCATATCATTATAGAATCCCTATTTTTTTCATAAATCCAACCAAGTAAGTCTTTTGGTGTAAATCTAGGGAGGATACCCGAAGAAGAGACAACATTCACCAACACATGTTTTTCTTTTATATCTTTCACCTCCTCCTTCAATTATTTTTATAACTTGGTGATATGATGAAAAAAAATTTATCCACATATAGATATGTTTTTATTTTAGGTTAATTACCTACAAATATAACCAATTTCATCAAATGTGTTACAAAATCATCATTCATGTGTACGATGGACTACCGCATCACGAACCGATGTCATTTCTTTTTCCATTACCACATATAAAGCTTAGAAAAAATTATGGATTAAATGTTTATATATGATATATATAATATTATTATTCTTATATAATTTTTATATCTCACATACCTTCATTATTTCTAATTTTTCGGAATATGATAACGTTGCTTGTTTTTTATGGCAGACTACCGCCTCATGAAGCGATGTGATTCATTCACATTTTACATGGAAGGTATTAATGATGATTTTAATAAAAATATATGATATATATTCGATTAAATGGGTTATTTAATATTAATAATTCATTTAAATATCTTTCTTTAAATCCAAAAAGAAAATGGAATCATCATTCATGTGTATGTAAAACATATTATCTCAATGAAAGTTGTATTTGATTTTCAATGTCTATATTTTATTGATTAGTATAAATACATATATACTGAATATATAAAGTATTTAAATAATGGTTTCAATTATGTATATTATGAGATAATGATTAATATAATGTGACCAAAAATAGTAAATAAAAACATATATGAAAACAAAGACGTTATTACCCAAAATGTAACTTTTACATGAAAATGTTAATAAACAGGTAACAGAAATGAATAATTAAATCATATATGGTATGATATATATAAATAGTGTTATTTAATAGTTGTATAATAAACTTATATTTGCTAAACTGAAGGTTTAAACATGTATAAAGTAATACATAACTTACTGTAAGGGATTTCAAGTCTCTCTTTTATTTCTAAGAGACATATGAAAACTCATCACTTGTTTATTTTTTAGGGTTTATATAATACATATTCGATATATTATATTATGAATAGAATTGTTTTATTTATATTTAATATTTAATTTTATGTTATGATTTAATATAGATTATGATTCAAAATAATAATAAAGTGGTAAGGGATAATTCTCTCAATTTTCATTCTTTGATACATATGTTATGTTATTCACCAATAGTATTTCATGTGGTTTATATAAAGACCATTTTACATGTAATATCATGAAATTAATAATCATCGTGGTATTTTATGTCTCATTTAATGGTATTCCTTCAAGGGGATTATGTTTCAATGTTACCAAAGTGGTAAATATTTTAATTTTACCACCAAATCATTTATCCAGATTGTTTATGACCATGTTTCTAATGACATAATATTATGATCCATGTCCCATGAAACACATGTCTTTTATTTTAATCTGGTTATTTCAAGAGACTATACGATTTCCTTTAATTTTTTACTTTCTATGTACCCAAGAGTTCAAAAAAATGATTTTAAGAAAATTTTATTTATTTTTATTTTCGGTCAAAAATCAATTCCCTTATAAAACCATGTTTTATAAAAATGATTTGATTTTTTTTCTTATATTTCTATTATTTTTAAAATAAATTTCAACCCATCTTTTACTTTTTACAAAATTCATTTTAAATGAATCGTCGCATCTTTTTATAAATAATGTCCATTTTTCTTTTACTAAAAAATGTGATTCAAGTATTTATTCTAACTTTTACTGCATGAATTGAAATTATTATTATCATGACCATTGTTTTTTGAGAGGATTAATTTATTTTTTTCAAAGTTATTTTGAATGAAAAATATTTTCAAAAATATTTTTTTGTTTTAAAATGTGTTTTTCATAGTATAAAGGATATTTTCCTCTGGAAAAGTTTTAAATTATTTTTAATGATTCCTTTATATGTTTTAATTGATATTTTAAATAAAAAAGATTTATTAAATGTTTATTAATTTTTAGTTTCTAAAATTTATTTTAAAATAATATTTATTTTCATCAAGAAATATTCCAAGTGTTTTTTATTTCAAAATACTTCTCCATCTAAGATTACATCTTTTGATGTTACTTATGATTTAATGGGGTTATGATCCAAGTATACCATTCTTATTTTTCCTCTGAATGGTTTATGTTTATTATAAAATAGTGTTTATGAAACATGTTTCCCATCTATGGGTTATAACATGATAAAATTCTTTTGAACACCACTTCTTTTTTAAAGGTCATGTTATAAGAAAGTGATTAAATGACTATGAAAACTATTTCTTTTCCATAGGTTATGTAATAAAAAAATGTTTATTAAACCATTTTATTTCCTGAGTAATGATATAATGAATGTTCTATATCCTTTTGGCACATATACATATGATTTCAATTATCTGATAAGGGGGACCTATATCTCACTACAATGTGTTGGGTAAACATGGATAAATCCTGAGTAAATATGTTACGCCTAAACATGATTACATGTTTAAAATGTTATACATGAACCCAATTAAATTTTTAGAAGTTATATGTGCACCTAATTAAATGTTTACAGTGTTATACATGGACTTTTATTTCATGTTCATAATGTTATGGATGGACCTAGTTTCTTTTCTATAAGTTTATGAAAGGGATTGATTTCATATACTTAACATAATGAGTGATCATATTTCTATTTACACATATTCAGAATTCTATAAGAGGATTTTTATGCCATAAATATATTTATTATTTTTATTTTACCCTCTCGTGGATCATGTTTTTTATTTCCTTATGATTTATCTCTTATGAACTAATAATCTTAATGAAACGACTAATGATAATGATCTTTGATATGAAGGTTATGTTATTAAAATGTTATAATCATGTTCTAATACCCTTATGCTCATGTTATGATTATGTATCTACATTGTTTACCCCTGATGATCATTTGATCTCACTCATTCTTAGGGCTCCTTTCCCCATGTGATGAAATATTTTTTATGTAGGAGTAGTAAAGGGAAAGAACTTTTTGGGTGACATTAAAGATATTCTGTGAATTAAGAATATTGTGTTCCATGTTTCCATAGAAACTACAATATTATGGTCTTCATAAACATGATTTTTTATTTTAATTAATATTCATATAAAAAGATGTAATATCTATATAGGTGAAGCATGTGTTTCTATATTTAGTATCAAAGTAAAGGATTAGTTATCCTATAAAGACTAGGATTGAAATGTATTATTGATATTCCTAGGGATATTTTTAATGATATATTTAGGGATGCCTTTAAGGATTTTAGGATAAATATTAGGATGAGTTAAAGAATAGGAAATTGTCCTGTAATTTAAGTAAATGATAGATAATATTATTTTAATGAAATGATATACCAGTTTGGATTCTATAAATGGAAATCACTATAAATAATAGGTACCTAGGTTTAATAACTCCAAAATGGAACATAGATATAGACTCAATCATCACCTGGTGCATGACAATGGGCCTTGATTTATACATGGTTTGACACTACTAGGGGATATGCTTTGGAAATACATAAATTCTTTATGAACTATATTGAATGATTTAAATGGATGATGAATACAAATTACCATCATGTTCATCGAGTGTTCATATAGTAAAGACTATAAAAAATAAGATACAGTTTTGTATATATCATGAATGTGGGAAGAATAACTCAAGGTAATGTCTTAGAGGGATGATAAGGTGTTTTGGTGTTGAAAGGTGGGACATGAAGAAAGTAAATGCAATGGAAAAATGAAATGATCAGTAAACACAGTGGATAAGAATATTGGTCTCTCTAAGGTAGAAATGATGGTTAAATTTATAAAATGTGTAAAGTGTGGGAATTATGAAAATCGATGTACTAGAGGAAAATGTAATAAGGAATCAACAAGGTTGTATGAGTAATGGTTAAATTTTTCATAGTGATGAGAGCACAAATACCATATGAAAGGAATTACTGTTAAGGAATGAGAGGAAAATCTTGGTTAATGATGTGTGAAAAAAATTGAATGAATATTGTATTTATGTATTAGGATTAAAAGAAGTATATTTTTTACAGTGGAATTTTAGTTATTAGATTCATGAAACATAAATGAATTGTTCCATAGTATTTTTTTGTTAATGAATTTCAATAATGTGTTAAATAGTAATTATAGACTAAAAAATATATTTAATGGAAAGGAAATATTTAGATTACCCTTATTGTGTTTTGGAGGTTTCAAAATGGTGTTTATTTTAGATAAAGAGATGTTTGATAAGGATAATTTAAATTGGATAGTAGTGATGACCTCATAACTGATAAAGGATTATTTGAAAAAGTGGTTTGTGCTATCATTTTTATAGTTTGAAAAATTATTGGATGTGTAGAATATGTTCAATAATTTATTTTTTTATTAAATTAATGATAAATCATAAATATTTTCATTGAGAAATAATGGTAATTGTGGTTATTATCAGCATTTTGGAAAATATAAGTCCAAGGTATTCACATATTTAGTATGTTACCAATATTAGTTTATTAAAGAAATTTGGATGATTAATGTTAAGTTGATTTTGATAAATTTAATGACCTTTATAAATTTTGAATTTTGAAAGGGTTATAAGGTTCAATATTTATGGATTGGTCTAAGTTTATCTATAGGTTAGGTTTCAGATATTAATGTATTACTTTACAATATGAAGATTTATCCATATTGGATAACCCATGTTAACACTTTTTTAAACTAAATAAAGATATAATAAATTATCATTCTATTTATGAATATTATGATCTCTCAGTGCTTCAAGAATAATAGATTTGATTTTATATATTGGAGTAAAATAGTAAGTGGGAATTGATCAATGGAAAACTAATGGATGATATTGTTCTTATATAATTTAATTAAATCAAGAAAGTATATCTACTCCTGAAAATTCATCAAATTTAGTAAAATGGTATTGAAATTCAATGTTGTCATATTATTATCATTTTTTATGATATCAATAACCTTTTTAATAACTATTTTGTTTATGTCTTGGGGGTTGTAAAATTTATATGGATCACCCACATTTTTTAGATCAATATTCTTTAAAAGTCTCCATCATTATTTGGGTGTTATTTTTCTCTTCTATATCAATGTTTTCACTTTCCTACAATGTTCTCATATATAGAAACCTAGCATATTTTATTCTATATGAATTTATCACATCTATTTTTATTTTTAAAGATATTTTTTATTAACCATTTTTATGATATGAGTTTCTATGAATGAGTTTTAAAATTTAAAACCTTTAATAACCAAAATGAATTTCGAGGATGAAATTAATTTCGTGGGGAAAATAAAACACTCTGAGATGTTGTGAAATATTTTTTTTAAATAAATTTAATCATTTTTATATTTCAAAACTACATAACAAATTAATTGTTTCTTCCATTACATGAAATACTAAGTATATATTGTTTTATCTGAATAACCAAAATTATCTTGAATTACACAAAACAATGACAGCGTTCATTACACACAACACCAAACTTTAGAAAACCAAAAAATAATAATATTTTAAATATTAAAATCATAACGTATATGTTAAATAACTGGGAATGAATAGAATAACATAATTTTTTTTAAATATACATATAAATTTCATACTCTATGAATTTATTTATAATTTCTTAGTAAATAATCAATCATTTTTTAGTAATGTAATTGTATTCTTTAAAAATAAGCTTTCTTAAAAAATGATTTTTGTTTCATTTTATGTGAAAATACTATTGGTAATTTATAGAGAATTTATATTCAAAATTAAATTATGTTAAAATGATGGAATTTTTCAAAAAATGTTTATTTTTCACTTAATAGTGAAAAATGCTAAATTTTTGTAAAATTATCACTTATTATAAATATAAAAATTAATTTAATTTTTAAATTCCGTTTTAAATTAAAACTAGTATTCTTTACTCATATTTAATCAACTTAATTAATTTTGAATCAAATTTATATTGTATTTTATAATAAATTATTTTTGTATTGTAATGAATATTCATATAAAAAGATGTAATATCCATGTATGTGAAGCCTGGGTTTCTATAGTTAGTATCAAAGGAAATGTTTTGTTATACTATAAAGACTAGGATGTAAATGTATTAGTGAGATTACTAGGGATATTTGTAATGATATATAAAGTGATGTCTTTAAGGATTTAAGGATAAATATCTAGATGATTCAAAGAATAATAAATTTTCCTGTAATTTTAGTAAATGTTAGAGAATGTTATTTTAATGAAATTATATAACTGTCTGGATTCTATAAGTGGGCCTCACTATAGAGAATAGGTACCTAGGTTTAATAACTCCAAAATGGCACATAGATATAGACTCAATCATCACCTGGTGCATGAAAATGGGCCTTGATTTACACATGGTTTGACACTACCGGGGGATATGCTTTGAAAATACATAAAGTCTTTATGAAATATATTAAATTATTTAAATGGATGATGAATACAAATGGCCACTGTGTTCACCGAGTGTTCACATAGTGAAGACTATAAAAAAAATAAGATGCAGTTTTGTATATGTCATGAATGTGGGAAGAAGTACTCAAAGTAATGTCTTAGAGGGATGATAAGATGTTTTGGTGTTGAAAGGTGGGACATGAAGAAAGTAAATGCGATGGAAAAATGAAATGATTATTAAACTCAATGGATAAGAATAATGGTATCTCTATGATAAAATTGATGGTTAAATTTATAAAATGTAGAAAGTATGGGAATTAATAAAATCGATGTACTAGAGGAAAATGTAATGAGAAATCAACAAGGTTGTATGAGTAATGGTTAAATTTTTCATAGTGATGAGAGCATAAATGAAATATGAAAGGAATTACTATTAAGGAATTATAGGAAAATCCTGGTTAATGATGTGTGAAAAAAATTGAATGAATAATGTATTTATGTATTAGGATTCAAAGAATTATATTTTTGATAATGGAATTTTGGTTATTAGATTCATGAAACATCAATGAATTATTCCATAGTATTTTTTTGTTAATTAATTTCAATAATGTGTTATATAGTAATTATATACTAAAAAAATTATTTAATGGAAAAAAATATTTATATTACCCTTATTATGTTTTTGAGGTTTAAAAATGGTGTTTAGTTTAGATAAAGAGATGTTTGATAAGGATAATTTAAATTGGATAGTAGTGATGACCTCAGAACTGATAAAGGATTATTTGAAAACATGGTTTATGGTATAATTTTTATAGTTTGTAAAATTATTTGATGTGTAGAATATTTTCAATAATTTATTTTTTTATTAAAGTAATGATTAAGCATAAATGTTTTCATCGAGAAATAATGGTAATTCTGGTTATTATCATGATTTTGGAAAATATAAGTCCAAGGTATTCACATATTTATCATGTTACCAATATGAGTTTATTAATGAAATTTGGATGATTAATGTTAATTTGATTTTGATAAATTTAGTGACCTTTATAAATTTTGAATTTTGAAAGGGTTATAAGGTTCAATATTTATGGATTGGTATAATTTGATCTATAGGTGAGGTTTCAGATAATAATGTATTACTTTACAAAATGAAGATTTATCCATATTGGATAACCCATGTTAATACTTTTTTAAACTAAATAAAGATATAATAAATTATCATTCTATTTATGAATCTTATGATCTGTCAGTGCTTCAAGAATAATATATTTGATTTTATATATTAGAGTAAAATACTAATTGGGAATTGATAAATGGAAAACTAATGGATGATATTGTTCTTATATAATTTAATGAAACCAAGAAAGTATATCTACTCCTGAAAATTCATCAAATTTAGTAAAATTATATTGAAATATAATATTGTCATATTATTATCATTTTTTATGACATCAATAACCTTTTTAATGCCTATTTTTTTATGTCTTGGTGGTTGTAAAATTTATATGGAGCACCCACATTTTTTAGATCAATATTCTTTAAAAGTATCCATCATTATATGGGTGTTATTTTTCTCTTCTATATCAATTTTTTCACTTGCCTATAATTTTCTCATATCTAGAAACCTATCATATCTTATTCTATATGAATTTATTTGTTCCATTTTTCTTTTTAAAGATTCTCTTTTATTAACCATTTTTTTTATATGAGTTTCTATGAATGAGTTTTCAAATTTAAAACCATTGATAACCAAAATGAATTTCGAGGATAAAATTACTTTAGGGGGGTAAATAAAACACCCCAAGATGTTGTGAAATATTTTTTTAAATAAATTTAATCATTTTTATATTTTTACACTACATAAAACATTAATTGTTTCTTCCATTAAATGAAATACTAAGTATATATTGTTTTATCTGAATGGCCAAAATTATCTTAAATTACACGAAACAATGACAGCGTTCATTACACATGGCACCAAGCTTTAGAAAACCACAACATAGTAATATTCTAAATATAAAAATCATAACGTATATGTTATATAGTTGGGTATGAATAGTATAACATAGTTTTTTAAATATATATATAAATTTCATACTCTAGAAATTTATTTATAATTTCTTAGTAAATAATCAATCAATTTTTAGTAATGTAATTGTATTCTTTAAAAATAAGTTTTCTTAAAAAATTATTTTTGTTTCATTTTATGTGAAAATATTATAGGTAATTTATAGATAATTTATATTCGAAATTAACTAATGGTAAAAGGATGGAATTTTTCAAAAAATGTTTATTTTTCATTGAATAATGAAAAATACTAAATTTTTGTAAAATTATCACTTATTATAAATATAATAATTAATTAAAATTTAAAATTATGTTTTAAATTAAAATTAATATTCTTTAATCATATTTAATCAACTTAATTACTTCTGAATCAACTTTATATTGTATTTTATAATAACTTTTTTTTGTATTGTAATGAATATTCATATAAAATGATGTAATATCCATGTATGTGAAGACTGGTTTCTGTAGTTAGTATCAAAGTAAAGGCTTATTTATCCTATGAAAACTAGGATGGAAATGTATTAGTGAGATTCCTAGGGATATTTGTAATGATATATTAAGGGATGTCTTTAAGGATTTAAGGATAAATATCTGGATGAGTCAAAGAATAGGAAATTGTCCTATAATTTTAGTAAATGATAGAGAATGTTATTTTAATGAAATTATATACCTATTTGGATTTTATAAGTGGACATCACTATAGAAAATAGTTACCAAGGTTTAATAACTCCAAAAGGGAACATATATGTAGACACAATCATCACCTAGAGCATGATTTACACATGGTTTGACACTATCAGAGGATATGCTTTGGAAATACATAAAGTCTTTATGAACAATATTGAATGATTTAAATGGATGGTTAATAAAAATAATCATCATGTTCACCTAGTGTTCACATAGTGAAGACTATAAATAAAATAAGATGTGTTTTTGTATATTTCATGAACGTGGGAATAAGTACTCAAGGTAATGTATTAGACAGATGAAAATATTTTTTGGTGTTGAAAGGTGGGACATGAAGAAATTAAATTCAATGGAAAAAAGAAATGATCAGTAAACACAATGGATAAGAATAATGGTCTCTCTAATGTAAAATTGATGGTTAAATTTATAAAATGTGGAAAGTATGGGAATTCTAAAAATCGATGTACTAGAGGAAAATGTAGTGAGGAATCAACAAGGTTGTATGAGTAATGGTTGAATTTTTCATAGTGATGAGAGCACAAATGAAATATGAAAGGAATTACTATTAAAGAATCAGACGAAAATCCTAGTAAATGATGTGTGAAAAAATTGAATGAATAATGTATTTATGTTGTAGGATTCAAAGAATTCTATTTCTGGCAGTATAATTTTGGTTATTAGATTCATGAAACATCAATGAATTGTTCCATAGTAGTTTTTTGTTAATGAATTTCAATAATGTGTTAAATAGTAATTATAGACTAAAAAACTTATTTAATGGAATGGAAATATTTAGATTACCCTTATTGTGTTTTGGAGTTTTAAAAATGGTGTTTAGTTTATATAAAGAGATGTTTGATAAGGATAATTTAAATTGGATAGTAGTGATGACCTTAGAACTGATAAAGGATTATTCTAAAAAGTGGTTTATGCTATCATTTTTGTAGTTTGAAAAATTATTGGATGTGTAGAATATGTCCAATAATTTTTTTATTTTATTAAAGTAATGATGAAGCATAAATTTTTTCATTGAGAAATAATGGTAATTTTGGTTATTATCATGATTTGGAAAATATAAGGCCAAGGTATTCACATATTTAGCATGTTACAAATATGAGTTTATTAATGAAATTTGTATGATTAATGTTAAGTTGATTTTTATAAATTTAGTGACCTTTATAAATTTTGAATTTTGGAAGGGTTATAAGGTTCAATATTTATGGATTGTTCTAAGTTGATCTATAGGTGAGGTTTCAGATATTAATGTATTACTTTATAATATAAAGATTTATCTATATCGGATAACCCATGTTAACACTTTTTTAAACTAAATAAAGATATAATAAATTATCATTCTATTTATGAATCTTATGATCTGTTAGTGCTTTAAGAATAATAGATTTGATTTTATATATTGGAGTAAAATATTAATTGGGAATTGATCAATGGACAACTAATGGATGATATTTTTCTTATATAATTTAATGAAATTAAGAAAGTATATCTACTCCTGAAAATTCATCAAATTTAGTAGAATGATATTGAAATATAATCGTGTCATATTATTATCATTTTTTATGAAATCAATAACCTTTTTAATTCCTATTTTCTTTATGTATTGGTGGTTGTAAAATTTATATAGATCACCCACATTTTTTAGATCAACATTATTTAAAAGTATCTACCAATATTTGGGTGTTATTTTTCTCTTCTATATCAATGTTTCCACCTACCTATAATGTTCTCATTTCTAAAAACCTAGAATATCTTATTATCTATGATTTTATCACATCCATTTTTATTTTTAAATATGTTGTTTTATTAACCATTTTTATGATATGAGTTTCTATGAATGAGTTTTCAAATTTAAAACCTTTGATAACCAAAATGAATTTTGATGATGAAATTACTTTCAGGGGTAAATAAAACACCCCGTGATGTTGTGAAATATTTTTTTAAATAAATTTAATCATTTTTTTTATTTTTACACTATATAAAACATTAATTGTTTCTTACATTACATGAAATACTAATTATATTTTGTTTTATCTGAATGACCAAAATTATCTTGAATTACACGAAACAATGACAGCGTTCATTACACATGGCACCAAGATTTAGAAAACCACAAAATAGTAATATTTTAAATATTAAAATCATAACTTATATGTTAAATATCTAGTTATGAATAGTATAACATAATTTTTTTAAATATACGAATAAATTTTGTACTCTAGAAATTTATTTATAATTTATTAGTAAATAATCAATCATTTTTTGTAATGTAATTATATTCTTTAAAAATAAGTTTTCTTAAAAAATTATTTTTGTTTCATTTTATGTGAAAATATTATAGGTAGTTTATATAGCATTTATATTCAAAATTAACTTATGGTAAAACGATGGAATTTTTTAGAAAATGTTTATTTTTCATTGAATAGTGAAAAATACTAAATTTTTTGTAAAATTATCACTTATTATAAATATAATAATTAATTTAAATTTAAATTACATTTTAAATTAAAATTAGTATTATTTACTCATATTTAATCAACTTAATTACTTTTGAATCAAATTTATATTGTATTTTATAATAACTTATTTTTGTAATGTAATGAATATTCATATAAAAAGATGTAATATCCATGTATGTGAAGCCTGGGTTTCTATAGTTAGTATCAAAGGAAATGTTTAATTATCCTATGAAAACTAGTATGTAAATGTATTAGTGAGATTTCTAGGGATATTTGTAATGATATATTAAGGTATGTCTTTAAGGATTTAAGGATAAATATATGGATGAGTTGAAGAATACGAAATTGTCCTGTAATTTTAGTAAATGATAGAGAATGTTATTTTAATGAAATTATATACTTGTTTGGATTCTATAAGTGGACATCACTATAGAAAATAAGTACCAAGGTATAATAACTCCAAAAGGGCACATAGATATAGACTCAATCATCACCTGGTGCATGATAATGGGCCTTGATTTACACATGGTTTGACACTACCGGGGGATATGCTTTAGAAATACATAAAGTCTTTATGAACTATATTGAATGATTTAAATGGATGATGAATACAAATGACCATCATGTTCACCGAGTGTTCACATAGTGAAGACTATAAAAAAATAAGATGGAGTTTTTTATATGTCATGAATGTGGGAAGAAGTACTCAAGGTAATGTCTTAAAGGGATGATAAGATGTTTTGGTGTTGAAAGGTGGGACATGAAGAAAGTAAATGAAACGGAAAAATGAAATGGTCAGTAAACACAATGGATAAGAATAATGGTCTCTCCAAGGTAAAATTGATGGTTAAATTTATAAAATGTGGAAGGTATGGGAACTAAAAAAATCGATGTACTAGAGGAAAATGTAATTATGAATCAACAAGGTTGTACGAGTAATGGTTAAATTTTTCATAGTCATGAGAGCACAAATGAAATATGAAAGGAATTACTATTAAGGAATGAGAGGAAAATCCTGGTTAATGATGTGTGAAAAAAATTGAATGAATAATGTATTTATGTATTAGGATTCAAATAATTATATATTTGACAGTACAATTTTGGTTATTAGATTCATGAAACATCAATGAATTGTTTCATATTAGTTTTTTGTTAATGAATTTCAATAATGTGTTAAATAGTAATTATAGAATAAAAAAATTATTTAATGGAAAGGAAATATTTAGATTACCCTTATTGTGTTTTGGAGGTTTAAAAGTGGTTTTTAGTTTAGATAAATAGATGTTTGATAAGGATAATTTAAATTGGATAGTAGTGATGACCTCAGAACGGATAAAGGATTATTTGAAAAAGTGGTCCATACTATCATTTTTATAGTTTGAAAAATTATTGGATATGTAGAATATGTTCAATAATTTATTTATTTTATTAAATTAATGATGAATCATAAATGTTTTCATCGAGAAATAATGTTAATTCTAGTTATTATCATGTTTTTGGAAAATATAATGCCAAGTTATTCACATATTTAGTATGTTACCAATATTATTTTATTAATGAAATTTGGATGATTAATGTTAATTTGATTTTGATAAATTTAGTGACCTTTATAAATTTTGATTTTTGGAAGGGTTATAAGGTTCAATATTTATGGATTGGTCTATGTTTATCTATATGTGAGGTTTCAGATATTAATGTATTACTTTACAATATGAAGATTTATCCATATTGGATAACCCATGTTAGCACTTTTTTAACCTAAATAATGATATAATAAATTATCATTCAATTTATGAATCTTATGATCTGTCAGTGCTTCAATAATAATTTATTTGATTCTATATATTGGTGTAAAATATTAATTGGGAATTTATCAATGGATAACTAATGGATGATATTTTTCTTATATAAATTAATGAAATCAAGAAATTATATATACTCCTAAAAATTCTTCAAATTTAGTAAAATGATATTGAAATATATTTTTGTCATATTATTATCATTTTTTATGATATCAATAACCTTTTTAATGCCTCTTTTGATTATGTCTTGGTGGTTGTAAAATTTATATGGATCACCCACATTTTTGAGATCAATGTTATTTACAAGTCTCCATCGTTATTTGGGTGTTATTTTTCTCTCCTATATCAATGTTTTCACTTTCCTATAATATTCTCATATCTAGAAACCTAGCATATCTTATTCTATATGAATTTATCACATCCATTTTTCTTTTTAAAGATGTTGTTTTATTAACCATTTTTATGATATGAGTTTCTATGACTGAGTTTTCAAATTTAAAACCTTTAATAACCAAAATGAATTTCAAGGATGAAATTACTTTCGGGGGGTAAATAAAACACCCCAGGATGTTGTGAAATATTTTTTTAAATAAATTTAATCATTTTTATATTTTTAAACTACATAAAACATTAATTTTTTCTTCCATTACATGCAATAGTATGTATATATTGTTTTATCTGAATGACCAAAATTATCTTGAATTACACGAAACACTAACAGCGTTCATTTCACACGGCACCGAGATTTAGCAAACCACAAAATACTAATATTCTAAATATTAAAATCATAAAAAATATTATAGATAGGTGGGTATGAATAATAATACATAATTTTTTTAAATATACATATAAATTTCATACTCTAGAAATTTATTAATAATTTATTAGTAAATAATCAATCTTTTTTTAGTAATGTAATTGTATTCTTTAAAAATAAGTTTTCTTCAAAAATTATTTTTATTTTATTTTATGTGAAAATAATATCGGTAATTTATAGAGAATTTATATTCAAAATTAACTTATGGTAAAATGATGGAATTTTTCAAAAAAATGTTTATTTTTTATTAAATAGTGAAAAATACTAATTGTTTTGTAAAATTATCACTTATTATAAATATAATTTAAATTTAAATTTTAAATTACATTTAAAATAAAATTAATATTATTTACTCATATTTAATCAACTTAATTACTTTTGAATCAACTTTATGTTATATTTTATAATAACTTATTTTTTTATTGTAATGAATATTAATATAAAAAGATGTAATATCCATGTATGTGAAGCCTGGGTTTCTATAGTTGGTATCAAAGGAAAGGTTTAGTTTTCCTATGAAAACTAAGATGGAAATGTATTAGTGATATTCCTAGGGATATTTGTAATGATATATTAAGGGATGTCTTTACGTATTTAAGGATAAATATCTGGATGAGTTAAAGAATAGGAAATTTTCCTGTAATTTTAGTAAATGATGGAGAATGTTATTTTAAAGAAATTATATACCTGTTTGGATTCTATAAGTGGACATCACTATAGAAAATAAGTACCAGGGTTTAATAACTCCCAAAAGGTGTATAGATCTAGAATCAACCATCACCTGGTGCATGACAATGGGCCCTGATTTACACATGGTTTGACACTATCATAGGGTATTAATTAAAAATACATAAATTATTTATGAACCATATTGAATGATTTAAATGGATGATGAATACAAATGAACATCGAGTTCACTGAGTGTTCACATAGTGGAGACTATATGAAAAATAAGATGCAGTTTTGTATATGTCATGAATTTGGGAATAAGTACTCAAGGTAATGTCTTAGAGGTATGATTATATGTTTTGGTGTTGAAAGGTGGGATATTAAGCAAGTAAATGCAATAAAAAATGAAATGATCTATTAACACAATGGATGAAAATAATGGTCTCTCTAATGTAAAATTGATGGATAAAATTATAAAAGTTGGAAAGTATGGGAATTATGAAAATTGATGTACTAGAGGAAAATGTAATGAGGAATTAGAAAATTTGTACGAGTAATGGTTAAATTTTTCATAATAATGAGATCACAAATGAAAAATGAAGGAAATTAGTGTCAAGGAATGAGTGGAAAATCCTGGTTAATGATGTATGAAAAAAATTGAATGAATAATGTATTTATGTATTAGGATTCAAAGAATTATATTTTTTTCAGTGGAATTTTGGTTATTAGATTCATGAAACATCAATTAATTGTTCCATAGAAGTTTTTTATTAATGAATTTAAATAATGAGATAAATAGTAATTATAGTCTAAAAATTATTTAATGGAAAGGTAATATTTAGATTACCCTTATTGTGTTCTGGAGGTTGAGAAAATGGGGTTTAGTTCAGATAAAGAGATGTTTTGTAAAGATAATTTAAATTGGATAGTAGTGATTACCTCGAAACTAATAAAGGATTATTTTACAAAGTGATTTATTATATCATTTTTAGAGTTTGAAACATTATTAGATCTATGGAATGTGTTCAATAATTTATTTTTTTATTAAAGTAATGATGAATCATATATGTTTTCTTCAAGAAATAATGGAAATTTTGGTTATTATCAAGATTTTAGAAAATATATGCCATGGTATTCACATATTTAGCATGTGACCAATAAAAGTTTCTTAATGACATTTGGATGATTAATGTTAAGTTGATTTTGATAAATTTAGTGACCTTTATAAATTTTGAATTTTGTATGGGTTATAAGGTTAAATATTTATGGAGTGGTCTAAGTTGATCTATATATGAGTTTTTAGATATTAATGTTTAATTTACCATATAAATATTTATCCATATTGGATAACCCATGTTAACACTTTTTTTAACTAAATAAAGATATAATAAATTATCATTCTATTTATGGATATTATGATCTTTCAGTGCTACAAGAATAATATATTTGACTTTATATATTAGAGTAAAAGATTAATTGGGAATTGATCAATGGACAACTAATGTATGATGTTGTTCTTATATAATTTAATGAAATCAATAAAGTATATCTACTCCTCAAAATTCATCAAATTTAGTAAAATAATCTTGAAATATAATGTTTTCATATTATCATCATTTTTATGATATCAATAACCTTTTTAATGCCTATTTTGTTTATGTCTTTGTGGTTATTAAATTTATATGGATCACCCACATTTTTGTGATCAATGTTCTTTAACAGTCTCCATCATTATTTGAGTGTTATTTTTCTCTTCTATGTCATTGTTTTCACTTACCTATAATTTTCTTCTATCTAGAAAACTAGAATATGTTATTATATATGAATTTATCACATCCATTTCTCTTATTAAAGATGATGTTTTTTAACCATTATTATGATATGAGTTTCTATGAATGAGTTTTAAAATTTAAAACCTATGATAACCAAGATGAATTTCGAGGATTAAATTCCTTGGGGAGTAAATATTACACCCTGAGATGTTGTGAAATATTTTTAAAATAAATTTAATATTTTTTATATTTTTACACTATATAAAACATTAATTTTTTCTTCCATTACATGCAATACTAAGTATATATTGTTTTATCTAAACTACCAAATTTATCATATATTACACGAAACAAAGATAATGTGCATTACACACGACACCAAGCTTTAGAAAACCAAAAAATAGTAATATTCTAAATATTAAAATCATAACATATATGTTAAATAACTAGGTATGAATATTATAACATAATTGTTTTAAATATACATATAAATTTCAAACCGTAGTAATTTATTTATAAATTCTTATTAAATAATCGATCATTTTTTAGTAATGTAATTGTATTCTTCAAAAATTATTTTTGTTTCATTTTAATTGAAAATATCATAGGTAATTTATAGATCATTTATATTCAAAATTAACTTATGGTTAAACACTGGAATTTTTCAAAAAAATGTTTATTTTTCATGGAATAGTGAAAAATACTGATTTTTTGTAAAATTATCACTTCTTTTAAATATAATAATTAATTTAAATTTAAAATTATGTTTTAAAGTAAAATTAGTATTCTTTAGTCATATTTAATCAACTTAATTGATTTTGTACCAACTTTATATTGTATTTTATAATAACTTTATTTTTGGGTTTAAAAAGTGGGTTTTTTGAAAACTGTTTTAAAATGCCTAAAGTTTTTTAATTTTATTAAAGTAAAATAATCCAAAGTGGGTAAATTTTTAAATGGAATTTTTAGATTATATATAATTTTTTAAAAATTTAATTCATATATGTAATATTAATAGACATGTAGTTAATATAGAATCATATTGTGCTCAAAAAATACAATTCATGAAAACCAACCTTTTTCATTGGGTCTATTGGTTTTTTTTAATTTATTTTTTTAAAAAAATTATAAAATTTACTTGGAATAATAGTGTTCATTTTTGAAATTATAATTTCAAAATTATATTAGGGTTAATATTCGGGAATTTTATGAGGAGTTTTATTTTTTGATGAATAGAGAAAAATACTAAATTTTAATTGAAAACTACCATTTTATTTAATTTATTTAGTAAGATAAGTTATATTTAAATTTTTTAAAGATAAAATAAGATCAATTATACATCCATGAATCTAATTTATGTAGTTTGAATCCATTTCATATTGAATCTTAATACAGAATTTTTATAATGTTTTGAACATTTTCTCTTTAAAAACACATATTCTCGTTGGGTCGATGAGATTAATTTTAAATCAAATTTTACAATTATTAGAATGGAATTATGAAAAATTTATTTCATAATTTTAATCAACATAATTAATATTTTCCAATAAGTTAAACTTAATTTTTTTCCAAAATGAATATTGAAAATAATAAAAATTAATTATCACTATTAAGGAGAACTTATTTTACCCAAGGGTTAAAATAATATTCTAAGGCTAAACGATGACCCAAACATGTAAAATACCAGTTGGGTTTCCATATTTAGACCTTATAACTTATATGATCAAGAATTTTCCATTATTGGATCCTTGTGACATGAACCAAATTTGGGTGGAATTCTTTCATTCAAAATATTACAATTGTGCCCCTCACCTCCCTTGTAAAAGGCCACCCCTTCTCCTCTGTAATTCAAAACTTAAAACGATTTTGGATTTTAAAATAACTACCCAAATAACTTCAAAAAATCCCTAATATAATTATATAATCCTTATTTTGTATAGAAATCCATCCATGGAATGATTTTGGTGTTGACCAAATGAGGATACCCGAAGAAGAGGTTGTATTCATCAAAGAGTGTTTTTGTTTTATTTCTCAATAAAACTCCTTATAATATTATTATAACATTATGATATAATAAACTCATTATCATGCATATAATTTTATGTTTTTCTATTAAGTACTTTACAATGATCCATCTCTAATTTAGTCAAATGGGTTACAAAATCATCATTTATGTGTATGACGTACTAACCCCTCACAAACCAATGTGGTTCAATTTTCCATTAACACGTATAAATGTTGGAATATAAGATAGATTTATTTTTTATTTATATGATACCTAGGATATTATTATTATTTTGAAAGTTGTATATCACATATAACTTTCTGTTTTCCATTTTTTTAGGAATACCATAACCTTGTACGTGTGTGTGGCGGACTACTGTCGCATGAAATGATGTGATTCATTAAATATTTACATAAAAGTTATTAAGGATGAGTTTAAGGATAATATTTTATATAAATTAACTATAAATGATTTTTTAATGGTAATATATCATTAAAATTTCATTCTTTCAACTTGAAATTTAATTTGAATCAACGTTTGTGGATATGTATGACTTACCATTTCTAGGAATAGTGTATTTCATTTTCTATATATATGTTTGATAGATTAATATAAATACATATATTATCAATATATATTATATTCATATCATGGTTATAATTCTGTAGATGATGAAAACATGATCATTTTAATAGGACCAAAAATAAAAATAAAAAAAATACGAAAAACAAAATGGTTATTACCCAAAATGTAACTTTAACATGAATTTGTTAATAAAAGGATAATAAAAAGGCATAAGTATATCATATATTTTATGATATATATAATTTTGGTTCATTAATATATTAATAATAAAGTTATATTTATTATTATGGAGTTTCGAATGTGTATGAAGGAAGATAGTAATTAAGGTAAGAAATTTTTAGTCTCTCTTTTATTTCTGAGAGAATTATGTAAACTTATAACTCATTTATTTTGTGTGGTTTATATAATATTGATTTTAAATTTTATATCATGAATAAAATTATTTTTATAATATTTATTGTTTCATTTTATGTTATTATTTATTATGGATTAGTATTCAAAATATTTCTAAAATGGTATGTAATGTTTGTCTCAATTTGCATGCTTTGAGACATACGTTATGTTATGAACCTATATTATATAAAAATATGTATATAAAATAAAATTTTCATGTAATTTCATGAATTTATTTATCATGATGGAATTAAGTATCATTTAATGATAATCCTTCATGGGGTATACATTTTAATGTTACTAAAATGGGGAATATTTTATGTTAAAATCTTATCGTTTATCATGATTGTTTATGATCATGTTTCCAATAGTATAATTTTATGATCAATATCTTAAAAAACAAATTACATTTATTCTCATCCAGTTATGTCATGGTAATATATTTTTCTTTTAATTTTCATCTTTCTATATTCCAAGAACTTTAAAATAATTTTTTTCTTTTTTTTTATTTCTCTATTCGGTCGAAATTAAGTTTTTTTCCCAAAAACATGTTTTTCAAAAAATATATTCAAAAATATTTAATAAATATAATATTATTTTTAAAATAAATTTTTACCCATTTTTGAAATTTTTCAAAAAAAATTTGAAAGAAATATTTATGTTGTTTTCCAAACAATAATCATTTGAATTTAACCAAAAATGTGATAGGAATATTTGTTCTAACATGTATGGAAGGAGTGAAGCTACCAATATTAATGAAAATTATTTTCTTTGAAGCTTTTTTTTCTTGGTTATTATCAAATAATAATATTTTCGAATATGTTTTATTTTTTAAAACATGTTCTTCAACATTTATATGATATTTTTATGAATAGATGCTTTTAATGATTTCTAAAGATTTATTTATATGTTTTGAATGTTATATTCAAAGAAAATGATTTTTAAAATGATTTATGAATTTTTAGTTTTAAGAAGTGATTTTTAAAGAAATTTTATTTTTCTCATGAAACATTCCATGAGATTTTTCTTTAAAAATCCATCTCCATCTAAGATAACATCCTTTGAGGTTACTTATACTTTATTAGGGTTATGGTCTAAGGATAAAATTATTATTCTTTATCTAAATGGTTTATGTTTATGATGATATAATATTTATGAAACCTATTTCTCTTCCACAATTTATACAATTATAAAATTTTGAAAACCTCTTCTTCTTCCATGGTTTATGCTACGATGAAAAGATTAAATGATTATGAAACATTTTTCTTTTCCATATGTTTTGCTATGACGAAATATTTGTGAAACCCATTTCATTTCATTCGTTATGATCTGATTAATGTTTTATAATCATATGGCACACCTATATATTATTTTCATTATGTTATGTGTATGATATATATCTGTATTCTATGAAATGGGTAAACCTGGATAACTCGTGAGTAAAATTTTTATGTGTGAACCTGATTACATTTCATAATGTTATGTATAAATCTGGTTACTTGTTTACAATGTTATGGGTGAACCAGAGTACATGTTCACAATATTATTCATGGACTCATATTTCTTGTCTATAATGTTATGTGTAGACCTGGTTTCATGTCCAAAAGTTTACGAGAGGTCCTAATTTCATGTACTTAACCTAATGAGTACAACTAATTCTACTAAAACATTTTTAAATTGTTATAATCGGATGTTCATACTAGAAATCTATATCTTATTACCATTTTATGATCTCATGGCACATGTTATTTGATTTATTAATATTTAAAGTCTTATAAACTACCAATCATTCTACGATGACTTATGATTATGATATTTTATTTATAATGTATAATTTTCAAAATTTATTCTCGTGCTCTCATAACTGTATGATCTTGTTATGATTATATATATTACTTGTTTACCCTTATTGAGGATTTGAGATCACCCCTTAATATTTTTCCTTTTTCTAGGTTATGAATAAATGTTTTAAATGTATGATTACTAAATGGGGAGATCTTTATGGTAGTCATTAATGATCTTCCAAGAATTAAGAACATTTTGTTCCACGTTTATAAGAGCACTAAACTATTACGGTCCCCATTCTTGTGTTTGTGTAATGTAATAAATATTCATATGAAATGTTTTAATATACAAGTACAAGAATCATGAATCACTATACATCAAATATAAAAAAAATTATTAGGTTTCTTCGAATATATAAATGATTGAACCACTGCTGGGTCCATTGAAATGCATTCCTCATAGATGATCTAACCTAAGAAATGTACTTTATCGATCGAGAAATCATAGTGAGATAGATTGACATATAACCTATGGTCTCTCATTTTCTAAAATAATACATAAATATGTTTTTCACAGTAACCGTGAAATTGGGATTATATTAAAATTCCATCAATAAAGACAACAATAAACTGGTTCAAATAAGGGTGTAAGATTCATTTCATCAAATAAATAAACATAGTTGGTGTGTCTATCAGCCTAAAAAAATCACACCAAATTTATACAAACCATACTTACTTATGAAAGTAGTTTGTGGTTTATTAGAAGGCTTCACCCTAAACAGATGGTATCCTAACCACAAATAAAGCTTTGAGAACATTCAGGAAGACTTCAGCTTTTCAAAAAGGACATCAATGCATGGAAGTGGATATCAGTTCTTAAACATCATCTGGTTCATCTTTTGATAATCAATATATAAACAAAACTTCCCATTTTAATTCATGAAGAATAAAATTTGTTCTATACAAGTTGATATAAAATAGCTCTAGATAATTCTCAATATCCAAGAGTTATAATAGTTCAACTCTATAAGGTGTAATAGATATTGGATTATCCTCTATCCTTAAATCAATTGAGAATTCAACCTATGTCTATGGTGGCATCCCAGAATCCCCTTAGGAGACATATCATGGAATTGATCCATTATAGGAGGGAATATTCCATTCTCCACTCCCCCATAATCATGCATATTACATTCCACTTGATCTATGAAATGACACAGTTTAATATGAATTGTCACTACACAACCTTCCAGGATATTCCATTATCCAAAATGGACATATGTATCACCCTTAAGAGATTTTAAACTCACTCTTTTATTGTAACAATCAATTTGATCTTGGTATGTAACCAATCATTATACTCCTAGTATCAAACCAAAACCTATCATATTAAGCATGGAGAACTCCCAAAGGAGAAAGTACCCACCAACCTCAAGGGTTCAGTCCTTACATCGATGGATACCCTCTAATCATACCCCCAACATCATGTTGATCAAATTACCCCAACCATATACTCCAATTCCTAATCCAAACTACTTACAAACAAAGATATTAAAAAATAATTCCTATATCCTATATAAAAAAATTCACTAGAAAGTGTAGAAGATATAAGAATCATACCTCGAACTATCAATGGTCCATCCTCATCACAAACAATTATAGGATGAATTGTATGATTATATCCTATCTATATACACTATACTTCGACCGATGTACCATAGATCTCCCTTCCCTATTGATATGGAAGCTCTTTTCTTGAAGTACCATGTCCACTTCACTGACTTTTATAGCTACTTGAACACTAATTGCCTAACTGGTAATGGGTATTAGACCTAATTCCAATGCATTGTATCAACCAAGGTCATATATCACCACCTTATTATTGAGGATTACTATAGAATCTCTATATATGTCTCATCCTACCACATTATTGGCACTCCACTAGAGGTCGAAGAAACTAAACCCAAACATAACCATGTCTACCATGCCGATAGATGATAACATTAATACCTCCTTAAAAGGAATACACTCTCCATTAATTATGGTTTATACTAGCATAATACATACCACAAAATCATCCAAATAAAACCATCTACCCACTACTAGAATTATCCTTTAGATTCCCCTTATAAAATAGATTGTGATCCATTACCTAAAAAACCTATTCAAATGAAAAATATTTACCTTAGATTTGATCTCACATATATGTCCATGATAAAAAAATTATCCATTACTACCTCATCACTTGTCATATCTAGAGATACCTAATGATTTTTTTGAAGAAACTATCTAAATCTATCACTAACATACTCCCCTGAATGAATCACATAAACTCTTCAACTTTCATTTTCCTCAGGGTCTTAGGTTAAAATTGATCTTGAATCTTCTATTAGAGGTCCTTTAAATACATTCCATCAAACTTATCATCTCATTCCTGAATATCCCATTTGTGCTTGAATGATACTTGTAACATATAAGCTACCAAAATCACCCTTTTCTCTAGAGGGTAGTCCAACATCATCTAGATCAACTAAATCTAGAACTCTACTGCCTCAGGTACACCCTATCCAACAATTATCGAAGGGTTATACAAATAAAACTCTCTTATCACATCAAACATACTCATCACAACATTCTATGGGTATTTCTCATTAAACTTCATAAAAATATTGAATTTCCAAGGGAACCTATCTTCCTCACTATTTCCACAAACCAAGGAGTGTTCTCCCCCACTATTGATGGAGAATTCTTGGTGATGTCCTCTTGATTCCAAATTGGTATACATCGTCATGATGTAATAACTATAAAATAATAAATTCACATCTCAAAACACATAACATATGGTTTCTATAGTTTACACAGAAGTGGGATCACTATTATCTATAAACAACCAACTCCGCATACACTATCACAATAGATATAATAACCCCCTTTTTCACTACCCCCAAAAATCCATATCATGGGCCATGGATAATATAGGTAAACCAAAAATAAATAATGACAAGACTTTAATTAGACACCATTTTAGAACCATTTGATTTTATCACTTATCAACATAAATAATTATGTTTCAACTTCCTTATTAGGAATTATTTTTTTAAAACTGAATAAAAAATCGAATATAATTTTCATTTCCCCCAACCCACCATAACCAATGTTTCCATGAGTTATTAACATGATGAATTCCATATAACTCCTTAATTACTAAAATGATGCATATATATAAAAGTAGTTTTCCATTCCATGCCATGAATATAACATTTGTTTAAAATATCATCAAACAATAAGTTTATCAGCCAAGGTGAAATAATATATAATTATAATAGAAAACATCAAAAATAGTAATACCACCCTGGGAAATCACACCCCCCACATTGGTTATCCAATACCATGCACAATCACTTTTCCAAGGCCTGATAAATACTAATATCCACTCTACCTTTCCTAAATTTTATGAAAATGGAAAAGGAAACCCCTATAATATAACCTTGTAATATATCAACCTGGGTTATACTAAATTGTTTCCCTGAGCCAGTATGCTACATGATCTGAAGTAAACCTCCCCATATTCTAGAGGCTACTAACTTGATGTTATGGTCTAATGGAACATACGAGGAGGCTACACCCTCTTTACTAGGGTAAAATATTACTATAATTAAGATAAATATCACTATTAAATAATAACAATAAAAAACCAAGAATCAAATAACCAACCCCCATATCTAGGTAAGTATAAAAATATAATATAATAAATTTTCCATATCATAAGTGTTTAATGTGCTAAAGGAAAATTAAAATAATACACAAAAAACAATCCCCAAAGAAGGTCCCAAGAGAAATACTGGTCTCCTCATTCAAGATCTAAACTGAGTACTATAATACCCATCTAATATAGGTAATTTTCCCTTATCTTATCTTGATACTATGATGTATACTAGATTTTCCAAGGGTGTCATGAGAATGGTGTGATTATAACTTATTAGGCCACCAAAAATAGTTTCTACAAAAGTATCCAGTCTATAACAGTGAATTCATACGTATAATAATAAAATAAAAAAACACAAAAACATGGTTTCATTATTTTACAATATTAAAATTAACTATATTTATTATTGGTTCCAAGTGATACCTATATACATCAATCATACTTTATCCAATTCCAGTTGTCTGGACCATCAATTAAAAAGGTTAAAGGTCGATATATAAGGAGGAGTAGTCCAAGTATCCACCTAGTATTCAAAATGATGTGTTTGACCATCCAAACCATATATTTTGGGGGTAGTAATTTGGTGAAAAGAAGATTAATTCTAATAATCTAACTAGGAATTAGAATTTCATGTAAAACCATTTCCACCAATGATATGGAACACCACATCCATACCATTAGAATCAAGAGCATCATCTCATCCCGTAAAACCTATAGTGCACTGAGGTACCTAGAGGATCGGTTCATCCCACCCAAGGGAGATGATCATCGATCTTACATCCCACTAATCATTAGTCCAATTTTTAGAGGTCATCATCAGTGACATTTTTACCAAACAATAATAATAAGGGATCACCTTTTAATTTTATTATAATTCCATGGTTCATTACATTCCAAATGATCGCAATTCCCAAAAGAATCCCATTTCACCATTTTCAGAAACCTACATTCATTTGTCACCCCTTTAAAACCATATAACCACATAAATAAGATTCTTTAACCATTTATCACATTTAACCATTTACAAAAAATTACTCATATAACTCATTCATGTTTAGTAAAACACCCCTTTATTCTAAGATAACATACCAAACTCCATTCCATTTGGTTTAATCTCATGAAACCTTAAATTATTTATTTTACAATTCAATTTCCATGTTCAATGAAGTGAAACACCCCATAGGTGGCCTTAGGCCCAACCTACACTTCATCAATGAATCCAATGATGTCCGTGAAGGATCCAAAACCTCTATTAGACACTAAAGTTATCATTTACCATCAAGGAATCATGTTTATAGTATAAAAATAAAATATTACAACCACATACACATTAACAAACATAAATAGAATGGTATATAACTTATAAACCACATACTGAAATTTTTCAACAATTTTTATCTTAAAAACACCCCTTGATTCGATCTAAAAACAACTTTCAACACCCAATATAAGAATATGTTAGAAAATATGGGTTTAGAGATTCAAAAGAAGAAAAAATAATTCACCATGATAATCCTATAATTTATAAGATAGATTAGTGTTCGAATCACTCGTAACTTCAATTTGAAGCTAAGGATTCTTAAAATGACTAAGAAAAGAGGGAGAATGATCCATGGAAGTTGGGAGATATTCTGGTTCATAACTCCTGATGTTGTAGGTGGAAATGAGAGGAAAATATAAGAAAAATTATTACATACAAAGGGGGGAAATAGTAAAATCACCCACTTTGAATGAGGTGCATGGTTTGAATACATGGTTGGATAAATTGTGCACCAATCACGTGGAACCCTTTGTCCACTAGGGGGCCAAGAAGCATGGTTTGTTTGGGACACCCACATGGTTTGAAAAAATATGTGGTTGCTGTGTTCCTAGAACTATATAAGGGTTATAGGACACTTGGTCACCTGGAATATGGTATAGGGTCAGTACAAACTGTGTGCCAACTATACTCAAAGTGCATAATGACCTCTTTTCTATTTTTCCCCTAAACAACATTAACACCCTTGAGACCTATTATACTCTTGATAAAACATCCATTAACCAATATAAAATGGATTTTAAGAAAAAATTAAATGAAATATACCAAATATGAAGGTCAAGATATTAAATGTTTCCATTTAATAAATAAAGTAAATATGAGTTATGAGAATACTTAAATTAATAATTATCTTAAAGGAAATTATAAACCTAGAAGAAGATACTCATAAAATATGAGGATAATATAACTTTGTAACTATTTATGTTTTAATCTAGGTTATTCATGGTTATATTCATATTTTTTTATCAAACCAAAATTGAAATATATTATATCATTAAAATCTTTCTAAATCCTTCACGATGGTTCTAAACAAACATTTGAATCAACCAAATCATATCCTTCAAGTGTGCCAAATATTGTGTGCAGTCAGAACCACTCGTTATGCACTGAGTGTAGATCAACTAAATACCAAATTGAATTTTTTTAGGGTTATTACCCCTTGGTTAATCTATCTTATATCCTATATCCACTTTTTTGTATATAGATTTAGATTTTATTTTTAGGAAAATACACGCTCTAAACTTTATCATAATTTTAGGATGTTTTCCAATATTTACATTTATCTATATGGATTTTTAATAATAATATCATGTCTTAATCTCTAAAAATTAACTAAACTAATCCTCACAAATAATTAAACCCTTCTATGATACCAAATAAAACACCCCATACCAATACTCCAAAATATGGTGGAAAACACATTAATTTATATCTTTGATACCAAATGATATGACTCAAGAAAGAATAAAATATATATAAAGAATATAGAAATTACACCTCATAAATGATTTCAAAATCTGAGAACCCAATGATTTTAGTGAATTTGAGGATTTGATACATAAAAATATAATTTCACATAATTTTGAAAAGTTATAAAAAAAATTAAATATTCTAAACCTTTATTTAAATATATTATATGTTTTACCTCTATTAATAACATATATAATGTAAAAATTAAGGTTTAATATCAATAGATATTTAATAGAAAAAATAATCATCGATTCAAAAATATATAATATAAGGTCATGTAATCTCTAATGAATAAACATATATCTTTTAATAAGAGGGAAAACTCATGTGATAAAAATGTTGATCCATTCATTATAACATAAGTATATCACGTAAGAATATATTATCATAATGAACATAGGAAATCATAACATTTTTAGCATATCCTAACTAAAATTATTTCCACAAAAAATCATATGAAAATAGCCTGTCCACAATTATGTCTGTATGTAGTCTTGTGAAGATATCTTATCTATAATTATACCCACACACTGTCATGTGATCATAACTTATCCCCAATTACATCCATGCCCAAAACCTAACATCATGAGATATAAATGTTAAACAAATGAATTTGAGGGATATATAAGACCCCACCCATCATGTAATGATAATCCATGGGCATTTGGGCCTCATACTATCAATCATATATCACATAATGAAGAAACCAAGGATAGA
Source organism: Viscum album (assembly GCA_963277665.1). Lineage (NCBI taxonomy): Eukaryota > Viridiplantae > Streptophyta > Magnoliopsida > Santalales > Viscaceae > Viscum > Viscum album. The sequence continues at coordinate 1,744,270,675 of OY728153.1, forward strand.
AAATGAGTTTTATAACATTTCAAATGGTATAATAGAAAAAAGGAATCATGAATTAAGTCAATTTATATGGAAAATCGGTCACTAAAAATTGGAAATTCATAAGTGAATATAGAGGGTATTACATGAAATAAAACTCTAAAGGGGATTAATCTTTTTGATGTACAAAGGAAAATGAAAATGAAACATAAAAAGAGTACTTAGAAAACATGTTATACCATTTTTGTAATGGGAAGTGCTATATGTAACTTTTAAAGAGGTCATTTTTCTTGAAGTTAATTATGAAAAACTTTTTAAAAAAAACATTAAAATAACTACCAATAGTGGCCAGTTTAAGTAAAAATGTTTAATTCAAAAACTATGGAGTGGAAGATAAGATATATGATAATAAGAAGAGATTCCTTTCTAATATTTTGAAATATCATTATTAAAACCCATATTTTTTAAAGAGTAATAAGGTTTACTTTATAAAAAGATAAATATAAATATTAAAATTAAAATAAATAATAAATATATATATTTAAAAATAATAATTGAGAACATTTTTTGGAAGAAAGAATATAGATATAGAGATAAAGATCTTATTGGATAATATGGAAATTATTATAAAATGATATACTTTTATGAGAAATAAATTCATAATTTAATAATATATGAATTAAAAATTCATTTTCCCCAAATAGGAAGAAAAATTACTATATAATAAAACCATATGGTTGAATAAATATATAATTAATAAAATAAGTTCAAGAATAAATATTACAACTCAGAGAAAAAAAATTGGGTTAACAAAAACCATTAAACTTGAGTCCTTCTTGGATGGATGTGCTCTAGCATCTAGTATAATAAACATAACTATATTAATTAATTATTTAATGTGCTTATTAATATCCAATACAATTTATTTATTCATTTATACTCATTCAGTAAACATATTAATGCTATTCATATTTTATTATCACCATGAGATGATAATAATTTCATTTAGTTCATAAAAGTTTCATAATATTGATTCTACTTCATGTTTATTGATAAAAAGATCAAAATTACTATATTATAAATGGTGCTAAAATAATAGTTTGGTAATGTTTTATTTTATCTAATTTTCATTCCATTATATATTTATATATGATTCTTAAAGATGAAACCCATAACTCGTTTGTTTCCAAGAGTGTTGTTGAATAAAAGGTGGTTTCTTAATACTGATCTAAATATTAGTATTTCCATAAAAAAATTAAAATTATTTATTTATTAATAAAATATATTACCATTAATTGTGTTTTGATAAGTATCCATGATCAAAATATATATTATCATTCATGAAGGATGTTAAATAGAACCAAATAAGAACATGCTATAATCAAAAGATTTGTAAGATTATGAAGTAATCATAATAAAATTTATGTATACCTATGAAACTGAAGTGATTATTTTATATTTATTATAATAGATGTGGAGAAGGTAAAATAAAAAAACAATGGAATATAAATAAAGGAGGAGTGATTATGGGTTTTTACCTTACTCCTCGCGAAAACTCCTTGATCCTTCTTAGAATGGGTTTTTGGTTGGACGAGAACAATAATGCAAGGGAAAGAGACTTGGGGATATATTTTGGTACATGTTTTTTATTTAAAAGGCTTAATATCAGAGGGTAGGTGGGGTGGTGAAGGGATACTTTTATAAGTGAGTGGGTGACACATTTTCAAATAGTTATAACTTTTAACTAAAGATATGTAACTTTCAAATAAAAGTGGTTCTAAAAGTGAAAAATAAAGGAGAGTGAATGATTATTGGCCAAGATTCCTATCACACACTCAGATAAGGGATAATATTTGAGATATTTTAAGAAATTTCCTTTAATTTACCCTTTTACCATAATTTATTCTTACTGTGATAACTTTTTATGACATTTTTAACTTATTATTATTCACATATGTAAAATTATCCTTATTATATAATTTGGATATACTAATTCCAAAAATGGAAACAAAATTTAAAATTAAATTTCTAAAAGTCATAAAAAATAATTATTAATTAATAAATACTTAACACATTAAAATAACTTTAGAGAAAAATACAACTTAGGTTAGAAAATTAAAACACAGGTTCTGAAAATAAGATTAATATTATTAATTATATAATTTTACTTTTAAATACATTTGTTTTCAAGAAAAATATTTCATAAATTTTAAGTGAAATTTATATCATGATGATTTTATAAAAATTATTGTATTTTTAAAATTCCTATTTGTACTATTCACATAAAAATAAAACTTTTCAAAATAATATCAAAATTTTATCATAATCTAAATTTTTTCCTAAGACCAAACATAATGTTTATTTTTTTCAAATTAAAATTTTAAAATTTAGGATTTTAAATTATAAATGTATATATAAAATCAGTGAAAAATAGTTTTTATAAGAATATTACCCTCAAAAATATTAATTGTTTCTTTTTCAAATTTCCTATATAATAAAATTTAAATTAAATTATATATATTATTAATATTTATATTTTAATATATCATAATTAAATCAAAATATATTAATTTTCTTAAAATATATAACCATATCACCAAAAAAATTAGTAAAATATAATTTTATGCATAAATGAAATTTAGTCTTATTACATACCTTGTAGTAACTTTTGTATGGATGTTAATTTAATTTATTTTAAAAACTGTTATTTTATTTTATTCAATTATTTAATTATTCAAGAGTAAGTAAAAATACATGTCCCTTAAAAATATATATCTTTGAAAAATAATATTTTATATTTAAAAATCATCTCTAAATACCAATAAAAATAATATTTATATTTTAAATATTTAATTTTTCTAATCCATTGATATTGAAATATTTATTTTAATTTAATAAAACTATGATATAGTTATATATCATGCATAGATATAATAATAATAATAATAATAATATATCAATTATATATCATTGTAACACCCCTATATTTTAAAAAAAGAACATAATACTTGATAGTATATTTGACACACAACACCAAGATTAGAGGAGAACATAACACCCAAAGAATTTAATATATATTTATTTTTACATAAATTTAATCACTTTGATAAATTTTGATGCTCGTAACACCAGGTTTAAACAAAACACGATAACTTATTAAAATATTATTATTGAAATACGACCATTATAAACTAGCATTTTTTATAGTGGGTATGAATAAAAATATCTAAAATATAAAAAATATATGGTGTAAAAATGTATAAAACAAAATCAATGGTTATTCATTGATTATAAGTAAAATAAAACTATTTGTAAAAAATAAATTTTTTCAGAGATATTTTTTTAAATGTGCTTTTTCCACACTTTGCACGCATAATTTAAAAATAATTACACATTTTAGAAAATTTATTTTAAAAAATAACTTTAATTTTTTAATAATCATGTAAAAATTATATTTTGATGGTTTTTTTATAATTTTCTGAAAAAATTAATTTACAAATGCATAAAGAAATTATTGATTTTTATAGAAAACTACTTTTTTCTTTAAATCATTTACATTGATAAACTATATATTAAATTGGTTTTAATGTAATATTAGTTAAATTATATTAAAAAATTTATAATTTAGATCATTGGAATCAATTTCATATTTAATTATGAAATAAAAATCTTTCTATAATTTTGAACATTTTTCTTTGGAAAATCCATTTTTCAACACGTCTACTGGTTTAGTATTAAATTTATTTTAGGAACTTATATGAAATAAATTTCAAAAAATGGATTTTGTGTTTGTAATTAGTATAATTTATATTATATAATAAGTTTAACAAAATATTGGATCCTAATATATAATAAAAATAGGAAAATTTAATTTCCTCGATTAAGGTTAAAACAGGTTTAAGTAGAGATTAAACAAAACTATAAGGGTATTTTTTATAATAAAACTTTTATAAATATTGTTTTATAGAAATATTTAAACCTCATACTATCCCAAGACTAAATATATAGTAATTTTTAATCCTTTTTTAAATAAATTTGTTTTTCATTTTGGATTATTTTGGGAAATTTCTAAGTTATTTCCAAGAAGGTTACCTTTCACCACTTATAAAGGGCTATCAATCCCCAAACTTTTTCACAACTATAAAGCCATTTATCTTAAATAAACCCTAAAAAAAGACATCCTAAAAATTATTTGACATATTATATAGATTATATTCTTCTAAAATAAAAACCCTAGGGTCCTTAAGAAGATATTCAATGGAGGTTTTTCTAAGAGAAGGTAATTTTCTTCACTAAGCAGTTTCTATTTCTGTATTTTTATAAAACCTTAAATTATGTCTTAAATATTTTAATATAATAACAATAGGATCTATAATATACTATTATGTTATTATTTTTTTGGAATATTATTTATCCACATCATGTTTCATCAAATACGAAACCAAATCATTATTTATGTGTATGACAGAATACAGCCTCCCAAACTAATGTGACTCGTTTTCCATATAAAAAACTCACAGTTATATATAATGACTTAGTTAATGTATATATATATATATATTATTTTTATAATTATAAATTTTGATCTATAATATCAAATATACCATCTTACTTTAAATTTCATTTAAATTATTAAAATGTCGCTCCTGTGTATGGTGGACTATCGCCTCACAAATCGATTTATATCTTATCTCACTTATGATTATTAGGGAAGGTAATAAGGATAAATTTAATTAATACATATGATATATATTAAATAATATATATTTTGGGAGATTAATATATCATATATTTCCTTACCTTTTTATCATTTAAGAGAATGATATTGTCCCTTATGCGTGTGTATGACATACCATCTCCATGAAGCGATGCCATTAATTTTCAATGTCCAATTTTTAAGAATAGTTTTAATTATGTATATAATGAAAAAAATATGTATAAAATTAATATAATTATTCATATTATGGAAATAAATACTATTTATAAGTGTAATAACTTTCATGACAAAACATGTATGAGAAAAGAAGACATTGAGCACCCAAAATAATAAAAATAATGCAATATTACTGTAAAATGGGTGGGAATATGTTATAATATGATCATATTTGGTACTATATATATGATTATGGTTCTCTAATAAATTTAATATAAACCAATATTTATTATATAGGTGGTTCACACACATATTAAGGACGTCTAACCTGAGATAAGGGTTTCTTGTATCACTTTTACATTCCTCAGATGTATGCTATATTCACCACTTAGATCATTTATGTGGAATATATACTACCCCATTGATATGTTAATTCATGGATGCACTTTTATTTATGATATTCACCATTTAACTTGAAGTTATTTCTTTAATGTGTCGTTCGATAAAAATCTAACCAAAGTGGTAATTTTTTATTTTATAATCTTGTAGTTTATAGAGATTGTTTATGATTAAATTTACCTTGATTAAATGATATGATATAAAACTTAATAAACTCATTAAGTTTCTTCAATTATAGTTAATAATGAAATTTTAAATAATATTATCATTTTTTCATCATTGGTACTTAAAATAATTCATAAAATGATTTTAAGAAAATCCAACATTATTTCTCTTTTCGATAAAAAACACTTTTATCTTCCATGTCAATGTTTTCTAAATGTGTTTTCCAAAAATGTTTTTAAAATTCCACAAATTATTTTCAAATACATTTTTACTCATTATTAATTTTTTATAAAATTTTTAAAAGGAATATTCCAATATTTTTTTGAACAATCTACTTTTTTACTTATTACTAAAATTTTGAAAGAAAACTTTTTTAATAGACCCTTCATGTACGAAATTTCATACCATTGTGAACACTCATATATTTAAAGGTTCAATTACAATTTTATAACATCATTTTCCAAACTAATGTTTTTATTAATACACTATAAAGTTTTAGTTATAAAATTTATATTCAAATAAAAAATGATATCTTCTTGAAGAGTGGTTCTAATGGTATTTTATGATATTTTTATTCATCAATGATAGAAAACCTTATTTTAACTTATGATACATTGGGTATATGTTTTAATGAAACTATAATTATTATTTCTTTGTATGGTTTATGATTATTTTTACTAGAATGTACTATTTTGATACCATTCACTGTATTAATTTAAATTTTTAACTTTTATTCTTATTTATTGGTAAATGTAATAATATTTCATATGACAGTTTTTAAATATGAATGTTTCTGTTGATTATGTTTCACTCTATTCATATGAGGAATTAAATAGACTTAAAAAGTGATGGGTTGGGACAGATATAACTAATCTATAACACCCTTATTTTTTGTGATTTTTTTCAGATAAATTAGAATTATTTGATAGTGAAACACCAGGTAAATATCTCATTACACACAAATCCAAGATAATATTTTCCAACACACAACATTTATAGCTTGTGTTACACACGACACTTTGTTTTACAAACCAGGATATACTATTAATGTTATTATTATTCAAACGAGACCATTATAACATAGACATTATACATAGAGATATGAATATCAATAACTAATTTTTAAATATAATGTTTTATGGTATAATATAAATAAAACAAATTTATAAAAACATCTAAATATTTCAATGATGTCATTATAAGTTTTGAAGATACTATTTTCTCAAAAACATTTTTCTTTCTTTTTAGGAATGTTAGTAAACTAACCTTTTGAATTTTTAGAAATTTAATTTGATAAAATAACATTAAATTTTTTAATAATAATTTCCAAATTATATTATAGTAAATTTTTGGGTTTTTTCTAAATAGTTTTAGGTTTTTTTATGCACAATGAAAAATACTGAATTTTATTTGAAAACTAATTTTCCATTGAATTTATTTATAATGTTAAATTATTTTAAATTTTTTAAAGTAAATTTATATCAATTATTCATCCAATAATAGAATATGTATAATTATATATAATTTAATATTTAATTTTTATATAAAAATATTTTAATCTTTTGAACGTTTCTTTTTAAAAACCCACTTTCTCATCATATCTCTTAATTAATTTTAAATTAAACTTTTTATTTTATATGAATGGAATTTGGAAATATTGATTAAATATTTAGATTATGAATAATTTCTATTATCTAATAATTTAAACATAGTTTTAACAAAAAATAATTGTAGAAAAAGTTAATATTATCTTCCACAGTTATGGTAAAAATGATTTTACGGGAGGGTTAAAAAAAACAATAAGAGTAAAAAATGTCACAGAACTTATCCAAAACACATTTTATAAAACTATTTCAATAATATATCTTAATTTACTAATAAGGGTCAATTATTTGATACTTTGGACATAAAAAACATGGGTGGAATTCTCTCTTCCAAAAAATTAAAAGTGTTCCACACACCTCACTTATAAAAGTCCACCCATTATTTTCTTCTATTCACACCTTCAAACCTTTTTAGTTCATTCAATAAATGAAAAAATAACTTCCCTACATCCATACACTCATCTTATATGCCTAATTTTTTGCATAAATCCCCCCATGGAAGGCTTTTATTGCAAACCTAAAGAGGATACCCGAAGAAGAGGTAACGTCTATCAATGAGCATTTTTATTTTATTTTTTTCTCAACCTTATTAAATTCTTATTATTCCATGTTGATATAATAAAAACAATATCTTATATATAATTAGGGGTTTTAAAGTTAATGTAATGTCCTAAAACCATCTCCAATCCCATCATATGGGTTATGAAATCATCATCCATGTGCATAGTGGACTACTACTTCACAAATCGATGTCCTTCATTTTTCTATTACCACCTATCACGGTTATATATAATTATGGATTAATTGTTTATACATGATATTTATGATATTAGTATTCTTATGGAATTATTATATCACATGTACCTTCATGGTTTCATTTTTTTGGGAATACGATAATGTTACTCATGTGTACGGAAGACGATCGTCTCACGAAGCGATGTCATTCATTAATGCTTTACATGGAGGGTACTAGTGATTATTTTAATGAATATATGTGATATATATGATATAAAAAATTATTATTTGAGGATAATATATCTTTTAACTTTCTTTATTTCAATATTAAATGAAAATGGAAACAACTTCCATGTATTTGTATGACCTATCATCTAAATGAATGGTGTATCTAATTTTCTATCAATAAATTTTATAGATTACTCTAAATAAATATATAATGAATATTGTTTTTCATATCATGGTTAATATTCTAGATATTATGAAAACAGGATAAATTTAAGAGGACAAAAAATAAAAAATCAATAGATATATGAAAAACAAATCATTTGTTACATGAAATATAACTTTATCATTGAATTTCTAACAGACGAGTAATAAAAGGACATAAGAAAGTCATATATGGTATGATATATATACATATTTTTATTTATTATATGTATAATAAAATTATATTTATTATAAATTAGTTTTTAACGTGTATGATGGAATTCTAGAATTAAGGTAAGGGATTTTTGTTTCAATTTTCCTTTTTTGAGACGTATGTTATTTTATGCACTTAAATTACTTAATGAAGTGTATATGTAACCCCTTTTAAAAGTAATATCTTGAATTGATTTATCCTAATGATATTTTAAGTTCCATTTTATGTTATTCCTTCATATGTATTACAATTCAATATTAACAAAGTTGTTATGATTTTGTGTTACAATCACATCATTTATCTGAATTGGGTATAACTATGTTTAAAATAATAAAATATTATGATAAAAATATCAATAAACTCATTAAGTTTCATATAATTTGGTTATTTATGATATTTTAAATCAATTTTATCATTTTTTCTCTCTTTGTTTCTTAAAATAACATAGAATCTTCTTTTGAAGAAAACCTGAATTTATTTATCTCGTTAGTTGGAAATAATTTTATTTTAAAACTATATTTTCTAAAAATTATTTAAAAAATGTTTTATTATCCTATGATTTTTCAAATAAAATTTATCCCATGTCTAAATTTTTAATTTTTTTTAACCAAACCTTCATTCCATTTTCCAAACAAATCCCATTTGGATTTTATAAAAAATATGAGCGGAATATTAGTATTAATGTTTACAACGTGAACCAAACTTCCCATATTCATAAACATTATTTTATTTGAATATTACTTAGTATGTTTCAAGGTTATTTTAAAATATATAAAAAAATCTAAATATTTTACATTTTAAAAAGTGTTTTTTCAAATTGTAAAGGATATTATCCTCAAAAAATGTTTTAAATAATTGATCAATATCATTTTTCATATAAGATGATACATGTTGATGTTGCATATGCCTTACTAGGGATATGATACAAGGATAGAAATCATATTATTTTGATTAATTGTTTAGGTTAATGATGGTATGATGGTTATGAAACCCATTTTTATTCTCTGGGTTATACCATGATAAAATTCTTATGAAAACCACTCATTTTTCATGGTATATTCTATGATGAAATAATGAAATTATTACGAAACCTATCACTTTTCCATAGTTTATGATGTGATGAATTGTTTATAAACCCATTTAATTTAATGGGTTATTATTTAGTTAATTTTTATGATCTTTTTGGATACATAAATATGGGATTCATTATTAGATATGAAGAAGCTATATCTCCCTCTAATGCATTGGGTGATGATTTATATCTCATGTTTATGATACATGTTAATGTTACATATGCCTTACTTGGGATATGATACAAGGATAAGATTCATATAATTCTTATTAATTATTTAGTATTATGATGGTATGATGGTTATGAGACCCATTTCTATTCTATGTTTTATACCATGATAAACATTTTATGAAACCCACTCATTTTTTCAGGGGTTATGCTATTATATAATGATGAAATGATTATGAAACCTCTCTCTTTTTCATAGGTAATGATGTGATGAAATGTTTATGAAACATATTTAATTTAATGGGTTGTGATTTAGTGAATGTTTATAATCTTTTTGGATACATAAATATGGGGTTCCTTATTAAATATGTGGGAGATATATCTCTCTTCAATGCATTGGGTAATGATTTATTTATCATGAGATAGAAAAGACTTGAATATAGTGTGAAACTTGTTCAATAAGGGACTATGTTCCCTATTACTATATTGGGAATGAACCTTGACTACTATTATAGTCTAGAGAGTGAACCCATTCCAATATAATGACCCTAAAAATGATCCTTGATAGATATGGAAATTATTTTCTGTGCTTATGTGTATGCCACAAATTCCATGGCTTATGTCAATGTTATTCTCTCATGGATCATGTTATTTAATTTACTTAGTATTAATATCTTATGAACTGCCAATACTTATTCCATGAATCAATTTTGAGATATTTTATATGCATGGTATGGTTTTTAAATGTTTTTATCATGTTCCCAAACCCTTATGTGCATGTTATTCTTATGAATCACCCTTATTTATCCTTATTGAGCATCTCAGATCATACTTACTTACATTTCCTTTCCCTAGTTTATGAATACATGTATTGTGTATGATATGTATAATAATGGGGATAATTATGAACAATATAGTGGGATATATCATAGATTATATATGGTCCAGTGTATAGGTTTCCATGTTTCTAAAGGCATTAAAATATTATATCCCTTAGGCATGTGTTTTTGTTATTTAATGAATGTTCATAAAAAAATGATGTAATATCTATGTATGATAATCCTGGGGTCACCATAGTTGGTATGATAGGATAGATTTAGTAAAAATTTTGAAACTAGGATGAGAGAACTATAGTGAGATCCCTAAGGACATGTTTAAGAATAAGTATAAGGATGAGTCAATGTATAGAAAAATGTTCTGGAATTCTTCTAAAAGATAGAAAGAGTGGTTTCCAAGAAATTAAATCTATATATAGATAATATAAGTGGATTTGTATCTATAAAAGATGTATAAAGGGGTAATAACTCCAAAAAGGGTGCATTGGGATAGACCCGTTCGTCACCTGGTGCATGATAACGAGCCTTGTTGCACACCTACTTCAAAACTCTTAGGTGAAATGATTCATAAATTCACAAAATCATTGTAAACCATAATGAAGGATTAAAATCAAAAATAGATATGAATAACCTAGGTTAAACCAAATATTACACGGATTAAAGGAGAATTTTTTATTATTTTGGCATCATATAAGTTATTTTTTTATGATTATGTGGTCTCCCATCATGATTATTGTTTCTTACACTTTTTTTGTTTTAGTCAATGGATTTAACCTGATGGAACCATGTTGATTCCATGTGAATTATAAAATTAAATGATTTTCCTCTTTAGAATCCAAACATTGTGGGATATGGAATGAAAAATATAGTAGAAATGCTCACACAACATTCTCAAGAGATGAATAATGATAGACTTCCAAATGAACAATGGAGGGAAAACATTCTGTTGAGTCCTTTATGAATCAATGTCTACCTTATATCAATGGGTCTTATAATCCACTAGTTACTGAATAATGGATCAACACCACTAAAAAGAAAAATTCCCATTCACTAGTGTTCAAGACATGAAAATGTCATTTAGGCTATCAAAAATTTTCAAGATGAAATGCATCAATGGTGTACTCTTATTAAGAATACCTGGTAACATGATGAAATTGACTCCATGGATTGGGATATGTTCATGAACTTATTTTTTAATAAGTAAATTCTTCATATTATTCATATGAGTACAGATAATTATTTCCATATGATAAACTAAAATTATGATGAATCTGTTAGTACCTACGAGGGAAATTTTACAAGACTTGCAGGGTACAATTTTTGATATTATCATCCAACCTAAAAGTAAGGTTGATCAATTTGTCAGTAGATTAAAACCTAGTCTCTATATGGTGTTGTCCATAAGATAAATTACTAGTCATGAATATATTTTTTAATATTATATAAAGGTGTAAATGGATTTTGGAGTTATGTATGAATCTAATGGTCTTGATAAGAAGAGAAAAATAGAGTTTAAAGGAAAATATATGAACTAATGAGAGAAGAAGATAATCATTCCTTTATTCTTGAAGTATAGGAATAATTATGGTAGAAATTTTATTAAGGGGACTATTAAATCCTTGAAATGTGGATGGGAAGGTCATTAGTAAATAGATTTGTGATGTAATGGGAGGATGTTACATAATTATGTGAATAGAGAGAAAGAAGCATAGAGTGCACCACCCACACTCTAATGATTCAAAAGAAAAGATTCATGATATTATGCTAACTAGTTCCCAAATTCTAAGGATAATGAATATGATTAACATCAACAACATATTTGGTTAATAGATAAAGGAAAATCCCATATAATCAATATTTATGATAAGGGGTACAGTAATGACGCAGAGAAAGGTATAAAAACTATCCACTCTACTAATGTTTTATTTGACTCTATATCTACACATTATTTCATATATAAATAATTTTATAAGGGTATAATGATGCCACCAAAATAATTAGATATATAATTAGTATTAAAAACACCTAATGTTATAATGATAACATCTCAAGTCTATTCTTCCTCTCTAGTTTATATTGGCATGAATATGCTTTCTAAAATTAATTTTATTATTCCTCTAGTTGAATTTGATGAAATCATGGGCATATATTGGATATATCTACATAAATACCATATCAATTTTCAATGAAGGGAAGTCACATTTGATATTCCAACCCGAAAAATGATCTTCATATCCTTGTGAAGATAAATATAAAATTTAGATAGAGATCACATCCATTATATGAATCTTAATTCCCATTTGTAAAGGGTTTTTATCAGACATAGATTGGGAGAAACATGAAATCAATTCTATGTATATTGTGTGGGAATTTTTTGATTCCTAACCCTAAGATATGAATAATATTACACTAAAAATTGAAGTTGGGTTCTTAATAAAAATCATACCTGGAACCATACCAATTTCAATAACTCCATAGAGAATTTCCCTGACTGAGTTTCAGGAATTGAATAAGCTACTCTTTGAAATCCTTGAAAAGGGATTCATTCGACCAAGTGTGTAAAATTTGGGTGAAATTTTTATTTTTTTAAAATATGGATCAATGGGACAGTGAATTGATTATTGGATGCAGAAAAATATCATAATTAAGACAAAGTATACTCTTTTCAGTATTGATGACTAGTTTGATCAACTACACAGATCTCAATAATTTTACATGATTGAAATTCCTTTTATATATCATAAATTCATGGTAAAAAAGAAGTATATAACAAAGAAAACATCACACACAATTCTTTGAAACAATTAATATATAGTAATATCATTCGGTCCTACTAATTCCCCCACTATATTTTTGGGTTTAATAACTAGAGTGTTTAGAAATTACCTTGATCAGTTTGTGGTAGACTTTATAGATGTCATTATTATCTATTCATATATAATGGAAGGGTATTTCAATAACTTAATAATAGTACTATACATCCTAAGGATAAAATAAATGAAAAATTTACAAATTATAAATTTTTCCTACAAAATGTTTCATTTTTAGGTAATTTAATCTCAATAGATAGTATATCAAAAGATCAATCAAAGGTGAAGGCTATTGCATGTTAACCCAGAATAACAAATGTTACTGAGATCTATAGTTTTATTATTTTAGCTTCATATTACCAATGTTTTGTGGATAATTTTTCATGACTATCAAATCATATTACCAAGTTGAATCGAAAGGGATTAAAATTCTTCCAGAAAGATGAATGTGAGGAAAATCTCAAGGAAATGAAGAGAGGATTAGTTATAACACCTATGATTACATTACCCTATAATAGTGAATGGTTTTTAAACTATATTTATGAATACAAGAAAGTATTTATGTGTGTTATTTTTCAAAATTAAATGGTTATATCTTATTCCCCATGAAAATTGAATATTCCTGCGAAATATTACCCAAATAATCATTTAGAGTTATCTGTGGTAATTTTTTCATTTAAGATATCATGGTATTATATTTATTGATAGAAGTTTGATATATATATTTATCATAAAGTTTTAAGGTATGAATTCACACAGAATGAGTTGAATATACACCAAAGAAGTTGGTTAGAACATATTAAATATTTTGACTAGTCAATAAATTAACTCCATATGAAGGAGAACAAGAGGGATGCTAAATTAAGCCTAAAGGGTAATTTTATATTGTCTATTATTATTATTAAAAAAAGATATGATATCTCTTGATTTTCAATATATGGATTTGGAAATCATGAAACTAGGGGAAATATATTATCTTTCTGAATTGAATGTTCAATAATCTATGTGATGATTAAATTGGCATAAAAGGAAGATATAGAGCTATAAAGAAGATTAAAAAAAATTGAGTTCAACCATGATCACGATGGAATAATAAGTTTCATGAATCTTGAATTCATTCCATACATAAAAATTTTGAAGGAGTAGTTTGAGGAAGATAACATTTCTTTATCCTATATTCACCTAGGAAGTGAAAATATGTATAGTGTTTTGAAAGTGTTTTTTCGATTGGATGACATGAAGAGAGATATTGAAGAGTTTTTATCTCAGTACTTAGAATTTAAACATGGTAAGACTGAATGATAAATGTATTAGGGGATGTTAAATCTATTACCCATATATAATGGAAATGGGAAACCATCGCCATTGATTTTGTCATTAGAATCCCTAAAATTTATAAATGGAATAATTATATATGGGTTTTATTCCACCGCCTTACTAAGTTATCACACTTAACCTCAATGAGAGATGACATATCTATGGATCATTGTTCTAAGATATACATTAAGTATGTGATAATGATTCATGGAGTACAATATTCCAATGTGTTTGATTAGGATTTAAGGTTTACCTCAATGTTCTTGAAAAGCCTTTAGCAAAATTGTGATATAGAGTTGAATATCTTCACTAAATATCATCTCCAAGAATATAGTTAGTATGAGGTAGTATTTCAAACCCTAGAGGATATGTTGATATATTTTTCTATGGATTTAAAAAAATTGTTGGGATAAACACCTTCTTATAGTTGAGTTTTCTTACAATAATATATTTCATTCAAGAATTTAGATGGCTCATTATAAATGACTATATAGAAATAAATGTATATCTCTAACATAGTGGAATGGAGTTGGAGAATGAAATAAGTAAGGACATATGATAGCTGAAGAAATTGAATTGAAGGTTTGATCGATTCAAAAAACACATCAAGGTAGCTTGGAGTGGGTAGAAAAGTAATTTTTTTAATCACCAAAATGATCTAGAATTTAAAGTTTCTAACAAGTTGTTCCTAATACTTTCTCTAGGGAAGAAGGTTATGATATTATGGAAGAATAGGAAACTGAGACCTTGGTATATCACTCCCTTTGAAATTCTTGATTGTATTAAGAAGGTGGAAAATTATATGGATCATCCACAAAAACTATCTTAGGACCATGATGTGTTCCATGTATATCTCTACAAGTAGTATATATCTACCCCTTCACATGTACAGAACACATATAATATACCACCAGATCTAGATCTTTTTTATGAGGAACAGCCGGTAGAGAACATGGATTGTGGAGAGAAAGTTTTAAACAATAAGAACACTCACTTGGTTAAAGTTTTGCAGTGAAGACACCAATTTGAAGGAAGCTATACATGAACTATAGGAAATTATTAGGCATAAGTATCCTCATTTTTTAGTATCAGAGTAACTAATTTTGATGGTGAAATTCATTTCAAGTGGGGTAGAATATAACACCCCTAGTTTTTATGATTTGTTTCAAATAAATTAAATTTATTTGATAGCCTGAATTACACAAAAAAATCATTTTAATATGGAATTACACACAACACCATGTTAATATTTCACCGCATACAACACTGATAGCCTATGTTACACACAACATTGAGTTTTTACAAAACCATAATTTATTATTAGTATTATTATTCAAGCTTGATCGTTATAAAATAGTCATTAAACATAAAGATATAAATAGTAATAACTAATTTTTAAATATTATTTCAAATTATTTTATATAAAAGGAACATATTGAAAAAAATACTTAATTTTTGAATAAACTCTATATGATTTGAAAATATTATTTTCTCCAAACCACTCTTTTTATTTATTTTTTTAACATTAATAAAATTTATTTTTCACTATTTTATAAAATTAATTTCCTAAAATAAACTTCATTTGGGGAATTATCATGTCAAAATTTTTATAGTGTTAATTTTTGTGATTTTTTTAAAAAGATTCATTTTTTGATGAATAGTGAAAATAGTTAATTTTATTTGAAAACTGGATTTTTGTTTAAAATATTTATAATGTTAAATTAAATTTTAAATTTATTTTAAAGTAATAAAATTATAATTTTACATACATTAATCTAATTTAATTTATTATAATCAATTTCATTTTGAATTATTGTATAAATACATTGTAAACTTTTAAACATTTTCTCTTTAAAATCTTACTTTCTCATCACATATATTGGATTAATTTAAAATGAAAAGTTCTCACTTTGGTAAATATAATTTCTAAAATTCAATTCCATATTTGGAATTGGAATAATTTATCTAATAAAATCATGAAAAATTAATGTTTTACTAAAGTCAATTGTAAAAAATATAAAAATTATTTATCATGATTAAGGTCAAAATAGTTTTTATAGGAGGTTTAACTTAAACGATAAGGGTAAAAATTGACCCTGTGGATATAAAAAACCCATTAGAAGGAAATATGTAGACCTTATATCTTATATAATTTTTATTTTTCTATTATTTAATCCTTTTCATAGGAAAAAACTTGAGCGTAATTCTCTCTTTCAAAATATTACAAGTGTGCCAATCAATATATAAAAGGCCACCCCTTCTCCTCTCATCTTCACAACTTCAAAGCTTTTTTTCCAAAAAAACATACCCTAATTACTTTAAAAATTCCCTAATATCTTCCTATAAGCCTTATTTTTTATATAATTCCATCCAATGAAGTATTTTAGAGAAAACCAAAGGAGGAAACCTGAAGAAGAAGTAATGTTCATCAATGAGCATTATTGTTTTGATTATTAATCCACCTCCTTCAATTCATATTATACCATGATAATATAATAAACTCCTAATATTACATATACTGGTATTTTATTATGTTTATTACTTACATATGTTCCCACTTCAGTTAAATGGGTTACAAAATATTCGGTCGTGTGTACGATGGACTACTGCCTCACGAAACGATGTCGTTAATTTTTCCATTAACACCACTAAATGATGAAAATTAGAATGTATTGGTTTATTTTAAATGATATTTCTTACATTATTATACTTTTTAAATTATTATTTAACACATATATTTATTCTTTCCATTTTATGGGTATACGATAACTTCGCTCGTATGTACGGAGGACTACCGCCTCACGAAGGGATGTGAATCGTTCACTCTTTAAATATAAGGTATTAAGTCTGGATTAAGTGAAAATATGTTATATTAATGAAATAAAAAATATTATTAAATTATAATATATAATTTAGCTTTATTTATTTCAATCCAACAAGAAAATTGAAACAATATTCATGTATGCGTACGGCCTACCATCTCCATGAATGATGTATTTCATTTTATATTAATAAATTTTATGGATTAATCTGAATAAATATATACTGAATATAAATTAATTTTATATCATGGAAAAATTGTAGATATTATGAAGAAATTATCAGATTAAGAGGTCCCAAAATAACAAATGAATACATATATGAAAATAAAAGCAGTTATTACCTAAAATATAATATTAACATGAAATTATTAATAAAAAAGTAGTAAAAGGTAAAAATAAAATCATATATGTTATTATATATATAAATATTATTCTTTAATAGATGTATAATAAATTTATATTAATTATATAAGAGTTTTGAACATGTACGATAGAAATCAATACATAAGTTAATTGTTTTTTGTATCAATTTTCCTTTTTTGAGATGTACATTATGTTATACACGTATATTCTTTCACGAGGTGTATATACAACCACATTGAAATTTAATATGATGAATTTATTTACACTTAAGATAATTTATATTTCAGTTTATTCAATTCCTTCATGGGGCTTATGATTCAAGGTTACCAAAGTGGTAATGATTCAATTATACAATCTCATCATTAATCAAGATTGTTTCTGATTATGTTTCTGATGATAAAATATTAAGTTACATAAATCAAGAAACTTATGAATTTTATTCTCCAATTTTTGTTATTTATATTTTAAATTTATAGTACCATTTTCACTCTATTTGGTAAATAAAATAATTGAGAAAATGTTGTAAGAAAATATGACACTATTTCTCTCTTTGAATGAAATTTTGTTTTCTTTAAAAACCATGTTTTATAAAAACAAATTTGAAAATGTTTTATTTTTCAATGATTTTTAAAATAAAATTTTACCCATGTATAAGTTTTTATAAAAAAATTTGGATGTAATATTCATGTCATTTTCCAAATAATTCATGTTTTCATTTTACCATAAATGTTAAATGAGTCTTTGTATTAACCTATACGACATGAAAGAAACTTTATATATTCTTGAACAATATATTCTTTGAATATTTATTTATAATTTTTTCAAGATTAGTTTCAAAAAAATATTTTTAAAAGGTTTTATGTTTAAAATTACATTTTTCAATTATGAAAGGATATGTTCCTTGATAAATGTTTTAAATTATTGATCAAAATCATTTTCCATATAATATGACACATGTTGATTTTACTTATGCCCTATTGAAGTTTTAATAAATTAATAAAATTAAAATTATTTATTTAAATTGTTTATGTTTATATTGTCTTGATTCTTATGAAATCCATTTCTCTTTCATGGTTTATAACATGATAAAATTATTTTGAATCCCTCCCCTTTCCCCACGGGTTATGCTTTGATGAAATAATGAAATGAGTGTGAAAAATATCTTTTTTACATAGGTTATGATATGATGAGATGCATATGAAACCCATTTCATTTAATGGGTTATGATATGATGAATTTTTAGGATCTTGTGGAACACATAAATATTATAATCATTATGAGATGGTTGGGACCCATATCTCTATATAATAAATTGGGTATTGATTTATATATCAAGAGATAGACAGAACTGGAATATGAAATGAACTCGGTCTAGTAAGGGAATTTCTCCACTATAACGGTATTGGGAGTAAACCATGACTAATATGATGGTTTTGGTGGTGAACCTATTCTATTATGATATCCTTGGAATGTCAGTTAATATGGAAATGATTTTCAATGATTATGTGTATACCAAAAATTCCATGTCTTATGCCAATTTTAGGCTCTCATGGCTTGTGTTCTCTAACTTACTTAGGATTCATATCTTAATAATGGAAAATATTGATTCCATGAATCATTTTTATGATATTTTATTTTATGGGTATGGTTTTAAAATGTTATAATAATGTTCCCATACCCTTATGTTCTTGTTACGATTATATATATCCCTTATTTACCGTTACTAAGATTTGGAACTCACCCTTTATTATGTTTCCTTTATCTAGGTTATGAATAAATGTATTATGTATAATATGTCAAATAAAGTTTCTAGTTACAATGAATGTAGTGGGAGATTATGTGGCTCATTTATGGATCAGTGTTTATGTTTACATGTTTCCAAAGGAACTAAACTATTGTATCCCTCAGGCATGTGTTTGTGTAATGTAATAAATATTCATAAAAAATATATTTAATATATTTTTATGATAATACTAGGGTCACTATACCCTCGATGAATCATTAGTTCCCCTATGAAAAATTATCTTGGGTTTTGGATAGGCCTTATCTATTTATGTACGATGTTTGGGAATGAGGAATTGACAGTATAGGTATCACTCCAAAAAAGCCTTGATGGTAACTTTCAGATGTCCTAAATTATGAATTTCATCATTATAAAATGATTTCCTTATGTCCATGTCATTATTTTATTAGTTAAAATATCCTTGAAAATTTCAATCTCAAGTGATTATTTATATTAAATTATTTGATCATAATTTATTCCTGAAATTTTATTCTTCAGGATAAAGTTATTGATTAAATGTTTTTTTTTAATTTATTTAACTTACCTAATTTATCATGATTTTTTTATTTATAGCTTCAACTATACACATAACATTTTTGAGAACCTGATCTCCCCACATTATTTTTTTAGGTTTCCCAAGATAGAAGGAAGTGTTTTATGATTGACATGAAGGGGAATTATAAAGTGGATAAGGATTATTTGAAATGAAATACATTTTTATATTGTATGTTTTCAAATATATATGAAATTATAGTATATATTTAGTTTACCAGACAACTAAATGATTCATTCATTTGGAATGAGATCACTTGTAGCTAGTGACAATGTAATAAAGTAACCACCAAATCATGTATATTAGGTTCATGATATTTATAGTTGGTGTCATATCAAACTTAGTATAAACCATGAAAACTAGATTTTGGAAAATATATTATAAGGACCCAGCCTTAAAAAATTACATAATCTTGTGATAAGTCAATAATTTGAGTTTAATTCACATCAAAAATCTTTTCAGGTTTAGAGTTTTAAATAATTAATCCATTATTAATACATATCATCCCATAATCATACAAGAGGATACTATCAAAATAGTATCCATTTTTTCCACCAAAGAAAACCCTTAAAAATGATTTCTTTTCCTGATAAAAATCTTCTTAGCTTCTTCCTTTATCTTACTCATACTTATACACTAGGAAAACATTTTAAAAACATGGGATGGACATAAAAACTCAATAAGAGATAAAATAATGAAAGAAAAAATTAGTACATGAATATTTATAAACCCGTGAATTCATAATAATCGTGAAAACTTCATAGAAATCATAAATCATAAAGGTAACTTGTGGGATCCATAACATACTTTGTAGATTCCATATCCGCATAGGGAGTAACATTCATGGTTACGTTTGGAATACCCATCATTGTATATTCCCTAAATATTTTAGGAGAATCCATAATTTTTACCTCTACACATTACCCAATGCATTGGAGAGATACAACGGGCACACCCACCCTCAGTTTATCACAGAACCACCCGTATACATAAGCACTACCCAAGAACCATAACATAATCATAGCACAGGAACAACCATAAATGAAAAATAACATTTACACATTTCAATAATAAGACATCATTTAAAAATATCTATATAATCAATCCATTATCAAAATCATTTTCAATACCAAAATACCTAAAAAGGAATATGGTATTTACTTTTATTTTTAGAAACATTAGGGATTATAGAGGAAGCAAAATATCAAATAATGATCATGGTGATAGAAAGGTCGGTGTCACCACCTATGTTAAAATGAAACATTCCCTTTTTAATTTAGTAAAAAACTTTGTAAAAAAATATTCCATATGAAAACTGTTAAATAATTTTAAAGGTCAATTGGGTTTGTTATACACCGTATAAAAGAAGGTCGTATATAAATCAATATATGCATCAAGGAAAGGAGATTGAGACGAATCCCCTTACCTTGAATCTGACATGTCTTGTTTGTTATTTAATTTCCTGAATAATAAACATAAGTTAATTTCTCATAACTTTATAACCTTTTTAATTTTTCTTATTCATTTTATACCACTTTTTTCCATGTTATAACAATTATTTAATTATTTGAGTTCATATCGTACATTTTGTCGGTGTTCGGTACTTGAGTAAAAAATGAACTTGTTTTGATTTAGATTATCTATATGGTCATAAGTCTATTATCTCCAAAATTATATTCATGATTTAAATATCATATATATCAAATATATATGTATTTATAATAGTCCATAACATTTGGAGATAATAACTGAAATGCACCATTCATGGAGATGGTAGGTCGTACATACGCTTGAATGCTACTTTCATTTCTTTATCATATTATGGAATGAAAAATAAATGATACATAGGTATATTATAATTCCAGTATAATATATATGTTATATATGTTACATAATGTCAACCATGATAGGTGGTAGGAGAAAAATTGAATAATCATCATTTTGTGAGGCAGTAGTTCTCCGTACACAGAAACAATATGTTCTATTTCCATTAGATGGAGGTGTGTATAAGTGTAGGTAGAAACCTTAGCATAAAAACATACTAGTATATTTATTTTCTTGGGGTTGTTATAATATAAATGAATAAAAAGAGTTTAAGGGGTTGGATAATGAAAATAAATTAAAGGAGTTTGAGAGAAGACATTACCTCTAAATCGGGTAACTCCTTTTGATTTGAGCCAAAAGGATCTCATGAAATTCCTTTTTCCCATGTTAAGGATTATAAGATTAAGGGAGTGATATTAGTAGATTATTTGAGTAAAATTTCAATGAGTCAAGGGGCGTGAGAGTTGTGAGTAAGTGGGTAGAGGTGGTGGCCTTTTATAAGGGGGAGGAGGGGCACTTTAGGAAAGTCTTGAGATATTATTTTGTTATAAATTTCTCTTCAAATTAAAATATTTAAGAAGTTATTTTTTTCATGAATAAGATGATTATGGGTCAAAATACTCTCAATAAAAAGGTTTTAGATAAGTTTAAGACACAAATGTAACCTTATCTTTTAGCTTTAACCCTTAGTTAAATTAATTAACTCTTACCATGTCTTCTCTTATTTTTACACTATATGGTTAGTATGGTTATTATAAAATGACAAGAGAACCTCAAGTAGATAATTAATGACATTTGTAACATTATATATGTTATTTGGTCGAATCTCGCATTTTTATGACCATGGTATCATTTAATAAAATAGTATTTTTTTTTTAAACTCATTTTTTCAATTTTGACACTATTTTGTAATTGATTTTTGTTAAAGTCATAAAAACTTGATTCATTCGAAAAAACTACATTAAATAAAATATGGAATGTCATAAACATATATAAAAATCATGTATGGAATAAAAATTTTCAAATTACATTTATCATAGTATTTATAATATCATTTATTTAAATCATTCGTTAATAAGTTAATCAATGCATCATCATCGTGTCATAAATAAATTTATTTATTTAATGTCTAAAAATTATAAATACAATATGATGATTTAGGAAATATTTTTATATTTTTTATTAATATTTATAGTTAAATAGATAAATTATATAACCCCTCCTTAAAATTATTTTAGTAAAAAGATACATGTTTGTGTTATATTTCTATTTACTTTAAATTAATTATTATAACATGTCATTATCACACCCAAGTGGGTTTATGGGGTCATAAAATCGATTAAAGGATATGTATGGTCGTCCATATCTCATATAATAGGATTAGGACATGTGTTAGGGTAGTTTTATATTATTATGACATTATTTTTACACTTATTTACCCGATTTTCCCTTTTTACCCTGGTAAATAAAAATAATTACTGAAGTTACTATTCACAATGTCAAAAAATAAAATGTAAATATTTACAAAAATTGGACCTTATGATTGAAAATATTTAATCAAATTTTTTTAATTCAAAACACAGAATTGGCACAAATTAATTTAAAATTAATTCTCTTTGTCAAAACCAGAAAGTGAGTTTTTAATATGTAAAAATTATCAAAAGATTGACATGTGTTTATATACAATTTCAATGTGAAATTTCTTCCAATGCACAAAATTGGATTAAATGATAAAAAATTAATCCAATAAAACTTTAATACTAATTATAAGGATAATCTAACTATATAAATAAATTAGATGAAAAGATAGTTTTGAATTAAAATGCACCATTTTACACTTTTCATTAAATTATGGATTTTATCAAAAAAAACCAAAAGATCAACGAATGTAAATTTTAATGTCCCACTTATAATGAAGAATTTTATTTTGTCAAATAAAACATATAAAAGTGACAAAAACTAGATTTAAAAAGGGTTCTCCATCAAATGGAGGTAAAACGACCTTTTAAAAATATTAGAGTATTTTATGCTTAAAATTTGATTCATTCTCATTTTAAGCTTGTAAAATTTATTGGATAAATGTAAAAATATTTAACAAACTTGTGTAATCATTTTTTAGTTAGTCATATTCATTCCTGCAAATACAGTGGATAAGTGTTAATGACCATTTAAAATAATAATATTATTGTTGTGTTATTGTTTAGTATAACTCAGTGTTGCTTGCAACATAAGATTTCAGAGAAACCCATTGTTCTATGTCATGTATACTATCATACATAGTTCCCCCTTCAAACTAAAATTAATATTTAATTTTAAAATATTAATAGATTTGAAAATTTATTATTCTATAAATACATGGGATGTTACATCCTTCCCCACTTTTGGAAATTCTATCCTCGCAATTTTCTCACTTATCATCTATGTGGGGGTATTTATCCATCATAGAATTTCTAGATTCACATGTTTCCACTTAAACAATATGGTTATTCAACAAAACCATCACCTTATGAATCACCTTAATCATCAACACTTTCCCTCTATGGTCACGAATTTGTATTTTCTATTCCTCATAAGAAAGATTCTCTTCCAACTGAACTACCTTTGGACTCAAAACATGAGATGGATCTAAAAAATACTTTCTAAACATTGAAACATGAAAAACATTGTGTACCTGAGATAAACTTGGAGGTAAATCCACTCTGTAGGCAACTGATCCATCTTTATTAAGAATTTCATAGGGTCCAATGAACTATATATTTGGTATTCTCTTTTTACCAAAATGTATCACACTTTTAAATAGAGAATCTTGTAGAAATACAAGATCACCTACCTTGAAATAAATATCCTTCCTCCAATATTCTGTATAACATTTCTGCATGCTCTGAGCTATAATCATGTGATTCTGAATCAACTGAACTTTTTCGGCCATCACTTCTACTAATTATGGTCCTATCCACTTCCTTTCACCTACTTCATCCCAAAAATATGGAGATCTACACCGCTTTCCATATAATGCCTCAAATGGTTCCATCTGTATAATGGAATGAAAACTATTATTATAAGAAAACTCAACCAAAGAAATATATTGGTCTCAACTTCCCTTCTATTCCATTGAACAAGCACATAACATATCTTCCAATATCTGAATTTTTTGTTATGTCTTCCCATATGATTGTAGATGAAAAGATGTACTAAAATTTAATTAAGTACCCAACAACTTATAAAGGCCTTTACAAAATTTATAAGTGAACCTGGGATCACGATTAGATACAATGGAGAGAGTAACTCTATGTAACCAGACTTTTAATTTAAGATGCAACCGAAGAAGTTGATCTAGAGACTGTGTATCTTGAATAGGGGGAAAATGATCTGATTTATCCAATTGATCAATAATAACCTAGATTACATTATTACATTGAGATGTATTCAGTAATCCCACAATTAAGTCCATGGTTATATTTTCCCATTTCTACTCTAGTAATGGAAAAGGCTAATGCATCCCCATCGGTAATTTTTATTCCACATTCACCTACTAACATGCCAAACACATAAAAGTAAAGTCATAAATATCTCTATTATTTTCATCCCACCTATAATACTTCCTAGTATCTTTTTACATATTAGTATTACCAGAATAAACTGAAAACGGAGAACCATGAGGTTTATACAACAACTCTTTCCTTAACTGTGAATCACAAGGCACACATAATATTTTACCAAATCTCAAAACATAATATTTTCTCAAATCTCAAAACATAATATTTATCAATGTTAAATTTAGTCAACTTACCCTTCTGAACCAATTCTACCTTTTTCTACAACTCACTATCATCCTTCTGTGCTTGCTTTATTATATCCTCTAGATACGATTTCACTAAAACCTAAAAATAAATATGGAAATTTCCTATACCAACAACTTACATGTCAAAGTTCATAAAATAATTAATCAAAGGTTCGTATTCCAAACATAACATGTTCAATGTAGAATTACTTTTCTGACTCAATGCATTGACCACTTTTTTCACTTTCTTAGGATGGTAATGAATCGTGAAATCATAATTCTTGATTAATTCCTACCATCTTCTCTATCTCATGTTAAATTCTTTCTTAGTAAATATATACTTCAAAATTTTATAGTTAGTATATATTTTACATTTTACTATATACATATGATGCCTCAAAATTTTTAAATACAAAAAATATATGTTAATTCCAAATCACGTATAGGGTAATTTAACTCATGAGTTTTCAACTGATGCGAAGCATAAGAAATTACCTGATCATTATTCATTTGGAAAAAACCAATTTCTTTCAATAAATCGTCACTCTAGATAATAAATTCACTATTTCTAGAAGGAAGTGACAAAATTGGAGCATTCACCAATATTCCTTTCAATTCCTCAAAAAATTCATCACATTCTTTTGTCCAAATGAACTTAATATTTTTTTGAGTTAACTTAGTCAGTGGGCTAGATAACCAAACCAAATTTTCAACAAACCTTCGGTAATAACCTTCTATACCTAAAAAACTATGAATCTCGATTATATTTGTGGTTCTTGGATATTCTTTAACAAACATTTGTTTTAGCTGGATCAATATTTATTCCATCATTAGAAATAATGTGACTAAGGAATGAAATTTTTTATAACCAAAACTCACACTTTCTAAATTTCCCATATAATATTTTTTCTTTTAAGGTTTTTAGGAAAACCCTTAAATGGATTTCATGCTCTTATTTACTTTTAGAATATACCAAAATATCATCAATAAAAAAACCACAAACTTATCCACGAACTCACAGAAAATTCTATTCATAAGATCTATGAATAAAAAAGGTGTGTTGGTTAACCCAAAGGAATAACTAAAAATTCACAATGGCCATATCTAGTACAAAAAATGGTCTTTAGAATGTCTGATTCCTTTACTTTCAACTAATGGTACCCCGAACTCATGTTAATCTTTGAAAAATATTGAACTCCCTGGATATGATCAAACAAAGCATTGATATGAGGAAAAGGATACTTGTTCTTAACAGTGATGTTATTCAATGATCTATTACCAATTCAATTTCTCATTGAACCATCTTTCTTTTTAACAATCAAGACAGGAGCACCCTATGGTGATGTGCTAGTTCCAATGAAACATCTATCTAATAACTCCTAAAATTTCTTCTTTAACTATAAATGTTCAATTTGATCCATTTGATAAGGGGGTTTTAAAATTGTCTTTGCATCAGGAAGCAAGTCAACAGTAAATTCAACTTCCCGATCAGGTATTATACCAAGAAACTCATCAGGAAAAATATCAAGATACTCATTTACCACTAGACATCATTAATATAAACAATCCATTTTTTTCAACAATATGTGAAAGGTAACAATCATTTTCATCTTTTACTAGTTTCTCATCTTCATGATATCTTATCAATAGTAAGGGTTCATTATTATACACAAACTGAAAGTCTTTCTAAAAATAAACCTCTTTATCTTTTCTGTCAATCATATCATGATAAATGAAAATACACTCCAAACCCAAAATAACATCAAACTCTACTAGAGGCAAAAAAATATGGTTTATGGGTAGATTCATCCCAAAAACAAGGACATGAAGGCTCTTATAATTTATTTTTGTCTCAACATTTTCTAGAGGTGTTTTTATCATAAGTTATCGATTCATTTCTTGAGATGTAATTCCCAATTAATTAGAAAATTTCTAAAAAATGAAAGAATGTGTAGACCTAGAATCAAACAGCACATTGTTATAATCTAAATAAATGAACAATATACATGATACTACTTCATTTGATGGCCCAACATCTACTGAAGTAGTTGCAAAGGATTTCACCACCCCTTTCTACTTGTAGTCTGGATGTTTCTCATCATTTGATTTCTTCATTGAACACTCATTTGTATAATTACCCATATCATTACACTTAAAAAAATTTACTGACTATAAATAAGATTTTGTCTTACCACTAACCTGATATTTTTCAATGAAATTATGAGCCTTATTTACCATTTTACCACATCATAATAACTTACATGAATTCAAAAGGAATTCTCAGGTGTGATTTTTACCATAATTTTTACAAATTGTAGGGTTAATTTTCTTACCATCAGGATTTTTTGAAGAATTCTTCCCTTTTATCGGCCACCTCGTCCTCTTATTATACAATTTTCCAAAGAATACTTGATCATCTTAAAAAACAATTTCCACCTTCTCCATACATTAAAAAAGTTATTCAAAACATTTTAACTCACAAGAAGATAATGGACTTAGATAATTTGACATTAATCCTGATTCAAAATGATTGATTTTACTATCAAGATCCGATATGAAATTTTCAGCATACATTACCATTCGAGTGAATTTTTCTTCATAAGAATCCACTAAGTCATCCCCCTACTTTAATTAGAAGAATTTTTTTTCCATCCTAAGACAATCCGCCTTAGGAAAATATTTCTCAAGAAATATACCTTTGAATTCATCATAATCAAGAGCATCAATCTCCTCATTGTCCTTGATATTTTTCACTATAGACCACCACTGATCAGTTTCACCATCAAAACGGTAAACATAAAGACTAACCTTTGGATTCTATGAACACCCCATGACATGGAAATATTTTCAAGGAATTTTATCCAATCTTCACCTAGAATGGGGTAAGATGATCCTTTGAATTATGGAGGACTTTTCCTCATTAAATTCTCCACTACCGACATGTTTCTATGTGGTTGATCTGGCTGATCTTGCGCATGGATACCACCTCCATTTATAGCCTGATTCAACTATTCCATCACTGCAAAAAAAATTAGTTCTGATTCCAACCATCTCAGGTCGCTAATTTAGAAGTTTTGTTCCTCTAGATGTCGTCATAACACAGCTACACTATTTTTTATGCAGAAATCCATTCTAAACAGAACTATCCTATATGACCCAACATGTTAATTCTCAAATTATATTTTAATTTTACCATAAATTATATATAATTTATGGATATTTTATTAACAATATCCTAACACTTAATGTTATATAAACTGACCTATGATACCAATTATATTTCCCCAACCTTATAGCATTACCTAATATTGAGATATGTCAATAATTTGACATTAATCCACATTGAGGATATTTTATGGTTTATAGTTTTAAATAATTTTTCCATTATTAAGACATATCATCCTATAATCATTCAATAGGATACTATCAAAATAGTATCCATTTTTTTCACCAAATAAATCCCTTTAAAAATAATATGATTTCTTTTCTTGATAAAAATCTTCTTGACTTCTTCCTATATATTAATCATCCTTGTACCCTATGAAAACATTTTAAAAAACTTGGGATGAGAATAAAAACTCAGTAAGGGGTAGAATAAATAAATAAAACATTAGTCCATTAATATTTATAAATCAATGAATTCATAAGAATCATGAAAACTTCATATAAATTATATATCATAAGGGTAACTTGTGGAATCCATATCATACTTACTTTTTATATTCCATAGCCACATAGAGAGTAACCTTCATGGTTACATTTTGAATAACCATGTATCTTCTATAAATCTTTTAGGATAAACCTTAAATTTTACCTCTGTCATGTTACCCAATGAATTGGAGATCTATCAAAGGCTCACCCACCCTTGGGTTATCACAGAACCGTCCGTATACAAAAAAAATTCCCAATAAGAATAACGTAATCATAACCCATGAACAAGCATAAAGGAAAAATAACATTTCCACATTGTAATCATAAGACATAATTTCAAAATATTGATATGATCAATCTATCCTCAAAACCATTTTCAATACAGAAATACCAAAATAAGTAATATTTTATTTAATTTTATTTTTAAAAATATTATGTCTTGTAGTGGAAGTGAAATATCAAATAATGACCATGGTGATAGAAAGGTCATTGTCACATCATACGTTAATAAGAAACATTCCTTTTGTAATTTAGTAAAACACTTCATAAAAAAATATTCCTTTTGAAAACAATTGAATGAAATTTAAATTCAAATGGGTTGATTATACCCCTTATAAAAGAAGGTCATATATAAATCAAAATATACCTCAATTAAAGGAGATTGAGATGGAGTCCCTTACCTTGAATCTGACTTGTCACGTTTGTTCTTTAATTTACTAAAAAAATAGATTGGTTTTTATATGATTTAAAACCTTTTTAATGTTTATTATTCATATTATATCACTTATTAACTTTTTATAAAAATTATTTAATTATTTGAGTTCATATCGGACGTTTTGTCAATGTTTGGTAGTTGAGTAAAAAATGAACTTGTTTTGATGAAAATTATCCATGTGTTCATAATTCCATTACCTCAAAAATGATATTAGTGATTTAAATATCATATATATCAAATATATATGTATTTATAAGTGTCTAAAACATTTGTAGATAAGAAATGAAATGCACCGTTCATGGAGACGGTAGGTTGTACGTATGCTTGAAAGCTACTTTCATTTTCATATTAATGGAATGAAAAATAAATTATACATAGGTATATTATAATTCCTGTATAATATCTATGTTTTATATATTATATAAGTTCATTAACACCATAAATTATACATTACATGAATGAAATGCACTTGTCATATCACTTTGAGGCGGTGGTAGTCCACACTTTCGCAAATGAAATTATCATATTTACACATTATGGAAAGCATAAAGGTATGTTGTAAATAAAAATTAAATAAGAATAGAAAAAATATAAAAATAATATATATCACATATAAATACATTTACATCATAATGGAAACCATGATAGGAGGTAGGAGAAAATTGAACAATCATCGTTTCACGAGGCAGTAGTTCGCCGTATACAGAAACAATATGTTCTATATTCATTAAATGGAGGTGTGTGTAAGTGTTAGTAGAATACATATAATAAATAAATACTTTTATATGTATCATACTTGTTTTTTTAAAATAATGGAATAAAAATATTTTAGGGGGTTGGAGAAGGAAAAAATGAAAGGAGCTTGAGAGAAGATGTTAGCTCTAAATCAGGTAACTCCTTTTGATTTGAGCCAAAAGGCTTTCTTGAATTGACTTATGCCCAAGGTAAGAATTATAGGATGAAGGGAGGTATGTTGTAAGATTATTTGATCATAATTTGTATAATCCAAGGGGCTTTAGAGGTGTGAGTAAGTGGGTAGAGTTGGTGGCCTTTTATAAGAGGGAGGAGGGGCACATTTAGAACCTCTTGAAATATTATTTTATTATAAATTGATTTTCAAATTATAATAGTTACAAAGTGATATTATTCTAGGATAAAATGATTATGGGTCTAAATAAACTCAACCAATAGGTTTTATAAAATTATTGGTCATAAATTTAACTTTATCATTAGGCTTTAACCCTTAGATAAATAAATTAACTCTTAGCATGTATTCTTTTATTTTTACACTATATGTTTAATATGGTTACTATAAAATTCCAAGAGAACCTAAAGTGGATCATAAATAACATTTTTTACATTATATATTTCATTTGGACAAATCTAAGATATTTATGAATATTATATCATTTGATAAAATAGTATTTGTTTTAAAAACTCATTTATGTCAATTTTGACAATATTTAGTAATTGATTTTTGTTAAACTAATAACAACTTAATTCATTGTAAAAACTAAATTAACTCAAATATAACATGTCATAATAATACATAAAATTAATTTATTGTATGAAAATTTTCAAATTACATTTATTTTAATATTTATAATATCATTTATTTGAATCTTTCATTAATAAGGTAATCACTTAATCATCATTGTGTCATGAATAAATTTAGTTATTTAATGGAAAAAACTATAAATAAAATACCATGATGTAGGAAATAAGTTTATCTTTCCATGAACTATTTATAGTCAAATATATCAATTATATAACCCCACATTAAAATTATTTTAGTAAAAAGATACATGTTTGTGTTATATTTCTCTTTGCATTAATTTAATTATTATAACATGTCATTATCACACCCAAATGACTCCACAAGGTCCAAAAATTGGCCCAAGTATGATTATGGTCATCCATATCACATCCAATAGTATTAATACATGTGTATTAGGTAGTTTTATATTATTATAATATTATTTTTAACCCTTATTTACCTAATTTACCCTTTAACCATGTTAAATGTAAATAATTAGTAAAGTTACTATAAATAATATCCAAAAATAAAAGGTACCTATTTACAGAATTTGTACGTTATCATTCCAAATATTGAATCCAATTTTCTTAAATCAAAACATATAATTGGATGAAATTAATTTAAAATTAATTCCCATTATCAAAACCAAAAAGTGGGCTTTTAAGAAGTAAAAACTATCAATAGTTTGACATGGGTTTAAGTCCAATTTCATTATGAAATTACTTCCAATGAAAAAAATTGTATTAAATGATAAAAACTTGATCCAATTAAAAATTAAAACTAATTAAATGGAAAACCTACTTGTATAAATAAATTAGGTGAAAAGACTGTTTTGAATTAAATTGCAGTATTTTTCCTTATTTATTAAATTATGGATTTTATCAGAAAATACAAAAATTTCAACCAAAGTAAATTTTGATATCCCACTTCTAAAGAATAAGTTTATTTTGTCAAATAGAACATATAAAAGTGAAAAAAATATATTTAAATAAGGTTCTCCATCAAAAAGATTCAAAATGATCTTTTAGATATATTAGCGTATTTTATGCTTAAAATTAGATTAATTATCATTTTAAGTCTCTAAAATTTATTTGATAAATGTAAAAATATTAAAAAAAACATGTGTAATCATGTTGTAGTTAGTTCTTTTCATTCCCTCTACTATAACAGCTAGGTGTTAACTATCATTTAAAATAATATTATTATTGTTGTATTATTTTTCAGTATAACCCAGTGTTGTGTGCAACAAAAGATTTAGGAGAAACCCATTATTGTGTGTCAGGTATGCTATTATATATAGTGTCAACTTTAAACTAAAATTAATATTTAATTCAAAAATATTAATAGATATGAAAATTTATTATTCTATAAATACATGGGATGTTACCCATATATTTGGGAGCATATCCCTATAATAGACATTGAGGGTAATAATAAAACATCCTAATGTTCTGTTGAGGAAGATATTATGTGTTTTTTTTATGAAATACATACCTTCCTTGAAACATCAAGTGGACGTTGTTTTGTAACAGTTGTACCTAGGGGTAAAAACCCTAAAAATCCATATTGGGAATTAACTCAATCATTACCTAGTACAAAATAATGTCTCTTAATACATACATGGTTTGACACTCCTAGGGGATATTCCTAGATCAATTCATTCTTTATTTACAAAACATTATGAAGTATTTGAAAATATTTTTATGATTTAAAATATTTCCCAAATAAACCATAATTATGATTATGAGGTTTATCCATGCATAAAATTAAAATTTTATGTTGAGTATTTTACTATTTTTGGTATTATACATTATGTTTGATAAAGTTATGATTTAATCTTGTACATTGTATTATTTAGAAATGATGCCTAGTAGTATGAATGAAAATTGTGTCAATTCGCATACACTAAGTAGGGGTTTCCATCATGGGAAAGGTAATGAAGATGGAGCCTGATCCACAGGTATAATATATCAAATTATAACAATATTAGGGAAATTCACTCAAGTTATGAGAAATAACCATTTACATATAAGGATGAATGTTGATCCACTGTATGGTGTTACAATGTTATATGACATTATGCATCAACAACCTCCATCATTTAGTGGGTCAAAAAATAAATTTGTAACTAACTAATGGATAAGTTCATTAGAGAAGATATTTATTTCTTTGGGAAGATATTAAATTGAGAAAGTTATCATGCTAGTGTTTCATATATCAGAAGATATAAATCAATAGTGGGAATTTATTAAAAATAGTAAGGATGATGTGGATATAGATAACATGGAATGGAAGGATTTTAAGGTACTAATATAGGAAAAGTATTTTCATTGATAATAATGAGTAGATATTGAGAGAAATTTCCTGAGTCTAAGACAAAAGAAAAGTGAAAATGTTTCCAATAACTATGTTAACATTACATGTTTTAAAATTTATGCTACAAACTATGTTTTTAATCCAGAGTGTAATATTTTCCATTTCTTTGATGGATTAAAGTGAATCTTTTAAAGGGAACCAATGAGCCAAACATTCTCACCTTAGGTGGAGATAGTATCATGTGATATCAAGAGAGACAAATAATTTTCCATGTTTTATGGATTCAATGATAATAAATAGATTAAGTGGAGAAAATATAAAAATAAAGATAAAGGGAAGAAGGGAAAGAAGAATTTCCCCCCATGTGATAATTGTGTAAAGAAACACCATCATACTTTTTTTGAATAGAAAGGGAGTTTGATAGAGGTGTGGGTGGAAAGGACACCATGTTCATGATTGAAAGGGAAATAAAGAAGATTTTAATGTTCAATTAATTAACTATTAGGATATGGGGCACTAAGAAAATGAATTCCCCAAGTTTCATTGGAATATACCTCATATGAAGCTTATAGATCAAGTTTAATCATATAATATTAATATAGTTGTGGTGCAATTTTTATAGTTCTTGTGTATCAAAGTTTAATATTTATGTTATAGAATTATTTTATCAATAAATTATTATTGTAATAATCTTTAAATATATAATGAATATATCATAGTAGTATTTCTCTATATATTTTGAAGCATGTGTGGAATGGATCAAAGAAAAGTGATTTAGTGTAAAGTTGATCCTTTTTGGAAAATACATGAATGATGGAAGATAAAACTTAATATGTGCTTGATGTTAAGATAATAGTGATAAAGATATGTTTATGGTGTAGTATTGGAGACCTTGAAATTATTTAAGTTATTTAATGGTTTATGTTATCCTTGTTAGAGTTTACAGCATGTCTGGATTTATGGAATATATTCAATAACCTAAGATTTTATTTTTGGAAGAATGCATATTTTCATTATGTTTTTAAGGTGATCAAGGTATTTCCATATTAGGAATGAGACATAGAAAGCCACTATATTGTCTTGGGAATATAATGTTGACTCAGTGACCTTACCTTTAATGTTTTGGACATTGAATTTTGTTTAACATAATTTGTTCATGGAAGATATTTAAAGACATGAGGAATAAATTATCACTATTTTATAGATCCTATGATCTATTAAAAGTAAATTTTAGTGCATTAGGTATAAAAATTAATTTTGGATATTCATGTCATAGATCAAGAGATTGTGTGAAAATTGATCTAATTATTACTCAAGGATGAAATTATACTTTTCATATACCTATATTTCCTTATGTTCATGGTTTGGATGGTAAAGCAATCGCTCAACCTAGGAAAATGATATTATAACAAAAATATCATCCTAGTACCAATATTTATGATGAACCAGTGGCCCTTTCACTCATAATAGATTTATGGCTTTATGTTTGCTATATTTTCTAAATCATTCACTTTTTTTTATCAAGGGTCTCTATAACTCTCAATATTTATTTATTCTTTTCTTCCATGTCGATATTTTCACTTCACACTAATGTTTTCCTACATGGAAAACATGTATTTTCTATCCCATGTTATGTTTTAATAACAATATTTATAATGTGGGTTTGTAATGAATCTATTTTCATATGCCAAAATATTGATTACTGCGATCAATATTAAATTGTGGGGACACAATTTATTTAAGGGGGTAGAATGTAACACCCAAACATTTTAGAAAGAAGCAAAATACTTGATAGATTATATGACATGAGAAACTAAGATTAAAA
This sequence comes from Viscum album, assembly GCA_963277665.1. Classification (NCBI taxonomy): domain Eukaryota; kingdom Viridiplantae; phylum Streptophyta; class Magnoliopsida; order Santalales; family Viscaceae; genus Viscum; species Viscum album. The sequence continues at coordinate 1,744,306,443 of OY728153.1, forward strand.
TAAAATGTAACACCGTGATACTTTATGATATATTTCTTCTCAAATAAATTCAATATCTTCTATAGCTTATGATGCACGCAAGACGGGGTTTAAATGAAATACAATACTCTATTAAAATCTTATTATGGAAACCTGGCCATTATAACCTATCTGTTAAGTTGGAATATATGAATAATACTAACTAAATTTTGAAAATTATTCTATTTTTACATCTATAAAATAAATTCAATGGTGATCTATTGATTATAAAAAAATATCAAGAAATATTTTCTGAAAAATTGTATTTTTTCTAACGTCCTGTATAGTCACGTATTTCTCACATAATTTAAAATTAATATTTAATTTTTTACAAAAATTATTTTAAAAAATAAACTCCATTTTTTAAATAGAAATGTAAATATCATATTTTGGTGAATTTTTAATTAATTTCTTAAAATGTAATTTTTTTGATGAATAGTGAAAATATTAATTTTTATAGAAAACTGCATTTTTGTTTAAAATATATACATATATATAATATATATTAAATTATTTTTAATATAAAAACAATTAAAATATATTAATATTTAACTAATTTAGGTCATTTAAATCAAATAATTTTAAATTAATATATAAACCAATTTTAAACATTTTATTTTTTTTCTATGGAAAACAGATTTTTTGACGCATATGTTGGTTTAATTTTAAACTGAGTCCTACCAAATTAGTGAATTAAATTTGGAGAAAAAGATTTAATAATTTGAATATGAATAATTTGTATTATATAATATGTTTAAAATAATTTTTAATCATAATGAATTGTAAAAATAGTTAAAATTAATTACATCGATTAAGGCATATGGGTCTCGACATCTAAGGACACATGAGAGGAATTACATAACTCAAAAATGTGGAGTTATCTATAGTTTTTTATTCATTTCCCTATTAGGTATATTATTTACTAGGAGTGCATTTTTTTGTTGTACATAGAACATAAAATATTAAAGTATAAATTAGCATAACATGATCTGAATCTAAGGTAGTGGTGGTGGGTCGAATACCTTCAGTCATTCAACTTCTATATTTCCTATATGCGTGGGATGGGAAATGAAGTGGTCAATGAAATGTGAAGGATGACTTAGACACAGGTAGTTCAGGAGGTCACTAGTGAGTGATAACTTATGGCTATGTGTAATGGCCCAGACCTCTCCGGTCGATTACTTTGTAAAAACGTTTTTTTTTTGATGTGGTCAATGCGGCGAACATCAAAAATAATAATTATTATTATTAATAAATGGTGACGTGTTAATAAAAAAATTTTTTTTTGGGTTTTGTTATAAGTGTTATACTAAATAATTATAATAATAATGTTGGTTTTTTTTGATAGATCTGGTAATAATGATTTAATGAGAATTATGTTTTGAATTAAATGCAATGAGATTTGTGATATGAGAATAAATTAAAGATGTTATGATAATTGTGTAAAAATAAATAAATAAAGGTTTAAAATAAATTTGGGGCGTGCCACAAGGAGAGAGAAGATGAAAAATATAATAATATGAAATAAAAGGGGAGGCACACCAACAAAATAAATATTGGAGAGAGAAAATAAAATTTATTGAAAAATAAATATAAGATAGAGGCGCCACTTTTTGTGGGAGAAAATCTTGGGAGAAAGAATTAATAAAGATTGGAGAGAGGGAGGAGTTATAAGATATTAATGGAAATAAAATTAAGTGTGAAATAAATAGTAAAGGAGATAATTGGTGATGAATTTCCAGCGTGAAAAATGACAAATGGTGATTGATTGGAGTTAGAGAAATAAATAAATAAATAATTAATAAAATATTGTTATCATTTTTTTTATAATAAAACACTTTTTTCACAATAACTTCTTCATGCGACCTCGGTTTCACGAACCGTCAGTGGCAGTGCAACCCTGACTACGAGACGAAAATTATGAGTCCAATATTGGATGTCTTTTTCGGGTTTTCGGATTGGGTACCCGAAACGCTCATGAATTAATAGATTTAATATTGTTATTATTACGGGATCTTGTATCCAACGTATCTCCCTCATACGGTATCGGATTGACGATCCGTCAGCGACAACGTAACCCTGAAATTATGACGGTCATTTTAAGACCATTAATGAGCTACTTTTATGACTCATGCCTCGGGTCAACGAAACACCACATATTGATAGAATTATCATTATTATTAAAACGCGTGGAAACCGCGTGACGTGTTGTGTGTTAACCAATCAAAACATGTAACGTATGTACGGTCACATCGTGTATTCATTAATGCACGCTGAATACGGATTTACCTATTCATTGCCTATATAATAACGAGGTCATGTTTTATCTTCCATATCGATCGCTTCTTTGTCGCACGACGACGCTCTTGGACGATCGAGAAGTATTCCTCCTCTAACTTCTTTGTCCGAGCTCCGAATTACGATCCGTCAACGGCCACAGGATCGTAGCGACGAGACGAAGCTTCTAAGCCCGAACTTGTCACCTTTCCTTCTGACCTTCCTTCTCCATCTTCCATCCTAGGAGGCATTTGTCGGGTTTGGTGAAGGCGGAGGACACCGAAGGACGTCGTCGGAAGCGACGTGATCGGGACCTTTTGAGGTAGGGGTTTACCTTCGTCTCTCTTTTTGGTGCAACATGCGGGGTGGGATATTTTTCTTTTGTTCCATGGGATGCAGTTGAACTTTAAATAAAGATAATAACCGGATAAAGAAGGTTTTGGGGTTTTGTGTTGTTTCTATGGCCTTCCAGTTTCTTTATCTTCTGATTGTGATTTTGGATTGAAAGGCCTTTGCCTACTGAAAATCAAGGTCGTTGGTGGACTTTGCGTGCGCAATTGATATCTGAATTGTTGTGGTTGGTTTTGTTAAAACATGGAAAATGGATAAGCACGTAAAGACTGGCTGATTAAATGAGAATGAAAACCTTGTGTGATCACCCCGGTTGAACAAAGTTGGAATAATGAACATATTGGTGGTTTGGTTGTTTTGTGGAAAATGCCTTTATTTATGAAAAGTGTTTTGATTATGAAATGTGTTTTGAAGTAAAAGGTGTTTTCAAATGCGGAAATGTTTTGTGTGTGGAAAGGGTTTTATGTGTGGAACTTTGAAATAAATGAATGATGGAATGTTGTATGGTTGTGATAATCTTTTGTAAATGAAATGGCATGTGGTTGCTTGCGTTTTACCTAACCTTGGTTGTGGATGGCAGGGATATGTTTGTGAAAGGTGTTGTCTGGATGATAGTTGCCCAGTAGTAATAATTTGTTAAACCATTGCATGAAACATAAAAACCTAAATGGGGTTGGGGGATGATTGTTTGGTTGTTGATGCATGCTTCGTGGTAGCAGTGCCGAGGCACATGCTCAGTTTCTCTTTTTAAGAAGCCATAGGTTGGGCTGTGTGTTTGGTATATGTATATATATAATTGTATCTTGTGTTTTGTCGCACCACACCCATGTCAAGCACCTATTGCCGAACACTCCCATTTTATGGGAGAGGGTGTTCCCCCTTAGTTACTAGCTCCTTCCTGCTCCTTCTTCTATAGGCTGTGATGGCTTGAGGCGACCTTTAGCCCAAGACTCTTCGGGCAGGCTTACCGTTCCCAAGAACCTTCGGGATGAGGCCCAGGTGTCTGCGGGCGGGTTAGTGGTTGTGGCCCAGGTGTGTGCGGGCGGGATGCGTGGTTTGGCCCAGGTGTGTGTGCGGGCGGGAAGAGTGTGGTAGCGTCAGGACGTTTGCCGTTAGGAAGAGCAGCATCTAATTAAGTGGGAAATGGTGCTGGGTACCCAATACTTTTGTTCTATATATATACTAAACTTGTTTGTGTTACTTGGTGAGTGTGACCAGTGAGGCTGGGTGGATAGTTTTTCCTTGTTAGTTTCTGGTTCTTCTGTTTTCTCACGGGACCTTAGGGTGTCTCCCCACTTGTGCACGAGAGCTTTAGGTTCTCTACTGAGTATACTTGTATGCTCACCCTACGTTGTTTCAGGTTTTCAGGAGGACTACCAGGGCCGTGCGGGACCCTACTAGTCAGGCAGTGGGAGCTGTGCAGTTGCTGTTTTCTTGTTTTTCTTTTGGTATTGTACTCACTTGTACTTTGGGCTTATTTGTACTTGTACCTGTTTCAGTTTATTTATACATGCATATGGGACTGGTTTGGGTTTCTTTTCAGAACCTTTGTTCTTTTTCCTTTTTGGTGGTTGACTTGTCCTATTTCCGATCCTAACTATAAAAAGGGTAATTCCTCCCATGATTGAAAAATAAATAAACTCATACCCTTGGTGCTAGTCGCCACCCCGGGGCCTACTAGAGGCGGGACTCGGGGGTCATTATCTCCCTTTCACCATTTCCAGCTCAGGAGGGGCATCTTTGATGGAAGGGGGTCGTGACAGAATGGTATCAGAGGAATGGTTGAGAAATAGGATGGAGTCTGGAGTTAGGCACAGTGAGGATTGCATGGGATGGTAGGGAAACAGTGTTAGTTGATCTTGGTGTGTGACATAGGCCAGGGAAGACCGGCTAGGACATGGGATTTTAGGGCCCCCCGTGATCCAATGCAAGGACTCTGAGCCTACCGAACAACCAAGTGAGGCTACATTGATTTTAGGGTAGAAACCCTAGGAAAGGTACATTCATCATCATGTTTGTGTTTTACTTGATTTGGGGCATTCTGGGAATAATGTAAAATGATAAAATTAACCCTTGAGAAATATCCTTACTACTCGGGCTTAGGTTTTCATTGTTTACCGTACAGCTATGGCACCTGGACGGCGTTCCCAGGTGGCTCAGGCGGCCGAGGCCCAGCAGGTTCAGGCGATCGATCAACTGAGGATCGATCGAGAGGAGGAAGACAGCCAGTGGCAGAAGACCCTCCGTTCTTTCCAGCGTCAGACTCTCAAGAAGTACGAGGGAAGTACTTCGGACCTGGAGATGGAGGGGTGGCTTGAAGAGCTAGGGATCGCTTTTACCTTGATCCATGCTCCGAAGGAGTACTGGGTCCCCCTAGCGGTCAGTCAACTGAGAGGCGCGGCGCGCCAATGGTGGATGCTCTACCTCAGGGAGAGGAAGGAGGCAGAGATTCCATGGGCTGACTTCGAAAAGGAGTTCCGAGAGGAATTCCTTTCTTCTTTGATCAAGGCAGAAAAGCGTCAGGAGTTTCTCTCCCTTCAGCAGGGGAGTATGACTGTTCGAGAGTTGGGAATTAAGTTCAAGAATCTCCTACGCTTTTCTCCGAAACTCTTTCTGGATGAAGAGTCTCGGGCGAGACGTTTGGAAGAGGCGCTTCGTCCTTCGCTCTAGTATGTTGTGACCCCCTTCACCCTTCCGACATACTTAGCCGTACAGAAGAAGACGGAAGTTGTAGAGAGGATGCACTTGCAGGGAGGTGCACCCCGAGAAGGGATCCAGGCGGGTCCGTCGAAGGGGAAGGCAGTCAGTAGCATACCTCCTGCGACCGGACCTTCCAGGTTCAGGCCGGTGGGGAGCAGGCCCCAACGGTTCCAGTTCAGGTCTTCAGGCCCTCTTCCTTCCTTCTCGAGTCCTGGAATGAAGTGTTTTTCTTGTGGAGGTTTCGGGCACGTCCGGAGTCAGTGCCCGACCAGAGCTCAGCACGGTGGAGGTGGTCAGGATCAGTACCCGCCTCAGCAGCAGTTTCCGTCGAGGCCCTTTCAGCAGCAGCAGGGCCCTCCGAGGGTAGAACCTGTAGGAGGAGGCCGATCTCAGGGTGCTCCTCAGGGACCTCGACCAGGGCGTGGTCGGGGAGGCGGTCGACATCAGAGAGGCAGAGGAGCTGGGCGTGGACAGTTGCACGTAGCAGAGTTGGCAGCTCCAGCGGGACCAGAGGTGGTACGAGGTACGATCTGTTTGTTCAGCACTCTTGTTTCTACCTTGTTCGATTCAGGAGCTTCGCACTCTTTTGTTGCACCTAGTCTAGCCCATGCTTTGGGTCTAGACGTAGAGAGACTTTCTATACCCCTGGTACTGAGTATGCCTGTTGGAGGTCAGACCCGTTTGTCTTGTGTTTGTCGGGGATGCGAGATGACGTTGGGACCACATCGGTCCATTGGAGATCTTCTTTTGCTACAGATGCAGCCATACGACGTCATCTTAGGCATCGACTGGATGTTCTCTGTTAGTGCTGTTATCGACTGCTTCCGGAGAAGAGTCGTGTTCTCCGATATGGATGGACAGCGTGTGAATTTTGTTGCCGAGAGGAGATATCAGGTGGGAAGTCGGCATGTGAAGCCTCTCTTTTCTTTGTTGGGTGGGATATCAGCGGTTCCAGCTGATACGGAGATGATGAATGTTCCAGAAGTTGTTGGGGAATTCCTCGATGTCTTTCCTGAGGAGGTTGTGACTCTACCCCCTCGACGTGATGTTGAGTTTGGGATAGACTTACAGCCAGGTGCCCGTCCGATCTTGATGGCTCCTTATCGGATGGCACCTTCGGAGTTGCGGGAGTTGCGGATTCAGATTGACGATCTGATGGAGAAGGGTTTCGTTCGACCCAGTGTGTCTCCATGGGGTGCTCTGGTTCTGTTCGTGAAAAAGGCGGATGGTGGTCTCAGGCTATGCATAGACTACCGGAGGCTGAATCAGGTAACGGTCAAGAACCATTACCCCCTTCCGAGAATAGATGATCTCTTCGACCAGCTGAGGGGAGTATGTTGGTTTTCTAAGATTGATCTGCGGTCGGGATATCATCAGTTGAGGGTAAAAGATAGTGACATCCCAAAGACAGCTTTTAGGTGCAGGTATGGGCACTTCGAGTTTGTAGTGATGCCGTTTGGGGTTACGAATGCACCAGCTGTGTTCATGGGTCTTATGAATTTTGTCTTCCGAGAGTTCCTGGACCAGTTCATCGTTGTGTTCATCGATGACATCTTGATCTACTCAAGATCAAAGGAGGAGCACGTTGAGCATCTCAGGGCTGTCTTGGAAGTCCTTCGGCACCATCAGCTTTATGGAAAGTTTTCAAAATGTAAGTTCTTGACGCAAGAAGTACACTTCCTTGGGCACGTGGTGTCTCAGCATGGAGTGTCAGTGGACCCGTCGAAGGTAGAAGCAGTTGTTTCTTGGACAGCACCCAAGAGCATGGGAGAAGTTCGTAGTTTCCTGGGGTTGGCTGGATACTATCGGAGGTTCGTCTCGGACTTCTCTCGAGTTGCTGCTCCGTTGACAGCTTTGACTAGGAAGAATCAGGTCTTCCTGTGGAATGAGCAGTGCCAGGAATCTTTCGACTACCTGAAGGAGAAGTTGGTTAGTGCTCCCATCCTTAGGTTTCCAGAGGAAGGATCCTTGTATGAGGTGTTTTGTGATTCCTCTGGCCTTGGCTTGGTATGTGTGCTAATGCAGAAGAAGGGTGTGATCTTCTATGGGTCTAGGCAGTTGCGTCCTCACGAGCGGAACTATGCCACCCATGACTTAGAGCTTGCAGCAGTAGTGTTCGCATTGAAGCTGTGGCGACATTACCTCTTTGGGGAGAACTTTGTGGTCTTCACCGATCACAAGAGCTTGCGCTATATCTTCTCCCAGCGTGACTTGAACTTGCGACAGCGGAGATGGGTCGAGTTTCTCCAAGACTACGACTTTGAGATCTCGTACACTGAAGGTAAGGGAAACGTTGTGGCTGATGCCCTGAGCAGGAAGCCGCATCAGGAAGTGGTTCGGGAATCTGCTGATGCTTGGAAGGCGATGGGGGGTTTGGCTCCCTTGCACTTGGATGCGAGGGTGGAAGGTGCTAGAGGCTGCTTGTTTCAGATGATGGTACAGTCCTCTTTGTTGCAGTAAGTGGAAGAGTCTCAGTGGGGAGACCCTGAGGTGGAAGTGTTGCGGGATCGTGTCGATCAGGGGAACGCTCCGGAAGGATGGTCAGAGGACAGCCAATATCGGATGCTCTTTCATGGAAGGTTGTTTGTTCTAGAGGTGATGCGTGATGAAGTCCTTCGTGAGTTCCATAGCTCAGCCTTGGCAGTACATCCAGGTGTTTCGAAAATGTACCAAGGCCTGAGGGGACAGTTTTGGTGGCCCGAGGTGAAACGGGCAGTGGCAGAGTTTGTGGCTAAATGCCTGGTGTGTCAGCAGGTGAAGGCTGAACACCGCGTTCCTGGTGGTTTGTTGCATCCTTTAGATGTTCCTGAGTGGAAGTGGGACGACGTCTTGATGGACTTCGTCACAGGACTACCCAGAGCTCAGGGCGGGCATGATGCTATCTGGGTAGTGGTGGATCGACTGACAAAATCTGCTCACTTCTTGGCCATCAAGTATTCAGGACCTGTGAGTACCTTAGCACAGAGGTATGTGGATGAGGTGGTGCGTTTGCATGGAGTTCCGAAGACTATCGTCTCAGATCGGGACACTCGGTTCACCTCACGAGTCTGGAAGGGGTTACAGCATGCTTTTGGCACCCAGCTACGCCTTAGCACTGCTTTTCACCCTCAGACTGATGGACAGACAGAGCAGACTATCCAGACATTGGAGGACATGCTGCGAGCATGTGTTCTGGATTTCGGAGGATCATGGGTACGACACTTGCCTTTAGTAGAGTTTGCCTACAACAACAGCTTCGACTCTACTATCGGTATGGATCCTTTTGAGGCTTTGTATGGAAGACCATGTCATTCACCCTTTTGCTGGGCAGAGGTTGGTGAGACTAGTACTCTTGGACCAGAAGTAGTGCAGAGCACCACGGAGAAAGTCCAGCTAGTGCGGGAGAGGATGAAAGCAGCTCAGAATCGGCAGAAGTCTTATGATGATCGTCGGAGGAGGCCCTTGGAGTTCGAGGTGGGAGATCATGTGTTCTTGAAGGTTTCCCCTCGACAGGGGCAGCGGAGGTTCGGAAAGGGGAGTAAGCTCTCCCCTAGGTTCATCGAACCTTTCGAGGTGCTGAGGCGAGTTGGCGAGGTGGCATATCAGCTGGCCCTACCACCTCAGTTGGAGAGGGTCCATGACGTCTTCCATGTCTCCCAGCTTCGTCAGTACTTACATGATGACTCTCATGTCATCAACTGGGGAGAGCTAGATGTGGGAGAAGACGCGACCTTCGAGGAACGGCCAGTCAGGATCGAGGATCGCAAGGAGAAAGTGCTTCGTGGACGAACCATCGGCTTGGTTCCTGTGTTGTGGAGGCATGGCGGCCTTGAGGAGAGCACTTGGGAGCGGGAGACCCGGATGCGCGCTCAGTACCCGGGGTTGTTTTGACTTGTACCTTCCTTTGTTTGTTGGTGTTACCCTGTACCTTTGATATATAAAATGTTGGCTTGTTGGATGTGAGATCTTTGTTCCTTGTTCTTGGGAAGTGTGTGGCTTGTCCGGATATATGGGAAAGGAAAAACCTAATCCTTAATCAAGACGAATTAATGAGGATGCGATTAAACCCGTGCAGGCGAGTCAGTGCCGCCTAAAGCGGATAGTATCTTGACGTAGGAGAGGGAATTCCTAACTCATAGAGATGTTGGTTGGTTCCTTGTCATGACGAGAGCCCTGAGAGGTATCTTGTGGAGTGGTTCTTCAGATCCTTTCCTTCTTCTGGGTCAGTTTTTAATTCTCGAGGATGAGAATGTTTTGAGAGGTATCTAATGTAATGGCCCGGACCTCTACGGTCGATTACTTTGTAAAAACGTTTTTTTTTTGATGTGGTCAATGCGGCGAACATCAAAAATAATAATTATTATTAATAATAAATGGTGACGTGTTAATAAATTTTTTTTGGGGGGGTTTTGTTATAAGTGTTATACTAAATAATTATAATAATAATGTTGGTTTTTTTTTGATAGATCTGGTAATAATGATTTAATGAGAATTATGTTTTGAATTAAATGCAATGAGATTTGTGATATGAGAATAAATTAAAGATGTTATGATAATTGTGTAAAAATAAATAAATAAAGGTTTAAAATAAATTTGGGGCGTGCCACAAGGAGAGAGAAGATGAAAAATATAATAATATGAAATAAAAGGGGAGGCGCACCAAAAAAATAAAGATTGGAGAGAGAAAATAAAATTTATTGAAAAATAAATATAAGAGAGAGGCGCCACTTTTTGTGGGAGAAAATCTTGGGAGAAAGAATTAATAAAGATTGGAGAGAGGGAGGAGTTATAAGATATTAATGGGAATAAAATTAAGTGTGAAATAAATAGTAAAGGAGATAATTGGTGATGAATTTACAGCGTGAAAAATGACAAATGGTGATTGATTGGAGTTAGAGAAATAAATAAATAATTAATTAATAAAATATTGTTATCATTTTTTTTTATAATAAAACACTTTTTTCACAATAACTTCTTCGTGCGACCTCGGTTTCACGAACCGTCAGTGGCAGTGCGACCCTGACTACGAGAAGAAAATTATGAGTCCAATATTGGATGTCTTTTTCGGGTTTTCAAATTGGGTACCCGAAACGCTCATGAATTAATAGATTTAATATTGTTATTATTACGGGATCTTGTATCCAACGTATCTCCCTCATACGGTATCGGATTGACGATCCGTCAGCGACAGCGTAACCCTGAAATTATGACGGTCATTTTAAGACCATTAATGAGCTACTTTTATGACTCATGCCTCGGGTCAACGAAACACCACATATTGATAGAATTATCATTATTATTAAAACGCGTGGAAACCGCGTGACGTGTTGTGTGTTAACCAATCAAAACATGTAACGTATGCACGGTCACATCGTGTATTCATTAATGCACGCTGAATACGGATTTACCTATTCGTTGCCTATATAAGAACGAGTTCATGTTTTATCTTCCATATCGATCGCTTCTTTGTCGCACGACGAAGCTCTTGGATGATCGAGAAGTATTCCTCCTCTAACTTCTTTGTTCGAGCTCCAAATTACGATCCGTCAGCGGCCACAGGATCGTAGTGACGAGACGAAGCTTCTAATCCCGGACTTGTCACCTTTCCTTTCGACCTTCCTTCTCGAGCTTCCATCCTAGGAGGCGTTTTTCGGGTTTGGCGAAGGTAGAGGACACCGAAGGACGTTGTCGGAAGCGACGTGATCGGGACCTTTTGAGGTAGGGGTTTACCTTCGTCTCTCTTTTTGGTGCAACATGCGGGGTGGGATATTTTTCTTTTGTTCCATGGGATGCAGTTGAACTTTAAATAAAGATAATAACCGGATAAAGAAGGGTTTGGGGTTTTGTGCTGTTTCTATTGCCTTCCAGTTTCTTTATCTTCTGATTGTGATTTTGGATTGAAAGGCCTTTGCCTACTGAAAATCAAGGCCGTTGGTGGCCTTTGCGTGCGCAGTTGATATCTGAATTGTTGTGGTTGGTTTTGTTAAAACATGGAAAATGGATAAGCACGTAAAGACTAGCTGATTAAATGAGAATGAAAACCTTGTGTGATCACCCCGGTTGAACAAAGTTGGAATAATGAACATGTTGGTGGTTTGGTTGTTTTGTGGAAAATGCCTTTATTTATGAAAAGTGTTTTGATTATGAAATGTGTTTTGAAGTAAAAGGTTTTTTCAAATGCGGAAATTTTTTGTGTGTGGAAAGGGTTTTATGTGTGGAACTTTGAAATAAATGAATGAGGGAATGTTGTATGGTTGTGATAATCTTTTGTAAATGAAATGGCATGTGGTTGCTTGCGTTTTACCTAACCTTGGTTTATGGATGGCAGGGATATGTTTGTGAAAGGTTTTGTCTGGATGATAGTTGCCCAGTAGTAATAATTTGTTAAACCATTGCATGAAACTTGAAAACCTAAATGGGGTTGGGGGATGATTGTTTGGTTGTTGATGCATGCTTCGTGGTAGCAGTGCCGAGGCACATGCTCAGTTTCTCTTTTTAAGAAGCCATAGGTTGGGCTGTGTGTTTGGTATATGTATATAATATAATTGTATCTTGTGTTTTGTCGCACCACACCCATGTCAAGCACCTATTGCCGAACACTCCCATTTTATGGGAGAGGGTGTTCCCCCTTAGTTACTAGCTCTTTCCTACTCCTTCTTCCATAGGCTGTGATGGCTTGAGGCGACCTTTAGCCCAAGACTCTTCGGGCAGGCTTACCATTCCCAAGAACCTTCGGGATGAGGCCCAGGTGTCTGCGGGCGGGTTAGTGGTTGTGGCCCAGGTGTGTGCGGGCGGGATGCGTGGTTTGGCCCAGGTGTGTGTGCAGGCGGGAAGAGTGTGGTAGCGTCAGGACGTTTGCCGTTAGGAAGAGCAGCATCTAATTAAGTGGGAAATGGTGCGGGGTACCCAATACTTTTGTTCTATATATATACTAAACTTGTTTGTGTTACTTGGTGAGTGTGACCAGTGAGGCTGGGTGGATAGTTTTTCCTTGTTAGTTTCTGGTTCTTCTGTTTTCTCACGGGACCTTAGGGTGTCTCCCCACTTGTGCACGAGAGCTTTAGGTTCTCTACTGAGTATACTTGTATGCTCACCCTACGTTGTTTCAGGTTTTCAGGAGGACTACCAGGGCCGTGCGGGACCCTACTAGTCAGGCAGTGGGAGCTGTGCAGTTGTTGTTTTCTTGTTTTTCTTTTGGTACTGTACTCACTTGTACTTTGAGTTTATTTGTACTTGTACTTGTTTCAGTTTATTTATACATGCATATGGGACTGGTTTGGGTTTCTTTTGAGCACCTTTGTTCTTTTTCCTTTTTGGTTGTTGACTTGTCCTATTTCCGATCCTAACTATAAAAAGGGTAATGCCTCCCATGATTGAAAAATAAATAAACTCATACCCTTGGTTCTAGTCGCCACCCCGGGGCCTACTGGAGGCGGGACTCGGGGGTCATTATCTCCCTTTCACCATTGTCAGCTCAGGAGTGGCATCTTTGATGGAAGGGGGTCGTGACACTATGTTCTCCGAGCTTCACTTGGAGGTGCAGGATAATCAGGGGAAGACATACCTTTCATCCTTATCTATGACCTCTACCATACTGGATAGAGTTAGGATGAGGAATCTATCAGATTCTGAGGGATTAGTCCTATGGGAGATTTTGTAAGGTGAGTATTCTCATCCTGGTTGTACTGTAGGTGAGGATGAAATCCTTTGAATCCACTTTCATTTTTGAGTTACATTGGATATATGAGAAGAGATGACGCATGAGTTTCATGCCTAAATTTGAGTAGTGTATCCTGATATCCCGAATATGTACCATGACATGCACCATAAGTATTGGTGGTCGGGTATGAAATGTGAGGTAGCTTGTTTTTTTATGAGGAGTTCCACTAAATAATAGGTGAATGCAGAACATCAGTGGCCACCTGGTCATTTAAAGCAATTACCTATTCCTGAGTGGAAATGGGAATGATTTTGCAATAGATTTTGTGAATAGTTGTCCTTGGTTGCCTCAAGGTAGTGATGTTGAGTGGGAATTTGATAACTGGTTCATGAAGGATTCTCATTTATTATCGATCAAGGAGACCTTTAGTGTGGATAATCTTGAGAGGTTGTATATCCATGAGATAGTACATCTTCATGGGGTACCACAATATATCATTTAAAAAAAGTCCGTTTGTTTTATAACACATTTATGGAATATTTTTTAGAGGGGTGTTGGGTGCACATGCGCTTTTGAGCACTACATACCACACTCAGACTGATGGCCAGTGGTAGTGCATGATACAAGTTCTTGAGGATATGTTGTGAGTAACCATCCAAGATTTTAGGGGATCTTGGGAGAGGTATATAACCCTTGTTGAGTTCACTTACAATAATAGATATCATAAAAAGATACAGATGGAACATTATGAATCTTTTTATGGGAACCCATGTTGATCACCCCTGTGCTAGTTAGAGGTAGGTGAGGATGATTTACTTGGACCGTGTCTAATGAAGGAGAATTCTTAGAAGGTCCAGTTGATCAGGAAGTGGATGGGTACTACACAGTACTGACAGAATACTTATATCGATTTCTAGAAATGAACTCTAGAGTTCAAGTTCGGGGATCAAGCCTTTTAGGTGTTTCACTGAGGATGGTACACAGAAGGATCAGGAGGGCAGGGTAAGCTGTCATTGCAATATGTTGGGTCGTTTGAGATTCTGGAGAGACTGGGGCTATTAGCCTATCGGTTTTCATTGGTGTAGAGGAAATGGGACATGAATGACGTCTTCCACGTATCGAAGCTATACCATTATCATTTAGACCCATCTCACTCTTTTCAGCCTGAGGAGGTTGAGTTACAAGTAGATGTGTCCTTTAAGAAGCATTTAATTCATATAATGGAGAGGATCACAAAGGTTCTCTGAGGCTGATCAGTTCCTCTATTACGGTTGATATGGAATAAAACCCGTTTAAAGGATGAGACTAGGGTCTTGGAGGCTAACACACATTTTTAGTGGTCAGATTTTTTTTGAGAAAAATCTTAACCACCCTTGAGAGGGAAATTTGGGGATGAATTACTCTATGGGGGGAATAATGTAAGAACCTAGGTTTTTATATGATGTAAGGATACTTTTTTTCAATTTATATTCTTAATTATAATATTATGTGAATACCCCCCTGAGTTTATAAAGGTATCAGAGTTGTTCAAAGCCTATTTGGATCCCATATTATGGATTTTTTATGGATAAAAAGGCACGGTGCATGGTTAGAAGAAATTGTACAGTGCATGTGCATGGTTACTGCTAACCGTGTGAGACCTTGGTATAGAGAAGGATGATCCCACACAATTTTACAAAAATTGAAATTTGGGGTGCATGACCATGAAAAAATGTATAGTTTTTACAGAGGATGTTTTCCCAGTTTTCACATGGTTAGTCAAACTGTGTACACCAACCGTGCATGGTACTCTTTTCTATAGCAGTGGGTGCATGGTTGGGGCACGGTTTGGCCAAAAGTGTGACCAAGTAATTTTGGTGAATTTACCATTTTGACCTCATTTAATCTTATAACTTAAACCTGTTTCTCTCTTATCCTCCCATGGAAATAATTAAAGTGTGTGAGAGTTACTTTCAATCATATTCTAGGATTTTCCACCGAATCTTCATATGTTGACCTACTCATGAATCATTTATCTCATTGGATCTATGTCGGTAAGATCTCAATTTCATTTGTTCCATTCCTTCTTCATCTTAGTATCAGATGTCCTATTTAGGTTAAATCTAAAATTCCATAATTTCATGTTCTTTGTATGTTATTCATTTTTTTCTTATGATTTGAGTCGAATCAAGATTTTATACTGGATAAGAACTCTACTACGGACCAATTATAGGTGTTCTATACTTTTCCCATATAGTTTAGTGATTTATTAACTAATTTTCTATTATTTCACTCGCTATACTATCTAGAACAACCCCAAAAATGAATTTATTAATTGAATTCAATGATGTGGTACTTATTAGGGATTCCGATTAGTTCCCCTAAGTTTAGTTGTATTTTGATTCATGTACTAAGTTCACCCATGGGGTGTGCCATTTTTCTTTGCCTATTATTGAACCACCAAAGGTGTGTGTTTTTTAGATTTCCTAGTAAGAGTAATGAGTAGTTGGGGTTTGGATTAGTGGGTAAGCACCCCCTTAATTATACATGAAAATGGGGGTTCAAAACCCATTGGGTGCAGGTAATGTAGCAGTATTGTAGCGAATGTAGTAGTGGTGTCACTGTAGCAACGACGGACACTATAGTGATGGCAGGTCACTGTAGCAGCGGCAGAGTACTGTAGCAGTGGCAGGTACTGTGCAGTACTGTAGCAGTACTATTCACATAATGGGCTTTGGGCCAAAAAATGGGCCTACGGGCCATGTAATGGGCTAAATACCCAATGGGCCTTCGGGCTATGTAATGGGTCTCCCTCTACCCAGTTAAAGAGGTCTTTTCTTTCTTTTAATAATAAATGAGGCTTCGGCCCCAACCTTTTAGTAAGAGTAAGCAGGTAATAAAATGAATTGAATTAAATTGATTATTTAGAAATGATTTTCATCCCTTTTTTATTGATACTTTATTAAATGGTTTATATTTCACTTGAAATGATCAAATGGAATTTGTAGTAATTTTTGAAATTATTGGGTAAAATAATTGATTTTAAATTCTTGTGAATTGATGGATGAATTGTGATAAATTGAATGGTAGTAGATTCCTTGGTTGGTTATACCATTGATCTTGATTCCATTAGGTTTAATAGTCATTTCTCCTAGGGGTCTTGATTGTGGTAGTGGATTCCTTGGATAGAGATTTCTCCTTGGGTCTCGATTACTTGGATGACTTGGGAATACAATGGACGTGGTCGGCAGACATGCTCCCTGGACCCAAACTCAGGCCTAATCAAGTTTCCATTGAGAAGATACTTGGAATTTATGAAGATACCATGGTATTAAACACCTTAGATATGATCTTTAATGGTTGGACACTTGATTATATAGTGCATCAATGGTAAATGTCACATGCATGGTTGTACGACTCGGCTGTGGTTGTTCTGAAAATCATGGTTATATGGTGTGGTTGTGGTTATTATGATTTATCGATTATACAGAAAGGATATGGGTGATATGATATTTTTGGATGTATGGAGAGTCTATGTTGGTTGTTTCTACACTGCTGTAGCTACCTTGTTATAGGAGCTTGACCCATGTTTAACAGGGTGCCTTATTGGGCAATACATTATCGCTTTTTATAGTATATATGCTATGGGAACCAAAATTTTATATACTTCTTACCTATGATATGTATTCCAATCTGATTTAGCTTTTTATATTGCATATCTTGGACTTGTTATAGCCATTTATGTGGCTTCCTAATGGGATTGTATCTCATATCCTGTTCGGGCCACAATTGCGTACCTAAAAAGACTATTTGGATGCAAGTTGGGATCGGGGAAATCACCTATATTTCTATGGTTGAATTTGTACCATTCTTAGAAGTAGGGGTTCATGGGGCCAAGCTGAGGCTCTTGATGATATCAGGAGATAGATATTTTTGGTAGTTTTGGTATTTTGATACATGTATTGTATTTTACTACTGTTTACCTATTTTGGCTATTATGAAGACACATGAAATGATCATCACTGTATATGAGATACTTCTAGATTTATTTATATATTCCGATATATTGTTTATTAACTAACTGTTATTGGAATTCTGATGTGTTATGCTTTTATAATGAGGTTATATTCTTCTAATAGACAATCCATAGGACCTTGCTTCTAGTTGGATTCCTCTACCATTTGTGGAGATGTTGTTGAGGCCATGTGTCCAACTGAGATCGAGGAAATATTTAGTGGTATTAAGGTTCGTAATGTTACATAAATGAATATGGTTGGTAATTAGGGAAAATATGGAAACAAATTAACTTAAAAGGAAAGGAGGGATTTGTCTTACGTATGTAGATTACATGAGTGGTGTTACACATTTAGATGTGGAAGAAAAACTAGAGGAGATTGTTATTCCTTGTGGTGATTTTGGGAGATGTATTGGTGATCTTTTTATAAACACATATGATGTGATTGTGTGTTTAAATGTTATATATTATATTTTTATTGTGACTCTTATATGCACCTACTCGAGTCGAACACTATATTATAAAACCCAAATGTTTTGGGGGGGTGTTTTTTTCCAGCATCAAATATGGTGAGGATGAAGGGATGGATACCACATCTTCTCTACTGTCTCTTCAAGATGGGGATATTGTGAATAATTTGTGATAGATTATGCATATCTTTCTATTTAAGTTAAGATTATGAGATTGATTCAGTTGTTCATAGAGGGGGACATTCATGATAGGTGGAGGGCATAAAGTTGATTCCTTTATGTTCATGATACAATATTATAGTAGATATATAGAGATTCTTTTCAGAGGGAATGGATGTGATATACAATTAAATATAGGGAGCTCAGTACTATTCGATTTCCCAGGTTTCATTAGGATGGATTCTATATAATGTGTGGGTGCACTAGGACATACGATATTGGGGTGTGAGAGTGGAAAATCAAGTGGAAAGCGGTGAATATAACCCTTTTTCATTATGATTAACTTTATTTCACTATAATTTTTTGTTTTATTTGGGTAGAATTCCACGGTGTGTATTAGATTTTTTAGTTAAGCTTATTATGTGTATTTTTTATGCTATTTATCAACTTTTGCATTAGTTTTATCTTTACACATATTCTCAAGAGACTTTGTGTATGATCCTACTAAGTATATATGTTACAATAACCCTGAATATATATAAACTATTTTTCAGGTTTTCAAGAGGACATTGAGGATAGAGCTATAAATTACTTCCTTAAACATTTGAGATGTTGATGAGTCACTATTAGTGGTTTTATTATGGGTATTTATTTTGGAGACTCTTTGTACTTGTTTACTTTAATCATTTATTCTGATATGGTTTTGGTTTTTATAATTTTAATTATATCATGGAGTTTTTTGGTTGTTGATAACATATCTCCCCATCCCACTTCATCCTTATAGGGAAATGAATTCATTATGTGTTAATTTTTATAGCCATGGTGCTAGTATCTAACTTGGGGCCTATTGATTATCACAACCCGTCCTCGGGGCCCGTGTCGTGACTACCCCAAGCCCACCTTCCATAGGCCAGGGGCTGGCGACTAGCACCAAGGTGTGATTCCTGATAAAAAGGTAAGGCATTGCCTTTGTAAAGTGAACAAACACACAGAGTAAGCAAGCAGAAGTAAACACTAAGTAAAAATTGGGTACAATAGTAAGTGCGGAAAAGTAAGTGGGCCAGAATACAAACCCAAACTGAAAGTAAAGTACAACTGAAAAAGGGAGTACAGGAACTGAAAAGTAAAGCCGCAATGTCGAGCCGTCCACTGGAAGTCCCACCTGAAGGGTGGGTACAGATAGCCTCCACAGCTCCTCGAGTCCAGTCGTCCGCTCCGAGTACGTCCCGCACAGTGGTCCACCTCCAGGTACTGACCTGCTCCGCAAGCCTCAACCACGATCAGCGTTGTCCGTCGTCTGCAACCAACACAACGTAGTGCGGGCATAGCCCATGCAGGGGTGAGTATAAGCTACTCAGTAGGGACCCCGAGACCCCCGAAGGTCTCCCAGAATCCTCAAAGGATAATCCACAAAGAAAAGATACAATCACGAAGTAACATCCAACACTACTTAGGTATATGCCCATACATATACCTAAGTCATCAATTCCAGTTCGGCTCCAACATCCGATCCCAAGTTCGATCACATCCACACAGGATATTACAACACAATCCACATAGGAAATCAAGTCAAGGTTCAGCTCACACAGGTATACTTCTTCGAATGACGATAGAGATGATCAGATGTAGCCACTGATTCATCTAAGTCATCGGACCCACATAGGATCATTAGGTACTAACCCCCGCAATGACCCACAAAGGATCGATAGGTACTAACCCCCGCAATGACCCACAAAGGATCGATAGGTACTAACCCCCGCAATGACCCACACAGGATCGGACCCACACATGATCTGTAGGCGCTGGCCCACACAGGACCACTGAGCACTGACCCACACAGGATCTGACCCACACAGGATCAGTAGCACTGATCCACATAGGATCACTAAGTGTTGTAGTCATCATCGTCGAATCCACGGAGGATTTCCGTATAGTCGTCATCGTTGTCGCAGTCGCAGCCAGCTCTAGGGTTCCCGCACACAACAAGCTCATTCAGGAGGGTCCGCTCCACGAGCCGAGGGGCTGATACATAAACTGAAACGTAGTCCGGAGTTGATGTATCCAAAAGTTCCGTATCGTCAACAGGAACTCAACGCGACAGACGGTGCGTCAATCGGACGCCCGGTCTGAGAGTTATTGGCTTTTTCGTCCCAGGGGCCCGGTTGGTTTTTAAGTCAAAACCAACCCGACCGTTCTCCAACTGCGTCCAAACCTCGAGGGGACTAATCCAAAAGATCTGTCTCACTAAGAGGAATCCAACAAAGTCGACGGCACGTCAATCGGACGTCCGGAGCTCAAGTTATAAGTGTTTCCGCTCCGAGGGCCCGGTTGGTTTCGTGTACGAACCAACCTGGCCGAACCCAAAGTTCTCCAAAACCTTGAGTGTGATATACCGAAACGACCATCTCGATCCAAGGATCACATCGCAACTGACGGTGCGTCGATCGGAGGTCCGTAGCCCAAGTTATACGCAAAAGACCGAAAGAGGTCCGGAAGTGGGGGTTTCGGGCCCAGATCGACCCAGCCCGAGACCCCCTGGGTCGACCCGACCCGGGTCAGGGTCCGGCCCGCTTGGGCGCGGCCCGACCCGGCGCACTGGCGTGGCCAGGTGCCTCGGTCGAAACGGCCGAGCGGTTTGGGGGGGGGGGGGGCTGCCCCCCGTGTTGCGAAACCGCAGCCCCCATACGGGGGGCCGCACCTGCTGGCCAGCCGGGGGTTACGAACCCCCGGTCTTCCCCCTGACCGGCTGGCTCGCTCCGGCCAGCCGGCTGCTGCCGCCACGGGACCAGGGCGGTCCCGTCCCCCTGTTCCGATGCCGGCGGCCGTTCCCTGCTCCGCCGAGGCCTATGGTCGTGGCCTTGGTCCGTCCGGTGCGGCGCGACGGCGCCGCGCCCCTCCGTCGCGGCCTTGCTCCGGCCGCGGTGCCTTTGTGGTTCTCCGGCGTGGTGCGACGGCGTCGCGGTTTAGTTCGTCTTCAACGATGCGGCGCGACAGCACCGCGCTTCTCCGCCCTTCTTTTAATATTTCTCGCGTGGTACTTCGGCACCGCGTTGCCTTGCTCGCCGCAAACAATATCAAAAAACCATGGGGAGAGGGGGGTCGGCCATGTTCGTGTGGTCAGACCTCCTCCCGTTATTGCGATAACAGGCGGCCCAATTTGAAATGAAGAATGGTGGCGGAAGTAATCACAAACAAACAATTAAAATAATCCCCTACCTCGAGCGTAGTCGTCGAACGAAGGCTCGTCGCGGGATTGCACGTCGCGGAAGGAGGGGTCGCAGAAGGAGGATCGTCGCGGAAGGAGGAAAGATTGGCATCGCGTCGTCGATCCCCGAGGATTCGGCATTCTTGTCGACCTTCGTCGGAGGTCGGCGTTCTTCGTCGGCGGTGGTGCGTTCTTCGTGTTCTTTGCGTTCTTTGACGAAGAAGAAGATCTTCAAGCCTTAGAGCTTTTTCCCCCAATCCATTCACAACACAACAACTCTAATAAAATAAGAGTTTGTCTTATTTTATTTCTCAAGCCAAGCATTTTGAAATTCAAAAACAAATCAAACAATTAACTGAATTAATTGCAATGTTTAAACCGCCCAATTAATAGAGGCGTTTAATATTTAATTAAACGCACGAGTTGACTTCCACTTAATAGGGGTGCGGGTGCGTTACCTTAAAAAAGTAGGGGGGTGAAGAAAAGAAATGGTGGGGCTCGTGTGGGCCCCACCTCACAAATATCCTACGAAGTGGGTAGGATATTGTGGGTCCCACTCCAATCACTTAGCTTAGGTTAAACAACTTTAAATAAAATAAAAATTGGTCGCACCATTTTTATTTTATTCCTTTACTTAACCCAAAAAAAATTTAAAAACCACACCCGAGCAAACGCAACTCCGAAAAAGGTGTTTCTAAGCAATTACCGATGTTGTGATTCCATCGGTGCCCTCGGAATTTGATTCCGAGCACCGGTTCAAAAGTTAGAAAAACTCGCTCGTTCGTTCACTGAACGTACCAGAGCTAAACTTCGAAGAATGATTCCGGGCACACTGGGCCTCGAAATCAGGTGCCGTCAGAAACTGCGTTCTTGTAAAATCCCAAAGAAAATTAAGAAAAAAAATTCCATTGAATTTTATGGGCCTTTACATTACTCCCACCTCAGGGCTTTACGTCCCCGTAAAGATACATCATAAACTAGGGAAACAAATGTGGGTACTGAGCACGCATCTGAGCCTCCCGCTCCCAAGTACTCTCCTGGAGGTTCTCGTGCTGTCATCTGATGCGCACCAGAGGAATCGACCGGCCACGTAGGACCTGCTCCTGTCGATCCTCAATCTCTACCGGGACCTCCGCAAAAGTCACCCCCATCATCAATGTCTATCTCCCCATAGTCAATGATATGCATCAGGTCGTGCACGTATCTTCTCAACTGAGATACTTGAAAGACGTCGTGCACCCGGTGCAACTGAGGTGGTAGAGCCAGGCGATAAGCCACCTCGCCAATCCTGCTGAGGACCTGGAATGGTCCGATGAAGCGTGGAGACAACTTGCCGCCTCGGCCAAATCTCCGTAATCCACATCGAGGTGAGATCCGCAAGAAGACGTGGTCGCCATCCTCGAACTCTAGTGGCATCCGCCTCCTGTCAGCATAAGACTTCTGCCAGCTCTGAGCTGTCCTCATCCGCTCCTGGATGACCTGGACCTTCTCTGTCGTGGTCTGGACCATCTCCGGTCCCACAAGTGCTGACTCCCCAGGGTCTGTCCAGCACAGAGGTGATCTGCAAGGTCGGCCGTACAATGCCTTGTATAGTGTCATCCCGATGGTGGAGTGGTAGCTGTTGTTGTACGCGAACTCCACCAAGGGTAGGTGATCCTCCCAGCTACGGCCAAAGTCGAGGACACATGCGCGGAGCATGTCCTCGAGAGTCTGAATGGTCCTCTCCGTCTGACCATCCGTCTGAGGGTGAAAGGTGGTGCTCAGACGTAGCTGCTTCCCAAACGCCTCCTGCAACCCCTTCCAAAGCCAGGAAGTAAAGCGAGCATCTTGATCGGAGACGACAGATGATGGCACACCATGAAGCCGTACAATCTCCTAAACGTAGAGACGTCCCAAGCTCTCCACTGAGCCCTACTCTCTGATGGGTAAGAAGTGATCCGACTTGGTGAGTTGGTCGACAATCACCCAAATGGAGTCGTGACCTCTGGAAGTGCGTGGAAGTCCAGTCACGAAGTCCATATATATCTCGTCCCACTTCCACTCCGGGACCTCCAAGGGTTGTACCAAGCCTGTTGGTACCTGGCGCTCTGCCTTCACCTGCTGGCAGGTGAGGCATCGAGAAACGAACTCTGCCACAACCTTCTTCATGCCCGGCCACCAGTGCTGTCGTCTGAGATCCTGGTACATCTTCGCCACTCCAGGATGTACCGCCAAAGGGGAAGTGTGAAACTCTCTCATCACCTACTCCTGTAAAGAAACTGGTACCAAGGTACGTCCTTTGAAAAGGACATCATGCTCTCCTCCTAAAGAGAATCCATCAGGTGCCTGTCCTGAGGATATCTGCGCACGCCGCGTCTCACAGTCAACGTCCCCATGTTGTGCCTCTCTGACCCACTGCAGTAGTGGAGGAGTGACTGTGAGTGACTGAAGAAAGGCTGCTCCATCTCTATCCACGAAGGATATCTGCAAAGCGGCTAGCTGCTCTGTCACCTCCCCAAGTAGCTGAATGCACATCCTCCTGCTGAGATCATCGGCTACCACGTTCCCCTTTCCAGGAGTATAGACTATCTCAAAGTCATAGTCCTGGAGGAACTCGAGCCATCGTCGTTGTCTCAGGTTCAGGTCCTTCTGTGAGAAGATGTACCTGAGACTCTGATGGTCAGAAAAGACTGTAAAGCGCTCGCCCATCAGATAGTGTCGCCACATCTTCAGAGCGAAGACCACTGCTGCTAACTCCAGGTCATGGGTAGCGTAGTTATGCTCATGCTTCCTCAACTGACGTGATACATAGGTGATCACAGTCCGTTCCTGCATCAGGACACATCTGAGTCCGGTCCCTGATGCATCGCAGTAGACTACGTACCCAACTCCCTCCTTCGGTAGCCTCAAGATAGGCGCGCTGGTCAATCTCTATCTCAGCTCCTGGAAGCTCTGCTGACATCTGTCTGACCACATAAAGGGTTTCCCCTTCTTCGTCAAAACTGAGAGTGGTGCCGCAAATCTGGAGAAGTCTGGCACAAATCTCTGGTAGTACCCAGCTAGACCCAAGAAACTCTGCACCTCCGTCACGCTCCTGGGTGGTTCCCAAGCT
This sequence comes from Viscum album, assembly GCA_963277665.1. Lineage (NCBI taxonomy): Eukaryota > Viridiplantae > Streptophyta > Magnoliopsida > Santalales > Viscaceae > Viscum > Viscum album. The sequence continues at coordinate 1,744,330,347 of OY728153.1, forward strand.
AGCACTTCCTCGATCTTCGTAGGATCCACCGCAACTCCCGCCTCAGAGATGACGTGCCCCAAGAAGTGGACCTCACGTATCCAGAACTGACACTTTGAGAGATTTCCATAAAGCCGGTTCTCTCTGAGTGTGTCTAGTACAACCCGCAAGTGGTAGGCGTCCTCCTCCTCAGTTGTCGAGTATATCAAAATGTTGTCAATGAAGACCATGACAAATCAATTGAGGTATGGCTGAAAGATCCTGTTCATGAGGCCCATGAACACTGCTGGAGCATTGGTTACGCCGAAAGGCATAACCAAGAACTCATAGTGGTCATACTGACATCTGAAGGTCGTCTTCTGCACGTCATCGTCCCGAACTCTGAGCTGATGATAGCCTGACCTGAGATCTATCTTCGAGAACCACCGTGCTCCCTTGAGCTGATCGAAGAGGTCATCAATCCTCGGTAGTGGATACTTGTTCCTCACGGTCACCTGGTTCAGGCGACGATAGTCGACACAAAGTCGCAAACTCTCGTCCGCCTTCTTGGCGAACAATATCGGGGAAGCTCAGGGTGAAACACTGGGTCGGATGAATCCCTTGCCCTGCAAGTCCTCCAACTGTACCCGTAGCTCTCGAAGCTCGGCGGAAGCCATACGATATGTTGGGGTGGATATCGGGGCTGTCCCGGGGTACAGATCAATATAAAAGTCTACCTCTCTGCGAGGAGGTAGTCCTGGGACGTCGCTGGGGAAAACGTCTGCATACTGATCCACCACTGCAGGAAAACCAGGACTCTGCACGTCAACTGCTCCTAGGATGAGGCTATCCAACTGATGAGTGATGGGTTGTCCTCTTCTCTGCGTGAGTCCATCCTGTGCTGCGAAGGCTCCCTTCTCGCCAGTGAAGGTGAACCTGCTCCCGTCGGTGCGTACACAACGCACCTTGCGCCTAATACAGTCAATCTGAGCGTGGACTATAGATAACTAATTCATGCCCAAGATGACGTTGTAAGGCCTCGACGCCGCTACAAGAAGATCCCAGCCGAAGCTCTCGCCTCCTAGAGTAAGCTCACACTGCCGGCATCAGTGCGTAATTGTCGAGTCTGCTACCGTAGGAGTCTCTAGTCGTAAGGATCAAGCCAACGGCTCTGTCGGAATCTCCGAGCTCCGAACAAGGGCAGTGGCTATGAAAGAATGACTCGCTCCTGTGTCTATAAGAACTGCAGCAAGGGTGGAATAGACACAGATAGTACCTCGAATCATCTCGGGCGCACCGTGGTCGTAGGCCTCCGCTACCTGAAGCTGTGTCTGTCTATGCCCGCCAGCTCCCTGGGGTCGGGGGGGACCTCCTGGGGGTGGTGGTGGTGGAACACGGTCGACCCTCTGCCTCTGCCTGGGTGGTCCCTCAACCGTTTGCTGCTCCTCGGTACGGCGGGTCGGGCAGTCACGAGCCATGTGTCCCTGCCTGCCGCATGCGTAGCACTATCTTCCTCTCGAAAGACTGGCTCTGCGCTGAGTGCCCCGCACCTCTGAGCCAATGTCCTAAGGTCGTCCGCCTGAGGGTCTGGTCCGCCTGGACCCATGTGTCATCCGTCGACTGCCAGCTGCAGATGACTCTGCTACGTGCCGCCCTGCGGTAGGTCTCGTTGTTAGTGTAGACTTAGCAAGAAAGCTCTCGATGTGAAGGGCTCGCTCCAGTACCCTTGCCTGTGTCAGAATGCTGAGGGAGATCAGTGATGCCCTGATCTCATGCCTCAATCCCTGCTCGAAGGTCTGGGCCCAGAAGAATGGGTCCCTTACCATGTTCGTCGAATAGCGTGAGAGATCGGTAAATCTCACCGAGTACTGGGAAACCGTTAAGCTGCCCTGCCGCAGCTGTAGAAGCTCCTGGATGCGCACCGCACAGAGGGTGGTTGGGACGAACTCCGAGCAGAAGAGGCTCTCAAAGTCCGTCCAGAGGAGAGATGTCTCGTCGTGCACCTGGAGCATCAAGCTCCACCATCTGCCTGCTGCCACGTGCAGGAGGCTCGCTGCGAGGATCACCATGAGGTCAGCTGGTGTCCTCACTAACCTGAAAACTCACACAACTGCCTCCATCCAATCCTTGGCCGCCTGAGGGTCCGTCTCCCCGCAGAACCTGGGCGGTCGCTGACGCTGAAACTCGTGCAGTGCACTAAGGCGATTTGCATCGTCAGCGGCTAGGCCTGGTAGCATCGGTGGCTCGGCGGGTAGAGGTACCTCCGGTGCCTCTACTGTCAAAGGGACCTGTACCGAGGCCTCGTCGCTCGGTGGGCTGTCGTCACGCACAACGCTCGGAACCCTAGATGGTTGCCATCGTGGGGCCATCCTGAAAAGAAACAGGTGCACCACGGTCAAACAGTATACCTGGTGAGCTGACACTAAGTAATCACAAAGAAAACTTGAAACACACATGCAATCAATGTTTTCGTGCATTAAGTCGGAAATCAGAAGTCAGGGTCCTGGTGTACGGATATGTCAGCCGCCGCACCAACACTAGACTCCCTGGACTGATAACCACACTCAATACTCATAACACTATTGCTTCACATAGAAAAAGATCAGAGGCCTGAGTTCTGCGGTAGAACTGAACTTCTTTAATACCAATTTGTCACGACCCATCCTCAGGGCCCATGTCGTGACTACCCCAAGCCCGCCTTCCATAGGCCAGGGGCTGGCGACTAGCACCAAGGAGTGATTCCGGATAAAAAGGGGAGGCATTTCCTTTGTAAAGTGAACAAACACACAGAGTAAGCAAGCAGAAGTAAACACTAAGTAAAAACTGGGTACAATAGTAAGTGTGGAAAAGTAAGTGGGCCAGAATACAAACCCAAACTGAAAGTAAAGTACAACTGAAAAAGGGAGTACATGAACTGAAAAGTAAAGTCGCAACGTCAAGTCGTCCACTGGAAGTCCCACCTAAAGGGTGGGTACATATAGCCTCCACAGCTCCTCGGGTACAGCCGTCCGCTCCGAGTACGTCTCGCCCAGTGGTCCACCTCCAGGTACCGACCTGCTCCGCAAGCCTCAACCACGATCAGCATTGTCCGTCGTCTGCAACCAACACAACGTAGTGCGGGCATAGCCCGTGCAGGGGTGAGTATAAGCTACTCAGTAGGGACCCCGAGACCCCCGAAGGTCTCCCAGAATCCTCAAAGGATAATCCACAAAGAAAAGATACAATCACGAAGTAACATCCGACACTACTTAGGTATATGCCCATACATATACCTAAGTCATCAATTCCAGTTCGGCTCCAACATCCGAGCCCAAGTTCGATCACATCCACACAGGATAGTACAACACAATCCACATAGGAAAGCAAGTCAAGGTTCAGCTCACATAGGTATACTTCTTCGAATAACGATAGAGATGATCTGATGTAGCCACTGATTCATCTAAGCCGTCGGACCCACACAGGATCGTTAGGTACTAACCCCCGCAATGACCCACAAAGGATCGATAGGTACTAACCCCCACAATTACCCACAAAGGATCGATAGGTACTAACCCCCGCAATGACCCACACAGGATCGAACCCACACAGGATCTGTAGGTACTGGCCCACACAGGACCGCTGAACGCTGACCCACACAGGATCTGACCCACACAGGATCGATAGCACTGATCCATGTAGGATCGCTGAGTGCTGTAGTCGTCACTGTCAAATCCACGGAGGATTTCTGTACAGTCGTCATCGTTGTCGCAGTCGCAGCCAGCTCTAGGGTTCCCGCACACAGCAAGCTCATTCGGGAGGGTCCGCTCCACGAGCCAAGGGGCTGATACATCAACTGACACGTAGTCCGGAGTTTATGTATCCAAAAGTTCTGTATCGTCAACAGGAACTCAACGCGACAGATGGTGCGTCAATCGGACGCCCGGTCTGAGAGTTGTTGGTTTTTTCGTCCTAGGGGCCTGGTTGGTTTTTAAGTCAAAACCAACCTGACCGTTCTCCAACTGCGTCCAAACCTAGAGCGGAGTAATCCAAAAGATCTGTCTCACTAAGAGGAATCCAACAAAGTCGACGGCACGTCAATCGGACGTCCGGAGCTCAAGTTATAAGTGTTTCTGCTCCGAGGGCCTGGTTGCTTTCGTGTACGAACCAACCCGGCCGAACCCAAAGTTCTCCAAAACCTTGAGTGTGATATACCGAAACGACCGTCTCGATCCAAGGATCATATCGCAACTAACGGTGTGTCGATCGGAGGTACGTAGCCCAAGTTATGGGCAAAAGACCGAAAGAGGTCCGGAAGTGGGGGTTGCGGGCCCGGACCGACCCGGCCCAAGACCCCCTGGGTCGGCCCGAACCGGGTCGACCCGACCCGGGTCCGGGTCTGGCCTGCTTGGGCGCGGCCTGGCCCGGCCCGGCCTGGGCATCCCGGCCCGGCGCGCTGGCACGGCCAACGCAGCCAGGTGGCTCAGCCAAAACGACCGAGCGGTTTGGGTGGGGGGGGCGCTGCCCCCCGTGTTGCGAAACTGCGGCCCCCATGCGGGGGGCCGCACCTGCTGGCCAGCCAGGGGTTACGAACCCCCGGTCTTCCCCCTGACCGGCCGGCCCGCTCCGGCCGGCCGGCTGCTGCCGCCACGGGACCGGGGTAGTCCCATCCCCCTGCTCCGATGCCGGCGGCCGGAAACTGGCCGTCGTTCCCTGCTCCGTCGCGGCCTTGGTCCGTCCGGCGCGGCGCGACGGCGCCGCGCCCCTCCGCCGTGGCCCCACTCCGGCCGCGGTGCCTTTTTGGTTCTCCGGCGCGGCGTGACAGTGCCGCCATTTTGTTCGTCTTCAACGGCGTCGCGCAACGGCGCCGCGCTTCTCCGCCCTTCCTTTAATATTTCACGCGCGGTACTTCGGCACCGCGTTGCCTTGCTCGCCGCAAACAATATCAAACAACCAAGGGGAGAGGGGGGTCGGCCGTGTTCGTGCAGTCCGACCTGCTCCCGTTATTGCGATAACAAGCGGCCCAATTTGAAATGAAGAATGGCGGCGGAAGTAATCACGAACAAACAATTAAAATAATCCCCTACCTCGAGCGTAGTCGTCGAACGAAGGCTCGTCGCGGGATTGCACGTCACGGAAGGAGGGGTCGCGGAAAGAGGATCGTCGCGGAAGGAGGAAAGATTGGCGTCGTGTCGTCGATCCCTGAGGATCCGGTGTTCTTGTCGGCCTTCATCGGAGGTCGGTGTTCTTCGTCGGCGGCGGTGCGTTCTTCGCGTTCTTCGCATTCTTCGACGAAGAAGAAGATCTTCAAGCCTTAGAGCTTTTTCCCCCAATCCTCTCACAACCCAACAACTCTAATAAAATAAGAGTTTGTCTTATTTTATTTCTCAAGCCAAGCATTTTGAAATTCAAAAACGAATCAAACAATTAATTAAATTAATTGCAACGTTTAAACCGCCCAATTAATAGAGGCATTTAATATTTAATTAAACACACGAGTTGACTTCCACTTAATAGGGGTGCGGGTGCGTTACCTTAAAAAAGGAGGGGGTGAAGAAAAGAAACGGTGGGGCTCGTGTGGGCCCCACCTCACAAATATCCTACCTAGTGGGTAGGATATTGTGGGTCCCACTCCAATCACTTAGCTTAGGTTAAACAACTTTAAATAAAATAAAAATTGGTCGCACTATTTTTATTTTATTCCTTTAGTTAACCCAAAAAAAATTAAAAACCACACCCGAGCAAACGCAACTCCGGAAAAGGTGTTTCTAAGCAATTACCGGCACTGCGATTCCATCGGTGCCCTCGGAATTTGATTCTGAGCACTGGTTCAAAAGTTATAAAAACCCGCGCATTCGTTCACTGAACGTACCCGAGCTAAACTTCGTAAAATGATTCCGGGCACACCGGGCCTCGAAATCAGGTGTCGTCAGAAGTAGTCAGATATTTCATGGGAATTATTTTGGAATAAAATCTAAGAGGATTTACTATCACCAACCATGAAGTTAATGGGAAGGTAAGATATTCATTCCATTAATCAGGGGAGTATATATTTGGGAGATCTTGGGATCAAGTTCAATGATCTTTTACGTCTCTCCCCTAATATTTTCCATGACGATGAGTCTTATTCCTAGTTCCTTAAAGAGGAACTCCACCCTTCTATCCTTTATGTATTTACTATATTTACACATCCAATTTAATTGGAACTATAATTGAATATAGAGGTGATTTACTGTATGAAATTTCAAGGAGGGTTATCATGAGAGAGTAACTAGTCACATTACTTGAGGAGAAGAGTTATTAGTGGAAGGTGTCAGAATCCCAAGCCTTCTAGGTTTAGACTAGTGGGGATTTGTCCTCACAAGCTTCCCTTTCCTCCTTCTTGAGATAATAGCACCTTTTTATTTTCTAGGGGATTTGGGATAGTTTTATATGTCTGTTGGGGATGTGTCTATAACCATAATCAATTCCCAGAGGTTCTTAGAGCACACATTAATGTGGCGATTAGGTTCTGCGCCAAACTTAACAATAGTCTCTAGCATTTCCATTTCAGTAATAGGGTTAGTTGGCCAATTCAAAAATGAGAGGATATGGGGTAGTCATGGGATGGCCTCTAGATGTTCCAAAAAAACTGAAACAAAATAATTTCCATGGAGGTGTCCATCAATAGTGATGCAGGGGAGTAAGGCATTAATAGTTTCATGTTATGAAGTCTGACACCAATGGGGATAGAAATAATTAGAGGTATAATCACCTATTCCTCCACCCTTTTTTATACATTTTTTGACTCCAGATCCTTACATGTATTTGTTTCAACTTCTTTAGTCCATTATCTCAGACTGTATGTTGGGAGGCTTCATGTTCCCCTCTTGTTGACCATGCTCGTTAGAGGCCATAACAACTTTTTTTATGTGGGTTGGGGTTGTAGAAAAATGGTGGAGAAAATCATTAATTTAAGGATTTGTTATTCATATATATATTGAGATATTATGCCATCATTAGTATTTATTGGTTGTATTACATGCCCGCAGTTATTGAGTACTTCCATAGGAAGGTTGTGTTCTCCTATGTGGATTGATAGTGTGCAATCTTCATAATTGAATGAGGCTATAAGATGGGAATTTAATGTGAAATGTATACTCCTTAAATGGAATATTTTTTAATGAAATCAATATGCACTAACCTGGTCGAAGATCAAAGAGTCATTGAGAACTTTTTATAAATTTCACCCAATGAGTTTGTGACACTACCCCCTTGACGATATGTTGAGTTTGGGGTAGATTTTCAACTGAGTTTCTCTCTGATTTAAATGGGACCTTATTGTATGGTAACTAATGAGTTATGGGAGTTGAGTATTAATATATATGATTGGATGAAAAAGGGTTTCATCTAGCATAGTGATTCATCATGGGGTGGTCCCTTATTATTCTATAGGATGGAGGATGGTTTTAAAAGGCTATGTATAGACTACCAAATTTTAAATCAAGTTGTGATCAAGAATCCTTACCCTCTTGAAAGGATTTCAAATCATTTTGACCAATTTAGAGGTGATAGATGGTTCTCTAAGGCCAATCTACAGTATGAATATCACCAACTAAAAGTGAAGGAAGAAGATATCCTCCAAGACAACTGCAGGTACAGTTATGGGAACTTGGAGTTCATGGTTATGCTATTTGGTGTCATGAAACACTAGATGTGTTTTTAGGACTTGTTAAAACTCTATTATGAGAATTGATGGAATAGTTTTTAATCAAGTTAATTGACAAAATATTGATCTGCGTGAAGTTTGAGGAGGTGAATTATAATAATCTATGAGTGGTCTTGAAGGTCCTTTGATGAAACCATCTATATGGGATATTATCCAAGTACAAGTTTTGGATGTCTGAAGTGAGTTTAGTTAGGCATGTGGTGTCCCAGAAGGGTGTTAATATAAACCCTTCATGGATTGAGATAATTATTTCTTATATAGAACCCAAGAATGTGATAGTGGTTTGTAGTTTCCTTAGTCTAATGGGATATTAACAGAGGTTCATTTTAGAATCATCACAGATTTTAGTCCCATGACATATCTTTCCAAGAAAGATCATTATTTTATCTTGAATGATAAATTTTATCAATCATTTGATTACCTAAAAGGGATGTTGGTCAGTGCTATGGTTATTTAGTTTATAGAAGAAGGTTTGATGACTAAGGTTTTTTATAACCATTCATGTCTATTCTTAGGATGCATTTTGAAGAATTTAAAATAGGTTACCTCTTACGGGTCTAGGAACTTATGTCCCCATAATACTAACCATACAGACCATGATCTGGAGTTAGTGGTGGATGTGTTTTCACTAATGTTTTGGAGACATTACCTCATCATAGAATGCTTTGTGCTCTTAATTAATCATCGATATTGTGGTACATATTCTCTCATCATGAAGTAAATATATAATAATAGTGGTGGATGGAGTTTTAATAGGACTTTTAATTTGAAATCTCATATACCATAAGGAAGGTAATTTCAATTCCATGGTTAAGACACTGAGTAGGAAGTTGTGAAAGGATATTATTCTAGAGTCTCACAACTAGAAAATGTACCTACAAACACGCTTCTATTTCCATGGTTGGATAACTTTGGTCTTAGGAATCCTATAGTCCTAGTTTCAATAAATTACGGTATATGCCAAAATATAACAAGAATTATTTGAAACTGTGGTAGTGGGTTTCACAGGAACACCCAATAAATGGGAAAATGGGGGTGAAATGATTCTTCCATGGTTTAGTAAACCATGGATATATCCACCCATGTCCATAGTTAAAACCCTGACGATATACACCTAAAGGCAAGGTTTAAACCATAGCCATAGACACCTAAGATGACAATTTAAATCGTGGCTATATCCACCTAAATACATGGTTTAAACCATAGATATAGGATCCTAATGTCATGGTTTAAATAGTTATTATAGCCACATAAATCCACTATTTAATCCTTGCCTATAAGCACCTAAGGCCACAATATAAAATGAGGATATATCCACCTAAGGTCATGGTTTGAAACCAGGTATATAACCACTTATCTCCACTATTTCAATTTGTGGTTATAGGTTTTTTATTTTTTAGATGATTAATAATATATTATATATACTATGGGTAGTGAATTTTACATGCATGTGTTGACACCACAACCATCCTCCTTACATGGAAAACTCTCCACTTTTTTTAATTTCATCTGACTCTCGATTCCTATTTTCTCTATGATGCCTAATTTGTATCCACCTCCGCCTCCTCCTCCACCGCCTCCCCCTCTTAATCATTCTCCACCTATAAATACTCATTTCCCTATGACTATATCTATATATCCTCTGCGTTCAAATTCTCCGCATGCAACTCGTCCTCCACCTCAATATACACTTCATGCTCATCCTTGTTCTACACATCCTCCTCCGCATTCTCCTTATACACATAAATCTCCTCCTATGCCTCAGTCTAATCCTCCACCTTTTCCTTAGTCAACAACTCTTCCTCTTCCTCATCACCTGAAAATCCTCATAACCCTTATCCTTGAATAACTTATTCTCTAAATCCAAACCATTCTATTTAATATCCTTGTTTAACAATGGTTTCATATATCTTTAATCTCATATATCCCTTAACTTGTTATTCAACTCACAACTATCTCCATCATTGCTTCAATAGTCTTATCTCCTCAAATTGACCTATAATTACTCATGTCATGTAGGGTTTCACTGAAAACAGATCCACATAATCCTTATATGACTTGAGATTCGTAATCTCCCTATTAGGTAGGGTTTATTTAATCACTTGCATCCCCTTTATGTGTTCCCTCACTTGTTCAAATTACCCAATAAGGATGTTTCCACCTCTCTAACTATTGAACCATGCTCGACCATATAAGTTTGATTTCTCTCTTCCCCATAATTTTTATTGGTCCATCCATCAATTTCAGACATAGATTATTATTAATATCTAAATTTAAAAATGTTATTCTCTCCACTTCGTTCAATTATTCTATTTCTCATTCATTTTCTATCCCCTTGTAATTAATTGTATTTAAGATATTATATAAGTCTTTTAGGTATGTTACTGGATGTTATCACACTACTATGTATAAACTTTCGTTGTTTTCTTGGATAAATTTGTTCTTGAAAGATATCACACTAATATACATAGTGGTATATTCTTGAATTCCATGAAATTCATAGTTTTTGAGTGACTATAAAATTCATACAGGTATGTTCTTGAAAACACCTTTCTTCTAAATAACAATTTATTTTCAATTTCACTCTCCCTATTTATTGGGATTTTTAGTCCTCAATTTTTCTCTCTATTTTTGTTAATCTAATAAAATTTATTTCCAGTGTACATATGTTCTAGATTTTTAATTTATATTTTTAGTGTTTAATTTTATTTATATTAATTTGTTATATGTGTTTTCAATATTCATTACCTAATACATTTCCATTTTTTTAAGAATTTTCGGTATGAAAATTCTATATGAACATTAAATTTGATGTAATTTTATTTTAATTCACTTCCAGTTTTGATGAAAGTATAATACACTTTATGTGTCTTTCATTATGAAGCTACAAGAATTAGTTATGTTATTGGATGTTATTATAATACTCTATATAATTTCATTATTTTCCCCAATTGGTTTGTTCATGAATGATATCCCACTACTATAAATCGAGGTATGTTATTGAATTCCATGAATTTCATAGTTTCTTGAAAACACCTTCCTTTAGCATACCATTTTTTCAATTTCTCTCTCCCTTTTCATTTGGAGTTTTTGTCTTCAATTTTTTCTCTCTATTTTAATTACTCTTAGAGAATTATTTCCCATTCTACATATTCTATCTTTTTTTATTTTTTATTTTTAGTCTTTAATTTTTTATATTCATTTATTATATGTGTTTTCAATATGAATTACCTAATGTGTTGTAATGTTTTTATGCATTTCTGGTATGAATATTATATATGAACTTATGATTTAATTAAATTTTATTTAAATTCACTTTCAGATTCAACGCACGTATAATACACTTTAGGTGCCTCATCGTCAAGATGATATAATTAGGTTTGTTATAGATGTTATTACACTACTATGTATTAAATTTCATTATTTTCCCGAATAGGTTTGTTCTGAAATGATATCCCACTATTAAACATAAGGATGTGTTCTTCAATTACATGAATTTCATAGTTTTTTAATGATTGTAAAAGTCATATAGGTATAGGTATGTTCTTGAATATTCCTTCCTTCTGTATACCATTTTGTTTCAATTTATCTCCCTCTTTTCATTTTGAGTTGTAGTCTTCAATTCTTTCTCCCTGTTTTAATTACTCTAATAAAATGATTTCCCATTCAATACATTCTCTTTCTTTTAATTTTATATTTTTAGTCTTTAATTTTTTCTATATGAATTTAATGGATGTATTTCTAGTATGTACTAACTAATGAATTTCAATCTTTTGTAAGCATTTTCATTATGCATATTTTTTAGGAACATCCAAACTAATTCATTTTCAGGTTTTGGAGCTCATCTCAAGTCTTATATTTCCATCCGGTTAAATAAATTAAAATTAATTGTATATTTTTTTTACCCTCCATGAATTATATAAATTGACCTATAACTAACTTTGTAAAAATTGCAATTATTATTTTTAGTTTACTTAATTTTTAGTATATTAATTATTCAATGACTTTTTTTTATTTGTATGATAACATTATGAATTTATTTAGAATACAATTTATCTATAAATTAACTATTCAATTTTAGTTTATAAATATTATAAAAACATTTACATTTATCTTCCTTTATAACAAAATAATTTGGTTGAATCAATTAGGTAATAATACTTTAATTTCAATCCTTATAAATATTTTAATTAAAAAGGTTCTTTTATTATATTTTAATTTATATAGATTTTCTTATTTTATATTTTCTAGGATATTTCTCTTTAACTTAGATTGTACATTAATTGATGAATTCTTGCATCAATCAGACTCACAGTTCATAACAAAGTTTTTCCATCTATGAAAAGAATATTTTCTAGTGGATAGTTCAAAACTACTGCACTCTTTAAGGTGTTTTTCTTTTCAATGATTTTATTATAATGTGGTTGAATATTAATCCAACAAAACTAAATACTTATTTTCTTAATAATATATTCAACCAATAAATATATTAAAATTAGTTCTAATTTACATTGATTAATTTCTTAGTATGATTCACATTACTGCACTAATTTGTCTTATAATAACTAAAAACTTATCATATGTAGTTGATGTTTTTTGTCCAATATTCCCTTAAAAAATATTCAGGAGAAACATTGAAAAATATATTAGAAACGACTTCAAATAAAATTGAATATTACAAGGAATCCAGACAACAAAGGATTCTAAAAATGAAAAATATAGTTAGCATTGTCGCAAGTTTGGCCTCACAACCTATCTATCTTCAAATAAGTGGTAGAAAATTAATTTAGGATAAAATATGAATGTTTCAAATATAGAAAAATACTATTATAGTGTTTCAATTTTTTTTCAGGTTCTCCCAATTACCATTACTTAACAACTATGTAAAACATAAGATAAAATTATTACCATTAAACCCAATGTGAAATATTGACAGCTAAATGTGAACTTCATCGTTCTTACCATTGTCAGAATTTCGAACTAACGGTTCACCACTTTCTTATCAGGTTTATACTATAATTGGTTTCCTTTTTATTACACTAATATATATTCATATATTAATTTACAAACTCTATATTCAAAAAACCAAAATATGTTCAAAATAATTCTCCATATAAACATTTAAAAATATTAAAAATTCATCATGAGAATATAACACTGCAAACTACATCTAATTCAAAAAACACATTTTCCTAAAAAGAGGTGTGGATCCAACATAAATTATATTAGAAAAAAAATGGAAACTGTTATTGGTATCTTATTTCTTTTAATCAATTCCAAACATTCTCAATACTAAAAAATTATATTAAAATATTTCATTATTACTATGTATTATCTAACTCTACATTCAACATTTAAGGTTCTTTTTCTCCTTTTAATTCATTATATTCTAAAAAATTATTTAGTTTTACAAGAACAACCCCTACATCCATTCGTGTCGGTATGAAATGCAAGTCAACTCCCTCTGATTGATTTTATAGATAATGGTGAAATGTTTATTTTTGAATCTATTAATCTCATAAATTCCATTAATTTTAGTTATTGGACCTAATTAACAAAACAAACTCAAGTATAGGTTAGTCACTGATTATTGATTGTCAGCAATCCCTGTCAACATTAAGTCAGCATTGATTGATTTATCTAACATTTATGTGGTTACTAAAAAAATATTATTATTATACAGTAAATATTTTTAATTTTAATATAACAGATTTAATTTGTAGGAACAATTTACAAAAAATGACAAACCATGTACTCAGTATTGATTGTGATTAAGGTATGTTATTATGTGATGTTTATATGTTGAATGTGTATATAAATACAAAAAAATTAATTTTTTAATTGATTATAATCAAAAACTTATATTAGATTTTTTATAAATATGTGACCTATGATACAAAACATTCGTCAAATGAACAAAAAAAAATAAAAACATAGAAATGAGCATACATCATTTGAACAAATTGGTTTTGCGTAACCAACTACATTTTTTCCACTGTTATATTTTTTTAAATTTTTTTTACTTTGATACTCTAAAAATAAAAATCTTTAATAGATTATATTAATAATAGTGATCCTTAAAACTATTTAATATTCTATTGTGCTATTTTGTGAAATGATGAAAGTGGTAAATGATAAAAAGTAAAAAATTATCCAAGGTTTTAATTGTGTTGTTCTCTTGGAAAAATAAAATTGTGCAAATTTGATACCCTAGTTAATTATGTGAGATCCCTTATTTTTAATGATAAGTTGAACAATCCAAGAAAATTTCTAGATATCATCCATCGATATAGTAAAATGTTCTATTTTACATCAATGGGAAGAAGAATAGATAATTCTGTGAAAACTAGAGGTATTACTTATATTTACAAGAAAAATGGAAAAACCTATCACCATATTAGAAACATATTTCCACTGGCTAGTCAAACCCCAAAATTCACCAAGCATTATATTTTGGACACTTAAAATTAATTAGAAAACAAATTCATGAATATGAGGTATTATATTTGTGTTTTAGATATTTCACGCCAAATTATTTGTTTGTTTCTTTCAATTGACATTTATATTTTTTCCCATAGCTCCAAAAAAAATATACAACATCCTCTATTGATCCTATCACTGTGGAAAATCTAAAGTCCATGTTTGATGAATGAAATTAATAAATTCATCAATTTAGAACTGTAGTGGATTTAATCAATAATTTTCCCCATATTTGTTGTTAAGGGTAATTAGATGAATGATATTTTATTCACATACATTCAATTTACCAACCTCGTCAGAAATTTATATGCTAATAGTTCGTGATATTGGTGATATTAATGGGGAAAATGATATAGTACATGATCAGGTGACTTGCAACATATCGATGAACTTCACCACTATAACTTTCATTTCAGTGTCCCATTATATTTTACACCAATCAAGATGGGTATTCGAATAATGCTTACCACACTTCATATTCCATAACCTCAAGAGTTCAAAAAGTAACAATGAGAGTGTATTATGCATACCATTTTCAATTCAGACCAAGTCAAAGGTTACTATTAAATTCAAGAAGACTCTTCAAAAATCTGTAGTTGATGAGTATACAATGGTTGAATCACAATAAATTTCCTTCGTTTGATTTAATCAAAAACAATTAAGAGTTGAGTTATACAATGGATTTCAAAAATCTTACATAAGCGGTTAGTGTGATGGTACACTTTGTAGAAAACGTATTCTTTTTCCTTCTTATTTCACTAGTGGACTAAGTTACATCGTTCAAAATTATCAAGGTGAAATGGAAATTTGTAACTGGGTTGGCTATCTGGATATGTTCCTCAATCTCACATACAACCCATGTTGTCCTGAGATTACATGATTTCATAGAATTCAGAACCTATATCCAGTGGATTTCCCCCATGTATTGTCAAGGGTTTTCAATGTCAAGGTTGAACATTTAATGAATTGTTTAAAATAAGGGATTCTTTTTGGAATGCATTCACGAGTATAATTTTTTATCTTTAAATTCATTTTTTTTTTCATTTTCATAATTTTAAAAAATGAATTCAATTAACCCAGATCTACATATTTATGTAATTGTATACACCATTTAATATAAAAAATGTGTATCACCTCATGTCCATATACTTGTATTCCCTGAAACTCAATGTAAAATTTCGATTAAAGATTCTATGAAGCAAATAATTTTAGATAAAATACAATACAAAATGGAGTATCCCCTTTTATATGGCTATGTAAAAAACATCATGATTTAGGGGCCTTGTTCTATAGATAACCCACGATCACCATAAATGAAAAACTTCAATGCTATATACAGAAGATAAGATAATGGTCGAGAAATATCAAAAAAATGTTTTGAACAGGACAATTGTTGTGTTGTCACTTATAATCTAACTCTTTTGGATTTAATATCAGTCACATCTGAACATTGAAATATGCAATCAGTCACTCATTAAATTATTTGTTTAAATGCATCAAAAAAGGCATGAATGAGTCACAATTGTACTCTATGGAACAAAAAATATTGAGGAATGTCAAAAATAGGTAAACGAGATAAAAAGGTATTATGAATGTTGGGATATTTTACTATGTGAGGATGTTTATTGAATATATGGTTATAAAATCCACTCCAGGTTTCGATTAGTTGAGAGACTTTACATCCATTTTCATGGTGAAAAAAAACACAACTTATTCAGATGGATCCTACTTTGATGACATTTTTTCAAAAATAAAAATATCACAAAGAATTTTCACCACATAATTCAAAGAGAACTCAACTAACCCTGAAGCATTCTCTCTCACATATGCAAAATTTCATGAAAATTTTGTTTCCCATATTAGAGAATGGATATGGTATCTTACAAATAGATCATTTTCTATTAGTATATTAAAATATGTTCCTCCCACAATTAGATAACTATAATATCTTAGAATATTGGTCAATAATGTTAGAGGTCCTATCTATTTTAATGATATCTTGACCGTAAATAAATCCACCAAGTATTACTTGGTGATGATTCAGAATTTGGTGAGGCCTTTCCAGAGGATTAAATTTGGGAAATGTGGAATTTTTTGTGAATTTTTCTTACTGACTTTATATTCTGAAACATAGTTTTATGACTAGACCATGGATATAGTAACACATGGAAACTATTATCTCAATATATTGAATAAATTCAATGAGACGTGTAACATTGCCATGGTACGTGTATTATGTATTACTATATTTTTTTCAAGTTTATATGTTTTTCATAAAACCTAACATTAGATTAAATAATGAAAGTAGTTCCTATTTTCATATTATTATCATTTTTTCAATATTTAATTCATTCTAAATAGTAGTTACAATTATATATTACACAATATTAATTTATATAAAGGTATTCATAATCATTAGTTAATCCTACTCTGTTTATGTTTTCTCCTATTTTTATACATTCAAAATATATGTTTTTATACGACATAATGAATGAAACATTATATTTATAGGTTCCGTAATACTTCAAAATAAAACAGTCTTTATAACACTAAAATCACTATATGACTAGAAACAACACCTTTTACATACATTTTTCTATACAACTAAATTACAAATCATTAAATTACCCCTTATATCACCCAAAAATCATGCAGGCATATGCATTTCATGTATTGTGTAAATTATCCTCTTTGATTATAAAATGGATTCCACTGTTGTAAATATCCTTTTAATGGAATAGTGCTGTATGCTCACTCATACATGTCTATATATAACAGATATCCCAGTAAAAATTCAACTTCTATATTGTTGAGAATATTAAATTGATGAGTGGTGAGAGAATAAAATTATCTAAATATATTATTTCAATTCTATAAATAAAAAATCAATTATTGTCTCCTCATTGCTACATTCTCGTTGCTACATCCTTACAGATTCTAAAACTTTATGCCCACTTATACATGCAATATAATTGGATTTTGCAGACATATTACAAACTTTTTTTGTAATAAACCATTGAATTTACTTAATGATCTATTTTTTCTATTGAAAAAAATCAATAACTCATTTTACTAATTAAAAATCTTATGGTACAACCAAACCATCATACTTTGATTGAAATAACTAACTCAGTCATAAAAATTTAACTATATTTTTTTCTGAGAAAATTGATGTGTGAATTGGCTACCCAACTCACACTTCCCAAAAATTTATTAAAAACAAAATGGTCAATGTTTACAAGAGGTGCAAAAAAATTTCACCGATAGGAATTTCACTTTTCGGAAAACATATCTAACCATGCGGCATATCAAAAGAATGGTTCCAACATAGGTGGAAGAGAGTTCCGCAGGCATTGTGTTCCATCAAAGTGGCGAAAAATTAAAAGTTTCAATCCACAGGAACTGCAGCGGGGGCCTCTAAGCAGGTGTACACCATGTACAAGCACAAATATGAACAAAGATTGAGAGAAAAACAAGCAGAATCATTTCCATGGAATAACATTGAAATTTAAATTTGGATACTTCTTAAACTCCTCTACAACCTTGATAAACATTATCCTTTGGACATCAAGATAAGTATCCACAGTCATGTAACCATTTTTGTATTATCAAAAGGTAGATGTGTCATTCACCTCCATCCAAGATTCGATCTCTTTTGGAAAGACCATTTCCTCTTCTATTTGGTAAGCATTTCTAAATGCGGGATCATCATCCACATTAGAGGAACTTTATGTATCAGTTGAGGATTCAGAAAGCATTTCAGTATGCACGTGCTGTGGTGGTATAATGCTCTCTTCATTCAAATTCGCAGCTAGAGACCATGTGACAATTGTCCTCTCGGATTTAAACTACTCCATTCTTTTACAAGTTTGTCTAGCACTCGGAGTAATAAAACCACCCGAGTCAAGCATTGGATTCTTTCTCTTTCTAACCCTTGATTTCAGGAATTCTTCCTCATGTTGAAAAGGCTTGTCAAGTTCCTCTTGAATTGTCTCCTCCAAGTCAGATTGAACCTTATCTCTTTCTCTATGCTCGCTATTGTGGGTCTCAATAGGAGGCTCGTTTCTAGAACTCAAAACTCTGACTTCCTTTGAGGTCTGGTCACTTTTCTCATTCCCATCCGATGGGAGCTGTGAGGTGGAGGCAACCAAAGGATTAGAATTGCCATAACTATCTAAAGGCTTTCATGCCTGAGTATTTTTTGATGCTTTTTTTTCAACCCAAACTGATTTGAAAGGGGGGGTGGTTGCAAAACCTTCCTTTGATCCTCACAGTCAAAAATAGGGTGTCCAATTCGAGAGCATTTGTTACAGTAGGCAGGCACATTCTCAAATACTACCTCTTGGGTAAATCCATTGGAACCATTTTGAAGCCAGAATTAAGAGGGTAGTTCCTGTAATATGTCAATTCCAGTGCATACACGAGCTAATGAGGGGCGGGATAAGTTAGAAGTGTCAGAGTCATGTTTAACTGGATTCCCAAATAAACTAGCTACGGAAAAGAGATCTTTCTTCTTCAAGAAATGCAATGGGAGTCCAGGGAAGCCCAACCATAAAGGTACTATAGGCGGTTCTGCATCAAAGAAAACATCCAGTGACTATTTCATGACTTTCATGAAATGTCCACTGAAGGACCAGGTTCTTCTCACCCAAAGATGATAATAATCATTTTCACAGGAAAAGAAAAACAGGACATGTAATGAGTTCATCAATCCAGCATGGAAATTCTCAAACCCTATGGTTTCAAGGGATTTGCGTAAAAAACTACGGAGGGTATCCTCTTATTGAATTTTCCAACCAGGATAAAGCAAAGATCTGAAGAAAGTAGTTATACCTCTTCGTCTGGGAAAGAAATCGCCGCAAGACCTTGATATCGATACTTCTTTGGTTCAACGTGCTCCGAGACTTTCGATTCAACAAGGGAAACTCTACCCGCAACTACATCTACAAAGGATCTAGAATTAGGGATCCATTTCTTTTCATTCGCATCGAGATTAGGGTTTCCTCTTCATTCGCCCGAGGGATGATTATCCTGCATAACCCGCAATTCCATCCTCCCTTCACAAATTTAACTATATTTCTATATCATTTTTCAATACCCTGCGTGTCTCCCAAAAAATATTTTTTTATCCCTTATTTGATATAAAATATATATGAAACATATATATTTTATTGATATCTAACATATATTTTTGATAACATTATCTCATCTAACATATAATCAATATCAACAGTATGCATTATTTGATATTGACAACATGCTTCACTCCAACAAAAGTTATTTGAATAATTATACTTCTATGTCACTTCCATATTCATATAACACATCCATTAGAAATAGATTGGTTGTACCATGACAAAATTACAATAATGTGATCCTTCGTGAAGAATTTTCTGTTATACAACGTAAACTAATCAGTGAAAAAGAAGAAGTGCTAATCATAATTTTCAATGCCTCAAACATGCCCACCTGATGTGTTTTCATTTTACATGGATATGGAAGTACAAGTAAATTTTTTACGGAAAACATTATTGTAAAAACTTCACTCAAAAGGACATATTGTACTTACTATATCTTTAAGCGTTATATCATCCTTGATGCTTCCTGGTGGGAGAAAAAGACATTCTCGATTTTATATTCCAATTGTTGTAATACAACACTCTACTTGAAACATTCAAAAATGATGTTAATTGGATGAACTTTTACCAATAAAACTGATAATTATTGGGGATGAGGAATCAATAGTACACAAAAAATTCTTTGATGCTTTGTATCATACATTTAAGGAAATCATGTTATCAAATATTCCTCTTGCATCAGATTTACCATTTTGTGGACATTATTTTTTCTTTGGTGGATATTTTCGAAATATTTTACCAGTTGAGCATTGTGGAAATATAAGCGATATTGTATTTGCATGTTTAAATTATTATTATTTATGGAAGCATTGTCATTTTTTGCATGATCATGAACATGCAACTACATTCCTCCATGACCTCTATTGACAATATGAAGTCCAAAAATTTTCATTTTGGATTCGGCAGATAGGTTATGGTGTGCTTGGTGATCAAGCAGACAACGAGATAGAAATTAAAATTCCATAAGATTTTCCATGTTCTTCATTTCAAAACCCAGTGGATTCTATTGTTCAAAGAACATACCCCTACATATATACGAAGTATAATGATCTATAATACATAAAGGAATGAGAAATTTTATTACAAAAACATGATGTTGTAAAACAACTAAATGTTTACATGTTAACTTTCATTCCTAGAGAAGAAAAGATTTATCTGAGTTCTGATTGAGTCTGTCAAACATGTTTAGATAATGACACACCAGAGAACATATAAACACCATATATTCTAAATGGAATCTATATATCTAGTTTTCCATGTGATAAATTAATTCTCAAAGTGGGGGTACCAATTATGTTCCTGAGAAATGCTGACGAAGTTTAGGGACATTGTAATTAAACATGGTTAATAGTCATAGATCCAGGAGACCATGTAATCAGATGTCAAATTATAACTTACAATCATTCTAGATAACATGATATCATATCCAGAGTAAATATGACTCATTTAGATTCTAGGTGGCCATTTAAGCTTCAATTGAGAAAATATCCTTTAACTATTTCCTTTGCAATGACTATTAACAAAAGTTTAGGACTATCTCTTTCTTCTATTTTCATATACATACGACAACCTTTTTCTATCATGGTCAATTATATGCAGCAATATCTAGAGTAACAAACATGGGTGGTTTGAAATTATTAATATGTTATAATGATAAAAAACCATATAGTTATAGAAGTATTATTTTTTTCAAATAAATCATCCAAAACATACATTAGGTATAACTCATTTTAATTACTCCATTTGATACATATTTATAGCTTTAACATGATATTTATTTTACTTAACTATTTTCATTTTGATTTTATATCCATTAAAAATTATTTTCTTTTCATTACATATGTAGTTACTTGAAAACATTCCATTCAACAACTCAATTATGCAAAATTTCCATTGAACATGATGAAACCTTGAAAATTGAAGTGTGCATTACTCAGATGTGGTTCACAATATCATCAAAATTATTTGATGAAATTGTTGTCATTAATTTGATCCATATTGATGAAAATTTGAGTTATACTTTTGATGATCTATTGAATAACAATTCATACTTTAATATGGATGTATACTATGATATATATGTTTGTTGATATCAATTACATATCAGGATATTTGTAACATATCAGATGTAACATGTTTCATATATTGATGCACTGTAATGATATCAGATGTAATCAATTTTTTTACTAATAAATTATAGGATACATTACAATTTTAATTTGTTAGCAAAACCATGTACATTTATATGTTATTTTATTTATTTATTTTCCTTTTGTTATATATTTATTAAATTCAAAGTTTTTTCTATTGTGATAATCTTTTCATTTAATGTTCTGCCAACTATTAACATATGTAAACATGTTTTTTCTAATATAATATATTCCTTAATTAAATTAAATTCTCTCTCTATTATTATAATATGTATAATGTTTCATATATTTAATGTTCCCTATACTATTATAATATGTACTATGTTTCATATATTTATTTCTCTATCTATTGTTATATATTTCTTTTCAATAGGGAAACTTATTAAATTCAATGTATTGTCTACTCTATCAATTATTCTCTGTATATCACATAAAATGATAGTGTATTCATATAGAATACATCAAATATCAATGCATAAATTGTATCTCAATGCATCAATAGTATTCATGGATCATTAATAATATATCACAACAAAATGTTCATCTCATAGAAATGTATAGGAATATATTACAAAGTGTTCCATATCCCATTGACCAATACATGAATACAATGTATTCCATGAAATGTATTTACCATGTCACTGTCATCATTGTAATTTATTAATTTAAATGTATAAATAATCATAATTGTGTTTTTTTTATCCCATTCAATTTTTTTGTTTCAATATACTATTTTCAATGCTATATGTAGTTTAGTTTTAGTTTAGTCATTATTGAGAATATTTAATTCAATTCATTTTATTGAATAAAACAATGTTTTTATTCGAAACTATATTCAATGCAATGGTTTTACTACTATCTACACTATTTTTTGAAATTATGTTTTATGTAAAATTTTGCAGGAAACCACCATTCAGGATACAATTAGTGGGAGATAACTTATAACAATGTAAAAAAAGTATTCTACGAGAAGGGTCATGTTAGATAATAATTTTTTTTTCAAAGTATTGAAAATAAAAGGATTCTTTTAGCAAGAACGAGTTAAAAATCCATAATAACAAGATCACTCATATAAAACATTCTTTATGTGACAACCCCATTTCAAATTCAATTTCATTTCACTTGAATACATAAAACAAAATCGGGTGCCTAATAATTTTTTCATATGTAAAATGGAATTTTCTAATACCATTATTTAATAGAATATAGTGTTATTTTTTTATGTTTGGATTTATCTAATTATCATGTTATATTAGATGTTATCGAAAATCTATACGATCATCAACTTATCTAAGCATGGGGAAAATAACAAGAGAATGCAACTAACAATAACAAATGAAGGGTAATTATAAAATCAAATTTCAAATTCATCTCAACCTTCTAAATTTATAATTTAAATTATATAACATTTTTAGTTTAATGTTTTAGAGGAATAACTACCAGCTACAGTTTGTGGGACGAATTTGGTGAATTAATTAAAATAATTATACAATATGAAACTGAATAACTAATATTTTGGTCTTGCAACTAGTCTGTGAAAAGAAACTTATTTGAAATTTCATTTAATAGCCATTACATATTTTATTTCAAATTCCTAAATAACATGAATATATTTATTAATTAAATATTACTCATCACTTTTTATATATAGTCATTATTAACTCGAGTGTGAATGCAACAAATACTCTTCTCAATCCTAAGATTCTTTTAGTGTATTCCTTTAGAAACGTGTGATCATTCTATGATATTGTATCAAATTAGAATACTTATTTTCTATAATATCTATCATTTGTAACTTAATTTATATCGATGAATTACCACTCACTTACTACTTAGGTAACCATTTTGAATTTTAAATCTGCATTAACTTATGTAGCTTGTCTATTATAGTACATAATTAGTCTACTTACATTTATTTGAGCATATATAATTTTTCTTCACATTATTAATATTGGTGATACTACTCATTTTGAAAACATGATAACATTATTTACCCATTAGTATGTTTACAACAATGCAAAAAACATGTGACAACAAGAGAAAAAAATTCCTTTGTATATTCTCTATCATCTGGTTCATTATTCTGGATGATTTATGAGAATCAAAGAAAAGTATAAATTATATGATGCATAGAGGTTAAATAATGTATTTCATTAGTGTCAATTAAATTTTCAATCGATTCATTTAAATTGATGTTTAAATAGGGTATACATCAAGGATTCATTTTTTGGATTACATGTTACAAAGGGAAAAAAGTGGCTATAGTGAAAAAAATTCAAAGAAACTACAAATGGTATTATGAATCGTGCAATTTTTATAGAAATAAGGTAGATTACTTGAATGATAACATTTGTTGTAATAACATTAATGCCTCACCTCCATCAACTATTCCAAGGGAATTTTCCTATTTTTCCATACTTGTATTCAATTTATATTTCATTTTCAAAATGCCATAGTATAGTATTTAATGAACATTAAATTTTAAAGACCATAACAATAAATAACACCCAAAAAAAATTCACATCTCATTACCATTTTTAAAACAATTTATTATTACAATATATGAAATGATATATTTATATCATACAAACTATGTTGAGACCATTATATGGTGAATTCAAAAAACATAAAATTATGTCCAAACATTGATGAAAATCGAATCTTAGTGTAATGTGAATTATTTATTCTCTTAGATACAGAGTCTAATAGCTAATTAGTTATAATGATGGATCAAACAAGATCATGCTCTTTGAAAAATAGGTTATGCAGTTTATATCAAAAAAATATTTAGAGATTATACATATAATAATCTGGGTGATTAATTAATATTTATATATTTATTTTTAAGGACATAAAAATTATATTGAAAACTATTTTATAGAAATTAGAAGAATGACGAGTTTGGATTTCCTATTTACCTACACATATTGAAAAATAAAACTATTCTTATCGATGTTGAAGTGTCAGAATTCAATATATGAAATAAAAGCCATCCATTAGAATAGAATACTTTTAACATTATCTTCATTACAGATACTGCAGAACAAATTAGTGATTTCAATAACACTTAAAAAGAACTAAAAGTATGTCATTAAAACCCATTTCAAATATCATGTATAATTATTATTATAATTGAATTCACATTTCATTATCTTATGGGTTGTTCCTTTTTATGAAACCTCTTAGAAATCTGCTACAAGAACAACTACAATGTCTTCTTCACAACCAAATGTTTGAAAATTTTAATTTCATGTGTTTTTGAAAAATATATAGAAAACTTATTTTCTTATATGCATAGTTTCACAGTTTATACACACACCTTTACATTTTATATTGAACCCATACCGTGTAAATTCATCATGTAGTGATTCTAATTGAATTACTGAAATTAAAATATCTTAACCTGATAATAGGATTACATTATATGGACCTTAAATCAAGGAAATGTTTTAAAATTGATAATATGTTTAGTCTATAAAAACAAACATGGATGTTTTTATTAAAATGTATAGATAAATAGGTGATTATAATTTCATAATCATATAGAAATTTCCTTACATAAGAACTAGTTTTGAAATTTCATAATTATGTACTGTCATTGTATGAACAAGATTAAATGTCCAGTCAATGATATTTGACACCTAGAGGGGTTTTAAACTAGAAAATATTTAGGAGGCTAAGTATTTCATCATTGAAAAAAACCAACTGAGGGAAAAGTGCAGTCACATAGACATAGTTGGGGCTAAACAACAAAATATACACACTGTGTGTGACCTACACACAATAATAAAGTCTTATTTTAAATTTCATAGAAAATAAAAACATGATAGAGATGTCTACCAATGAATTTTTTAGCTCATGTAATCATGGATATGACTTTATTTACAAAAAATAATGTTCATTATCTTACTTTTACTGTAGATTGTAAAGATACACAAACCATTGAGACTCTAGAACTTTACATTATTCTTAGGGGAATTCTTTATAGTGGGATCATGGAGTATGTTAATAATGCTTGGATTATTAATGAGGAACGATGTAATGTGGAAATAGTTAATGGAGAGCTTGTAATTGTGTAATATGTTGATGATGTTGGATATCTCATTCAATAGATAAAAAGATTGAGGAGATACTTTTAATGATTGAGTGTTATAAAAATGAAAAACCATTTAATGATGTAGAACAATTAATCCCTCCATAACCAAGGAAAATAACACAGTGTAAATATTATTTTATCTTAGAAATTATAGTTGTAACATATTGAAACCAGGGATATCATTGGTTGTGTTTGTTGGACTAAATAGTGTAATTATGGAACCAAAATATGGATGTGCTGTGCTTATTATTGACCATTTTTTAGAGAAATTATCTTAGGTGAATTTTAGGATAGTACAAGAGGTGGAGATACACAGAGAAGAAATGTAAGAACACTAAGGAATTTTTTAGTTTTATCCAATAAAAGATATAGAATTAAAATGAAATTGAGTTCCTCACACTATTAAGATAGTCTATGTCAAATTAATTAACATGTACACAAGAATAACTTTGGATTTTAAAGGATGTTAAATATTGAATCACAACATGATAGTACATTCTCGGCCGCAAAGGTAGTAGTAGATGATTCGAGGAATATAGAACTAACAAAGTATTGTTTCATGGAGGAGGAGATCATTCATTAACCTATTTTATGTAATATTTACTGAAGAAAGGATACGATTAATGTAACATCCCAGTTCCGGAATCCACTCAGAGGTGACCCGTACCCGGTTGGTCACATGGCCTAAAGCGAATTTCCCTGAACGTCAGAGGCTGTCGACTAGCAGCGAGAGCCTTGGGTGTGACAGTGGAGAAACTATGCCCTCATTGGTAGAGTAACACAGCGGAAGAGAAAAAAATATACAATAGCAGAAGTATTAAATATCCAACAACAGTAAACAACAGAAGACTGAGATAATAAACAACTGGAGAACATATATAAAGTGATGCATAATACATATGTCTAGGAAAGCAGAAAACAAGTCACAATGCTGGAATACAATAGTACTAAACCAAAGTGAAAAAGAAAGAAGGTAAAATCCTCAGCATCAAAATCCATAGCTTGGTCCCATGCTCTCTATCTCCACAGCAAGTCAAGAAATTGAAGTAGAAGGGCGCTTGACCTTTTCTATACCTGCAATAATATAATCTATTTGGGCCCAAAATCATGGCCCAAACAGGGTGTGAGATGAATCCCAGTAGGCAACCACCACAAGATTTGTGCCTAACAATAAGTGAATATATGGCAGGTAAAAGTGCAGAAAGCAGTAAACAAGGAAGTACTCAACGGTAACAATCCACAGTTTTAGATATCAAGCAACAACTAAACAAAGAATATAATCACAACAGGTAACCCTCTGGGAAGTACTCACAGCCTATCCTCTCTGGTCCTACCTAACAAATACAAGTAAGCAACTAACAAACATGTAACCCACTGGGAAGTGCCCACGGCCTATCCCCTTTGGTCTTACCTATCAAGTACAAGCAACCCTCTGGGCAGCACACTCAGTCTAACCCCTCTGGTTCATCTTAAACATAGACTCTCTGGGGAAGCACTCACCGTCAATTCCCCCTATAGTCTCGTATCATACTAAATGCGCTCTGGGGAAGCACTCAATGTAAATTCCCCTTGTGGCCCATGTTGAGGAACTACAAACACTCTGGGGAAGCACTCAATGTCAATTCCCCCTGTGGTATCACATCGTATAATTATAAAGAAACTCTTGAGAATCCCTCAATGTCAATTCTCCCTATGGTCTATACACCAGGTTCTCATGGCCCTGTGTAAGTCAAGCAAGTGTAGCAGCGCGTAACGGCCAAGGTAACCCTCATGAACTACTTGGCTAGCATTTTACAACATAACAACATAACAGAACAACATTCACACCATCCTACAATACTAGGCATGGGAAACAAACAAAGCATACTAACAGGCTAAGAAGAACCAAATAGTTATAAGAACAACATGTATGGGAAACACCTCCAAAGCATATAAATCAACCCTATTCACATACAAATAACCTCTACTCGCACACACCAGCAAAGCAGGAAATTAACAGGGTTAAAAACGGTAAACGCACAACACCCCATTCATGGGTTTTGTCAATTTTTCACTTACAATTCAAAGACATTAAACTGAAAGGCACAAACCACCTACCTTTTTAGGGTTTGGAAAAATTGACCTCTTCACCCAAACGTGCTCCAAACCAGGTGAACTCCTCCTCAAAACCACCTCAAAAACCCTTCCATAACATCAACAAGGTCAACCTTTAACACACAAGGGCAACACAACCCTAGATCTACATGAAACCCTTGTAGATCTAGGAAACTAAGAGAGGAAGAGGGATAACCCTAACCAAAACCTCAAAGAACCAAAAGAGGGACTTACTTGAGGAGAACCGCCTTCGATCCGCCAAGAAACCCCTTCGATTTGTTTCCAAAACGAGCCAAGGAGCTCCCCCAACCTCTGAGAATCGCAACTCCCGCATGAGCCATGAGTGGGAGGAATAATGGCGGAGGAATGGGAAATCCTGAGTGGACTGGGACTTAGAAACCCTAACTTTAAGTGGTCGCATGGTTTCCCCACACGGTTTGGAAAACCATGCGCCAACAGTGCGGTTGCTACTGTCTTGACCAATGACTTCTCATGGCTTGCCCGCATGGTTTGACAAACCGTGCACAGACCATGTGAAGCCCACTGTCAAGGGTTCTCAGTTTCCTGGGCTGGCCGCATGATTTTCTCAGACCGTGCGCCAACAGTGCGCCCCTGCACAACCTCCAGAAAAACATCTTTTTCTCAAAAACGACCAGAAAAGGAAAACATACCTGAAAGGAAGGTTCGGGTTCTTACAATTAATTCATTGATAGTCCTAGATATCATTTTATGAATCAATTTGAAATAACTCCCTAAACCTGCATGTCATCACCACTTCCCACACCTCATTCCTCATTCTATTTCCCTCACACATCTCTCACAATCAGCCTTCATTCCATTCTATATCCTGTCCTCAAACCCACAAAATCCTATTTCCTTTTTTTCTCTATCACATTTTTTCAATATCTTTCCTCCCCACTATCATCACCACTTTGACTACCCCTACCTCTCATCTGTATTTTAGTTCTTCTCATATCCTACTTTTGAAACCCATTTCCCACTATTCACATAAACCTGATTTTTTCTTGGACTACCCCTCTAGATACTTGATGCCCTCGTACCTATACATTCTCATTACCTTCGCATCCACCTTTATCTTCAATTACTCCCATCAATATCTCAATTCCTAGTCACAATACCTCCACCTTCCAACACCCTCCTCTGACTCCCCCTATTCATATATTTTCATTATGATCTTAAAATACAAAATTTTCTTAGTCCAACCCAATCCCATACAAGTTGTTTTTTAGGGATTATTATAGGGGGAATGATACATTATCAAGTGATAAAAATTTATTTCTTGTTTGTATAATGTTTTAGAACGTAAAATTTGAAGGGACCACTAGTAATCTTTCATCTGATTAGTACAATTTCCCTATATTCATTCATCATCCAATTGGATAATGAAATTTATTAATTTATTTTCATTCATCACTTTCTTTATAATTTCAATGGAGTCCCAATATTTTGAATTTCCTTCATATCGCGTATTTTATATCTTATATTTTTCAAAAAAAAAATTATTCCTATGAATTTTTATTTTTCATGTGATTTATTCCATTTAATGTTTTCCAAAGAAATTAAGCCTCTTGTTATATCATTAATAGTAATTAAATATCATATCAATTGATATGATACTTCCATACCCATTTTTGAAAACATTATTGATCATCCAAACTATTTATTTTCACCTTCACTTACCATAGGTCTAATTTATGCTCTCCAATTAGGTACCAATTGCAATACAACCTATATTTATTTTCTTCAATGATTCCACCATACCCTTTAGTTTTATTATTGCTTCAACTATCCTATTTTATTTGTAATAATTTTTGTTCATTATAATATAGTTTCCTAAAATTATTGGAATGTGTAGAAAAAAATTAAAAACAGAAAATCATAATTCCATTTATCCTTACCACAAGATGTTTTAGGGATTCAAATGTGTGATTATATCCATATTTTATGGATCTTTTTACTGACTAATGGTTGCACCATGGTATAGATCATTGCACTATAACTAATTTTTTTTTAATAGATCTGTGTTTTAATATACATGGTCATTATAGAAGTAAGGAATTCCTAAAAAAATTGGAATTCAAATTAAACTCATATTTAGTATAATTTTCACAGAAAAACAACACTTCAGACGGAGACTTATATTCCATGGAAGCACTCATATAGACCAGATTGTATTAATTTCTTGCACATTATACACTATGAACATTGAAATATATATATTTTTTTCATACAATGTCCCATCAAATATATTAAATTTGAAATATACTGAACTTCATGTTGAATTTATATACTTTTAAATTAAAATGAAACTAAATAATATAAATGACTGAATTATAAGACTTATACATTTGAAACTATTATAGATTAATCTTCATTATGTTTATATATTTTGTCTCACATTTTAATTAACATATAATTTTCAATGAAAACCAAAACATTAATTCAATGAAGAAATATTTGATACAGGATATGAAGAGACCACTATATTCAGTAGAGATAGTTCAAATTTATATGACCATAAAAAGAAATTCAATTAACATTAATGAAGAATGAAAAGGAAAATTGAATAGACCTATCAAGATTCAATTCCTATGTTGAATTTTTAATTTGTAATTGATTTTTTGTTTTATGTATAAACTATAATTTATTCTTTCATTTATTTCTCTTTCCATATTGTAAGTGTCTAAACGTTTTACAGATTTAAATTATGGGTATCTGTATTTTAATTAGTAATTAATTTAAAATGTCGTTAAAATTCATGGGTTGGGTACTATTTATAATTATATATAATAAATTACACACACACACACACACACACACACATATATATATATACATATAGTAGAGTTCAATGTAGTGGTATAGTGTTGGAAAGAATATAGAAGAGGCCAGAGTATAAAACCTCACATGCTACATTTATTTTTTTAAGAAAACTTCCATGGTTTGAAACCATGGCCATAGCCACCTAAGGCTATGGATTCAAACCATGACCATATCCACCTAATACCATGGTTTAAAACTATAGGCATAGCCACTTATTTTTTATGTTTCGACCATGTCCATACCCACCCAATGATATGGTTTAAACCATTGATATTTCCACCAAAGGACACCATTTAACTATTTCTATAGAAACCTAAGCCCACGGTTTAAACTATGGATATAACCAACTATTGAAATGGTTTAAACTGTGGAAATTGGAAAGACCCTACTAAAAAAGATATATCATCCAATGTTCATATAATATATTGCCTTATCCTATGTCCATGATTTTTATTCTATTGATGTGGTATTAAAACTTTGAAATAGCTTAATTGTTTAGTTTTTTATGGAGAGTCTTTGAGATAAATAGATAAGATAGAATTTTTTTACACTGATGTAGAGGTTTTTTTGATAGAGTTTTATTATTTTAGATGAAAATAAAGGCTAATATAATGCAATATGTGGAAGAGTATCAGTGGGGAGACTCAAGGGAATAAGTGTTGCACGATTATTTTATACTTGGTGATTCCCTAGAGGGATGGTTAGAGGATGGTTAGAAATCAATGTTATTTTAGGGGAGGTATATAGTTCTAGTATAAATGCATGAGGGAGTTCTCCATGAGTTTATAGAATACCTTTGGCAATACACCTTGGAATATATAATATGTATCATGGCCTATAGACTTATCTTTTGAGTCATGATATGAAAAGAAAAGTGGTAGAGTTTATGGATTGATGTCCAATTTTACAGTAGGTAAATGTAAAAAATCATGTTCATGGAATTTTTTTATACCCCTTGGAAGTTCCCAAATGGAAGTGGGATGAAATATTTATAGAAATGTAGGAACTTATATCTTCTTTTTAGGTACGTTTTTCTTTTATGGTTGTTTTTGAGAAAAAGAGGAGTTTTTGGAAATTTCAGGAGTACACGCCATGTACCCAGTTGCCACGGGTGACCGTGTACTGACCGTGTAATGTCCGAGTACATGGTCGTGTGTGGTGACCTGGAGACCACCTAAATTGAATGCTGGAAAAGGAAAGTACACACCGCGTACTTTAAAATAACACACAATTTACTTTTTTTTATTTCATTAAATGGTCTGGGGTTGCATCTGATGGACAAAACCATCTTCTTCTCGACCTATCTCATTCAGGAGCAAACGAGACTGCCTGATCTTTTCTAAGCACCCGACTCACTATCTGTTCTCCGATTCGATCTTCTTAGATTGCGTTTGAATCACATCAGTGTGTTCTCCTTTCTTCTTGAACCTCATCTCTTGATTCCTCCTCTTTCACGAGTTATTCTCGGTTGAACGTTTTTAACATTTTTGTAGATCTACAGCGTTGTAGGGATATTCAAGGATTGAGATTAATGTATATAAATCTCACAACACTGAGGTAGGTGTTTTGTGCCTTTCTGTAGATAATCTTTGAATTTTATGTGCAAAAGTGCCCAATACCCTCATTCGGGGTATTGTGTGTTTATGATTTTTAGCTTTTTTATTACCTATTATGCCTTGTTTGTTTGGATAGAGGTTATTTGTTTGTGAATAGGTTTAACCATTCCATTCTATGGATGTTTTGACCATGTTTTCTTGTTTTGACCATTTGGACTAGCTTGCCTATTAGGCTTCCTTGCTTTCCATGCCTAGTATTGTAGGATGAAGTGATTTATATTTCATGTTGTGATATGTTGTTGATTATTTAAACAAGTAGTTATTGAGGTTTATTTTGGATTCCATGTATTTTTTTTCATGATTGACTTACACAGGGCTGTGGGAACCTAATGTAGTAGACCATTGGGAGAATTGACATTGAGGGATTTTCCAGTGTCTGTTTACTTTTACATTACGAGAGCATAGTGGGGATGGACGTAAGTGCTCCCTCGGAGAGTCTGTAGTTTTCTTGATATGGGCCATAGGGGGAATTGGACGTTTAGTTCTTCTTTAGAGTGCCTATTAGTTACCGATACGAGACCACAGGAGGAATTAACGATGAGTGCTTCCTCAGAGTGTCTTTTCTAAAGCTGAATCAGAGGGGTTAGACTGTGAGTACTTCCCAGAGGGATGCTTGTGTTTGTTTGGTTGAACCAGAGGGGTTAAGATATGATTACTTCCCAGAGGGTTACCTTATTTTGATTATATGCTTACTCGGTATATGAAAATGAATGCAATTGAATTTGTAGGATTATTACTATGTGTAATTCATTGTTTACTGCTTCATTTTGTTTATTTAAAGACAGATATATATATTCACTAACTGTTAAGAACATATCTTTGGATGGTTTCCTACTGGGATTACTCTCACACCCTGTTTGGGTCATGATTTTGGGCCCAAACATATTATATTACTGCAGGTGTATATAAGGGAAAGCACCCTTCTACTTCAGGTACTTGATTTCTATGGAGCTGGGGAGCATGGGACTAAGATGAGGCTTGGGATGCTGTGGAGTTGTTTACTTTATTTTCTTTGTAATTTGGTTTAGTATTGTATTCCAGCATTGTGAATTGTTTGGCTGCTTTCCTATACATATGTATCATGCATTATATATATATATATATATATGTAATCAGTTATTATTACTTCTAGTTTTCCACTGTTTACTGTTGTATGGTATTATTGATACTTCCTTTATTTATATCTGTTTTACTTCCGCTATGTTACTATTCCAATAAGGGTATAGTTTCCCCACTATCACACCCAAGTCCCTCGCTACTAGTCAGCAGTCTCTGGCGTTCGGGAAAATGTTCTTGAGGCCATGTGACCAACTGGGTACGGGGTGCCTCTAGGCGGCTTCCAGAACCGAGATGTTACAAAGTGGTATCAGAGGCATTTATTTTCTTCTTAACTTAATTTTTGGAGCCTATAGCCATGGATATGAAAGAATAGGCACTTGGTAATAAGTTGTGTCTGCGAGTAGCTAACCTGTGTATAGGAAAAAGCTAATTTACCTCATATGTTATGATTTTTTTTTTGGTTTTTCAATTATTACTATTGATTTGATTTCACCATTGGGTGATTCACATGTTTTGTGCTGTTATCGTTGATATTATCGAGGTTATATTTCTGTTGAAACCTGATGAGATGAGGGTATTCCATCTCATGCATCATATAGAAACTTTCTAGAGATCACATGCCATGCATTCTTTCCATGCCATTTAGGGTGCA
This sequence comes from Viscum album, assembly GCA_963277665.1. Classification (NCBI taxonomy): domain Eukaryota; kingdom Viridiplantae; phylum Streptophyta; class Magnoliopsida; order Santalales; family Viscaceae; genus Viscum; species Viscum album. Next base: position 1,744,364,118 of record OY728153.1, read on the forward strand.
TTACCAATTGCATGTTGTTGTGATATATGTTGTGTTAGATATGCATGATGTTGTGGTATATGCCTTTATAGAATACCTTATTTTTGATAGGGTATTATATTGTGTAAGGTTTTGTTTCAATGGATGCTAAAATTTGGTTCTTGAGGTGTTATGACCCCTCATGGATCGGAATTTGTGGATCATTACTTTGTTATTTTTATATATAACATGTATAAGAAGCCAAGATTTGATTCATGAGGAGTATGGGCCTTTACAGATCAGAATTTGTCACTTTAACATTAGTTTCAGTATTTTTCTTGGTTTCTGGAGTAGTTTCTAAGGCTTAATATCCGAAAAAACCTAGAATACACGATGTGTAATTATAAATACAAGCCATGTGTCCTTATGTTCGGGAAGGAACTATTTTTCTTGAGTACATGCCGTGTATTGTATGTACATGACATGTAGTCTCTAACCATGTCACTAGCTATGTGGGAAGAGACACAGGGTTGGAAAATCTTTGGGGGAACACGCCCTGTATCGGTTTTACACATCGTGTTGTGTAGACCATGTGTCTAACCGTGTGACTAATGACACAGATGGATAAAACATAAGTTATAAACTCCATGTCAATATTGAACATGATGTGTATTGTAACCCTTGAATTCATCCATGTAACTAACAACATGGGTCATAGAAATCCTTTAAGTACATGCCGTGTCTATCTGGAACACGCCGTGTAGAGTGATCCATGTAACTGGCCATGTGACTAACCACATGGGTCGGTGAAGTTCGTATAGTACACAACATGTCTGGCACTAACACAAAGTGTAGTATTATTCTAGGGAAACCGTGTGGCTTAGCCGGGTAGAAGAACTCAGGCATGAGAAGAGGATTCAAGTACATGCCATGTGTTAGGACAACACGCTGTGTGTATGGGGTGTTACACAACCTGTGTTGGCAAAAGTAAACGCCCATGTGAAGGCTTAAGGGAACACGCTGTGTAGGAATTATACACGCCATGTACCCATGTTTTGAAAAACTCGAATGCTTTATTTCTCTTGTTCCCTTCTTAAACTTCTAAGTTCCAGTCCTTTTAATCTTGATCTAAGGTGTGCGCTTGACCTTGCAGAGTCATGCCACCAAGATGTCCTTCGGTTGTACGCTAATTGCAAGGAAGTGACTAGACACCAGACATGGTAGATCAAGAACTGCCAGTAGATCCTTCTATAGTGCCAGTCTTGGAACTAGACATTATCCCAGAGGCAGGTGACAATGCAAAGTTCTGAGAGGGATTCATGAGGCTTATGAAAACCTTCTGGGGAGCACCCCATCCTGCCCTGTCTATGGCAGAATTGATGCGGTTTTTCCAGCAACAACATCCTCCCACCTTCATAGGGTATAGAGGACCTCAGACTACAGATTCATGGTTGGAATCCATGCTTTCGATCTTTGATCATCTGGAGACACCTCCAGATATGAGGGTGAATCTCGCTACGTATATGCTTCGGGATTCATCTAAGAGATGGTAAGATGTGATCTCACAGGCAGGACGCTAGTAGGTTATGGCTTGTTATGAATTATAGTGAGCCTTCTATGACTAGTTTTACTCGGAGACCTTGAGGGTCGATCGACCTTGAGAGTTCATGAGTCTCGAGCAGGGTACCCTTTCAGTTATGGAGTATTCTTCTCACTTCACCAAGATGCAACACTTCACACCCATATCGGGAGGTGATGAGTTATTTCTGGTAAGGAATTTTTAGGATGGTCTTAGGAACGACATATGATCTTAGGTGAACATCTTCAGGTTGACTTACATCACTTCTATAGTCAGCCAGGCGCTAATCACGGAGCACAATCTAAGGGATTCTGGATTGGTGAGTCAGGGCGGTTTGACATCCGGAGTTGGTATCCCTCCTACTAACAACATGAAGCGCTGTAGGGAGTCTATGTGCAGAGATTCGAGGAGATGAAAGACTTCTTCTGGTAGCCAGGTGGTGTGCTACCAGTGCGGGAAGAGCGGGTATATGAGGCCACATTACCTGAGAGACCCAGTGGAGTGCCGATCTTGCAAAAAAATGGGTCACCATCAACGATTATATAAATTTTTCTCACCAACAGCTGGTGATAGGTGTTATGATAGGACTCCATGTTCAGGAGTAACACCACTAGTTTATTATCAGTCTAGGAACTAGATTTATTCCTTCCATTTGGGTTTAGGTGGAGGTCATGGATGTGGTAGCGAGTTTCCAGACATTCAATGACAGTAGGGTGGATCATCTCAGGGTGGCTAGGCAGGGTCACAGGTCTGCGGTACATTCCAGACTTTTGTAGTGGATCAAACCTAGCAGGAGCAGGATCCCGGACCCTCTACAGTTCTAGGTACAATCGTAGTTTCCTCAGTTTTATCTTTTGTGCTTTTCGATACAGGGGATTCCCATATCCTTATATCTGTTGCTGTTGTGGAGAGTCTTGGGCTCTGTATCTTTTCTTCCACTGATATCTTGACATTAGACACTCCATTGGGGACTAAAATGGCTAGTGTACGTCAGTGCAAGGAGTGACCTTTTGAGGTTGGTGGGTGACACTTCTTATGGGACCTCTACATCTTAGAGATGACAGCCTATGATGTTATTCTCGGAATGGACTGGTTAGTTTCCTTCCAAGAAGTTGTCAATTTCTATCACCGTAGGGTGGGTTTTACATCACCAGAGGGCATATAGTTTCTTCATAAGGGTGAGTGGGATGTATAGGTGAGAAGAGCAGGACCCGAACATCATGGGTTAGGAGGAGTTACAACCCAGATTACTAGTATATATCTGGATGACTAGGGGACTTCACAGATCAACTTTCCTCCAGTAGTGGATCATTTCAGGGATGTCTTTCCAGAGGAATTTTCAGGTTTCCCCCCAAAGTGAGAGGTGTACTTTTATATTGATCTTATTCTAGGAGTGAAACCGGTGTCTATTCCTCCTAATAGGATGGCCACACCAGATTTACAGGAGCTCAAGAAGGAGTTGGAGGAGTTCAGGTGTTCTCAAAGATTGAATTTAGATCCGGTTATCACCAGTTGCGCATTAGACCATCAAATATACCTCTTAAAACCTTTTAGAGTAGGTATTGTCTATACGAGTATGTGGTTATGCCGTTCGATCTCATGAATGTGCCTACTGTTTTCATGGAACTGATGAACCGAGTGTTCCATCCATACTTGGATTCTTTCATGGTGGTCTTCGTGGAAAATTTCTTGGTGTACTCTCACACTCGACACGACCATGCTAACCATCTTAAGATCATTTTAGGTACACTGAGAGAGCATTAGTTATATGCTATTCTCTCAAAATGCTACTTTTTGATGGACCAGATTCACTTCTTGGGTCACGTTATCTTAGAGACAGGAGTATCGATAGACCCAGAGAAAGTCAGAGCAGTAGTGTGCTGGGAGCAGCCTAAGAATGTCTTTGAGGTATGAAGTTTTCTAGGCCTGTATGGATACTACATACGTTTTATACAAGACTTCTCATGCTTATCATCACCACTGACATGCCTGACTAAGAAGTGTGCGAAGTTCTTATGGTTAGATTCTTTTGAGTCAGCCTTTCAGGAGTTGAAAGGGAGGTTGACTTCAGCAATGATAGTAGTTTTTCCAGATCCAGGTAAGAGCTATACTGTTTACTGTGATGCATCAGGTATCGGGCTAGGAGCAGTGCTTATGCAAGGGGAATGAGTTGTTGCGTACGAGTCTTGGTAGTTGAGGTCACATGAGAGGAACTACTCGACACACAATCTCGAGCTGGCTGTAGTTGTTAATTCTTTACGTTGTTGGAGACATTATCTTTTGGGAGATAATTTTGTGGTTTCCACTGACCATAAAAGACTCAATTATATCTTCTCTCAGCACGATCTAAATCTGAGACAATGAAGGTGGATTGAGTACCTTCAGTCCTTCAATTTTGAGCTTACCTACACGCCTGGGAAAGGCAACTCAGTAGCTGATGCGTTGAGCAGGAAGACTCAGATATAGGCATTTCAGGAGGACAGTAGTGAGTGGAAGCTTATGGATCTGTTCTCTGAGATACATTTGGAGGTGCACGATAGACAGGGGGAGACGTTTCTATCTTCTATAGCGGTTACCTCTACTCTACTTGATCGAGTGAGAATGAGGCAACTATCAGATTCTAAAGGCCCAGTCCTACAAGAGAGTGTGTTAGAAGATGACCCTATTCCTAGATGTACTATAGGCAAGGATGAGATATTGCATTTTCAGGGGTACATGTGGGTGTCAGCAGACATACGCGAGGAGCTGATGTAGGAATTTCATTCCTCAGTTTGGGAAGTTCATCATGGTGACACCAAGATGAATCAAGATATGCATCATCAGTTTTTGTGGCCAGTTATGAAGGGAGATGTTTCTGGTTTTGTCATGAGGTGTTCCACCTGTTAGTAGGTGAAGGCGGAGCATCAATGACCAATAGATCTTTTACAGCAGCTACCCATTCCCGAGTAGAAGTGGAATGATGTTGCGATGGACTTTGTGATAGGGTTACCGAGGTCACCTCGAGGGAATGATGTAGTATGGGTTTTCATTGATAGACTCACGAAGGTTGCTTACTTCTTGCTGATCAAGGAGACCTTTAGTGTTGAAGAGATGATAAGGTTGTACATCCGAGAGATTGTACGTTTACATGGAGTTCCAGACCCCATTGTTTCAGATAGGGACGCCTGTTTTACTTCTCGGGTCTGGCAGGGACTTCAGAGGGCTTTGGGTACATATGTACTTCTGAGTACAACATACTATCCCCAGATAGATAGCCAATCCAAGCGTATGATTCAGGTGCTTGAGTACATGCTTTGAGCATACATCCTGGATCTTGGAGGTTCTTGGGAGAAGCACATACCTCTTTTGTAGTTTTCCTACAATAATAGTTTTCAAGCAACTATTCATATAGAACCTTATGAGGCTTTGTACAGTAGGCCATGATGATCACCCTTATGCTGGCTAGAGGTAGGAGAGGGAGCTATCCTGGGACCTCGTCTTGTCCAGGAGACCTTAGAGCAGATAAAGTTGATTCGGAAGAGGATGGTTACTTCATAGTCATGACAAAAGTCTTATGCTGATCGACAGAGATGACCTCTAGAGTTCAAGGTTAGAGATTTTCTATGTGTCACACTAAGGTTGGGACATAGAAGATTTAATAGACAGGGTAAGCTTACACCAAGAAACATCAGGCCGTTTGAGGTTTTGGAGAGAGTTAGGACAATTGCCTATTGATTTCAGTTACCTCAGAGGTACCAGGATATGCATGATGTGTTCCACATTTCTTAGCTCCGACGTTACTTCTCAGACCCGTCTCATGTCTTCCAACCCGAGGAGGTTGAGTTAAAATTGGATGCATCTTTTGAGGAGGATCCTATTCAGATTGTTGATCGATGTGAGAAGGTTCTTTATGACCGATCTGTTCCTCCGGTATGAGTGCTATGGCAGCACGGACAAGTACAAGATGATACCTAGGAGAGGGAAGCTGATGTACGATCACAGTGGCTAGAGCTGTTCGATGGTTCTACTTCTACACTGCCTTTCTAGGGAAATTTGGGGATGAATTTCTTTTAGGGGGAAGTTTGTAAGATCTCGGATCTTATTTTTAGGTATGTTTTTTTTTCTAGTTATTTTTGAGAAAAAGAGGAGTTTTTGGAAATTTCAAGAGTACACGTTGTGTACTTATAAGTACACACCGTGTACCCAGTTTCCACGGGTGACTGTGTACTGGCCATGTAACAGCTGAGTACATGGCCATGTGTGGTGACCTGAATACCGCCTAAATCGGAGGCCGTAAAAGGAAAGTACACACCACGTACTTTAAAAGAACACACAGTTTACTTTTATTTTATTTTATTAAATGGACCGGGGTCGTGTCTGATGGACTGAACCATCTTCTTCTCAACCTATCTCGTCCGAGAGCGAACGAGACCACTAGATCTTTGCTGATCTCCCGACTCACCATCTGTTCTCCAATTCAATCTCTGTCAGTTGTGTTGGAATCACATCAGTGATTTCTCCTTTCCTCTTGAACCTCATCTCTTGATTCCTCCTCTTTCACGAGTTATTCTCAGTTGAATGTTTTTAAAGTTTTTGTAGATCTACAGTGTTTTAAGGAGATTCAATTCATGAGAATCACATATATCTATCTCATAATTTCAAGTTAGGCGGTTTGTTCCTTTCCATATATATTCTTTGAATTTTATGTGAAAAAGTGCCCAATACCCTCATTCAGGGTATTGCGTGTTTATGGTTTTTATCCCTTTTATTACTTGTTATGCCTTGTTTGTTTGGATATAGGTTATTTATTTGTGAAGATGGTTAACCATACCATGATATGGATGTTTTTCCCAAGTTTTCTTATTTTGACTGTTTGGTCTAGCTTGCCTGTTAGGCTTCCTTTCTTTCCATGCCTAGTATTGTAGGATAGAGTGATTTTATCTTTCATGCTGTGATATGCTGTAGATTGTTTAGCCAAGTAGTTCTTGAGGTTTACTTTGGCTGCCATGTACCATTTTTGAATAATTGACTTACACAGGGCTATAGGAACCCGGTCTAGTAGACCATAGGGAGAATTGAAATTGAGGGCTTCTCCATAGAGTCTGTTTACTTTTACGTTGTAAGACCATAGGGGGGATGGACATAAGTGCTCCCTCAGAGAGTCTGTAGTTTTCTCGATATGGGCCACATGGGGAATTGGATGTTGATTGCTTCCTTATAGTGCATATTAGTTACTGATATGAGACCACAAGGGGAATTGACAGTGAGTTCTTCCTCATAGTGTCTTTTCTAAAGCTGAACTAGAGGGTTTAGACTATGAGTACTTCCAAGAGGGTTGCTTGTGTTTTTTTGGTTGAACCAGAGGGGTTAGGATATGAGTACTTTCCAAAGGGCTACTTTCTTTTGATTATCTACTTACTTGGTATATGAAAATGAATGCAATTGAATTTATAGGATTGTTACTATGTGTACTTACTTGTTTACTACTTCATTTTGTTTATTGCCTTCCATATATATATATATATATATATATATATATATTCAATGACTGTTAGTCACATATCTTTGGGCGGTTGCCTATTAGGATTAGTCTCACACCCTGTTTGGGTCATGCTTTTGGTCCCAAACAGATTATATTGCTACAGGTATAAATAAGTTCAAGCACCCTTCTACATTAGGTACTTGATTGCTGTGGAGCTGGGGAGCATGAGACCAAGTTGAGACTTGCGATGCTGTAGAACTGTTTACTTTCATTTCTTTGTACTTTGGTATAGTATTGTATTCCAGCATTATGAATTGTTTGGATACTTTCCTAGAAATATGTATCATGCATCATATATATGTGTGTGATCAGTTGTTATTACTTTTAGTTTTCCACTGTTTACTATTGTATGGTATTATTGCTGCTTTTGCTATTGTTATCTGTTTTACTTTCGCTGTGTTACTCTTCCAATGAGGGAATGGTTTCCCCAATATCACACACAAGACCCTCGCTGGTAGTCAGCAGCCTCTGGCATTCCGGGAAATTCACTTGAGGCCATGTGACCAACCGGGTACGGGGCGCCTCTGGGCGGCTTCCGGAACCGGGACGTTACAGATAATGTAATAAGATTACCCCAAAACCATGGAGCATTTGATTTCAATGGGGGTATTAATGGATTCAAATAAACTATAAGATCAATTTATATTAATCAAGGATTCTAGTGACATGAATGTTTTGGCAATGAGGAATGTGGATGATGTTTTGTGGCTACTTGGAGTTTCGAATTACATTTTCTCCATTAAAGATTATAATTTTATCCTATGATTCCATAGAGTATTGCATAGTAATTTTTAACTAAGTTATTTTGTAACACTACTTTTTACCCTTAGATATATAGATATAAGGAGAATACTCTATAGACAATAGAGGATATAATTCAGAAATGCAACCTAGACCTAGAGGATCCTAAGAAAAGAACATTCTCTTAGTTGAGTTCGCCTATAAAACATGGACACTTTTAAGACTTAAATAATAAAGGAATCAAATAACATGGTCTATGAGAGTATAAAATTGGCATGAGACATAAATTTTTTGCATTCACATAATCATATAAAAATATTTACTTAGTCAAGGATCAATTCCAAGACTAGCATAGCAGATTGGGTTCACTCTCCATTCCATCATATCCTTAGTCAATGTTTACTCACATGAGTATCATGGTTGAAAAATTCCCTTACATAACTATGATAAATCCTCTTACAGTCCTTATAATCACATGAGATATCCACCTTGACCAAATTCAATGGTAGGATATATAATTTGGGTCCCACCCATCACATAATCATAATCCATTCAAATATAGGGAACAAGTCCATAAAACATTCATAATACCATAACCAAAGGAGAGGAAACAGATTTCAGAAACATTTCAACATTTCCTTAAAACATAACCTATGGAAACTTATCAAGGGAATATCAATCATATACTGGTAATGATGGTGGGGAATTTCATTTATTTAATGCACGTGAAAACAAGGATTCCATTCAAATTTTCTATAAAAAGACAAAAGTATATCATTTGGAAAATGATAACAAGATACCTTAAATAGAATTATAAAAAGTAAATCATGATTAAGAATTAAATTAACAAATCATAGGATAATATTTAAAACATTATTTAAATAAGTTTTATAAAACATGGATGTGGATGAAAAAAATGATTTTTAACTAATTAGAGAAATACTTTTTTTCCTTAAATATACTCTTTAGGTATATTTAGTTCTTAAGTTGAATAAATTGAAAGTAAATGCATGTAACCTCTACAAATATCTAAATTATAAGAAAATTCATTGTATTCTTGAGATATTGGTTATAAATTTTAATTATCAGAAAAATACTCATAAATAATAATGATAAATAATGATATTGTGACATAAATCCCCTAACACACCAATAACTCTTGAATCATAATCCACTAAAAAGAAATAAACATATATGGATATGTATATCCCTATAATTTTTATAGAATAATAATAAAATATATTCATGGGATGTATATACACCAAATAAAATAAACAAGTGGTAAATATGGCACATGTCTCACAGAAATAAACAAAAGATAAAAATACCTTATCTCAAGTTTGACTTGATTTGAATGTAATATATCTTACTTTATAATAAATTGTAATTTATTAGACTTATATTCCAAAAAATACCTAATTATAATATCATATATGACACTATTATAATATTTCAACACCAACATTTTAATTATTCCTTAATGAAATCATCTATTTCAGGTGTTAATAATTTTTTTATCCATGATAGTTTTATTTTAGTAGTTCCAGTCGAAATACTTAGATTAAAGATCCATAATATACAAAATTTTAATCATGTTATATGTATCATATGTATTAATTATATTTATATTGAATCATCCATGAAATGAAAATATTGAAAAATGATATACATTGTTCATAGAGAAGTTAGGCCATACATATACATAAACAATGTTTAAAATTTTGAATAGAAGAAACTAATGAATGAGAAATAATAATACACATTTAAATAATAATTATTATATCATATATTTAATATATATTTATAAAATATTTCTTTATTACCATTTATGTAAATAATAAATGATAAATTAATCACATTGATTCATGGAGGTGACATTCCACATGTAGGCATGAGTGACATTAACATTTTCCAAATAATTGGAAGGTTTGAAAGTATATATGATATTATAATTCCAAAATAAATATTATGTAATAAATATCATATATAAACATTAACCCCATCATAATTAACCTCCCTTAAATATGGTGATAAAAAATGAATTGTATCTCTACGTGGAGGCAGTAGTCCACATGAATGCACGAGCGATACTTTCACATCCAAATTTATGGAAAAGAGGATGAAAAATGGGGGTTGCATAATCATAATACTATTTTATTATTTTTAGGATACTTATTTTTATTATATTATAATGTATAAAAATCATTTTTATTAGGTATAAAATGAAATAAATATAAAGAGGTCTGGTAGGATGATTGCATCTTCTTCTGTAGGCCTCCTTCAGTGCCATTATTAAGAACACTTGAAATAGTCTATTAAGAAAACCAAAACTAATAAATTATTTATATAGATGTTTAAAATATAGTTTTAAAAGTATTTTCATGATATATGTATCTAAATGGTTTAGATAACTGAAATGAGGGTGTCTATTTATAAGTGGGGGAGAGGACACACTACTGGAAATGGGAGTTTTCCCAACAGTTGTTTACCAACAGTTCAAAGAAACCGTTGGTATATTCTGTCTTTTCCAACGGTTTATATAAACCATTGGGAAATACCTTTTAGAAGAGACTTTTCCCAACGGTTTTATGAAACCGCTGGGAAAAGTTGAGAAAATTCAGTCTTCCCCAACGGTTTCATAAAACCGTTGGGAAAAGGTGGGAAAAAATTCTTTTTCCCAACGGTTTTTATGAACCATTGGGGAAACCCCCCCCCAAATACCCCAATTCTACCAGCAGCCTCCCCATGATTCAGAAGCGGATCCAGAGCCTTCCGCTCGTCTCCAGAAGCTCTCCATAAGCGATTCCTCGGAAAAATCACTTCCCAATCCCCACATCTTCCATCAGATCACCAGCCACCAGGTTAGATTCCTATATTTTAGTTCCACATGTTATAAAGAATATAATTCTACGAATTATTTCCTAATTCCCAAATTTTAGGGTTTCTGTAAAAATTTATGATTGTTCCACGAATTGTGTAGTCAAATCCCTATATCGGTGTATGTCCAATTAATGTTTTCATTACACATTTACATTTATAAGGGAACAATGTCTCTTTTTTGTGTTCTAATTTTGAAGATTCATAGTTTTGGTTGTGCGGTGGTTTTGGTTGTGCGGTGGTTTGTGATGTGCAATATTTTTGTTGTGATATGTGGTTGTTTTGGTGAGATGGTTGGTCGATGTAACATGGGGTCGATGGTTATTGTGAGATGGTGAGTTATTATGTGGTGGTTTTATTAGTTTCCTGGTTATCTATGGAATAAATTATGCTGTTAAAACCAAAAAACAAGATATTAAATAAATGAGATGGAATAGAAATGGATGTGTGGTAAATGGATTTAATTAATTTAACATTAAATGAATGGACAATGTAAGTGTGAATGAAGTGGCTTATAAATGAAAGTGAGAAATGCTATGCGTCTTGTGTGGTGGTGGTGTGGTTTATGTGTTTTATGGTAGTAGTGAAGTGTGTGATTATGTAGTTAATGTGAACCCATAGGTTGAGTATTTTGTTCTATCTATATATCATGTATTTTTATGTTATTTCTACACATTCCCAACCAGAGTTGGATAAACTTACCAATGATCAGAGGTTTTGAGTTATGGGTATTTTTTCTAATATCTAGGATGGTGGTTATATGGTTGGATATCTACCATGTCTTCCCTACTCTTCCTTCAAAAGTGATTGACCATGTGTTTTTAGGCAAGATGCGATGTGATTTCCCATGTGTCTTCAGGTGATATGTACTATGATTTCCCTAGTGTTTTTCGGTGAGGTGTGATGTGATAAGGCTATAATAAGATGTGGCATGTGGTTGGGGTCATGTAGGGTAGGAGGATGGCACAAGGTTGATGTTATTCATGTTCATGATACCCTACTAATATGGTTATGGGATGAGGCATGCTGTGATGTGATATAACACATTAATTTCTTGTTGGTTTTACATTTTTTCAATAACACATTTGTATGTTTTTTTCACATGTGTAGTTGATACCTTGACTATTTTATTCCTTTATCATTTACTTAAATTTATTTTCTATTAAAGTTCAATCCTATTGAATTGTTTATGACAAAATGACTTATATAAATTATTTTTACAGAATGAAAAAAAGTTGGATGTATGAAACCGATCGGATCTCAAGCGATTTTCAAAACAATTTGGAGAGCTTTATAGATTTTTCATTTCACAATGCTTCAGATAGTGGTCGCATACACTGCCTATGTTCCAATTGTGTTGGTAGACCTTGGTTGAGCTGTGAAGAAGTCATCTACCACATAACCAAAAATGGTTTTCAAGCAAACTACTTTGTGTGGTATCATAATGGGGAGAAAATGAAATCTCAAATTGGTGATGATCGAAATGAAAGGACTGGAATGGAGAATTTGTTAGATGATCGGTTTCCGTTTATTCGTCATCATGAAAAAAAAGGATTTCGACTCAAGAAGACTTCGATATGAGGATAGCTGATGCATCTAGTGAAAATGATGATATTGATAGGGTGAAAAAATTGAATGATGCTTCCAAGACTCTAGTATATCGACAATGCGATAAAATGAAAAAGCTGGAATTTTTAATCCGATTGTTTCATGGGAAAACTATGTATGGAATTTCTAATACAATAATCAATTACATTCTTACCCTCTTGAAGGATTTACTTCCAAATGATGCAGATATTCCCTCAAACCACTATATGGCATGGAAGTTAGTTGATGAACTTGGATTTTCAAGAAACAAAATTCATGCTTGCCCGAAATATTGCAGTTTATTCTGGGAGGAAACTGCTGAATGAAATGATTGTATAAAATGTGGCACATCCTACTGGAAGACAAAATCTGATGGAACACCATCCCGCATTCCAAAAAAAGTAATGTGGCACTTTCCATTGATCCCCATACTTCAGAATCTTTTTATGTCTGATAACATATCAATAAAAATGAGATGGCATGATACCGAGAGAAAGAAGAATAATGATGAGTTGGTTCATCCTGCAGATGGATTTTCATGGCAGAGATTTGATGCTCGACATCCTGATTTTGCAGCTGACGTGTGTAATGTGAGGCCAGGTCTTTCATGTGACGATTTTAATCCGTTTGGGCAGATGCTTACTTCGCACAACACATGGACAGTTTTTATACACATTTATAATCTTTCCCCATGGTTGTGTATGAAAAAACCTTTCACTTTCATGAGTATACTCATATCTGGTCCTTCTGATCTCGGCATTGATATTAATGTATACATTCAACCTTTAATAAAATAGTTGAAACTTCTTTGGGATGTGGGTGTGCGCACATACGATGCATGTTTGAAAGACATATTTCAGATGCGTGCTGCACTTATGTGGACGATCAATGATTTTCTGGATTATGAAATGATTTCTGGATGGATCACGAAGGGAAAACTATCATGTCCAGTTTGTATGAAGAATACACGATCTAGAAGACTGAAACATCGCTGTAGTTTCAGTTTTATGGGACATCGACGATTCTTGCCAACAGATCATCCATATAGAATGAATCGTCGAAGATTTGATAATACCATAGAGACCGATGATCCACCTCAGTGTATGTCTAGAACTGACGTGCTTAATGAATTGAAAGATTTCAGTTTTTCATTAGGGAAGGGTCAAATGAAATCTGGAAAGAGAAAGAATGTTTCCACTGAAACCTGTTACAATTGGCGGAAGAAGAGTATCTTTTTTGATTTTCCTTATTGGTCAACCAATTTGTTACGTCATTGCTTAGACGTAATGTATATTGAAAAGAATATATGAGAAATGTTGCTTTCAGTTCTTCTAAATGTCAAGGGGAAGACAAAAGATGATTTACGATCTCGGCGTGACTTGGTGGATTGGGGCATCAGACCAGAATTGCATCCTGTACGTATCAGTGAAAATAAATGGAAACTTCCATGTGCTTCTTATGTGATGACACCTGTGAAAAAAAAACAATTTTTGGAAGTATTAGAGACTATTAGAGTTCCTAATGGCTATTCAAGCAACATATCTAAACGGGTCAACATAAGATATTTGAAGCTAACATCTTTGAAGACTCATGATTATCACGTTCTACTGCATGAGTTGCTTCCAATAACAATCCGTCATCTTTTGTCCAATAATGTAAGGGTGGTTGTTATTCGGTTGTGCCATTTTTTTAGAGATCTTTGTGATAAAAATTTGTCCAAGTCTTTCTTGCAAAAAATGTTGACAGATGCCCCATTAATTTTGTGTGAGTTGGAGAAAATATTTCCTCCACCATTTTTCACATGCATGCTGCATATGACTATCCATATTCCCACTGAAATAATTCTCGGAGGACCTGTTTCTTTTCGTTGGATGTATCCAACTGAAATAAATATGTTCACATTAAAGTCTTATGTCTGAAACAGAAATCATCCCGAAGGTTCTATCATGAACAGTTACTTGGCTCAAGAATGTATGGATTTCTGCTCGATGTATTTGTCTGATCTTACTACAAGATTGAACAGACCAATGAGAAATGAAGAAGAACAGTATGAGCAAATTGAACCCATTTTCCATCACTTCCTCAAATAGGAGGAATTCCTGGATCATATACATTGAAGACATTAAGCCATGAAGAGCGGGAGATGGCACATCGCACAGTTTTGTTCAACTGTGATTTGTTCGATGACTATATCAGGTAACTAAATTTATTATGTATATATTACATATATATCTGTTAAACTATTAATATTTTTTATCTACAGGGAACATAAAACAATGATAAATAGGAATCATCGTTCTTTATCTTTGAGAAGGAGAGAGACTTTGCATAGAAAAGAGTTTTTTGCTTGGTTAAAATTGAAGGTATAAAAATATTAATGTTTAAAATAATTATATCAATATTTAATTAACTTTAATAGTCATTTATATTTCAGGTATTGAGTTTGTCTGCTGACTCTGTCTCTGAGGAAATAAGAGCTTTGTCTTTTGGTCCTAATACCGTGGTTCATGACTGTAAATCAATTGTTATCAATGGGTACAAATTTATTGTCACTGAACGAGAAAAAAAAATGAGAACACAACATGATGGTGTTATGGTTACTGCCACAACAGATTGTTATGCCAGTGCATCAGATAGTAGACCGCAATTTGAAAATGTGGGTTATTATGGAGTTGTTGAGAAAATAATAATATTGGATTATTACTCTCATGGACGAGTCACAATGATGAAATTCCATTGGTTTGATTCGATGACGAGACATGGCACATTTATTGATGATTGTGGATTTCGAGTAATTAATATGACTCGCACTCTTGCTACCGAAGAACCATATGTGTTGGCATCAATGGCTAAACAAGTTTTTTATGTCAAAGACCAACTTTGACCTGAATTTGGTGTCATAGTTGAAGTAATTCCAAGTCATATTTTTTATGATGGTGATGATGGAATTGACACTGTCCCTAGTGCCATTGGAACCAATCCATTTATTTCTTTTGATGAATCAAATAGATCAATTGTCAGAGTTGATTGTGAACCTGAAGTTGTGGTTGAAAATATATAGAATCATTAATCCATGTTCTCAATTCTTTTGGTTTACCTAGAGTTGGGTTGTTAAGGTTGGTAATATTCAAATTGATTTAGTATTGATCAAAAATATGTTTTAGCTGACTTGACCATTATGTGAATTTTCAATGTTTATTGGTTGCAGTTTTATTTGAATTGCATTTTCTAATTTGGAATTGAACTGTATTCAAACATAGTCAAACATATTTCTAACTTGGTGAACATTACAACTTGTATGATTTATTAAATCCATTCAAGCTCTTCTAAAACAATTGATAGCTGACTTGACCGTTATGTGAATTTTCAATGTTTATTAGTTGCAGTTTTATTTGAATTGCATTTTCTAATTTGTAATTGAACTGTATTCAAACATAGTCAAACAATATTTCTAACTTGGTGAACATTACAACTTGTATGATTTATTAAATCCATTCAAGATCTTCTAAAACAATTGATAGCTTAATTGACCATTATGTGAATTTTCAATGTTTATTGGTTGCAATTTTATTTTAATTGCATTTTTTGGGTTACACATTAGTTTTCTTTTTCTAATTAATTACATATTTGTTTTCAAAAGTAGGAAATGAATCCAATTGAAGAGAGATGAAGGAAAAAAATGATGGAGAACAATCATCGAATGACGAAGATGGGCGTTCCACCATTAGTGCCTACAGTGAGTACTTTATTTCAAATTGACATATTTAAAGAATATATAATGTCATGTGATTAATTTTTTTGTAAACATTTTTGTAGGATCCACCTATACGTCGACAGTTATTCGACGAGGAGCCTAGTACTGGTCCTAGTACTCAGGCCGGTGGTACGAGGAGGGTTCGTACCAGAGGTGGACGAGCAGCTGCGCATACCCGACTAGACCCTGCCCCTCCCACTGGCATGTCATCCTTCCCACATTCTAATCCCGGTGTGTCGTTAGAGACACACGGGATATTTAGGCCTCCCATGTTTTCGCTACCTTCTGCATCTTCTGGCCCATCATTTTCACATCCCATGATGATTCCCAATCCTCAGTCAGCATCCGGTCAGACAGCTGTCCCATCTTCTTTTCCTTCTACTTCTGTCTCTCCGAGCTTCTATATTCCATCGTCTTCGACTCCTGTTCCACCACAGGGTGTTCCATCAGTTTCTGTGGATCCAGCAGCACTCAGCGATCAGACCGGCACAGGTATATTTATAGAACCCTAACAAATTTTTATAGAAATATTTATTTTCATTATAACATGTTCTGATAAAATATTTGTTTTTCTTTCATGACAGATACATCTACTGACAGGAGGCGTGGGCGTACACGCATGCGTTCGGTGTGGAACTGCCGCACACAGGTTATGGTGGATTATAATGAAGACAACCAAATGGTTGAGAAAACATGGCAGCAATGTCGAAGTTTTTTGGCGACGCTTTCTAAATACTCCGACATCATTCCCGTCAGCCCACTATCATGGGGACATTTGCCGCTTGAGGTCAAGTATAGAGCTTGGGCAGAGATATGGGTAAAAAAATATGTTTTATTTAATTCCATGATTTTTTTGTATTTATATGACTTAATATTTTGATTTCATATTCGATTTAATTTTCCCGATGGTGAGGGTGCACGATCGGAACATCTAAAGGATTTAGGCGAGCTTTGGAGAGCCTACAAGCATGATTTGTATATGGGATGGCGTGCTAGAGTTGGCACTGAGTTAGAGGCGGTACCAGTTGTGGATGATTGTCCTATAGAGCAGTATCATCAGATGATTACTCATTGGACGAGTACCCAGTTTAAGGTATTAATAACATTTGAGGTATTTAAATAATAACTTTCATGTTTTTCATTAATACTATCTGTTGCATTTTCGAATTTTATTTAGGAATCATCTGGAAAAAATAAAAAGAACATTGATGCAAAAAAATACCTCTACACACTAGGACGCACTACGATGCCTGATCATGAGAGGAAGCAGGTATAACAATTGTTTATAAGTTTTCTTTACGACTTACACTTTCTTTTGTTTCTTCAATTATTTAATAGTTTGATAAAGTTTTCATATAACTTTAGTTTTCAATGTCATTGTAGAGGCAAATACAAAATATTGAAGGACGCGTGCCTCAATAAAAACTGTTTTGCTCGAGTAGATGAAAAAAGGATGGAAGTGTCGTCAATAAAGCGACTCAGCAGAAGATTGTAAGTTTTAATCTGTTGAATTTATTTTTTAATATCTATTTTTTAACTTAATGATATATTTATATTTGTAACAGGCTGTTTTAGAGGCCCTCGATGCCTAAGAAGCAGACAATTTTGGGCCAACAGATCACTTACATCAGGTGTTGGGAGAGGAGCATTCTGGAAGAGTACGCTACCGACCTAGGATAGCCCCGACGAGGTATTGGCCCTCCTTAGGTACGAGCTGTAGTGCCACCGAGCTGCAGCAAGTTAGGGCACAGGAAGAATAGGCTGAGAAAAGGGCCACAGAGATGGCAGAATAGTCTACTAGGGAAAACAGTGCGTTTATGAAATTTATTGAAGTTATACGTCCTACACTTCCAGAAGAGGCCAGCCCAGCTTTTGATGAGTATATGTCATCGATACGTTCTATATACGGTGCACCAGGTGCAGTTCTAGTGGTGGCCAGGATGATGTACAACTTGACGATGATGATGATGAGGAGTCTAATGCAGAAGAGGAGGGAGAGGAGGAGGGCAAGGCGGGTGGCGAGGGCGAGGAGGAGGGCGAGGACGAGGAGGAGGGCGAGGGTGAGGACGATGATGGGGATGAGGACGAGGGTGATGATGATGATGGTGATGATGGTGATGTGGGACAAGTTGATCCATTACATTTTTGACTGATATTACTAAGATTTTATATTTAATCTATTCTAGTTGTTGGTTTTATCTAAACTCGTATTATAGTATTGAAGTTGAGTTATTTTTATATATTATCTGTTTTTATGGATGTTGTTGTCTTTTAGTGGTTGTGTGTTTGGGAACCCCCCTCATTCCTGGACCCTGGACAACCCCCCACCCTCCTCCCTGGACCCCGGACAGCCCCGCCGGATAGCCCCCAAGACAGCCCCCCGGACAGCCCCCCCCACCCTCCTCCCTGGACCCCGGACAACCCCCCGGACAGCCCCCCGGACAGCCCCCCGGACAGCCCCCCGGACAGCCCCCCGGACAGCCCCCCGGACAGCCCCCCACCCTCTTCCTTGGACCCCCCCAAACAGCCCCGGACATCCCCCCGAACAACCCCCTAGACAGCCCCCCCACCCTCCTCCCTGGACCCCAGACATCCCCCCGAACATCCCCCCAAATAGCCCCCGGACAGCCCCCCGAGGCGCAGTGTGGCCGCCACCAATCAAAGTGTCTGTCTTCTGTTTCAAAAGGACGTCATTTGAAGTAAAATACATCAACTGACATATGGAAAACTGACCAAACGCATTCGGATTGTGTCGATACTTTATCACAAGGATCCATGGGTCATATGTGACGTGTACGAGTTAACCCCGCCTCAATCCGAGGCGCAGTGTGGCCGCCACCACTCAAAGTGTCTGTCTTTTGCTTAAAATGGACAACAATTTAAGTACATACGGAAAACTGACCAAACACATTCAGATTGTGTCGATACTTTAGCACAATGATCCATGGGTTATATGTGACGTGTACGAGTTAACCCCGCCTCAATCCGAGGTGCGGTGTGGCCGGCACCACTCAAAGTGTCTGCCTTTTGTTTCAAAAGTACATCATTTTAATTGAAAAACATCAACTGGCATACGGAAAACCGACCAAACACATTCATATTGTGTCGATACATTAGCACAATGATCCATGGGTCATATGTGACGTGTACGAGTCAACCTCGCCTCAATCCGAGGTGCGGTGTGGCCGCCACCACTCAAAGTGTATGTCTTCTATTTCAAAAGGACGTCATTTGAAGTGAAAAACATCAACTGGCATACGAAAAACCAACCAAACGCATTAGGATTGTGTCGATACTTTAGCGCAACGATCCATGGGTCATATGTGATGTGTACGAGTCAACCCCGCCTCAATCCGAGGCACGGTGTGGCCGCCACCACTCAAAGTGTCTGTCTTTTGCTTAAAATGGACAACAATTTAAGTACATACGGAAAACTGACCAAACCCATTTGGTTTCCATTGAAACTTTAGGAGAACGATCCATGGGTCATATGTGACGTGTATGAGTCAATGCCGCCTCAATCCGAGGCGCGGTGTGGCCTACACCACTCAAAGTGTCTGCCTTTTGTTTCAAAAGTACGTCATTTTAATTGAAAAACATCAACTGACATACAGAAAACCTACCAAACGCATTCGGATTGTGTCGATACATTAGCACAACGATCCATGGGTCATATGTGACGTGTACAAGTCAACCCTGCCTCAATACGAGGCGCGGTGTGGCTGCCACCACTCAAAGTGTCTATCTTCTATTTCAAAAGGACGCCATTTGAATTGAAATACATCAACTGACATACGGAAAACCGACCAAACGCATTCGGATTGTGTCGATACTTTAAAACAACGATCCATGGGTCATATGAGATGTGTACGAGTTACCCCGCCTCAATCCGAGGCACGGTGTGGCCGCCACCACTCAAAGTGTCTGTCTTTTGCTTAAAATGGACAAAAATTTAATTACATACGGAAAACCGACCAAACGCATTAGGTTTCCATTGAAACTTTAGGAGAACTATCCATGGGTCATATGTGATGTGTAAGAGTCAACCCCGCCTCAATCCGAGGCGCGGTGTGGCCACCACCACTCAAAGTGTCTGTCTTCTATTTCAAAAGGATGTCATTTGAAGTGCAATAGATCAACTGGCATACAGAAAACCGACCAAACACATTCGGATTGTGTCGATACTTTAGCACAATGATCCATGGGTCATATGTGATGTGTACGAGTCAACCCCTCCTCAATCCGAGTCGAGGTGTGACCGCCACCACTCAAAGTGTCTGTCTTTTGCTTAAAATGGACAACAATTTAAGTACATACAGAAAACCGACCAAACGCATTCGGATTGTGTCAATACTTTAGAAAAATGATCCATGAGTCATATGTGACGTGTATGAGTCAACCCCGCCTCAATCCGAGGCACGGTATGGCCGGCACCACCCAAAGTGTCTGCCTTTTGTTTCAAAAGTACGTCATTTTAATTGAAAAACATCAACTGGAATACGGAAAACCGACCAAACGCATTCGGATTATGTCGATACATTAGAAAAACGATCCATGGGTCATATGTGACGTGTATGAGTCAACCCCGCCTCAATCCGAGGCGCGGTGTGGCCGCCACCACTCAAAGTGTATGTATTCTGTTTCAAAAGGACGTCATTTGAAGTGAAAAACATCAACTGGCATACAGAAAACCGACCAAACGCATTCAGATTGTGTCGATACTTTAGCACAACGATCCATGGGTCATATGTGATGTGTACGAGTCAACCCCTCCTCAATCCGAGGCACGGTATGGCCGCCACCACTCAAAGTGTCTGTATTTTGCTTAAAATGGACAACAATTTAAGCACATACAGAAAACCGACCAAACACATTCGGTTTCCATTGCAACTTTAGGAGAATTATACATGGGTCATATGTGACGTGTATGAGTCAATACCGCCTCAATCCGAGGCGCGGTGTGGCCGGAACCACTCAAAGTGTCTGCCTTTTGTTTCAAAAGTACGTTATTTTAATTGAAAAACATCAACTGACATACAGAAAACCTACCAAACACATTCAGATTATGTCAATAAATTAGCATAACAATCCATGGGTCATCTGTGACGTGTACAAGTCAACCCCGCCTCAATCCGAGGCGTGGTGTGGCCTCCACCACTCAAAGTGTCTGTCTTCTGTTTCAAAAGGACGTCATTTGAAGTGAAATACATCAACTGACATACGGAAAACTGACCAAACACATTTGGATTGTGTCGATACTTTAGCACAATGATCCATGGGTCATATGTGACGTGTACGAGTCAACCCCGCCTCAATATGAGGTGCGGTGTGGCCGCCACCACTCAAAGTGTCTGTCTTTTGCTTAAAATGGACAACAATTTAAGTACATACGTAAAACCGACCAAACGCATTCGGTTTCCATTGAAACTTTAGGAGAACGATACAGGGGTCATATGTGACGTGTACGAGTCAACCCTACCTCAATCTGAGGCGTGGTGTGGCCGCCACCACTCAAAGTTTCTATCTTCTGTTTCAAAAGGACGTCATTTGAAGTGAAATACATCAAATGGCATATGGAAAACCGACCAAACTCATTCGGATTGTGTCAATACTTTAGCACAATGATAAATGGGTCATATGTGACGTGTACGAGTCAACCCCGCCTCAATCTGAGGCGCGGTGTGGCCGCCACCACTCAAAGTGTCTGTCTTTTGCTTAAAGTGGACAACAATTTAAGTACATACAGAAAACCGACAAAAAGCATTCAGATTGTGTCGATACTTTAGGAGAACGATCCATGGGTCATATGTGACGTGTACGAGTCAACCCCGCCTCAATTCGAGGCGTGGTGTGGCTGGCACCACTCAAAGTGTCTGCATTTTGTTTCAAAAGTATGTCATTTTAATTGAAAAACATCAACTGGCATATGGAAAACCGACAACACATTCGGATTGTGTCGATACATTAGAACAACGATCCATGGGTCATATGTGACGTGTACGAGTCAACCCCGCCTCAATCCGAGGCGCGGTGTGGTCGCCACCACTCAAAGTGTATGTCTTCTGTTTCAAAAGGACGCCATTTGAAGTGAAAAACATCAACTGGCATATGGAAAACTGACCAAATGCATTCGGATTGTGTCTATACTTTAGCACAATTATCCATGGGTCATATGTGATGTGTACGAGTCAACCCCGTCTCAATCTAAGGCGCGGTGTGGCCGCCACCACTCAAAGTGTCTGTCTTTTGCTTAAAATGGACAACAATTTAAGTACATACGGAAAACCGACCAAACGAATTCGGTTTCCATTGAAAATTTAGGAGAACGATCCAGGGGTCATATGTGATGTGTAAGAGTCAACGCCACCTCAATCCGAGGCGCGGTGTGGCCGGCACCACTCAAAGTGTCTGCCTTTTGTTTCAAAAGTACATCATTTTAATTGAAAAACATCAACTGACATACGAAAAACCTACCAAACACATTCGGATTGTGTCAATACATTATCACAACGATCCATGGGTCATATGTGACATGTACAAGTCAACCCCGCCTCAATCCAAGGCGCGGTGTGGCCGCCACCACTTAAAGTGTCTGTCTTCTGTTTCAAAAGGACATCATTTGAAGTGAAATACATCAACTAACATACGGAAAACCGACCAAACGCATTTGGATTGTGTCTATACTTTAGAACAATGATCCATGGGTCATATGTGATGTGTACGAGTCAACCCTGCCTCAATCCGAGGCGCGGTGTGGCCGCCACCACTCAAAGTGTCTGTCTTTGGCTTAAAATGGACAACAATTTAAGTACATACGGAAAAATGACCAAACGAATTCGGTTTCCATTGAAACTTTAGGAGAACGATCCATGGGTCATATGTGACGTGTAAGAGTCAACACCGCCTCAATCCAAGGCACGGTGTGGCCACCACCACTCAAAGTGTCTGTCTTCTGTTTCAAAAGGACGTCATTTGAAGTGAAATACATCAACTGTCATACAAAAAACCAACCAAACGCATTCGGATTGTGTCGATACTTTATCACAACGATCCATGGGTCATATGTGACGTGTACGAGTCAACCCCACCTCAATCCGAGGCGCGGTGTGGCCGCCACCACTCAAAGTGTCTGTATTTTGCTTAAAATGGACAACAATTTAAGTACATACGGAAAACCGACCAAACGCATTCGGATTGTGTCGATACTTTAGAAAAATGATTCATGGGTCATATGTGACGTGTACGAGTTAACCCCGCCTCAATCCGAGGCGCGGTGTGGCCGGCACCACTCAAAGTTTCTGCCTTTTATTTCAAAAGTACGTCATTTTAATTGAAAAACATCAACTGGAATACGAAAAACCGACCAAACGCATTCGGATTGTGTCGATACATTAGCAAAACGATACATGGGTCATATGTGATGTGTACGAGTCAACCCCGCCTCCATCCGAGGTGCGGTGTGGCCGCCACTACTCAAATTGTATGTCTTCTGTTTCAAAAGGACGTCATTTGAAGTGAAAAACATCAACTGACATACGAAAAACTGACCAAACGCATTCGGATTGTGTCGATACTTTAGTAAAACAATCCATGGGTCATATGTGATGTGTAAGAGTCAACCCCGCCTCAATCCGAGGCGCGGTGTGGCCGCCACCACTCAAAGTGTCTGTCTTTTTCTTAAAATGGACAACAATTTAAGTACATACGGAAAACCGACCAAATGCGTTCGGTTTCCATTGAAACTTTAGGAGAACGATCCATGGGTCATATGTGATGTGTAAGAGTCAACGCCGCCTCAATATAAGGTGCGGTGTGGCCGGCACCACTCAAAGTTTCTGACTTTTGTTTCAAAAGTACGTCATTTTAATTGAAAAACATCAACTGACATACGGAAAACCTACCAAACACATTCGGATTGTGTCGATACCTTAGCACAACGATCCATGGGTCATATGTGATGTGTACAAGTCAATCCCGCCTCAATCTGAGGCGCGGTGTGGCCGGTAGATCTCCAGGTGTATGTATTATGTTTAAAATGGACATTATTTTAAGTAAAAATATATGGTATACAAAAAACCGATCAAATTATGAATTGACTTCCGGATTCCACATATAATTGTCATCTAAATTATAATTACGTTATGAATTCTAATTTAATTATGGATGTGTATAGTTCCACCATTATATGTTAAATGTGTATGAATTTGTTCTTTATATGTAATTGTTAGTTGGTTATTGTAGGTATAATAATTGTATATGTATGTGTTAGTTTATTGCAGGTACAATAATTGGATTGAAAATGAGAGGGAACCCACAAAATGAGACCTGGTGGGAAAATTGGATATCTGCTGGGTAAATTGCAGAGCTACTGTGCAATTTGCCCAGCAGAGGCTATGCCAACGGTTTTGAACCGTTGGCATAGAATGTGTAGGCCTTGTTTTACCAACGGTTCTATGAACTGTTGGTTAAACACTTTTCCCAACGGTTCTAAACCGTTGGGAAAGAGAATATATTGGGGTTTTCCCAACGGTTTGGATAACCGTTGGGAAAGAGGATATGTTTGGCACTATTTCCCAATGGTTGTAAACCGTTGGGATAGGGTAATTTTTCAGCACCCTATCCCAACGGTTCACTGTAAACTGTTGGGAAAAACTTTTCCCAACGTCTTACTTCCCTACGGGTTACAGAACCATTGGTATATGTTATACCAACGGTTCTGCAGCCTTTCCTAACGGTTCTAAACCGTTGGGAAACCCTGCATTTCCAGTAGTGACACACTTGGAATTTCATAAAAGAGTAAAATATAAAAATGTCATGCTCAAGAAAAGTGATTCCAAATATCCATACATTAGAATGTTTTATAATAATAGGTATTAATATGTTTATTTAATAGTATTTATACTTGTTTAATAGGAAAAAATAACCATATCTCATGGTTCAACCCCCAGTAAACCAGTTTTAACCATAACCACATGGATAAATTTTTCTATTTTTACTATTCAATATTAACAAAAATGAAAGTGTAATTGTCATAAAATTTAGAAATGATGGTTAAATATTTGAAATACATTTTATAATATTTTATTTATATAAGTTAAAGAATTTAATTTACAAGTAAACCCACAGAATGCAATAAAAATCAGTTTTTATGAAATAATGTTTTCCTAAGTATAAATGTTTTGATACCAAAATTAAAAGTAAATTTAATTCCAATGATGTGAGTAATATTATTAATAATATAATATAAACAATGTTACT
The DNA here is from genome assembly GCA_963277665.1 of Viscum album. NCBI lineage: Eukaryota > Viridiplantae > Streptophyta > Magnoliopsida > Santalales > Viscaceae > Viscum > Viscum album. The sequence continues at coordinate 1,744,389,393 of OY728153.1, forward strand.
TATAAAACAATTTGAAAATAAAATTTAACTTTGTAATTTATTTAGAAAAAGAAACATATTTCTATAAAAACATTATTTTTTACTATTCACTAAAATATTAATCTTTTCTGAAAATTATCAAATATTCACTATAATATAATTATATAAGATGATTTAACAAAAATTTAATTTTATAAAATATATTTATTAAAATTAGAATAAATTAATTATGTTATTTGATCACAAAAAAGAAATAAAAACCATCTATGAAAAGAAATGTATTTCTAATACATAGATAGACTTTACTAAAAGTGGAGTAAATATTTATCAATATATTTTATTTATCTATAGGATTTAAAATATTTTCTAAAATTAAAATATTAAATTTCACCCCATCATTTTAACTCTTTTGTTATATTGGTATATGGTATTATGGATCATTTAGTCCTGGGTTTTCATGTATCGCAAGATATTTAAGAAAATAAAATTATTTCTAGAGAAATATATCATAAAAATAGTTTTTTATAGTGGTTCCCTAGAAGTAGAACCTTGATGTTATCACCATGGTGGTGTCATGCTATAGGAAAAACCTTTATAGTATCCCTCAGGTGGTAGAACCTCAATTTTAGCACCCTATTTTTAGCACCCTAGTGGTAGCACCTTTTATGAAATAATAAGCGTTGACATCAAAATACAACATAATACCAAAAATAACTTCCTACATTCCATATTCTTAATATAAGAAAATTACAGAACCATTTTGTATCAATGATCTCCCCTTTTGTATTTTTTTTACAAAAATTTGAACATAATTCCCTAAAGCTCTAAAATAAAAGCAATGAATAAATATTCAAAAATTATAAGACAACATGTGAATACTCATTGTAAGAAAAAAATTTAGTTGAAAAAATATCATGATGTATACAAAAAAATAATCTAAAACCAAAATTTCATTTTCCCACTAAAAAAATCCTATATCCCACTAAAAATAATATTAAAAAATTTCACACATGTCGAAATCATAGATTACCCATTTTAAAAAATACCCCTAAATATGTGATATCAAAAAATAAGTAAAGCATATTTAAATAGGTAAAATATACTGTAATTTTTCTCCCCCATTGAAACAACATCTAAATACAATAACAGGGAGGGTAAAAGTAGACATACCTTATCCTTGTATCAGGTGTGTGTGAACACCCAACATTTACCACAAATTCTGGAAATTATCTTTACATAATGGCTTAGAGAATATGTCACCCATCTTCTATTTTATTAGAATAAATCCAATATAAATTAATTTATATCTACAATATCCTTGATAATGTGATATTTAATATAAATTTTATTTCTTTTGGAATGGAGAACTGGAATATTTGAAGGATTAATCACACTTTAATTATCACATACATGGAAAGTGGCATCTTAACAACCACATTAAAATCTTCAAACTAAATTTTTATGCATATCATTTTAGTTATGGAAGGAGTTGTTTACACATATCCAATATCATTAGTTCTCAAAGTTACATAAAATTTATTGTTTTTGTGCATGAAAGGAATATATTACCAGTAAATAAATATTCAGTAATTTTTTATTTTATATCATCAGAACAACCCAACATATATGAATTATTATAACCAAAACAATTTGAATTTTCTTTTTCATAATATTTCAATAAAAAATTTATAATACCCATTATATACCTAGTTATACATATTCAAATATTTAAATGGGATTTTATTTGTTCAATTTGATACTTAGCACAAAGAGTGGTAATTTATTCAATAACTGGTCTTGATGCTGTAAGGTATAACTAAATTCAAACCAAATTTCTAAACTCTCTTTGATAAAATCACTTTTTGGTTTATCTTCATAAATATTTATTCACTCTAAAATTAGTGTGGATGTATATTTTTGATATTCAATATCCAATCTTTCCATAATTTTGTTTTCATAATTATCTTGAGAATGAAGAAAATGATATTTCTCTTAAGTGATTTGGAGACCTAGAAAATACCGCATTTCTAAAAGTGTAGATATTTAAAATAAATCCATTATTTATATAGAAATATTCTCACACATTTATATATAATTTATAAAAAATATTATTTAATCTAAAAAAATAATATCATGTAGAGTCACCTCATTATGAACTTTGATGTAAATAAAACATCCCACTCCCCCTTTCTGAAATTCAACCCTTTGAAGTTAATGTGAATCTTAGAATCCCATTCTCATGGGGATTATGTCAACCCATATAAATCCCTATTTAACCTATAACTACAATCTTCAAATAATCTAAGAAGAAACCCATATGTTTATTCAATGTAATCATCTTCCTCTAATTCTACATTGATAAATGAATATTTGACTTCTATTTGGTAGATCATGTAATTATTTTTATCATCCATAGAAAAGAATATTAAAATACTTTTAGGAATTTGAATAGGGTAAAAGGTCTGATCGATGTAAATTCATTCAATTTATGAATATCCTTTATACACCAATCTTTCTTTATTCACTAATACATCACCTTTTTCTATTAATTTAGTTCAGAAAACCCATTTTGTTCCAATGAAATTATTATTATTTGGTTTAGTAACTAGTTCCTAGGTCTCACTCTTCTCAATTATTACAATTTTTTCATTAATAATTGCAACCCATTATGGATGGTTCGATGATTAATCAAAATATTTATGTTAAACTTGAGATAATAGATAAGTATGAGATTATTTACATAGCATTCTTCTAGTTTGTACCTATTTTTTATGATTCAAATGATATTTTGAACATGGAAATTTATTCATAGTATTGGTTGATTTGGATGAAATTATTCTTATTTACTTGAGATGATTGAATATTCTCTATCAGTTTGTACATATTTTACATTTTTATCATTGTCTATTATTTCCTTATGGTGTTCAAATATTTAGCAACAAAAAAACTTCCAAAATTAGATTCATTTCCATCAATTTTATTATTTAAAAATGTGATAATCTTCACATCATTTGTATAAAAAATTATACTATTCTCCTTGTTGTATTAATAAAATCCTCTTCTATATAGTGTGAAAAAAGAAATATTCCAATAATTCCACTTGGTTCCCACTTATCCATAATTTCACTATTATTATTGATGACATAAGGAAACCCAAAAACCCTGAGATATATTAATACTAGACTCTTGTGATAGTACAACATATATGGTGACATATATGAATTTTTTCAATTGAAATGGTAATTTTAAAAATGTACTACTGCACCAGCACCTTGCCTCAAAAAATGCCTAGAAATATCATTTTATATAAACATTATTCGAACCATCTAAACCAATATTCAATTATTTAATCAAGATATACCATTTTGTTGTTTTTTGTAAGGGAATTGTGTTCATGATTAATTCCATGTATTTTGAGATAAGACTGTAAAATATTATTAGTATACTTAACACCATTAAAATTCAAAAAAAATATTCAGAGATTAACTACAATATTTTTCATCATTTTTTTAAAACCCTTAAATATATTTAGAGCCTCAATTTTATTGTTTATAAATATAACACTTGTAATGAGAGTAAATTGATAAATAAATAAAATAAAATAAATATCCCCATGTGCTGACTGATTTGTCCTTAGCATGAAAATATCTAAATGCATTTGTCCTAATGGATATTATATATGAATCTCAACATTTTTGGGTGAGGAATTAGAGATATATTCCTTTTAACATGTATATAAAATCCATTCAATCACCCTCTTTATATTATGCAAGTCAGGAACACTTTCCCTTTTATACAACTTTATCATGTTCCTATATACATGATGAAAAAGCCTTCTATTCCAGAGTTCATTTTTTTACATTCATGATTAAATATAATGAATTATAAGAATCCTAAATTGAAAATTTATTTCCCTTTGTTTGATTACCTTTTGTAACAAACTTTCCATATTCATGCTTTTTTACTCAAAAACCTTCTTCCATGAAGATTAACTCATTCCCTTTATTACAAAGATATAAAACACTTAACATGTTTTCTTTTATCCCATAAACATATATATTATTCTAGGTTATAAATTTTTCTTTTCCAAAATAATTAGAACCAACCCATTTAATCTTGAGATATCCATTATTGTCAATTGTCACTATGACTTATTTGAATTTAAAAACATTATTTAATAACTTCAGGTTTCCATACATATATGAAGTACTCCCACTATCCAATATCTATTGGCATTCATCCATTGAGGATTTAAGAGAAAATTCTATAAAAAAGGCCATTTAATTAACTTTTTTGGGATCATTTTCATTTTGGGATGAAAAAATGGTGAGATATTATTTTAAATGATGACCTAGTTGACCACATATTTCATACACCTATTTTAAAAATTTAAATCTATTTTTAGTCATTAGAATTTATTTTAATACATATTATTAAATCATCATTATTATATTGGGATGAATCCCCAATAATGCTTTTCTCTCAAATATTCTAGACCTATCATGATTATGGTAATTAAAAAACACATCATTTGTAACACCCTTAAAAGTCAAGGTAGTAACATTGTATTCGACAACATATATGACCCGCACCACCTAGTGCATAAGGGAATATAATATCCAGATAATTAATAATATATTTATTATTTTATATAAATTTAATATATTTTATAGCTTTAAATGAACATGAAAAACAGTTAGTGTGATACATATGAAACAACAAGTTTCTTTAATGACTTGTGTTACACGAAAAACCAAATTTTATAAAATACAATATATTATTAAATATAATAAGATATAAAATAGACATTAAATTAGTAGTTATGAATATTAAGAACTAAATTATAAATATTATTGTTTCAAAAAAAAAAATGAAATGAATTAATTGGTTACCAATTAATTATAAATGAAAAAAAGTAATTGAATATAAAATGAATATTTTTATAGAAAACTATTTTTATGCTCAAAAAGTTGTTTTACTCTAATAGAATAAATTAACTAAAATTATTGAGTGATATTAATGTAATATATATATTACATATTCAATCAACTATTTTTTATATTCATCTAATATAATTTATATCCATAAGATAAGAACAAACCCAATTTTACGTATAAAAACCTATATTTTTATTAAGACACTTTTACGGACTTTTAATTGAGAATCCATTTAAAATAATTTTTTTACTATTTTATAAATTTAATATTTCAAAATAAAAATCATAATTTAAATAGAAACATAAAAATTAGGTTATTATGAATTTTGGGCATTTTTATGTGAAGATTCATTTTTTAATGAACAGTGAAAAATATAGAATTTTAATTTGAAACTGTTTTTTCATCTGATTTATTTATAAGAATAAATTATATTTTAAATTCGTTTTAAATATTAATTAGATAATATTTTTACCAATAAATCCAATGTAGGTAATTTGAATTATTTTCACATAGAAATTGACTATAAAAACATATCATACTTTCTAACATTTTTACTTTAAAACCCCACATTGTCGTCCCATCTATGTGATTAAATTTAAATGAGTTTCTTCCACTTATATGATTTTAAATTTGAGAAATTGATTCAATATTTTTAATAATAATAATTTATAATTTTTAATAAATTAAACTTAGTTTTTACCAAAATTATTTGTAAATGTAGTTAAAATTAGTTACAATGGTTAAGGTAGATTTAAGATTAGTAAGGGACTAAGCCTTAACTTAAGGGCCCAAATGATGTAGAAACTTCTAAAAAATACATTTAATGGAAATATTTCAACCCTATACCCACATATATATATATATTATACAATTATAGGAGCCACATTCAATGTGAAACACATATAGGGAATTCAATTTTCAAAACATTAAAAGTGTCACATTATAAAAAGGCCTCCCCTCCTCCCACTTCCTCACACCTTTCAAGCAACACTGGCTTGAAAAATATCTACCAAAATAGATCGTAAAAATATCTCAAATAATCCTAGAAGCCTCCCCTTGTTTATAAAGAAATCCAATGAAGCCTTTGTTTCAAACCAAAAGGAGTTACCAAGTTAAGAGGAAATATGTTTCATTAATATTTTTAGTTTTATATCTATTATACACACCCAAAAATATTCTTATTAAATTAGTATATTGGAAAAAAAACTATCATAAATAATATTGTATTTTTTTATTCTAATGGTTATACCTACACTCACACACACATCCATCTAATGGGTAACAAACATAATGTTTATGTGTATGGTGAACAACCACCTCATGAAATGATGATTGTTCATTTTTCCTTAACCAACATTCATGGATGACCATTATGATGGAAACTATATTTATATACAATATATATTATATATTTTTATTTCTTTATGATTCTATAATTATTTTACAATGCATATATTTATATTTCTATTTTTTGTAAAAATGATAGCATCGTTTGTGGAAGTGCAGACTACCACCCCCTCAAAGCGATGTGATTGTTCACAGTATACATGAAACATGTAAATGATCATTTTAATTAATTATATGTGAAATAAAAAATTTATATATTATATTAATTAAATAATTAAATTTTTATAAATAATATATATATATATATATATATCATTTTCTTTATTATCCTTTCACACACTTAAAAAGCGATAACGTCGTTCATGAATGTGTGGATTACCGCATCCTCGACATGATGTGATTCATGTTACATAAAAATAATTATATAAATTAGTATATATGCTTAAATAATATTGTATTTATGATATAATGGTAATTCTAGAAATAAATTTTGTTACTTACCTTCTTTCTATAACGATCACTGAAAAATAGGAACATTACTCATGCATACATACAACCTACCGTCTACCTGATTGTAACGCTGGTTCATTTTTCATAACCACATTTAATGATTTATTTTAAAATTTTAATTTATATTTAAATATTAATCTGTAGATGTTATAAAATTACCCCTTAGACCATTTTTTACATGTCAATGTTGTGTTTGACACATAAATAGAATTTTGTCAAAAGAATCAATATAAACTTAATTGTTTAGATAGTGATATACGACTTAGTAATAAGTGACAAAATAGTTATTATAAACATGAAAAAGGTTATAAATAAAGTAAATAATTTACTTAATGTTGTTATTGAGGAATATAAAGACACGCGATACAAGTCGGACTCAAGGTAAGGGATTCTTGTCTCACTTTTCATTCCACGAGGCATACACCATTAACAGTAATTACTTATTTTGTGTAGTGTACCTACTATCCCTTTTGATATAATAAATAATTAATTATTTTATTGTCATGGAATTAAAAGGTTTAATTTTATGATAATTAATTTTGGGTATTCCAGTTCATATGTTAACACAGTGGTAATATATTATCATATCACTTTTTACATTCGAGAGATAAATTTAAATTCACCACTTGCTTCATTGTATGGTGTATCTAATACCCATTTTAATATATTGTATTATTAATAAATTTATATTCATGGTATTTTAAAATTTCATTTAATGATATTTCTTAATGAGGATTATTATTTAAAATGTTTTAAAATGGTATGGGACACTTTGGGCTGTTTACAGATTATTTTCTTCAAGAATAATTTTAATGATCATTCAATGGTATTTCCATTCCAGAAAATTATATGAATGTTTTTCCATAATACCCTTCATTTTTCTCTACTATTCTTATTTGTGATCTTTTTCAAGTATTATTACCATTTTCCCACTCTTTGGTACTCAAAATGTTTTATAAAATATTTTTAAGAAAACCCGACATTATTTCTCTCTTTAGTCGTAGAACCTATTTTCTTCTAAAGACAAAATTTTATTCAAAGGTTCTCAAAAATGTTTTTAACCTTTCCAAAATAATTTATTAAATACATTTTTATGATTTTTATCTTTTACAAATGTTTTTAATGTAATATTATTATCATTTTACGAACAAGGATTTTTTTTCTTACCTTTTTACCCTACAAAAGGAATGTTCCTTTTTAACTCATATGACATGTTTGTATTTACCTAACATCATATATTCAATGATTCATTTGAAATTTTAAAAGGATTATTTTTAAATAAATTGTTTTTAAAATTTATTTTCAAATAATGTTTTTCAATTTTTTTTCAAAATAAAAGGATATTTCCCTCTATAATGTTCTTAAAGTCCTTATTTTATTTCATCAATGGAAACAACCCTTTTTTACCCCCCATGGGATAAGTTTTATTGACACCATCCTTAATCTTCATCTGGATGGTTTATGATTAATTTTTACAAGTATAGTATTAACATTATCTCTTTATTCCACTTAGTTACCTTTAAATATTCATTTCCTATAGTCATTTGAAATTAAACATCCCCTAAATATCCATATCAATTTTCATGGATATTGTTATTGCCTAAAATGTATACCATTTTTCATACATTATTCACATTGAAAGTATTTGATTCATCTCATGAATCCTTGAATATATTAGATACTTGGAATGATGCATTGATAATATTATATTATTGGCATGAAGCCTTGACAATATTTGATTCATGGCATTCATCCTTGATAATGTTAGATTTTTGGCTTAATGCCTTGATAGTATTATACTCATGGAATGAACCCTTCATAGTATAAGAGTATAGGATATAATCCATGAAAGTATTAGATTATTATCTTGAATCCTTGATGATTTATTTTAGATATCAATCATTATACATTTACCTCATTTATTTTCGGTTATTATTTATCCATGCGTTTTTGCATCGACATATCTATGGATACACTTAATTTTCAGTTCAATGATTAGATGGATTTCATTTTAGTTTCTTACATTGCTATATATATTTTTCCTTATCTATTTATTTTAATTACATGTTTTTCTAGTTCTTACCTTTCTATATTGTTTATGAACCTCCTTCTCATTTTATTGATTACATGGTATGTGTGTTCTATTATTTACCATGCCTTAATTATTATTATCATTGATTCATTATTTTTTCCGCTATAGTTTACTATTAATGATAATTTAAGGTCACCCTTATTATTTTTCTTTCCCCAAGAATCATTCTATTAATTACATTAAGGGATTTACAAGATGGATTAGAGTTATCCTTAAAGTTATTTTTTTAGAAAGAATAAATTTTTGTTGTTGTAATTAGTGTAGTCATTTTTAATACAAGACTCATTTATGAATATGGTTTACCAAGACTACTAAAATTTCAGTCCTTCAGGATTTCATTCCTTGTATTCATGCCTATGTAATTGAGAGAAGAGCATGTGGGGAATGGGAGAGTTAATTGTGGTTGTGAATGTCACCAAGGTTCTAGTTTCAAGTCCTCACTATGGAAACGCTTGAGATGCCTGAATAAATCACTCGTAGACCCCTATACCCCATTGGGAACTGGCCTGAAATCTCAGGTGTCATTACACACGAGCCTATGGTTGGGGAAGTACATAAAGGAACTTGGTGGTGGGTGAAGGCCTAACAATACCTTGTAACCCATAGGCCTAAAAACCCAATGTAATTTTTCACAGGTTGGGCCATATACCTATTTGGGGGAACTAGCTCAGGCACGAGTCTTACTCGACTTGTACACTGTGCATATTATGCACATTGAGATTCAAATCCATTGCTTAGAAGGGAAACATGCAGTGCATGCTGGCTTCGCATGAGACCCCAATGGGTCTAGGCATGTTACCCTTACAAATGTTTGAGCCTCAAGGCATAAGTAGAGTTGGTAAATCTCGCTGTATGGGAGAACTGGCTCAGGATCCAGTCCTGCTACACTCAGATATTGTACATATTATGCATAGGGTGATTCAAAGTCATTGCTTAGCTGGGAAACATGAAGTGCATACTAGCTTAGCAAACCCATAATGGGACCAGGCGTGTTACCCTTATGCATATTTTTCCCATGGGGAATGAGTGAGGTTGTTTTAGCTATGGATTATATCACCGAGGTTCTGGGTTTGAGTCCTCACTATAGAAACACCTTAGATGATTTAATAATTCACTCGTGGACCCATTCACACCATTGGGAACTAGCTTAAAATCCCATGTTCCATTACACTGGGGCCTATGGTTGGGGAAGTATATAAAGGTGCTTGGGGGTGGGTGATGGCCTGCCTATAAATTTTAAACCTTTAGTCCTAAAAACCCTCTATAATTTAATGAGTTTCCTTGAATGAGGGGACCCGTCTTCTTCATCATGTCTCAGTGATTCCGTAGATCCCAATGACAGAGATCTTGGATCCCCCTCCCTATTGGAGGTTGGATTTTCTCATCCTCTTTTATACACTAAGGAGAGACTTCACCCATTTATTCCTTTCAAAAATCTATAGTTTCTTCCCCCATTCCCGAGGATTATAATTTTCTCAAAAGTTCCATATCAGTATCATGGATCACCTAAGCTATCTTTATTTACATTGGAGATTAATAATGACTCAGATCATTTTTCCCTAATGTTTGTGGTTCATTTTTGGAATCATTGGCCTTCCATTGATGAGTTCAATCGATTTTTCATTGAGTCTTGTGGTTTATAAGAAAGTTTTATTATTTGAATTATTTATTGAAGACATATTATGATTCAGTTTGGATCGATGGAAGGTCTCGTTATTGTGTGTTCCAAGTCTCCTCGCTAATGTGGTGGTTCCTTCTTCAACCTTCTTCAGTGGAACATTGAATTTCATATGCAATGTGATAACCAGACTACTACAATATGGGTAAGATTTCTCAAACTCCCATTATCCTCCCAAAACCCATCTATCATGTATATTCTTGGGAACCTGGTTGGTTGTTACCTAGGTTCTCACAACAGAATGGAATTAGTGTGTCATCCCATTTTTCCTCGATTTTGTGTAGCGGTAGATGTATCCAAGCTTCCAGTGAATTGGGTATGTATTATAGATGATCAAGAATTCCAATGGAATAAAAATAATAAATTTGAGTCATGGACTAATTATTTCCTGTCTTGTAATTAGTTAGGATACCTTGATTTGATTTTCCGAAGTGGGTATCCAAACAAAAGGACGTAGGAGTTGAGAAAGGAATACTTTGTTGCTTGTGTTGGCCTTGTAGTGGAGTATGAGAAGGATTTGATTTGGGATTAATTTTCTAGAAGCACTAGAAATTCTAGTAATGTGAGTTCGGGTGTTGTTGTTATGCTGAAAAAAACAAAGGTGTTTCTTACTGTTCCAAAGGTTAATGAAATTTTTGACAGGTTGAAGCGGTACTTGCAGGTGGTGAACCCTTTTGGAGAAGTTGTTAATTATGAAACTATTATATCTGTAGGTGATTATCATGGAGGAATATATGTTTTTGTGGACCCTCTGCTGATTGAGGATTCCTAGGATAGCAGTGTGAATAATCATGAATTGGAGTCTCCAATGGTGAGAAGTCCTTGAAGGGAAGTGGAATCTATTGAGATGTGAAATCATTTTGAATGATTACCTATTGATGACCTAATTTAGGAGTCTAAGGATTCTAGGTATAAAGAGAGGGAGGCACAATTGGATCCAATTAGTGAAGTTGTAGTAAAGGAGGTTGCCTGCGATGGTCAAGACAATGGTGAAGAATCTCTATGTTTGGTATTTTAGGATACTAACACACTTACCTAATACATGGGTCATGGATTTATGCTACCAAAATGTTTTGATATTCCATTGAAGGATCCAAGGGATGGGGATTATTGCATTGACACACAAAACATTTATTTCTGTGATGAGATTCAAAAACTCCATAGCTCTTCGAAAGTCTCTTGTCAGTGGGTGAATGTCACTAATGATGACAAGGAGACGACCGGTAATCCTCCTCAAAGTAAATTCTCATTCAAGGACATTGTTGCACATGGGAAGCATAACGACTCTACTCCCATGAAAAAAAGGGCAAGGAAGGATTAATCTAATGTACCATGGACTGTTTTTACCAGGTCTTCCTCAAAGATGCTAATATGGATTGATGATGAGGCATTTAAGTACTTAAATAAAGGTAACTCTCCATTTTAATGAGAAACTACTGGTGAGTTTTGTCTTGATAATAATTTATCATACTATGATTTTCAATCATTTTTCTACTCGATATGGGCGAGCTATCTACCCCATCCATTTTTTTATCTCATTACACTTTGTTTTTACTAAAAACATTTTTTAGGAGGAGGTCCGCCTGACTCCTGAATATTTTTTTTAATTGAGAGAAGAAAACATATCCAGGATATCTGGGGGCAGGTCTCTATAATTGTTATCAAAGTATGTTTAATAAAAACCTTGGGAACTATATTTAAGAAAACATATATTAGAGAATGTAACCCTAAGGTAGAATTTTAGGATAAGTTTAGAATAACAACCTTGAATTTTGGTAAAGTAGATATTATGTTGGTTTCTAGAAATACATCACAGTTTGGATACTATATATGGATGCAGTTCTGGAACATATGTACCTAAGAGTAACAACTTTGACAAGTTGTGTCGGGTCTGACTTAGTGTAACCTCGTACACAACAATGAGCCTTACTCTGCACTTGGTTTGACACTCTTAGGGGGACATTCTTAGGAAAATTAACATTTTCTTTGAAAACCACTGTGAAGGATTTTTAAAATGGATAACCTCAGTTAAACCTAAGTTTATTTAGATAGAAGATAATGTGTCTTGATTTTGGAATCCTATAAATGATATTAAGGATAAACCCTAGACCAAGGAAGTATCTATGTGGAAATAAATGGATGAAGTATTTATGTATTAATGTTATATTAAAACCATAGTTAAAATGATATTTAGTGATTTACCACAATTTAATGATGTATATCATATATATTTTGGAAATTTTATTAATTTGGTTTAAAAAAAAGACAATATATATGTTGGGTGACAACTAATCAAATATGGAAAGGTCATGGGACATGAACCCATAACTAAAGGATGATAAGGGTTTAACACCAACCATTAAGCTACACAATGTCCTAGTTAAAATTCCATTGTTTTTAGTTAAAAAATTTGACAAATAAATATTAATGGTGAAAAAATAGTATAAATTTTAGAGTTTATAAATAGATTTATTAACCATATTTTTTGGAAAATATTTAGAGACAAATAGTCAATCTTTTTACTCTTTTATGGCCCTTAAGATCCTTTAGAAATGTATTTTAGTGCGTCAGGATTCAAAATTATTTTTTGGATGAATTGGAAATTGATCAAATCACAACCAAAGGATGAAATTATGTTGAGATAAATATTTCAAATAAGTGTATTTATACATATGAAGTAATATAATTACTCATAATTAGAAAAAATGATTAGAAATAAAATGTTGTCCTAATAATATAATTTTTGTTGAACCAATATCTTCTAATTCATCACAGATTTGTGTTTTGAGGCCCTAAAATTTCTATTGATCATTAAATTTTTTCTTCTTGATGGAATCAATAACTCCCTATAAATATTTATGATTTTATTACTAGTACATATCTTTACCTTCCACTAATGTTCTCTTACTTATAGGCGTAGTTAAATGTTTGTCCACATGACCACTGTACGTCCCATTCTCTCTTTTATAGAGGATGTCTTAATAACCCTTCTCACAATGTGGGATTTAAATATAGAAGATATCAAATAATATATCACTAATATTGATTTTAAATTGTGAGGATGAAATTTATTTAAGGTGAGGAGAATGTAACGCCCCAGAAAATCAAAGTATGAACATTATATTCAATAGTGTTTATGACATGCAACACCAAGTGCGTAAGGGAATATCATATCCAGAGAATTTATAATATATTTAATATTTTAAATATATTTAATATATTTTAGAGATTTCAATTCATGTGACAATAATTTAGCATGTGACATATACAACAATGAATTTCTTTAATAACTTGTATTACACACAAGACAAGATTTTACTGAAAAACAATATTTTAATAAATAATATTATTTAAAATAATAGATATAAATTGCCATTAAATTATTAATTATTAATAGTAATAAATAACTTCTGAAAATTATTGTTTAATAAAATATATAATGAATTAATTTGTTACAAATTAATTATAAATGAATATAAGAAGCAATTGAATATAAAGTGAATATTTTTATAGAAAACAATTTTTATGCTAAAAATTTTCTTTTACTCTAATAGATTAAATAAATTAAAATTAGTGATAGATATTAATATAATATATAATATATATTTAATAAAATAATTTTTATATTTATCCAATATATTTTATAGGAATAAGATAGGAACGAACTAAAATTTACACATAAAAACCTATAATTTTATTAAGGCACTTTTATCACCTTTTAACGAAGAAATGATTTTAAATCAAATTATTGACGATTTTATTAATTTCATATGTAAAAATAAATTTATATCTAAAATATAACCATTAAAATTAGGATAGGATTAATTTTTTTTGTATTTTTCCTTGAAGTTTAATTCTTTAAAAAGTGGTGACAAATGGTGAATTTTAATTCAAAACATCTTTTTTATCCTATTTATGTATAAGGATAAATTATATTTTAAATTGGTTTCAAATATTAAGTACAAAATATTTTTATCATTTATTCTACTTTATTTTTTGGAATCATTTTAACTTTGAAATTGACTATAAAAACATAGAAATATTTCAGACATTTTTACTTAAAAACCCACATTATTGTCCCGTACGTGGCAGTAAATTAAAATTACTTTCTACCACTTCTATTATTGGAATTCAGAGAAATGGATTCCATATTTGGAATAATAATAATTTATAATTTATAATAAATTATTCATAGTTTTTTTTACAAAAAATGTCGGTGAAATCAATTAAAACTAATTACAACGATTAAGGTAAAATTAAGCTTAATAAGGGACTAAACCTTAATCATAAGTCCCCAAATGACCTAGAAACACATCCAAAATCCATTGGATGGAAATATTTAGACACTATACCCACATAGATCCAAATTTAAACATCATGGGAGAGAATTTCAATGTGAAAAATATGTACATAATTCCATTGTCAAAAATATTAGATGAGTGCCACTCCTCCTCCACCATAAAAGGCCTCCTCTCCTCCCATTTCCTCTCACCTCTCAAGACACATCAGATAGACCAAGAATTACCCAAATATCTCATAAGAATCACTCAAATAATCCTTGAAGCCTAGAACTTTTAATATATAAATCCAAGGGATTCTTTGGTTCAAATCAAAAGGATTTTCCTGATTAAGAGGAAATGTATTTCCTTAAGCTTTTTAGTTTTATTTCCATTATCCATTCCCAAAACACACCTTATTACCTTAGAATGTAAAACACAATTATCCACAATAAACTAAAAATTATCCTCAACATACTAATATTTTTTTTATGATATGGGATCAACCTACATCTACACACACATCCATATAATGGTTAACAAACCTATTGTTTCTGCGTATGGCGAAATACCACCACATGAAATGAGGAATGTTCATTTTTTCCTTTACCAACTTTTATTGTTAAAAATTATGATGTAAAATATATTTATATATGATATTAATGATATTTATTATTTATTTAATCTCCATTATTTATTTTTTAGAACATTTATTTATAATTTATATTTTTTGTAAAAATGATAACATCATTTAGGGAAGTGTGGAGTACCACCCCTCAAAGCGATGTGATTCATTCACACTATACATGAAAAGTATAAAAGATTATTTTAATTAAAAAAATGTGACATAAAAAACTATACAGTATATTAATGAAATAATTAAATTTATAGAAGTAATATATATATATATATATATATATATCATTTTCCCTATTACCCTTCCACACACACATAAAAAGTGATAACGTCGTTCAATGATGTATGGACTATCACCTCCTCGACATGGTGTGATTAATTTTACATCACAATAATTTTATATATTAGAATATATTATTAAATAATATGTAATTTATTATATACTTATCATTATGGAAAGATATTGTGTTACTCACTTTCTTTCCATAACGATCATTGAAATATGGGAACATTACTCTTGTGTACGTAATACCTACCGTCTCCATGATTGTAATGTTGGTTCATTTTTAATTAATATATTTAATTATTGGTTTTAAAATGATAAATATTGTATAAATATTATTCTGTATATGTTATATAATGAACCATTTGACCATATTTGACCTACCAAAGTTATTTTTGACATATAATTCGAATATGGTCAAAACACTCGACGTAAACATAATTGTTTACTTAGTTGTATGAGAAATGGTAATAAGTGAAATAAGAGTTATGATAAACATGAAAATTGTTATAAATCAAGTAAAAAATTAAAATAATTTTTTTATTTAGGAATATAAATAAAGGTGTGACAAGTTAGACTCATGGTATGGGCTTCTTTTCTCGTGTTTCTTTCCGTGAGGCATACACCATTAACACCACTTAATTAATTTGCATAGTGTACCAATTATACCTATTGATATAATAAATATTTTATTATTTTATTATCATGGTAGTTAAATGTATAATTTTATGATTATTAATTTTGGGTCTTCTAATTCATATGTTACCATAGTGGTAAGAATTTTTATTTAACTTTTTACATCTGTGAGATTAATGTCATACTCACCACTTACTTTTTTGTGTGATGTATCTAATTCAAATTTTGATATATTATATCATTAATACTTTTAAATTCATGGTATTTTAAATTTTTATTTAATGGTATTCCTTCATAATGATTTGGATTTAAAATGATTCAAAGTGGTATGAGACACTTTGGAATGTTTAAAAAACATTTTCCTCAAGAATAATTTTAATGATATTTCAATGGTATTTCCATTCGAGAAACATATATGACCATTGTTACATAATCAATTTTATTTTTATATCCTCTTGTTATTCATGACCTTTTTCTTGTATTGGTACCATTTTCTCACTCTTTGTTACTCAAAATGTTTTAGAAAATATGTTTAAGAAAACTCGACTTTATTTCTCTCTTTAGTCAAAGAACCTATTTTCTTCTAAAAACTCCATTTTATAAAAATGGTTACAAAAATTATTTTAACCATTAAAAAATGATTTATTAATTTTATTTTTAACTTTTTTCCATTTATGAATGTTCTTAAAGGAATATTCTTGTCTCTTTCCGACAAAGTCATTTTTCATGCCTTTTTACCATGAAAAAGGAATGTTCTTTTTACTTTATACGACATGTATGGATTTACCCACAATAATTTATTCAAAGTTTCCTTTTTCATGTTTAAAAGGATTATTTTTAAATAAATTGTTTTTAAAAGTTATTTTAAAATGATTTTTTTCCAAAATATTTTTCAAAAGAAAAGGATATTTTCCTCAAGAATGTTCTTAATGTTATTCTTTTCTTTCATAAATGAAAATAACCCTTTATTTTACTCCACTTGGGATATGTTGTATTGATACCATCCTTAATATTCCATTAAATGGTTTATGATTGATTTGTCTAGGTATAGTACTCAAACTCACTTTATTGATTCCTTTTAGTCCCCTTGAAATATTCAATTTCCTATAATCATTTAACATTGAACTTCCATAAAATATCCATATCACATGTCATGGATATTATTATTTCCTAAATAGTATACCATTTTTCACACAGTGGTCACTTTTAATATATAAGATTCATGGAATGAATACTTGAATTTACCAAATTATTGGAATGATTCTATTATATTATTTGATTCTTCAAATGAATCCATGATAGTATTATATTCATGGAATGAATCATTGATAGTATTAAATTATTGGTATAAAGCCTTGACAGTATTAGATTCATGGCATGAAGCCTATACAGTATAATACTATTGTCTTGAACCCTTTAAAGTATTTGATTCTTGGAATGAAGACTTGATGATATGTTTTAGATATCAATCCTTATATATTACAATCATTTAGTTTGAGTTATTATTCAATCATGAGATTTTGCGTCGACATATCTATGGATACATTTCATTTTTAGTTCATTGATTAGATGGAATGTGTTTTAGCTTCCTACCATGACATATTGATTATGAATTATCTATTTGTTTTAATGGAATGTGTTTGTAGTTATTACCTTAGAATATTGTTTATGCACTTCCTTTTCAATTTTTTGATTACATGGTATGTGTGTTATATTATTTACCATGCCATAATTATTATGCTCATTGATTCATTATTCCTTCTACTATACTTTACCCTTGCTGAGAATTTTATCTCACCCTTATTATTTTTATTTCCAAAGTAATACATGAAGCGTAATATGTATGATATGAAGATATTTAATAGATACATTAGTGTTATCCTAGAAGTTATTTATTTATACTGAAGAAAAAACTTGTGTTGTAATTAGTTTAGTCATTTGTAATATAAGACTTTTTTATGTATCTAGTTTACCAATAATAATAATCTCTCAGTATTTTGGGATTTTATTCCTTGTAATAATTCTAATGTAATTGATTGAAGACACCGACCCTATACTCTCTAAAGTAGGGTTGCTATATTATTTATGTATTACTTAAGCCTATATAGTGAAAAAAGTACCCTTACAAGGAATATCTATAGTTGAAAACCATATACTAGCCAAAAAAATGTCTTTAAATTTTATTTCATTTGATAAATAATATTGGATTCCATTTATAAACCAAGGTTTTGGTAAACTCCTAGGATATTTCTCTTCATAGAAGGATTATTTTCAATATCTTTAAAATTCCTAATTGAATTATTTTTTAAATCAAATTTAATAATCACAATAATTTAATTTTTTTTGACCTCAACGGATTTAACCACAATCTTGGTTCTTTTGAATTGGTTATTTTTTGAAACCTATTATATATTTTTTATATAAATATTATTCTGATACTACTGCCTTCATTGACCTTCTTACACTTTTTTCTTCTTTTATCATTTTTTAACATATTAAATATAATTTTTAAATATAATTATCAATATTTTAGTTCTTCTAGAACATTGAAACAATTTAGTTGAATATTATCATATTTTTGTTTTCAAATCCCTTAATCTCTTCATTCATATTGATATGGAATTATTTTTTAGTATCAATAAAATTTTACAAATTATCAATATTCTTCAATAACTTTGAGTTTTATTCTGCATGGTTTTTACCAAATAGTTGGTAGACTAATCTATTTTACTAAACTTCTTATTTTCCGTTTAATGTTATGAAATTATGAAATTACATTTTTTTCAATTATCTCATAAGCCTAAAAACTATTTGAGATTCCTCATATTAACTTTTATAGTTACTAACTTTATCACTAATGAAGTCTACATTATTAATTTTAGAAATATGAATGTTTTCTCAAACCAAAATTTTAGTATCATCCTATGTATCCTCATTAATAATTTAACTTTCATCCAACTTGGATGAAATAATCCTCCTTCCATTCATTGATAAATTATTATTCATTATTTTAATGTTTTTTTGGATTATATTAATTCTACATTACATATATTTTTAAACATTCATATTCTTTTCTATTGGACTTACCTTCATTAAGTTTAAGGAAATTTTCTATGAAATTCCCAACCTCCCCAAAATTAATTCTTTTATGTGGTATCTTACATTTAATCTTTGTTTTCCCACTTCTCACATTTCTTATGATAAGGTACATAATTTTAGATAATGTGACATCTATATTAGTGTCTGATTTTATATATCGATATTCATTACCCTAACAAATAATCTTATTTCATTTCATAGATTTGGAGGATTTAAAATCAATTTACTTTTATACATTTATATTTATATTTATTGTATCATTTTTCCTTATTACATTTCAAATAAGTATACATTATCAATCATTAAGAGAAATATCACCTAGATATTTTCTTGAAAAGATAAGACTTTATAATCAATTTTTTTTGGTAATATATAAAAAATATTTTAATCAATAATGAAATATTCTAAATTCTCACCATATATTATGATGGTATAAACAAATTCATTGACTATTGAAAAATAAAATGTCAATAGATTCACATAATTACTTATAATAACATAATATTTATGTCTCCAAAACTAAAACCTATATTGCTTCACCTTGGTTTTCATATATAGATATTATGGATCTTACCATAGATATCTTTTTCTATATTTATCCCTTTATCTTTTAAAATTTCATCTTTTGAAAGAGAAGATAAAATAGAATTATTTAAGTGAATATTATTTTACAAATTCCTCATATCTATTATTGTAATGGAAACACCTATAGTAGTGGGAATGAATCCACTGGGTATCACTTCTAGAACATCATAACTAATATATAAGAGAAAAGGAAACATCTTGTCCTTTTGTATATGAAAACCATTTCCATTAAACAAGGGAATCCCAATTTTATTTAATATATTTAATTTATCCATGTAGGTTATTAAAAAAACCGTGACTACTTAACAAGATCATCAATGATAAAATACCAAAGAAGGGAACTTTCCTCTAATAATACTTATAGGAAAACAGGATCAAGGAATCACTTAGAGGGGGTGAATCAATGATTCAAAAATTTGATTTTTTTCCTTTAAAAATAACATTTCCTATAATTATAGTGAATCTTTATGAAAAGACACACCAAATAACACATAGAGGGAGGGATATTTACAAGGATCACTAACTGAGTATTTTATCTGGTCTCTTTCATGATCTAATAGTACCTATAATCAGATGGTCAATAAAAAAATTGTAAAAAATAAAGGGGAAGGAAAATATTTAGAAATCACCTACATGTTTCCTGAATACTTTATGAATCCCAAAAAACAATTTCACCAACTAGTAATGAAAAATTAAAATAATAATGATATGATAAATATGCATTCCTACTGTAGAAAAAATCTAGTTTTATAGTGTGATGAGATCTTATTATTATTATTCTTTTTTTTTCATAGAACTGAAATTGTTTTAATTTACATGAACAACACTATATATAACCACTACTCCTTAACCAATAGATCTCACTCAATTATTTTATTTACATATTGAACATTGATTTGGAAACCCTAGATAATAATTTATAAAGTCTTGATGGTAAAACATTTCTATTAATATTAAATTTAAATATTTATGATACCGTGTAAATATATTTGAATTATAACTTCTATAAATGTTAGATCATATCATTGTAAAAGCTTCTATTGAAAATTAATTCTATAATTGTTAGTTACTACATTAGGTGATTCCAAAAATAACACATCCACTTCAATCATCTTAAAACCATCATTTAATTAATACTAAGACTATATGTATGTATTAATTCATGAATGATACTTAGAAGATACAAAACCATATTCAATCTTGGAATTCTTCCTCTTAAAATCAAATGAAATTATTTCCATTAAAAAATCACAACAAATGCCATGTAATAAAAATTCATTTACACATACATGAAATCTAGTGAAACTTACTTTTAAATATAGATAATTTTTACCATAATGTATTCTTCTTGATTTATTTCAGCCATATTTGAAAAAAATTCCATGAAGGTAAACATAATGACTGACTTGATGAACTATTCTTCTTCATGTGAAATTAAAAAAATCCCTTCATATCATTTTCTTTTTCATCCATTGATCATTTCATCTGAGTAGTTTCAATGGATCTGAGCTATTGTTCCTTACCTATATTTAGAAACTATTATTTTTTAAAAACATGACAGTATATATCATGATATTTAATACTTATAAGAACACATTATTTTTCATCATATGATTAAAATTCATGGTCATTTAAAATACCATGTATTTCATATTTTCTCTATTTTTCATAAAGAGGTTGTATACAAATGGTAGAACCTTAACTATAGAACCCGATGGTATAACTCTAATGGTATCACTATATAGGTAGAACCATGATGTTAAAACAGGAGCAGTAGAACATTGGATGTATCACTATGGTGGTAGCACCCTAACAGTAGTATAATGAAATTAGTACATCCATGGTAGAACCATAATGGTAGAACGCAGGTGGTAACACCTTTGAAGACATCACGTGCATTGAAAATTGAAGACAAAATAATTCCAAAAAAAACTCATTTTTAATAGTTTCCTCACATAAACCAACAATAAACTAATTCATGGTCTCAACATGGAAATATTTATCCATGATGAACTCACTTCTTAGCAACTAAAACATAAAAAAAAGAATAAAAAAATAACAACCCCAAGATTTAAAAATCTTTGATAAACCATATGCGTATTTACAACAAACATAGTATACCACAAATTTTCATCTTTTAATGACCATGGTCCCAAAAATATCCCCCTTTGGTGTTTTTGGTAATTAAATGTTTATAGAAATAATTAAAGATCATTAAACTGAAAATTTTATAGTAGTTATATAACTCATCCATAACTCTCAGCCTACATGTACAATTATTTGAGTAAAAAATAAGAGTTTAATATATAATTTTAGGCCTCATGAAATTGAAATTCACCAAAAATTATCCCCCTATATAAATAAACCAAAATAATCCAAACAAACACCATCAATTGTATCTCCCCCTGAATCCTTAACCATATTTATAAATAGTTATAGAAAGTTAAAAACATGTGTACAGGGTTAAACCTAAACCTTCCCAAGAAAATAAAGGTTGGTAAATAATGATGTTAAACCCTATCGTGAGGAGAGATTGGTTAAACCAATGGATTAGTCATGATGATCTCTACATTATCATTAGTTCCAACATACTATACTGTAATCATGCCTTGTTCAACATTTTCATTGATGAAGTTATATCTAATCTTGATATGTTTGTTATAAGATTATTAACCCATTTTTTCATGATCTTGATCATATTAATATTTTTAAAAAATATCACAATTGGATATTTTACCTCATCAAAAAAATGTCATGGTTACCAATTCACCTTGAATATCCAAGTGCAAGGAATTTTTACAAAGATAAACTATTATCCAAATTTATTAAGAGTATTTCTTTCCTATTTCTCACCCAACCTGCCCATACATTTTTCTCCCATGGTGAAGGTACCACCACTTATTGAATTTTTATCCACCACATCACCAGCCTAGTCAGTATAAGAAAATGATGAAAATTAAAGATCATTTCCTTCTTCAAATTATATTCCAAAATTGAGAGTAAAATGATTGAACCACATGATTATTTAAACCAATAATAAATATTCTCCTTAATATAATTTGGGAAGTGTTATACTGAACATATTATAAAGATGACATCTGGCTATTTCATAGTCAAATACAATGAGATTCTAATTATCTCCCAAAACAAGGTGGGATCAACAGATTTCTCATCCTCGTGCTTCCTATGTTTTACTGCAACTACATTCAGAGTTGATTTTTTTTGGAATCATAATTTTTGAAATTTATTAGAAGATCAATTGTATACATTTCCTAATAAATAATGGTTTATTCCTATTTTTAGATCACTTATATCACCAGAAAATTTTTTAGTTCACTAACCATGAACATTTCAAATTTTGATTTCACATGGATAGATGAATCTTATATTAATCCAACCTTTATTAAACCAAAAATGCTATCATCCACATATAAAAGAACCCTAAATTGGTATTCCATTGATATCCTTATGTATAGATTATGATCAAGACCCCCATAATAAATTTCAAATTATTCAAATAAGAATATAGTCTAGCATACCATACTCATGGTTTATACTTTAGACCATAGAGAGCCTTATTCAATCAACATGACTTTATTTCATTATTTCTAATTATATATCCAACTAGATGTTAAATGTAAACTTCTTCTTTAGGAACACTTTTGAATAATTTAATTTTTACAACCATATACTAATCTTTGTACCCTATTTGAATGTACATGTAAAAATAGAACAAAATTAACTCTACTAAATTTACTGGAGAAATAGTTCTTAAAAATCAATTCCATGTATCTATTGATAACTTTTTCAAATAATGTTTTCCTTGTTTCTGATCAAATTTCCTTTCTCATCGATTTTTTATTAAAGATAAACTTTATTCTAATAACATTGTGATTTTATGACCTTTTAATAAGTTACAAACTCTTATTTTTAGGAATATAATCTAATTCTTCATTCATTGAATTTACCAATGCTTAATTTTTTTCTAGTTCATTAAATGATTTTTGTTCCTCCTTTGATATGAGGGAATAATTTAATACATTTCTCATACTCCTTGACTATCTATGTGATGTCTAACACCTAATAATGTTGATATGATCATATTATTCTCTTCTACTTCTCCTGTGAGGTTTCAATTGACTTTCTTAAGTGACAATTTCCTATTATAATTCCACTTTTGAATCATCATTATTAGGAGAACCTTGAATATTAGGATATCCTTCTAAAACTTCTATATTTGAATATTCTACCTTTTCACCTTCTTATTTATCTTTAATCATTTCTACACATCATCTCCTTGTGTTATTCACTATTTCATCATCAATGATCTCGACATCATTTTCCACCACAATTTTTTTTATCCTGATCAATATAGTATTTATAGGATCTACTATTCATTTAGTATCCAATACAAATTTCTTCATCAACAATATCACCATACATTCCTTGATTTCCTTCATTATTTCTTATGAAATATGTACTTTCAAAAAAATAGAAATAATTTAGTAATGGATTCCTTCCATAACATATTTCATAGGACGCCCATTAAACTTATGGAATCCTACCAATATAATTTTTTGTGTACACCATGATATGAACATTATCTTTTTAGCAGTATTGAGAAACAATTCTATCAATTAGCCATGTTTTGTCCATATTAGTCACCAATTGATTTATTCATTCACTGACCACATTATATTGAGATGTTCTCAGTAATGAAACCACCACTATTGAATGTTTAGTTATTTGCGATAATTAATTTGCGATGATATCCCGTCACAAATGACCTGTTGTGGAAAATCACATCGCAAATATGGTTTGTTGTAATGGAATGTCGGAACAAACCATATTTGCGATGAGAACTTCGCCTATCACAAATTGTAAACTCATGATATTTAAAAAATACTTATTTGTGACAGACCCATCACAAAAAAAATTAAAAAGATAAAAAATAATAATAAAATTAAATTTTAATAAAACAATATTACTAATAAAAAAATATTAATAAAATAATAATAAATAATAATAATAATTAAATAATAATAATAATAGAAATAAAAAAATAAAAAAAATAAAAAAATAATAATATTATAAACAATAATAATAATAATATTATTAATACTAATAATATAAATAATGATAATAATGATAATAATAATGATAAAATAATAAGAAATTAAAAAATAATAAAAACCGCAATATTCACAAAAATAAAAAAAATAAAAAAGAATTAATAATAATAATATATTAAATAATAGTTTAAATAAAATAATAAATATATAATAAAATAATTAAAATCATAATAAAATTAAATAAATAATAATGTATTAATATAATAAAAATTAAAAAAATTAAAAAAACACAATATTTACAATTATATAAAAGAACACACTATGTAGAAATATAAATATATAATATTACAAAACAAAATGATATTCAAATTATTTATTATAAAATGTAAACATATCATTGGGTTTTTTTGGAGGAGCAGACATCACCAGGGGGTCTTCTGGAGGAGTTGACGTCATTAGGGGTCTTATGGAGGAGCTAGATGAGCTGGAGGAGATGGTGGAAAGAAATTCATACCTAAACCATGTATCATAATATGCATTTACTTCATCATCTTCTTGTGTTTTTGCTACTTCCATCGGTGCATCTCCTCCTACTGTTGCTACTTTTGTTGACATAACTCTTCCTACTCCCTATACATACTCTCTATAAGATCACTATGAGATCACAGTTTCTCCTGATGTTGTGAATCAGATGAATATGACTCTCCATGAACTCCTCTAGAGTTGGACGTCACATCACAACGGTCCCATAATAACTCACATACATTAATCAGAAGCTGATACCAACAACTAGGGCATTCTCAAATCCATTATGGGCCCTCTACATCCATGTTGCCTTATCAAATCGGTGTGTACTGGTTTGACCCTCAGTCTCAGCCTAACTATTAGCCTATGTTTGAGATTTCATGACCTCATATAACTCCTTATATTCTAATTTAAAATTAAAATAGTTAAAATATTATTTGAAGTTAATTTTAAAACTCAAAAAAATTACACCGAACAAAATTTAACGATGGCGATCACATCTAATCTATCTAGTGACTAGATCATTGTAAATCCTACTATAAATGTTGAAATATTTAATATCAGGTTGTTCGACTACCTATATGAATATAAAACAAACATTTTAAATTTAATGTTATATAAATTATATAAAAAAAGTACTTACCATATGTTCCCTATTTGTACTGATGTACAACAACTCGCTCGATCTGTCACCTCCTGTCACCCCCGGGTTTTTCAACCTACTAATTATATCCTATAAAAATGACCACCCATATAGTGTGAAAATAATCCATCCCAAACCTAAGATGAATTGTAATCATGTTGGTGGGTGAGAAAAGACTCAACAAACTCTATAACTCCTATTCTCATCATTTATTTCCTTGTCAAATTCTGCAGAAACTGACGACAATGCTCATCCATAAACCCCTCCCATTCCTTCCAAATGGCTCCATGCATGATTTCATCAATGGGATTCTATAAAGCCTACAAAAAAAATATAATATCATGTTATTAATTAAATAAAATTTAAAATAAATATTATTTATTTATGTACCAGCTAATGATTGAACATGCAGTGCTGAACATCAATGGGAATATTATCCCCTATGACCCATGCTTCAGAAAAATAATTGTGCAATATAGTGCTCCCCTATCCAATAGATATATATGAAACAATATAAAAAAATAAAAACTAATAAAAAAATTAGTATATAAATAATTTAATGAAAAATAATTAAAATACACAGGTAAACATACCTCTTCATGTGTAGATCAAAGCCAATATATGGATGTCACTCCAGGATATAGTCAGAAATCATTAATCAGGAAAGCCCCCCCCCCCCCCCCCCCCGAGTCCTCCCAAAACCACTTGTATTATGAGGTTCAGATGATCTAACATCCTACTCATCAAAAGTTATATCATCCTCCTACAACTAATTAAATAGATCCTCATCTATTTGAAACATGAAATGACTATTATTAGCAAACAGTTAATAATAACTATTATATATAGATATATATTACATATGATTATAACAAGAATTTAACCAAGTAAATATTTATCTTCATCCCCATATTCATATCTAACGATGTCAATATTTTCATATTCCTGCTTAGCATCAATAATTTCCATATGAGTTTCAATTTCATCATCTCCTATCATTTCAAATTTATTTATTACATCATTAACATAATCATCATCATCAACCCTTAACTATGTGGTGTCGTCATCTATATTCATGTATCTTCATGGAAAAGATAGATTTAGAGTAGTATCTTGAAAAAATTCAATTCCTTGAACTTAAGAAGAACCCCATTCACTTTGAGAAAACTGATTTTCCCAAGATTTCATTTTTATTATGCTCCCCCAATCACCCAACTCTCTTGAAGTAGCACATTAATTTTAATACAAAATTTGAAGTTCCTGATGACCCAATAAAAATGGATCATTTACTAATATAATAATTTTATATTTAATATCAATAATTCCATGTCTTGGATGAGCACACAAGCCTCTCTTAGTCCAACCTCATACATGTAAACATCGTTATGTAATTCTATCCCAGATAACATTGTTTAATAATTTCTTCCAGCATGATGTAAAAGTCAACTTAGGTTTCTCTATGATGAGATCCTCTCAAGAAAACACCACTATTTATTCCTCTAAATGTGATGGGAGGTAATTAAGAGACAATGGATTTTAACTCTTTACTTGAAATCATTATTGGAGGTCCATCTCTTTCAATTTCATTTTTTTCTGAAATGATATTAGTTCCTATGAATAAGATGATTGGTTGGAAGGAATCTACAATGACAATCAAAAAACATGTTTTTTTCTATTAATGATCATAAATTCTTTGCTATCTCTCATAAAATACAAACATGATTTTGGACCTTGTTTACTCTATCCAGATAACATGCCATATGATGGAAAGTAACTAATTTTCCACATTAATATAGTTTTCAGTAGGAATTTTTTTTACAGCAACATGATATGTACTGAAACCATTAATCCATAATGTATTTAACTGATCAATCAATGGTTTCAAATAAAAATCAATATTTTGTTTCATATTTCCTAGAATTAATAAGGTCAAAAATATATATGGCTTCTTCATCAGCATCAAATTAGGTAAATTGTACGGAGTTATAAAGATAGTCAAACATGAATACTGACAACCATACAAACCAAATTGATAGAAACTGTCAATAGAAAGACCCAATCACACATTTCAGGCTTCAAAATAAAAATAAGAATGCACTTGGCCAAAATGTTTCCATGAATCACCATCATAGGGATGATTTAAGCATTTACTGGTTTAAATATTGGTTTTATGCCCTAAAATAAATGTAGCTATGTTCTAAGACATAAATAAACACTTTAATCTGGGATTAAGTAATAAATATTGGAATCAATCCAGACTTCCCTAGTTGAGCCTCTTCATACATCTATTTTCCACATGTAGGATAACTATCCAATGACTCATTTTCATTATAATATAAGATTCAATCATTTGAACATTCATGAGTCTTATAATAATTAATACCTAGATTACGAATAAGACTCCTTCTATCCAAGAAATTTGTAGTCAACACATTTACTTCTCACAACTGTGTTTTAATCAAAGAGAATATTTTATAAAAATAGTTATTTGTTATTCCATTATCTGATTTAATATCCATTAATTTTACAACCGCTTCAAATTTTCTTATCACGTGACCTTGACATAAGGCATCCTTAGAAGACCTAAAAAACTCATAAAATTGAGATGGTTCCAACATAGAAGTTAAATCAATATCATCCTATGTTTTAGTTTTTTGAAAAGACAGGCCTTCCACATAATGTACAAAATTTTGAAACTGTGATGGATCCAAAACCAAATTATCCGCATCTTCTATGAAACTATGTTCACAATGTTGATACAAAAAATACATAATCTCTTTGAAAACCAAAATGAAATAGATGACCCTAATGATTTTGAATCTGTCAAACGTCTTCAAAGAACATTTTTTTACACAAACACATAATTGTCCCTTCTAAAAAAAATTATGGTTTTGATGATTCAAATTATAAGAAAGCTTCAACACCTTTAATATATATATGATTAAAATAAAAAATATTTGGATTCCAGTGCTGATTTATCCAAGTGCAATCATCTAATAATGACACTTATCAACTTCCTTGTCCCATATTTATCTAAAAAATATAAAATATTACGTTTTTAATATTTTTTTTATAAATAAAACACTATCCAAAAAAGCGATGAAAATTCAATTCACTTTTCTAGTTATTCATAATAATTGTTATTACTTCATAGTTATTTATAGTATTTTTTTAAAAAATTATACTAATCTACACTAATTTATAATAATTTATACTAATTACTACAAATTATTAGTAATCACAGCTAATTTATACTAATTACAGGTGACATAATTTCAAATGGATTGGCAACAGCTCTTTTACCTGATGACTAGTCTCCTTGGAACTTTCTTTGACTGAAATCACTGTGAAAAATATGCTATGGCATAAGAATATCCACATACATATGCAATAGAATAGATATCAGGGAGGCCTCACCGCATTGCTCTCCATTCTCATTCATACAAAAATAAATATCTATATGTCAGAGTATATTTTTCATAATGACTTCAGTGGGAGAAAGTTGCAAGTAGAGGAGTTGTTTAGAAAAAGAGCCTATTTTTCCTGATGACTCATCTCCTTGCATCTTTCTCCAACTGAAATCTATATGAAATATATTCTCGAATGTATGCATATCTATTTTTGTATGCATGAGAATAGAGAGTAGGGAGGCCTCACCGCACTGCTCTCCATTATCATGCATACGAAAATGGATATTCGTATGTGGGAGAAGATTTTTCATAGTGATTTTAGTGGGAGAAAGTTGCAAGGATATTAGCCATCAGCCAAAAGAGATGCCGCCAATCCGTTAGGAATTATGTCAATTTATCATTAATTATTACTCTACTATAAATTATGCCAATTTATTAGTATTTATTACTATTTACTACTATTTATTAAAATTTATTACTATTTATTACTATTTATTAGTATTTATTAGTGGTTATTAAAAATTATTACTATTTATTACTAATCACTACTAATTATTAATAATTATTTCTAATTACTAGTAATTATAACTAATTATTACTATTTAATACTAGTTAATTCTATTTATTACTAATTATTACTAATTATTACTAATTGTTACTAATTATTACTAATTATTACTAATTATTACTAATTATTACTAATTGTTACTAATTATTACAAATTATTAGTATTTATTACTCTTTATTACTCTTTATTACTATTTATTACTATTTATTCCTAATTATTTATAATTATTACTAATTATTACTTATTATTACTTATTATTCCTATTTAATCCTAATTATTACTAATTATTACTTATTATTACTTATTATTCCTATTTAATCCTAATTATTACTATTTATTACTAGTTATTACTAATTATTAATAATTATTAATAATTATTAATAATTATTACTATTTATTATTATTTATTACTATTTATTATTACTAATTATTCTAATCATTACTATTTACTACTATTTATTACTATTTATTACTAATTGTTACTAATTAATACTAATTATTACAAATTATTACTAATTGTTACAAATTATTACGAATTATTCATATTTATTACTAATTATTACATATTATTAAATATTATGACTAATTATTACAATTTATTACTAAATATAACTAATTATTACTATTTATTACTAATTATTACTAATTATTACAATTTATTACTAATTAACACTAATTATTACTTATTCCCGCTAATTATTACAAATTATTACTAATTTCTAATAGTTACTGATAATTGTCACCAACTATTTCTAATTATCAATAATTATGACGAATTATTACTAATTATCGCTAACTAATTATTTCTAACTATTAATAATTTTTAATAATTTTTAATAATTTATCTAATTAACACTAATGACTACTTATTAATAATAATTAATATAATAACAATTAATTACTACTAATTAATACAAATATTTATAAAAATAAATAATGCAAAATAAAACGATCTAATTCTAATGTAATTTTTTATAGCTAATTAACAATAATTATAACTAATATAAAATAAAATCAATTAACTAAATAATAAAATAAAAAGATAAATACCTTAAAACATAATCTTTCACTGAATGTAAGACTTGAATATTGATCTGATGTAGAATCTTAATCTTTGAAAAATTTCGAGAGGGAAAATTTAAGTAGGGAGGGATAATGGGGTAGAGAAAGGAGTGGAATGAGAAAAAATTGGATGAGGGTATATATAGATTAGATTTTTTGCGACGAGATTATTTACGAGAGATACCATCGAAAATACTAACCCTACTATTAATTAAGGCTGGCGGTTAAAAAGATATTTGTGATGGGACACATCGCAAATTCCCACCTGTCGATAAAGTATTTGAGATGGGATGGAACCATGGTAGCAAATACTTAAAAACATTGATGGGCATTTGCGACAGGTATAAAAACCCATCGCAAATAGCCTTCTTGTGGTTTGACACGCAAGCCACACCAAAGCTTTTGCTACGAGGGTCCAATTCCCATCACAAATAACTACTTATTTGCGACGGTCATGGGGTCCCCTTCACAAATATCCCCCCCTGATAGACTATTTGCAATGGTACCCCTCCTCGTCGTAAATAACCCATCGCAAATATCTTCTTTCCTATAGTACACAAGATTCATCCTATATATTTTGAGGTGATTTTCAAATTCAATGGATGTGTATTCTTCCCTAGTGTCATACTATAATATATTGATTTTGTAGCTAGTTTCATTCTCAACTCTTCAGAGGTAGCTCTTAATGAGGTCAATCAATTCTCGTTCACACTTCCTAAATATGACACATAAAAGTTCTCTATAATCACCAATAAAAATAATGAAGTACCACTCTCTATATGTTCCAAACTCATTTATTAGACCACATAACTCTATGCAACTAGTTCCTGTAGATTTGATTCCTTTTTTCCCATCATTGAATTGGAATTTTGGTTTAATATTCCTCACATGCACTCACCATAGGTGTTTTAATGATCAAACATGAGATTTGATATATCTACAACATCATTCAGTGTTGTATCCCCAACCCCAGTAGCCCAGATCTGGTTCATGACGTGATTACATTGGCATGATTACAAGGAATAAAATTCCAACCAACAGATCTATTTAGTAGTTTTGGAGAACCATACACATACATGATTACCATTTTACACTGGTAATAGAAAATAAAACCAAATACATAACAAAAGTTAACAAAATGAATCCTTGAGATTCATTCAATGATATCTTCTTCATAACTTGGGGGAAGAAAAAAAATAAGTGTAAGATACAATGATTAGTAAGGGTTAATTACAACAAAAAAATCATGAATAAACATGAATAATCAATATGAAAATTTAATAAACTGAACACACATTCCATTTAAATTACGTTATGAAATGAATAGATAAGGGAGAATCCATATGGAAAGGTATATAACTAGAAACACGCTCAATTTAATAAAATGATAATGAAATTAATCCGTAGATTTTTTTATACTAAAAATATCACTGAAAAGATAATTTAATTCTGAATGAATGAAATTATTAATTATTAGACAACATGTATGAGGTACTTGAAAACCAATACTGTTAAGACCGTTCACAAGATAAGTTAAAATATAAACTAAAAACCCGTTTAATTTGGACAACTGATTTGTCTTAGGAGACCTGTTGATGCATCAGGGGGATATATAATGTTCAATCCCCACCCATCACTACCCATTCAAATAATTATTAATATATCAATTAATTGATTTAATTCATGATCATTATTCTTTAAGTGAAATAAAATTTTCAATGAAAAATGTCTATAATAAAGTGATTGCTTTAAGAGAAATTTAACAATAAAAAAGAAAGTGAGAATTCACGATAACTTTCTTCACTTGGTATATTTAAAATAAAATTCCCTTAGATGAAATGATTCAAATTGAAAATTAATATAACCTTAATAATTAATTATTCATGATTTTATATGTAAAAGGGGCAGTATATACACCACATAAATTGGAATTGGTGCAAAATGACAAATAATTCTCAATAAACTGAAATTTTTTATGAAATCCCCTACATTATGCTGCATTTTGGTTGAATTCCCTTTAAACTCATGTATAATGGTTTTCATCTTGTTATTAACTTATATTCATATAATATTAATATTAATAATATAATATATGATCATTTTATGTCATCTTTTCACCCAAATGTTAATAATCATTCACTATTTGTAGGGTTTCATGATTTAATTACCTTATTTTTTGAGTATGCTTTGACTAGTTATATTTTATACTCTTACTTTTATCATGATTTTATCTTCCCAATAATTTAACCCAAGATGTAGATATCATATATATGTAGTATATATGTATTTATATTTATCCATACATTTTTTGTATTGGAAATTAAATACACTGTTCATGAAGATGGTTTCCCATATATACGCTTGAACAGTGTTTCAATTTTATTATCTTATTGAAAGAAAGAAAATTAAATGATATATATATATATATATTATCATTATAGTATCATTATAATTTCAAATATATCACATATTTTTATTATATCCATCCTTAATATGTTCTATGTAAAGCGTGAATGAATCACATCGCTTCGCGAGGTGACAATTCGTCGTACACTGGAGTGATGATACCATATTACCAAAAAATGATAATCATGAAGGTATATATGATATAATAATGATATAAGAATAATAAAACTCATAAAGTTAGTATATATCATTTAAAAATATAAATCCATCATTATTCGTAACCCTGAAAGGTGGTAATGGAAAAAATGAACGACATCGGTTCGCGAGGCGATAGTCCGCCGTACCCACAAACAATGATTTCATTC
Source organism: Viscum album (assembly GCA_963277665.1). Lineage (NCBI taxonomy): Eukaryota > Viridiplantae > Streptophyta > Magnoliopsida > Santalales > Viscaceae > Viscum > Viscum album. The sequence continues at coordinate 1,744,423,503 of OY728153.1, forward strand.
CCTATTTGATTGAAGTGTGTAATTTTTTAGGTCATACAGTTATCATAAATACATCTCAGTATATTTAAGGTAATATGGTTATTATATAAGCACGGTATAATATAAATTGAAGGAGGTGGGGAGGAAAAAACACTTTTAAAATAACATTACACCTTCTTCAGGTATCCTCCCAATGTTTTCAATAAAACCTCCAAAGGTATACTTTATAACCAAAATAAGTATTTTATTATTATTATAGGGATGTTTTGGAGTGATTTTTTTAGATCATGGTTGGAATAAATGTCTTGTTAGGTGTGGGGAATTGAGGGTAGTGAGTTCCATTTTATAGTTGAGGAGTGAAATTCTTGTAAATACTCAAAAGTATTAATTATTGGGAGGTAACTATTACCTCACATGGCTCCAAGATATATTATTTATGGGGTGGAGGGAATATGTAGTTGATAAAAATCTCAACCACACTATAGAACAAATTTTGTAAACATTTTTTTTCCTGAACTTCTATGTTTCCATATTTTTTCATTTTGGTTTTTCATTATGGTAATTAGCTTTACATCCTTAGTAATTTTTACATTAAGAATAAAATAAAACAATAATTTCTATAAAATTTTTACCCAATAACTCTACATATGATATCTATTTTATAATAAAAAACATATTTTTTTAGAAATTAATTTTAACCCAAGCTCAAGTAATATGCAAAAACACAGATGAAACCGTAACTGTGATAAGTGATTTTTTACTCTTTAATTATAAATATATATATATTATAATAGAAAAATTGGTCAATTAATGGACCATATTTGATATTTATTAAAATTTAAAAATAAATTTATGAATTATAGGTTTTTAGTAATTTAAAATCAATTAATAAAGTGTCATTTATTATAAATTAACATTATCTTCAATTTTGAAAATATTAATATAATATGAATATAAAAATATCAACACAACGATTTAAACAAAATATATTAAGTGATTAGATGTGTAATATGACATATTCCTCAAAAAAATAATTGAACTGAATAGTTCCTTCAATTTACTTCACTTTTAATATTTTTAATATCATTTTTTTAATTTAATTGTTAACTAATTAATTAATTTGTTGGCGTTTCAACCTGTGTGTATCTACACAACAGACCTACATAGCAGAGCTATGTGACAGACCTACATGATAGAATAATTTCTGCGCCCCTATGTAGAGTACCTGTGTGGAGGACCTGCACGGATAAAAATTTCTTCAACCAGGCCCATCTGTGCCTATAAATAGAGTGCATGGGCTCCCCATTTCAAGGAATGAAAAAGTTAAAAGACTCTCTGAAACTCCCATTACATAGATCTTTTTCTTAGATCCCTCAAATTTTCTCAGATAGCTCTCTAAGACCCGAGATAAGAGATAATTAAACTAGCTAAGCATATTTTGAAATTCTTTTACAATGTTTACACATGTTTGGTTCTCCTATGTGAAACACATTCTTCAGTCATCATTCACATCTGTGCGGAATACCTGCACGCCATAGCTGTGCAACCTACCTAGACGCCATAACTGCGTGGCATACCTACGCGAACTACCTGCGTGGTACATCAACGCGGGGTACCCACGCGGCATACTTGCGTGAAGTACCTATGCAACATAGCTAGGTATAAAACCTACATACCAACTCAAGTAACCTCTTTAAAAATCCATTCATGGAAGGGTATCTCCTTCCTTGGTTCTCTTATCTGAAAGGGACTAAGTTGAAGCCTCCACCAAAACCTCCTGACTTATCAAACCTTTGAGAATGACACATCAGTGTGTCTTCTATTTGGGTTTGTATTTCCATAGTCAGAAGTTTCCCACATTTGTTTTACAATAGGGTTAGAATTCATGGAGTGTCTGTGGGTTTTTATATCCACAGTCACATGAACCTTTCTTTTAGAAATAGTGTTGGGAAGTTCCCAGTTTTGAGGATTAGGGTTTGGGTTTTGTCCTCCCCTTTTCGTCTCTAAAACCCAGAACCTCAGGTCACTGGTAGGGAAGGTACAATTCACACTTGCTTTTCCATGAAAGTAAAGGAGAAGTATCCTTCCCCTACCAGGATCAATTTTAGGGAAACCATCCCTGTGTAAGCCCCTATCTTTTCTTGCAGGAGGTAACATAACCTCTCCTCCTTTCTTCTTCGGTGTCAAAGACCGAAGGGGAGATGGGAACATGGACTCTTGTTACCCTTTACCTCTCCTGTTGTGCTTTGTTGCCATGGACAACCATCCTGGTGTAAGCCCCTAACTTTCATTCTTTCTTCCTTCTATTTGGACCCTTGTCCAATGTTAAGAGAACAGAGGGAAGGCTGTCACCACACCCTCTTCCCGGTCCACCTCGCCCTCTTCCACGATCAACGCGCCCTCTTCCACCAGCAGAGGAAGAAAAAATTTGAAAGTGGGAATGCCTTTTTTGAATATTTGAGATCCTCTTTTTTCTTACACCAAGAATGAATCACGTGGGCTTAGAGATTTTTCATAGTCACAACATTTTCACAATTGAATAAACTATGAGAACTCTGATTCCCATCATAATCGGGATACGTAGGAAGCCTTCTCAGGGCCCGAGCTCACTGGATATCCTCTTCAATAATCTAACCATAATTTGCTTAATATGGGAATCATCCTTATTAATAAGCCCCAAATTAAACCTCCAAAATCATTAGGGCATCCTTTTTAAGAAGTAAGCACAAACTCATTTCTCTCAAAGGACTATACTGTAGAGACCCGAATCTTGGTGTACATTGACATTACATTACTTTTGCGGAATACTTAGTACATAACAAAAACACACACACAAGGATCATAATAGTTTAGTGTCTTTGGAAACTCGGAATATAATCTTCTAATCGTGGTGAAAGATCTTCAACATATCCCATAAAGATCTTCCTTTTTTTATACCTAAAACCCTTCTTTATATCCCGGGGAAAAGAAAACATAAAAGGGTGAGCTCAAATGCTCAGTAAGGGTAAACAAAAGAAATATCAATCACATCATATTCATAAGAACATAACATTTTGGAAATCTTAACCTGCAAAAGAGAGCATAATTTCATAACATGGGATAAATCATGGAAGTGAAATGTAATCACAATAATCATAACTTAAAACATGAAACTTTGTGGCATTCACACATAATCATATAGAATCATTTCTTGTTAGTCAAGACTCATTGCCAAGACTATCTTAGTGGACAAAGTCCCTTTCTGAACCGATTCACCCTCGTTTCAGTCCTATTTCACTGAACCGGTATAACCTACCATTCCAACCATGTCTATCTCATGAGATATGAAATCTTTACCCAATGTATTGGAGGGAGATATAGGTCCCACCCATCTCATAATGATACCATTCTTATGTGTTCCACAAAATCATAAATCATACATCATTGCATAACCCATGTAATACAAATGAGAATCTTAAACATCATGACATCATAAAACAATTCATATAAAATAAAGGAATTCATAAAAATAATTCCATCACAACATAATCAAATCAATGTAATAATAGGGATAAAAACATAACCCTTTATTATCTTATATGGAAAATAATTTTGATAAAACACTTGAACTCCATTCTTGAGGAAAATATCCTTTCTTCTTCAAAACCATTTTTCCTTTCTTAACATGTCATACAACTTTAAACTAAAAGAAGTTGATTAAAAATAAACTTTAAAACTTGTAAATGAATCTTCTTCGAAATAATGTTTTAAAAATCCATTCATGCCGTATAAGTTAAAAAAACATTCTTCTCGTACTTTTGTTGGAAAAGTCAAAAAGTACCTCGTACGAAAAACGACAAAAGATTCCTTTCATATATTTTACTAAAAACTCACCGAAGGTTAAAATTGGATTTAAAAAATTTTAGGTGGATGGAAATAATATTACATATTGAGGAAACATGGATGTGGATGATAAAATACACCCCAATAAATTTCAAAAGTATAAACACTCTCGGATAAAAATGAGATTGTGATATTTCCCTTACCTTAGGTCCGTTTTGCTTCGTAAGTGTCCGAAACTCCTGTATAATGATTTAAATAATGTTATTGACTTATTCCAGAATCATACTTATTTTTATGATATCATATATGGTCATTTTCTTAGCTTCTTGATAGTAATATTTCATTGCTACTTGTTATTCGGGTGTTTATAACTTTTTGTTCTTATGCGTGTTTTGTCGAATAAATTCTTATTCTTATATTTAGGTTAGAGATAACTCATTTACAGAATGGTATTAGTGTAATATATATCATATTCATTCATTCAATTCATTTATATAATCATTATGAAATGAAGATCATGTAGAACGAGTCGCATCACATCGTGGAGACGGTATTCCGTACGTACGCACGAGTGATGATATCGTTCCTATGATCGTGGAATTGTATTATAGTGTATGTATACTATTTCAGAATCAGTATCACTTTATAATAGTCATATAAAGTCATTATTTACAACATTATACCCATCCAAGTAAGGTGGTGGTGGGAAATAGATTACACCACGGCGTGGAGACGGTATTCCGTACGTACGCACGCGCGGTGATTTCTTTTTCCGTAGGATGGATATATGGTGAAATAGGGTTGTTTCATACTTATAATAACATATCAGTATATGAGTGATACTGATGTTATTACTTCATAATGAAACAACTAAAGAAGAAGAAGTGGAAGAAGAAATAAAGATGAAAGAATCGGTAACGGACATTACCTCTTCTTTGAAGTGCTTCTTTGAGAACTTCTTTTAGGGCACTAAAATTGGTCTTTGAAGAAGACCAGGACCTCTAGGATGTCTCTAGGGAAGTGGAGAGGAGAAAGTGGCAGGGTTTGGCTGAGCTTGAAGGCTCAAAGTGGTGTGAGGAAGAGAGGGAGGAGGTGCCCTTTTATAAGGGAGGAGAGGGGTACCTTTGGAATAACTAAAACTATTATTTTATATTAAGGTCAAATTGGGTTTATAATGGTTCCAAAGGGTCTTATTTCGAAGCTAAAGTGGGGATGGGTAGAAATACTCTTATCCAATAGGATTTAGACAAGTTTAGGTTATTATTTTAACCTTGTCATTTAGATTTAACTTTAAGTTAGATAATTTAACTTTTACCGTGTCTTCTTGTTTTCTTACACTATAAGGTTAATAAACTTACTATAAGAAGCCAAACGAACCCCAAATTGTTTATTATTAATATATATAACCTTATATAAGTCATTTGGCCGAACATTAGATTTTTAGAAATAAAATAACAATTAATAATATAATATTTGTTTTAAAAACTATTTTATGTCAATTTTGACACTATTTAGTAATTGATTTTTGTGAAAATCATAACAGAATGATAAGTTCGAAAAACGTTAATTAAATAAATAATAACATGTCATATTAACTTATAAAATTAGTGGAATTCATAAAAAGTCTCAAATTATATTTATTTTGGTATTTATAACATCAATTATGTCAATACTTCATTAATAAGATAATTACTGCATCATCGTTGTGTCATAAATAAATTAAATTATTTAATGTCTAAAAATTACAAATAAACAAAAATTATGTAGGAAATCTTTTTAGCTTTATAATTAATATTTATAGTCGAATTTATATTATGTATAACCCCATATTAAAAATGTTTTAGTAAATAAACTTTGATTTTAACTCTTTTAACCCTTCTTTAAATAAATTAATAATAAATGTCCTAATCTAATCCAAGTGGGCCTAAATGGTCATATTTTATTCCTAAGTTTGTTTTTGGTCGAATTACACTTGTCCAATAGAATTAGGACATGTGTTAGGGTAATAATAATATCATTTCTACCCTTAATTACCCTATTTACTTTTAACCGTGGTAAAAAAAAGTAAAAAGTTACTATTCACCAAAAAATTATTTTTATCTCATTGAACCACATTTTACTTACTGACATCAACTGTGTCTCTCGGATTTTTGAAATTCTACTCACAGAAGCGGTAAAATTAAGTTTTATGAGCAATTCAGTTTTTTTTAACTACCACTTAGTGGTTTCACTATTCATCAAAAATTGAAAGTTTTCAGACAAATACCAAAAATTAGGCCTAAGCTATATTTGATATTATGAACTCAAAAATGATGTCTATTTTACCAAATTCAAAACATATCAGTTGCATTAACTAATTTAAAAATTAATTCCCGTCGTCAAAACAAATAGCGTGTTTTTAAGAGATAATAACTATCAAAAGATTGAAACTTGTTTATAACTGGTTTAAATGTGAAATTACATCCAATGACCATCATTGTATTAAATTGTAAAAATATATTATAAATATACTTTAAAACCACTAAAATTAATAATTTATCACTATTAATTATTTCGATTGAAAAAGTTGTTTTTAATTAAAATTTAGTAATTTCCACTATTCATCAAAATATGAAAGTTATCCGAAAATTACCAAAATTTCACCCTAAGCTAATTTTGATATTCCGAATCCAAAAATGAAGTCCATTTTGAAAAATAAAATTTAAAAAATTTCAAAAAGTGGTTATTACTATTCATAACGGCTAGTTTTAATAATATTTTAATAGCATATCGTTGTTTAGTGAAACTCGGTATTGCGTACTACACATGCTATCAAAAAAGGTCGCGATTGCGTGTAATGCAAGGCAAGTCAATGATGCATGTTGTGCAAGCTCCTTTTGGTGTAGCGTACAACACAAGACATTAATGAAATTAAAAAGAACATTTTTCATAAAATCTCAGGGTGTTACATTCTACCCCCTTAAAATGAATTTCGCCCTCGAAATTCGTCAGGGTTATAAATGGTTTACTATTCGAAAGTTTCTTTAATCGAAATCCACATCGTAAAAAGGAATACCAAAACCAATCTTTAAAAACAAAAGTATGAAACGTAACGGTTACCCAAATAAACTAATCACTGGGTTTCCACATAGGTGAAAATATGGATATGGAAGAGAAATCTAACCATCATGTTCTGATGGAGAGTGGTAGAGAACATGGCTATGGAAAAGACAGCAATCAAAAAGCCATAAATTTGTGATTATCTAAGGTACCATCTGATTCATCAAATATAAGAGCACTAGGACAACATTTTTGGTTTTCAAGATCATTTCCTTTAAGTTGATGAAATTGGAATTAGAAGAAATACTTTTGTGATTTTGGTATAGTCTCACCGTTTGTCGTTCTTTGGACAATTTACACTTCATATCTTAATGAAATGAAGTTGAATTTGTCATTCGTGATGTGTTAGCAGATCATGTGATATAATGATGGGTCATTCCTTCTATCTCAAACAAAAGGTTAGAAAAGTTATCAAAAAATACATAAGTTCATCTATAGTGAGATTAATGATATATGGTTCCTAAAATGGACTTATACTTCATATATCATACTGATTAATATAATAAAACTAGTTTCTAGTAAACAGGGACTTCCTGTAGGCTAGTGGTAGGCGATAAAGGCCAGTCGCACTTCAGTTGTGGGTTCGATTCCCACGGCCTTGTCCGACGTGATGGGCTGTCGGCCGTCCTGCAGGTTGTCCTTTTTCTAAAACTATATTACTATAACATCCCATAAATAATATCGAAAAAACTTCCATCCTTAAACAATACTAACTTATTTCCAACATAATCCATTCCAATCTTTAGGCTTATCCATAATACTGCAGTCCACTCTCATAATATAGTGAAAACGATTACTAGAGATTTAATACCATTGTTGATCACCATATATCATAAGATATGTCTTGTTGGTCACATTCCAAACATTCAAAGGCCTTAATCATGTATTCTCTTGAATACCCATTGAAACTTAGTGAAAAAATGAATGCAGTTAAAAGTTAACACTTTCCACATACCAAAATCCTCAAAATTCTATATACTCAAACCATGATATCACTTAGTCCTTATATCAATCATGATCTCATGAATACTGTCAAACATTTCATTTTCTCGTTTTCCCTTCATTATGCGCATATCATCTACATTCCAAAAATATCTGAATAACCTTTCATGGATACTGGTAACATTAATCATACACTTTCAAAACTCAAGGAAAGACAACAGTGTAACAATCCATAGATGTCTCTTTATTCCATAGTATCATGAGATTACTTATACAACATTACACATGATAAACATGTAATCATTCCACTACATTCTTAAACCATTGACCGAGCTTCAACAATTCTTTCATCTCACATATCATTTGTAGTCTCTTCATCATCATCCACATAAATACTACCCATACGACCATACTGATTCTCTTCATGAGACTTTCCCTTAGGGCATTGGTTTTCATAATGCCCGTACATTCCACATTTAAAACATTTAACCATTGCTGATGTTGTAGAAATACCATTATCCTCATCCCTGGTGTTAACTGAACCTTTTCCATTGCACTTACTGGCTTTGTGTCCTTCTTTTCCACACCCAAAGAATCTTCCAGTTCCTTTGAAACATTCTCCTTGATGCCTCTTCCCACATGATTTACATAGGGGAAATTGAACTTTCTTTCCTCTATGATCATCATGAAACTCCATCTTTCTCTTATTATCCGAGTCAGGAAACTTACCAAATTTTACTTTATTGATCATATTATGAGATTGCTGATTCGGCATAATAATGATGTTTGGACTTCCAAAACCAATTTCATTTGGTTTCTCATGAAGAATATCATTCCATTGTCCATCATATCCTCCATTATCGTGAATCATCTTGTTCCCAGCCATTTTCTAAAACCCAAAAAGAATAGTGTGAGAGGAAAAAATCATAATAAAGGGGGAGTAACTTCAATATCTAACATCTTTGGTTTAATCTAATATCGTTACCATAGTTCTAGGACTATATCCTATACGTATACTTATCCTTAGGGACATCCCTATACATACCTTAGAAATATCTCTAGGGATCTCACTAATGTTTTCGCATCCTAGTTTCCAAAGGTTGACTAAACCTTTCCTCTGATACCAACTGTAGAGACCCGAATCTTGGCGTACATTGACATTACATTACTTTTGCGGAATACTTAGTACATAACAAAAACACACACACAAGGATCGTAATATTTTAGTGTCTTTGGAAACTCGGAATATAATATTCTAATCATGGTGAAAGATCTTCAACATCTCCCATAAAGATCTTCCTTTTTTTAACCTAAAACCTTTATTTATATCCTGGGGAAAAGAAAACATAAAAGGGTGAGCTCAAATTCCCAGTAAGGGTAAACAAAATAAATATCAATCACATCATATTCATAAGAACATAACATTTTGGAAATCTTAACCTGAAAAAGAGAGCATAATTTCATAACATGGGATAAATCATGGTAGTGAAATGTAATCACAATAATCATAACTTAAAACATGAAACTTTGTGGCATTCACACATAATCATAGAGAATCATTTCTTGTTAGTCAAGACTCATTTCCAAGACTATCTTAGTGGACAAAGTCCCTTTCTGAACCAAGTCACCCTCGTTTCAGTCCTATTTCACTGAACCCGTATAACCTACCATTCCAACCATGTCTATCTCATGAGATATAAAATCTTTACCCAATGCATTGGAGGGAGATATAGGTCCCACCCATCTCATAATGATACCATTCTTATGTGTGCCACAAAATCATAAATCATACATCATTGCATAACCCATGTAATACAAATGAGAATCTTAAACATCATGACATCATAAAACAATTCATATAAGATAAAGGAATTCATAAAAATAATTACATCACAACATAATCAAATCAATGTAATAATAGGGATAAAAACAGAACCCTTTATTATCTTAGATGTAAAATAATTTTGATAAAACACTTGAACTCCATTCTTAAGGAAAATATCCTTTCTTCTTCAAAAACATTTTTCCTTTCTTAACATGTCATACAACATTAAACTAAAAGAAGTTGATTAAAAATAAACTTGAAAACTTGTAAAGGAAGCTTCTTGGAAATAATGTTTTAAAAATCCATTCATGCCGTATAAGTTAAAAAAACATTCTTCTCGTACTTTTGTCGGAAAAGTCAAAAAGTACCTCATACGAAAAACGACAAAAGATTCCTTTCATATCTTTTACTAGAAACTCACCGAAGGTTAAAATTGGATTTAAACAATTGTAGGTGGATGGAAATAATATTACATATTGAGGAAACATGGAAGTGGATGATAAAATACACCCCAGTAAATTTCAAAAGTATAAACAATCTCGGATAAAAATGAGATTGTGATATTTCCCTTACCTTAGGTCTGTTTTGCTTCGTAACCTCCTGTATAATGATTTAAATAATGTTATTGATTTATTCTAGAATCATAATTATTTTTATGATATCATATATGGTCATTTTATTAGCTTCTTAATAGTAATATTTCATTGCTACTTGTTATTCGGGTGTTTATAACTTTTTGTTCTTATGCGTGTTTTGTCGAATAAATTATTATTCTTATATTTAGGTTATAGATACCTCATTTCCAGAATGGTATTAGTGTAATATATATCATATTCATTCATTCAATTCATTTATATAATCATTATTAAATGAAGATCATGTAGAACGAGTCGCATCACATCGTGGAGACGGTATTCCGTACGTACGCACGAGTGATGATATCGTTCCTATGATCGTGGAATTGTATTGTAGTGTATGTATACTATTTCAGAATCAGTATCACTTTATAATAGTCATATAAAGTCATTATTTACACCATTATACCCATCCAAGAAAGGTGGTGGTGGAAACTAGATTACACCACGACGTGGAGACGGTATTCCGTACGTACGCACACGCGGTGATTTCTTTTTCCGTAGGATTGATAGATGGTGAAATAGGGTTGTTTCATACTTATAATAACATATCAGTATATGAGTTATACTGATGTTATTACTTCATAATGAAACAAATAAAGAAGAATAAGTGGAAGAAGAAATAAAGATGAAAGAATCGGTAACAGACATTACCTCTTCTTTGAAGTGATTCTTTGAGACCTTCTTTTAGGGCACTAAAATTGGTCTTTGAAGAAGACCAGGACCTCTAGGATGTCTCTATGGAAGTGGAGAGGAGAAAGTGGCAGGTTTTGGCCGAGCGTGAAGTCTCAAAGTGGTGTGAGGAAGAGAGGGAGGAGGTGCCCTTTTATAAGGGAGGAGAGGGGTACCTTTGGAATAACTAAAAATATTATTTTATATTAAGGTCAAATTAGGTTTATAATGGTTCCAAAGGGTCTTATTTTGAAGATAAAGTGGGGATGGGTCGAAATCCTCTCATCCAATAGGATTTAGACAAGTTTAGGTTATTATTTTAACCTTATCATTTAGATTTAACTTTAAGTTAGATAATTTAACTTTTACCGTGTCTTCTTGTTTTCTTACACTATAAGGTTAATAAACTTACTATAAGAAGCCAAACGAACCCCAAATTGTTTATTATTAATATATATAACCTTATCTAAGTCATTTGTCCGAACATTAGATTTTTATGAATAAAATAACAATTAATAATATAATATTTGTTTTAAAAACTATTTTATGTCAATTTTGACACTATTTAGTAATTGATTTTTGTGAAAATTATAACAGAATGATAAGTTCGAAAAAAGTTAATTAAATAAATACTAACATGTCATATTAACTTATAAAATTAGTGGAATTCATAAAAAGTCTCAAATTATATTTATTTGGATTTTTATAACATCAATTATTTCAATATTTCATTAATAAGATAATTACTGCATCATCATTGTGTCATAAATAAATTAAATTATTTAATGTCTAAAAATTACAAATAAAATAGCATTATGTAGGAAATATTTTTATATTTCTAATGAATATTTATAGTCGAATTTATCTTATGTATAACCCCATATTAAAAATGTTTTAGTAAATAAACTTTGATTTTAACTCTTTTAACCCTTCTTTAAATAAATTAATAATAAATGTCCTAATCTAATCCAAGTGGGCCTAAATGGTCATATTTTATTCCTAAGTTTGTTTTTGGTCGAATTACACTTTTCCAATAGAATTAGGACATGTGTTAGGGTAATAATAATATCATTTCTACCCTTAATTACCCTATTTACTTTTAACCGTGGTAAAAAAAAGTAAAAAGTTACTATTCACCAAAAAATTATTTTTATCTCATTGAACCACATTTTACTTACTGACATCAACCGTGTCTCTCGGATTTTTGAAATTCTACTCACAGAAGCGGTAAAATTAAGTTTTATGAACAATTTAGTTTTTTTTAACTACCACTTAGTGGTTTCACTATTCATCAAAAATTGAAAGTTTTCAGACAAATACCAAAAATTAGGCCTAAGCTATATTTGATATTATGAACTCAAAAATGATGTCTATTTTACCAAATTCAAAACATATCAGTTTCATTAACTAATTTAAAAATTAATTCCCGTCGTCAAAACAAATAGCGTGTTTTTAAGAGATAATAACTATCAAAAGATTAAAACTTGTTTATAACTGGTTTAAATGTGAAATTACATCCAATGACCATCATTGTATTAAATTGTAAAAATATATTATAAATATAATTTAAAACCACTAAAATTAATAATTTATCACTATTAATTATTTCGATTGAAAAAGTTGTTTTTAATTAAAATTTAGCAATTCCACTATTCATCAAAATATGAAAGTTATCCGAAAATTACCAAAATTTCACCCTAAGCTAATTTCGATATTCTGAATCCAAAAATGAAGTCCATTTTGAAAAAGAAAATTTACAAAATTTCAAAAAGTGGTTATTACTATTCATAACGGCTAGTTTTAATAATATTTTAATAGCATATCGTTGTTTAGTGAAACTCGGTATTGCGTACTACACATGCTATCAAAAAAGGTCGCGATTGCGTGTAATGCAAGGCAAGTCAATGATGCATGTTGTGCAAGCTCCTTTTGGTGTAGCGTACAACACAAGACATTAATGAAATTAAAAAGAATATTTTTCATAAAATCTCGGGGTGTTACATATACTCTCCTATGAGACCTAATCGAACTATGTGGCTTTTTATTCCCATCTATATGGGATACGTAGGAAGCCTCCTTGAGGTTCAAACCCAATACTATAAATCAACCCTGTTCTCCTTGGGCCATATTCCCAACAGGGTCTGATCCTTCTTTCCCAGTTCATTGGGCTGCTTCAGTATAAGTCCCACACTATGTTTTGACTAAGCACCTTCCACTTAGATGTCCATACCACATGACATTAAACTGTGCGACTTAGTCTTTATCACATGACCATAAAAGGTATGATGTTTCCCATTCACTGGCACTGAACTATGAGTGTTATGATTCCTTTTACAAGGATACGTAGGTATCCCATTTTATGGGCACTATCCCAAAATCAAACCAAACCTCCATCTCCCTAGATGACAATAAATTTCAGAGTGCCCCACTGAGTGGCTTAAAAACTAATATCATCACAACTATGATTAAAAGAATCTCTAAGCAGTATATTAGAGGATACCATTGATGGAAAACCTCGAATACATACTGATATTTCTATTAATGAAGAACCTTGAATGCATACTGATGATTCTAAATTTTACACATGTTAATAAGTGATTGTAAATTCTAATGGAAACTTATGTCATTCTTGGTTAATTAATAAGGATTCATGAAAATAAATTAAATTTACAAAGAGAGTCTCGGAGTAGACAATAATTCCCTCCAAAAGTGTGTGATGAGTCCGACCTCCCATCCTCTCGACCAATGCATGTTACTAAGTATCGTAAAGTTCAAACTTAATGAATTCTTGCCTTTGGAAAGAAGGTCCCCTTTGGGTAAAAAACTTTTGGAAGTTTCTGGTTCCATAAATAAATCCAATGGAAACTTCCTAGAAGCAGTGATTCTTAAAACTAGAATACATGTTTCAAGGACCTATGAAACAAATGTGAACATGTATGCCAATGTGAAAATAATTTTAAATAACCATAGATTTCATAGATATTTTTAATAAGGAAATATCCTAAGCTTATTGGTGATTTAAATGAAGATATTGGATCTAATTTTCAATGAAATTAAATGATATAAAGTGTGGAGGATTTTATTGACCTGTTTTAAATTTGAGAATATTGTTCTATATAAAATCATTAAGTTTCCAAATTCAAATTATAGAAAATATTGTTCATGATAATTTTGTGAGTATATAAGGAGAATATAAAATAAAGGATAAAGGTGATAAATATTTGAGAATTAGAGTTTCAATACTTTTCTATGTTACAAAATGATTATATTAAATAAAGAGAAGAAAATATCAAGTAGTTCTTCCTACTTCTACCAACTTTTTGTTATTTTGAGGCAAGATTAATTCACTGTTGGTAATCTTGAGTCTTTTTGTTGACAAAGAAAAAGGTTGAACTATTTGTAAAATATATCATTCACATATAAACCATTCTAAAAGAGTGAGAATGAAGGCCGATATGAATTCTATTCAGGAGATACATCTCTAGTAGTTGATGACCTAGAATTTGAAACAAGATCATATTTTATGATGTACGGACATCTTGATATATAATAATGAACATGTTTACACAAATGAAGTAGAATAACTTCTAGAATATTGGTTGTATAAGAATTGATAATTCCCATTGCATTTGGAAAGTGGATGATACCTTCCTTGGGAAGTAGAGGATAACAACTAAACCATTTTTTATGATTTTCAAGTAGTTGTAATCACTAAAAAATGAAATAGTGATGTAAATCTATATCGTAGTAGAACAAGAACACAACAAAGATTATGTTTCCACATTGGATCCATACCTTGCAAAAATTCCCTATGTGTTGTACATATTTTCATTACTATTTTGTACCAGGTGAGATATTCTCCTTTTAATCCTCACCATATGATTTTAAACTATGTGATTAATGTCCTTTTTTCAAGTTGTTAAGCTGCAAAGTATTGTCCCTAACTCATGACCTGAAACAACATTATGTTTTGTTCCTTTCCTGAGATGACACCACTAATACAACATTCACATTGGTTTCCAAACATGCATCATCTTCAGTGTTAGTCATCAATGACACCACATGTCAAACTATTTGTTGTTTTATTTTCACTATATAAGATACATAGTGACATCTAGATGCATTGTTCTTTCCCCAATCATAATCTCTAACCCTATTCTATTATATAATTTATAAATATACTTCATATCATGCCAATAACATTCTTACCCATATCTAGGATGATTCTTACATTATGTCAATTCCTTCATTTATCACTAGATAAACTATACAGCTTTCCCCCTTCTTCTACACATGATATATATTTTTATAGAGAGACTCTACCCAAGAACCATGTATGGATTAATTCCATTTTAGGGGATACATAGTGATTCTCAAATATACTATCTTGGGACTAACCATTTATTCCTCATAGACCCCATTTTTTTAGAGAATTCAGTTTCTATATTGTGTTATCTCTTCCCATCTAGCACTGAGATGATGTTTTTCACAAAGGGATAGTCCAATCACCATGAACCTAAACTATTTACACATTTTTATAGGATAATATATCCTAGACATGAATCTTTTTAATTTTGAGTTTTCCCTCACTCATACTAGATAGATTATCTCACCCTTTTCCAAATCTGTATGACCTTAAACTCTAGGAATTAACAGCTTGACATGCATGACCTTTAAACACCCAAGATAAAAGGCATAACGACTTATGAGTTTAAAAACATGTAAAATGAATCCTGATAAAAATTAAATCCTCTTCTCTCTAATTAATCCCATTTAATGACCTGGGAAAAAGTTAGATATAATGAAAAAGATTCACAAAGCTTGTGGGTCATACTGTGTAGCCCTTGAAATTGGTTGACTATTCTCATTGGACCGAGTTGTATGGGAAACTGTTAGATAAAATATATTTACTCAAATTAATTTATTAATATCAATATCACTTTAATATATATAGAATATTATCCTAGAAACATGATGTTAAATTATATCCCCCTGGTTCTAGTCACATGACTATAAAATGCATGCCCCTTGGTCTAACCTAAATGAATTAAAACTAGTAATAACCCCCTTCTCATTGTTTCATATCCTTAAAAGGCATGTCCCACTAGTGAAATCTTTGTGACCTTAAAAAATTAACCTTATGTGGTAAAATATATTTTAATATAAACTAAGAATCCCTATGATAATCATTGTTCTCCTCCTAAGGTCACCATCGAATCCATTTCTTGTTTTTCTCACCTAGATAGAAATTGCATTTTTCCTACTAGACCATAATCCTTCTATTCATTTGGTACATGATGTTGATATGGTTAATGCATGGTGATGTGACCCTAAGAGTAATCTAACACTTTATGAGTATCTATCTTTCTCATTAAACTTTCATTTTATTCCATAATTTTGATCTATGTCCGTCCTTTATTTCCAAATTGATTCCCCTATAGAAATGACACAATACTCTTAATGACCATATCTCATCTAGGGTACATTCATTGGAGGAATCATTCCCAAACCATATAAATGGTCACCCCTATAGTGAGGAAAAAATTCTTCCATATCCTTTATCACATAAAATTTACACATCACATAGGTATAATTTCCCATGGTACAGTAGTCAAACCATCATTTAAAACATAGTTAATAGTCATCCTCAACCCATATGACCCTATCTTTTAGTTCAGACTCATGGCGTCATGATTTACCATTCCGTACATACTATTTACTCAAATATTGTTATAACAACATTAGTTTTGTGACCTCATGTATCCTATACATTTATTTGGTCTCAAAATATTATAATATCACCAATACGATTCCCCTATAATCTTGGGATCCCAATGGCGATTGATATAATATTATGAAAACAACCCATCCACCCATGTCTAATACACTCATGTAATTAGATGAACATTTATTTACCAAATATTTTCTCACATAAAGCATTAATCATATGGTATTAAAGGTTATTATTTGATTGTTTCATCAATGTGGTCGAGTTTCCTAATTTAAAATAAGGTAGTGTGAACATGTGATAATTTTATTAGTTGGTAAAACAAGTAGGGTTATCAAAATGCTAGATCCTCTACTTTATTACAAAATTCCCCCTATGAATATGACCTTAACCATTGATTTATTGGGATTTTTAAACTTTTTCTAGGATAATTCAATAGTTTTCCACATCCTTGGTATATTTTCCATTTACTCCTTTCCTTTTGGATGCACCTTAGCTACCCACATATGAAGACTTCCATGCTCGACCCTGTATTGAACTGCTCGGGATATCGCATGGTCCAAATGATCCTTGGTCATTTGATATGTATACCTCTAGGTACATTATTAGGATATAATTAGAAGAGATAATGGATATTGATAGATGATCTCTTGTTCATTCACCCAAAGATATGTCACACTATATAAATGGACTTCTACATAGTAGTGTCAAACTATTACCACTATAAACACTATTTCTTTACTAGGAAGTCTCAATCTAGTCCATTATTCAAACAATATTCAACTCTCTAAGTAGATAAGCACCCCAAACAATGAATAATGGACTTCATTGGGTCCCAAGACTTTACCAATTGTGTTTGGGTGGTAAATATCCAAACATTACCCAATACCTTATGCCGGATCACCTGATTCTTCTTAGTGACATGTCATCTAAATTCATCCATCTCTTTAGGATTGGTCCCATACTCAGGAAAATACTTGATTATTTTACTAGAAATATTGACTATAATCATCCTATCTAAGTTGTTGAGATACATTTAAAGGGGAAGTATTGAATCATAAACTTTATCTTCTATGGTATATTACTCAAGTGTCACCATATTTGTAGCTACTAACTCCTTGTTTGTCCCCTCTAATGTAAAAAGATACCCATCAATTTTCCTAGAAGTACCATATTATTTGTTCATTACCTCTAGGTATTTTCCCATCACCAATTTTATTACATTATCAACATCACATGAACTAGATGATTTAGGTTCCATCTTCGTTTTTCCATCATCTAGACTATATGTGAGAGCTTCCCAACCCTTCGATACTCTATGTTTCTTCACTTCCATAAGGAGAATATAAATGGTAAATTCTTTGGGATACACTACCATTGAATTCATACAATATTTTATGATATGAAATTATTGAATTTAGATATGTATCATGAAATGAGAACTTACAAGATTTATATAGATCCATGTAGTCATCTTCTATCGGGGAAATGGAAGTCCTAGAATCATGATCTCTATAGACCATTGCACCCTCTACCAGGTTGAGGTATAAGGTTATTGAGGTCAGATTTACCACTCATTTTACCTCTAAACTAGGTGGATTATACATGGCCACCATAAAAACTCATCATATCTATATTTTAACATTGAAATAGATAATTCAAATGTGTTTCTAAAGAGTATAATAAAATATTCTATATAGAAATGATAGAAATGAAATTTACCTTTTGAACCTTGTGGTGGGTGGATCTTAAATTGCATCAAACATCCCCCTCACCCATGAATGAAGGTACCCCCACAAAATCTAGCGGTGGAATCATGAGTATACAGAATATATAAGTTTACATCATATGATGATATATCTTATAAGGCATCAACAATTAGATTCACATTTACAACCTTTGAAGTTTCATCCTAGTTTATAGATCTTCTACATGAGTCCTCATCATTGTAATCCATATACTCTACTTATCCTTGTAGCCTAGTTACTTCCACACCTCTATGATAGTTTTGGTATAACATCATTATGACATGGATTTTTGAATATGATGTATATCTTTAGGGGAAAACTACATCACCTATGTCAATAATATTTGCCCTAATCTCTAAGTAGGTTACCCAAAATGTAGATATAGAATACCTATGACCGAGGTGGTTTATCTCATTTCCCTAAATAATCCTTCACATTAATTGATGGTTGAATTATCACTTGATTTATCCCAATTTACCTAAGCATTAGGAAAGGAAACATCTCTAGGAACCTCCATTGTTTGGAATGGGTGCATCCCTAAAGACACACAAGAAGTAGTTGAATCACCCCATAATCATTATTATTATCCCAAACCATACTCCCTAAAGTCATATATTTCTAGATGTTCGTACTCAATGGGCTTATCATTGATGAGAAACATGATCACCCAGAGCCCCCCAATATCTTTTACTACATATGTAATAGATTCACATTTTATTTAATTTTTCTTTTTGACTATTTAATGTCTTTTTCCCAGCCTCCCCTACCCCAAATTGAGTTGATCCACTCAAATACCCTATTTCCTAATCATAACTCTAAGATATTTTCCTTCCAAGATCTGTGCATAGTCTTGGACAATAATGATGTGAGAAATAACCATAAAAAACATAAACATATGTCTTGATCCCCCACAGTTCAACATGTACTGAAGATGTCTCCTGATCAAATGGTTCCAATCTGGACAAACCATGGTGTACAACTATGGTGTTAGATACTAGAGGATATCGAATCATGTGGTGAATCATTTTCCAATGTATGATTCACATAAGTTGTTTTCATCAATGAGTGTGACCAATACCCCACCTTTGAATTATAATAGTTAGGAAGTTTACTTAATACTACCCTCCTAGTCATTTATTATCTCTCCAAGCAGAGATGGGATAAGATGGAAATTAAACTAGTTCTGGGAGATGATCTAATAAACTTGCCCAGGTTCTCCAATCTATAGTTATTTCGTATAGGTGATATTGAGTAATGAAGGCCCGAATACTATCTTTGTAG
Source organism: Viscum album (assembly GCA_963277665.1). Classification (NCBI taxonomy): domain Eukaryota; kingdom Viridiplantae; phylum Streptophyta; class Magnoliopsida; order Santalales; family Viscaceae; genus Viscum; species Viscum album. The sequence continues at coordinate 1,744,443,234 of OY728153.1, forward strand.
GGGAAATCGGTTTCAAGTACTCATGTCCCCTGTAATTTGTGATGACCCCCTATAGATGAAAAATAATGGTTCATAAAGACACATTAGTGAATGTTTCCTAGAAAAGAGGCCTTATAAGTCATATAACCATTCAGATACTCATATGTCCAGCTTGATTAAAGTTCCACTCTACAACATCACCATAATGAAATGCTTCATAGAAAACATTCCCATGTACACATCTTAGATTGGTATCGACCATCCACTTATTAATGATTCAAGAAACATCACCATACTAATCTAAAAAGATTAGTTCTTTAAGCTCTAACCCCACTAAGTATATTATACCTATTCCAAAATGAGATAGTATAACTCAAGCCTTACACATTATTTCAAATCCACACACCATTTTCATCTCCATTGAATCTGATCATGTTCAATATTCCCAAATATCTTGTACCTCTTATTCAATGTGACATCTTTATGGAAGTGGGGATCATTTCTTTGGTGATAAAAAACACCTACTAGCTCCTTGGATAATAGAGGGAGCTAATCAAGGTCATCCCACGTTTTATTTTCTAATATAAAATCATCATACATTACTCAGATAATTTTAACTCCTCTGATTTGATATAAATCCCATAAGCTAATATAGGACTCCTTGTGATATAGGGGGAAATTATTGGTTTTGGGAGACCACCAGATAATCATCTCCAACATCAAATATGATGCGTGGTATATGTTGAACTATGAAGTCCATTCCACTTAATAGAACCTTAAATTGAGAAAATCGTCCCAAGAATAATTACAAGTTTGTAAAACCTACTAGGAATATTTCTACTTATTGGTAAAATTGACTCTTGACCATAGATCCAAGTATTTTGACCAGCCTTGGTGGCTGTTCACAATAATTTCATAAAACATTATGGAGTAATGTGGTGGGAACACCTTGATGGTTTTCCATGTACCATCAATTTTCCTAGTGAAATTAATGAGTGTTAATATGGTAATTAGATTTTGGGTCTTCGAGGCTTGACCAATAGCAGTGACATTCCACCAGTGAATTTGGATCAAGCTTCTGAACTAATTCCCATGATCATCTAGTTCATAATCCAAGAGGATGATTTCATCATGTTGAATAGATCCATATAGTAGAAATTTACTACTCAAAGGATACTCCTTCTGCTCCCGCATCAACAAATTATATTACATCTGACACCTAACTGGAATCTTCTTATCCAAAGTGATCTTATGATTTTCAACGATCTCTTTCATCCATGTAATAATAGATCTAGATTCTTGGATGGTAATTTTGTGAGTTATATAAAGTTTTACTGATTCCTCTCCATGTACCTCTTTTTTTCACAACTCTTACTAATGTAATTCCCTTTATATAAGTTGGGTTGTATGAGTTGATAAAGTTGTGTTCATGGAAAACTCATTTGTAGAAGTGGGTTTAGGTAAATGGTGTAGCGTGGAAGACAAATAATTATCTCAAAGGACATTATCACAAGTTGGGGTTCCATAAAAATATAGAATCACTTAGTTTTTAATAAATATCCTGTGGTCCCCTTAAGGCACCCCTATTTATAGGTAAAGGGTTGACTAGAGTCACATGAATACATTAGAGATATTTTAAAAAAATTTGGTGTTTTCCTGAAAATTTGATCCTCTTATTCCTTATAATATCCCATTCTTAGGGAGACATTTTTTTGTAGTGAATGACATGTTCAAAAAGAATTTAGGTTAAAATAGATGGTCAATAGAGATAGTTATGAATAAAATTTCAATAGTTTTCATAACCCAAAGATGTATGAGTCTATAACCAAAAGCATCTCACAAATGTAGTGTTACAGAATCCCACAATGGTTTAATGAGATAACTGTAATACATGATTTATATGCCTATAAATACACATGATACCTATATTTTAAGGATCTAATCATTAGTATTATGAAGTCGATGATCTCATATTATACTTTCATGAATTCACATAACCCAAATAATCATTGACTGTATGTGATTCCCTAGACCATTACTGCCATTTGAGGTGAAAGGACATGTGACATCGAGTGTGCCTCCCTATACACTAGAGGCTTATGAATAGAGGTCAAGGATCAATCTATAAAATATATATACTCTTCACTCAAATATGAGTTATAAAAAAATATATAAATAACCAAAACATCCACCATATAACTTGGGTATGCTTAAATTAATAAAAAATATTCTATAATAAATGGAATACATCATTTAGACCCACAATCCTATAACCATGCACTGATTTCATAATGGTCCAATACCATATAAAAATAAACAAAAAATACAACACACACTGGCCCTACTAGCATCCTCAAGCCTCAACAACCCTATCTACAAACACATATCAAGCTACTCTAGCCCGATCCAATATACATCTTGTTCTGAATGTGAAAGTAAACAGGAGGTATACATACACTGGGATTCCCATGTTGGGTGTGATAAATACATCTCAGTTGGGTCACACCAAGTGCCTCTAGTATACACCACCATATATGTGTATTCATGAGGGAAAAAATAAACATTTTAAACATTCATGTGGATGTCATGTGTTAACCAAGAAACCAAGAATACCTACATGTCAGGACACCATGTCATAACTGGGACACCATATTACCTGATCATACATGCTTCAAAATCATATAATAATACAAATATTCTCATCAAACATAAACCTAATAGTCCATTATGTGTTGGCCAAGTTATCCTGATTATCAACCCTATATTCTTTGACCAGAGTTATGATCTCATCGTCATCTTTCTCCATTCCATCACACCCGATGGTTAACCCATACCTAAATAATTATGGTAGGAATTTCCCAAACCTATACCCACTACCCGAAGGTACATAGAATGGTCATATATTCACATGTCAACCCACTTCTTATCACCCAAGTAAGGGTCTATTGGTTATAACCTAAGTCTCAAGGAATGTTCAAATGTCTAATTCATGCATCATATAATGAACCAACCACCAGGGTGGTCCTTGACCCAATATTTCTTAGGGGAAGGTCTATCTAGAACACGAAATAAGTCTCTTAAAGAAAGTTTCATGACACAAGACTTCTAACTCAGGGAAAGGACCTACTTAAAGCACAAAAGGAATCCTTCACTCATATGAAACTAGGGCTAATGCCTATCTCAACCCAAGGAGGTCCATGCATTAGGATCCACTCCCCCATTCGCATTTGTCACTTATAACAAGCACATGAAGACACATGCACAAATAATAAGAAAAAATTAATATAATACAGGTCCTGCACCCTATCCCATAACTCAGACAACCCAGGACCATCCCTTGGCTTTATTCTCACATCACAACACATCTTGTCATGACCAATGGGGAATCCACAATGCACTCTAGACCTTATATATTCTCTTCTTGTCGGTACCACCTCACTTATGTCAAACCTTAGTGAAAACACTACCTGAAGGCTCATTCTGACCCATACTAAAAGGTATAATCCAACATCATAAAATACCCACAACACTCCTGGTCCCACTACCTAGGAATTTCCAGAAGAATTTTTTCTCTAAGCCCCTTGACCCCCTAATTCCAAGTCCCAATCAAAACCCATGGCACATACCGAGGTATCTTATAACCTCTCACATGAGAGATATATAGAAATTATACATGAAAAAAACCCTATTTATTACAACTTTTTCCATACCAAATGACCCATCCCACTCTAAACACTCACCAAGACTCAACCACCCTCAAGAGGGTGTTTTTTACACACATAAGAGGTATGACCATCATGTTCATCCTAATAGGTCCAAATACCTATCTATTCCATTAAAATTTCTATAAGGAAATAAAATTATGCTACCCAAATCTCATATAATACCCCAAAACCCACCCAAGGCCTCACATAATCTCAATTGATACCCTATATCCTTTGAGAAATAGTTTTAGGTGATCCCAAATCATCAAAGTGATAAAAATCAATGATCCTAATCATATGAAGATGAAAACAATAATATCTCCTTTATCAAATGCCCTATCAGTCATTATCCACTCTTCTCAAACTCATGAAAGTTTCATGAAGTAGGAAATCATGCATAAAAATAATATTGGTCTATTTTAAAGGAACCACCTACCTCCATCAAGGGGTTACCATATAATCAAATCTCTACAACATTGTAGCCAAGCCCATCCATTTCATATTTGATCCCATACCACCCTGAATCTCCTAAATATTATCAAAAAACACAAATAATTAATTTAAAACTATTATAATTAATTATTTAATTAAAAAAAATAGGTTAATCGATGGAAAAATTACCAGGCTTCACTGTCGCACCAAAACCTCACCCAAACAAACCTAGAAGGTCCATGGAATAACCATGACACCATCCTAAGAAAAATACCTTTCCATAGACACAAAAATAAATTAAAATATCAACCAATTATCATAAAAATAACTAAATAAATTATATAAAAACATAATTGAACTGAAATGGTGAAATATGGTGTGTAAATACCTCCCCGAGTCCTCCTCTAGACACTGTACACAAATTCCCCATCATCATTGGTTGATTCCACCATGCTCTAGTGGAATCAACTCTAAAAAAATATCTTAGTTATAACTAAATTAGTGTGAAATACAGGTAAAATATAAAAAATGAATAAAAGGAATTAATCATCCATAATGGCTACTGAAATGGATCAAAACCCACTCCTCTTAAAGGGGGATCAAATGGGAGGAAGAGGAGGGGGAGAACCAGATGAAATAGACTCCTCTTGACCCCAAAATCCCTTAATCTAAACGGTTCCTAACTTATAAAATATTTAAGTAAGAATGATAATAAAATAATTTCATTTAAATCATTCATGGCATTAACCTCTAATTTATTCCATGAACCATTTGAGGGAGAAGACCTTGAAGCCCATACCAACATTTTCATGGCGTGAAGCCCTACTTCACAGAATAAAATATGAATGAGGATACCTAATCACCTAAATAAGGGTCACATTAAAAGTGTAAATGATTGAATAAGGTTTATTTTAATCATTTAAGTGGATATCACAATTTTACCACTACATGTTACACCGTGAATGACATGCTAGTGCAATTTTATGTAGTCTGAATACCCAGAAATTACTCTGAGAGCCGCCCAAACACTTGTGGTTTCCACCAATCCTAAAAACATTTTTCAAAACAAAATTTAAAGATATAAAATCATACTAAATACTAATAAAATTATACATTCTCAAAATGAACCTCTCATTAGATCAAAAAATTCAAAACTTTTCAAAAATACAATGACTCGAAAAACCACAGGGTTTTAAAAAACCCCCACCATAATTCTTATTATCACCTAGAATACCTATAGTCATTAAAAAACATCTCTAGTCCATACATAATCATCAAATAACTATCAAAAAATAGCATTCCATCTTTAAATTAAAAACACACTTCCTCTTCATAATTCTAAACACCAAATAATTTTTTTTACCAAGGTTCGATCCACCAGCTTTCCAACATCACCAACATCGAGATGGATCCAAATACACTCATATATACCTACTAACTAAGGTATATTCATCCAATTAATCTATGATCTTATGGTTCTACCCTCCACAAACTTAGATGACTAATTACAAACTATGGTTCTCCCCACAATAGGAATGGATTATAGAAATTTCCATTCCAGTGGTATACTGACCCGCTAAATTATTTCCAAATAAATCTCCCAATGTAGTTTCAAAATAACTGTATCTAAAAGTTTGATATAATGATATTTATACCTCCTTTGATGAAATTTTATAGAAAACACTCATCCCCACCAACCAAATCATCCCCAAAACACTCAATCATGATTCCTTAATATCTACAAGCATTGTAGAATCATCTAAGCCCCTAAAAAGAATTCTGAACCCATCTAACATTATAATTACATCGTTATATCATCAACCACTTTCTATAGATATTATTATTTTATCCAAAGAACCAATGCACCTTTGATCCAACTCACTCTTGGATTTCCTCACCTCCATCCTGATCCTGATTCCAACACAATGAATTTCACTACCAATATATCCAAATCGTGATTATGGTATTTTACATAGAACCAAATCACATCTAATCCATCCATGCACCGATGTCCAGATGCTACCATGACCATCCATTGACTCATCTCACTGCCTACACGAACCGTTTGACATTAGGGTCATTTAGGCACAACAAATACGATTCTATGCACTATAAGAGTATCATTATAGTCACCCTACCAAACCAAACACCAGATCTCAATATCCCATGATCTATTTATTATTGAACATAATTATTGGACATGGCTGATGTGATTATACCCAAGTGTCATCATGAAATATCCACAACCACCCACTCCCAGATCACCAGAGCATCATCCATGAAAAACACCATAACCAATAGTTCATTCCACACTATATGGATTTCATTATTTTGATCCTTGATCACAAATACAAATGGGTCCCAACACCACTCCTACCTAAAAATTATTTCTAAGGAATCTAGTCAATTTGACCAAACCACGGTACCTGGATCAAATCGATTTCACCACCCACCACCGAGGGACATCTCTTATCACACATAAATTTGATACACCATTTTTATGAGGAACTAACCACAAAAATACCATTGTATCAATACATAGTTTATTTTACAATCTGAATCATTCTCAACATACCATTACACGACCAATTCATCAATTCAGAACACAAATGGGAACCATGAATCATCAACACGAACCCTTTATCAAACATGAATAATTTTCTTGAAAGCCACAAAAAATGATCACTCTCCTACTCAAGAAGTGTGATACTTCAAGAATTATTTCAATGGTTCTCATCTAATATCCAAATCATTCTCACCCAGACCTAAGAACTATATTCTCTGGTATAACCAAGTTTCAAATTCTAAGAACCCGAACCTTATTTTCAGGTATGTTTTCCTTTTCTAGTCGTTTTTGAGAAAAAGAATAATTTCTGGAAATTTACAAAGTACACAATGTGTACTTTATGAGTACACACCATGTACTAGGTTACCACGAGTAGCTATATGCTGGCCGTGTAGTGGCCACACACACGACCGTGTAGGGGTGACTTGGAGGCTGCCTAAAGCGGAGTATAGAAACGGAAAGTACATGCCATGTACTTCAAAAGTATACGTTGTGTATTTTTTTTCATTAAATGCACCGGGGTCACGTCTAATGGCCAGAAACACCTTCTTCTAGGTTTCGTTCAGCCGAGAGCTCCTGTACGGCTGTGATCTTCCTCCAAGCCTCCGACCAAGCATCCGAACTCCAATTAGACCGTCGTCGATTGTGTTGGGATCATCTTGGTAAGCTCTCTCTTCTACTTGAGCTTCGTTTCATGATTCCTCCTCTTTCTCAATTTATCTTATGTTGAACTTTTTAGATGTTTTTGTAGATCTTCGGCGTTCTAGGATGATTCAAGCTTAAAGGTTCACGTATATCATTCTTACAACACCGATGTAGGTGGTTTGTGACTTTCTGTTGAAGGTCTTTGAGTAATATGTGAATTTTTTCCCAATACCCTTGAACAGGATATTGCGTGTTTACCATTTTACCCCTGTTGATTGCCTGCCATGCATGTACGCCTGTGTAGAGGTTAATTGGATGTGAATAGGGTTGTTTTCTATGCTTTGGATGTGTTTTCCCGTGCATGCTCTGTTTACAACTGTTTGGTCCTGTTTAGACTGTTAGGATTCCTTGATGTTCTTCCCATGCCTAGCACTATAGGATGGATTGATTATTTTTATCTAACATGCTTGATATGCTGTAGACTGATTAAACAAGTAGTTATGTAGGTTTACCTTGGCTTTATTGATTTTCTATGCTCATTTGATTTACACAGGGCCGTGAGAACCTGGTATAGTAGATAATAATGGGAATTTACCGAGTGAGCTTCCTTAGAGAGTCTTTGAGCACTTTAGGCTATAAGGGGGATTGACCAAGTGAGATTTCTTAGATAGTATTGAATCACTTTGGAATATAAAGGGGATTGATCGTGTGAGCTTCCTCATAGAGTCTATGACCAATTAGGTCTATAAGGGGAATTGACTGTGTGAGCTTCCTCAAAGAGTCCTTGAATACTTTAAACTATAAGGGGAATTGACTATGTGAGATTCCTTAGAGAGTCTTTAAATTACTTTTGAATATAACAGGAATCAACTGTGAGTAATTCCTTAGAGAGTCCTTATATATTCTTGTGACTGAACCAGAGGGGATAAGCTGCGTGTACTTCCCATAAGGTTACCTTGCTTGATTATATGATTATTTGATATGTGAAACTGTTTATTGCTAAGTACTTTCTTGTTCACTGCATCTTTGATTATTACTTGCCATATATATTCACTGACTATTAGGTAAAAATACTTGGGTGGTTGCCTACTAGGATTTAATCTCACACCCTGTTTGGGCCATGCTTTTAGACCCAAATAGATTATATTGTTGCAGGTATAGATAAGGGAAAGCACCCTTCTACTTCAGGTTCTTGATTGACTGTGGAGCTAGAGAGCATGGGACCAAGCTATGTCTTGAGATGATGAGGAGTTTTTTACTTGCTTTATTTTGTATTTGGTTTAGTACTATTGTATTCCAGCATTGTGATTTGTTTGGATGCTCTCCTAAACATATGCATCATTCATATATATATATATGTGTGTGTGTGATCTAGTTTATTATTTTAAAGTCTTCTGCTATTTAATTTTGTATGGATTATTACTGATTCTGCTATTTCTGTTGTTTTTCTTTCATACTGTTACTCTGCCAATGAGGTCATAGTTTCCCCACTATCACACCCAAGTCCCTCGCTGCTAGTCGGTACCCTCTGGAATTTGGGGAAATGCGCTTGAGGCCATGTGACCAACCGGGTATGGGGCGCCTCTTGGTGGATTCTGAAACCGGGAAGTTACAAAGTGTTATTAGAGAAATTATTTTCTCTTGACTTACTGTTTGGAGCCTTTAGCCAGAGATAGGACGGAATAGGTACTTGGTAATCAGCTGTGCCTGGGAGTAGCTGACCCGTGTATAGGGAAAAACCAATCTACCTCGTTTAATGCAATTTTTCTAGTTTCTCAACTTTACGGTTGATTTGATTTTCACAGTTGGGTGACTCACATTTTTTGTACTATTACTGTTGATGTTATTAAGGTTCTATTTCTACCGCAACCTAATGAGATGAGGTTATGCCATCTTATGCATCATATAGGAACTTGCTAGAAATCACATGTCATGCATTCTTTCCATGCCATATAGGATGCATTAGTGATTGCATGTTGTTGTGATAGATGTTGTGTAGAATATGCATGTTTTTATGATAGATGCCTTGATAAAAATACCTGCTGTTTGATAGTGTATTGTTTGTGTAAGGTTTTATTTGAATGAATGCCAAACTTTGGTTCTTGAGGTGTTATGGGCCCTCATGGACTGGAATTTTGTGGATCACTGCCTTTTTTTCCATGTTATAACATGTATAAGATGCCAAAATTTGATTTTCAGGGAGTATGGGCCCTCACAGATTGGAATTTGGCACTTTCAATGTTCGTTTTAGTGTTTCTCTGGGATCCGGAGTAGTTTCTGAGAATTAATGTCCAGAAAAACCCATAATACATGGTGTGTAATGATAAATACATGCCATGTGTTCTTATGTTCGGAAAAAAACTATTTTTATTAAGTACACACTATGTACTTTATGTACAGGTCATGTAGTCCCTAACTGTGTAATAGGCCATGTGGGCAGAGACATGAGATAAGGAATTTCTTGCGGGAACACGCTGTGTACCAGTTGTACACGCCGTGTGGTGTTGACCTTGTATCCGCTCGTGTAACTAACAACATAGACGGATATACCTTAAGCTATACACACCGTGTTAGGATCGAACACACCATGTAGTCTGACCTAGGTACCCATCCGTGTCACTAATAACACGGGTCGGTGTTATCCTTTCATGTACACACCATGTTTGTCTTGAACACACCGTGTAGTCTTGTCTTAGGAGAGCCATGTAGATTAACCATGTTGAAGGACTTGGGAAGGGGAAGAGGATTCAAGTACACTCCATGTGTTAAGACAACACACTGTGTGTTTTGGGTGTTACATGACCAGTTTAGGCAGGAGTACACGCCCATGTGAATGGCTGAAGGAAACACACCGTGTAGGAATTGTACATGCTGTGTAGTCATGTTTTATAAAACTTGAATGATTTCTTTCTCCTATTCCATTACTAAGATTATAGTTTTCAGTCCTTGATAATCTTGATCTAAGGTGTGTGATTTACCTTACAAAGTCATGCCATCGAGACGTCCTCTGGTTGTATGCCAGTTTCCAGGCGGTGATCAGACTCCGGACATGGCTGATTAGGGACTTCCAGTAGATCCTCCAGTTGTGACAGCCTTGGCACCAACCGTTGTACCTGACACAGGTGTTGATGCACAGTTCAGAGAGGGTTTCATGAGGATGATGCAGACCTTTTAGGGAGCACCATATCCTGCCCCGTTGATGGCCGAATTGACACGTGTCTTTCAGTAGAAGTATCCTACAACTTTCTCAGGGGATGGAGGACCCCAAGCTTCAAAATCATGGCTAGAAGTCATGCTGAAGATATTTGAGTATCTGGAGATATCTCCAGAGAGGATGGTGAAGCTATCTATGTACATGCTTTGAGAATCTTCCAAGAGGTGGTGGGATGTGGTCTCACAGGCGGGACACCAGCAGAATATGTCTTAAGATGAGATTCAATGCATCTTCTATGATTACTTCTATCCGGAGACCTTGAGGTCTGATCGAGCCTGAGAGTTCATGAGTTTGGAGCAGGGTACTCTTTCTGCTATGGAGTATTCCTCTCACTTCACTGAGCTATAGCACTTTACACACTTTCTAGGGGGAGATGAGTTGTTCCTTGCACGGAAGTTTGAGGACGGTCTCAGGCAGGATGTCTGATCCCAGGTGAACATCTTTAGGTTGAATTTGATATCCTCTATCATCAACCAGGGGCTGATTATGGATCCTAACTTGAGGGATTCTGTAGCTGTAATCCAGGGCGATTCGACATCCAGATTTAGTATTCCTCCTACTGATAGCAGGAAGTGCCGCCGGGAGGCTGCACATGGAGATCAGAGTAGGCAGGATGCATCTTCTGGTAGCCAGGTGGTGTGCTACCACTGTGCGCATACGAGGCCACATTACCCCAGAGACCCAGTGGAGTGCTGATCTTGTGGAAAGATGGGTCACCTTCAGTGTTTCTATCATACCATCTCACCAAAAGCTGGTGACAGGGGTTCTTTGATGACTCCTCGTTCAAGAGCAGCACCACCAGTTTCTCACCAGTCTAGGAACTGGAGTTCTTTCGGCCATTTAGGCCGAGGTGGAGGTCATGGATATGGAAGTCAGTCTCCGGTCTTTTAGCGACAGTAGGGTGGATCAGCTCAGAGTGGTCAGGCAGGGTCATATGGCTGCGGTGGAGGCCATACTTTTACAGTTTCGCAGAACCAATAGGATTAGGATCCCGAACCCTCTACAGTTCGTGGTACGATTTTAGTAGCCTCAGTTTTAGATTCTTATCTTTTCAATATAGGGGATTCCTATAGCTTTATATCTATTTCTATCATGTAGAGACTTTGTATCTGTATCTTTTCTTCTACTGATATCTTGATGTTAGACACTCCGTTGGGGACAAGAACAACTAGTGTACGTCAGTGCAGGGAGTTCCCTCTAGAGGTTGGTGGGTGTCACTTTTTATGGGAGCTCTATGTCCTAGAGATAAAGGGCTATGTTTTCATTCTTAGGATGGACTGGTTATCTCCATTCCAGGCACTCATCGACTGTTATCACCGCAGGGTGAGTTTGATATCACTAGAGGGTAGATCGTTTCTTCATAGGGGTGAGTGGGATGTCCAGGTGAGTAGAGCGGGTCCAGAGTATCATGGGTTGGGAGAAGTTATAGCCTAGATTGCTATTCTATACCTATATGACCAGAGGAATTCACAGTTAGACTTTCCTCCAATGGTGTATCGTTTCAGGGACATCTTCTCATAGGACTTTTCAGGTTTGCCTCTAAAGCGAGAGGTAGACTTTTCTATTGAGATTGTTCCAGGAGAAGCACCGATATCCATTCCTCCTTATAGGATGGCTACACTAGATTTGCAGGAGCTCAAGAAACAGTTGGAGGAGTTGCAGGCAAAGGGTTTCATCTGACCCAGTACTTCTCCTTGGGGTTCGCCTGTCCTGTTTGCGAAGAAGGCAGATGGTACCCTCAGGCTTTGTGTGGACTATCGGAAGTTGAACTAGTTGACGGTCAAGAACTGATATCCCTTTCCTAGGATTGATGATCTCTTTGATCAGCTTCGAGGAGACTGGGTGTTCTCGAATATTGACCTGAGATACGGTTACCATCAGTTGCACGTTAGACCATCTGATATACCTATCATAGCCTTACGAACTAGGTATGGTCTATATGAGTATATGATTATGCCATTCGATCTTACGAACACACCGGCAGTTTTCATGGAACTGATGAACCGAGTGCTCCATCCGTACTTGGATTCTTTCGTGGTGGTCTTCATGAAAAATATGTTGGTGTACTCTCACACCCGACATGACCATGCTACCCATCTTGAGATAATTTTGAGTACACTGATAGAGCATCAGTTATATGTTAATCTCTCAAAATGCCACTTCTAGATGGATTAGATTCACTTATTGGGTCATGTTATCTCAGAGACAAGAGTATCAGTATACCTAGAGAAAGTGAGAGTAGTAGTTTCCTAGAAGAAGCTGAAGAAAATATTTTAGGTGTGGAGTTTTATAGGGCTAGATAGATACTATAGACATTTCATACAAGACTTTTCACGCTTAGCAGTGCTGCTGACGGGTTTGACTAAGAAGTGTGTGAAGTTCATGTGGTCAGATTCTTGTGAGTCAGCCTTTCAGGAGATAAAGGGGAGGTTGACATCAGTACTGATACTAGTCTTGCTAGAGCTAGGAAAAAGATATACTTTTACTACAATGCATCAGGTATCGGGATGGGATCTATGATTATGCAAGGAGATGGAGTTGTTGCGTACGGGTCTCAGCAATTGCAGCCACATGAGAAGAATTACCCGACACACGATCTCAAGTTGGTAGCAGTTGTTAATGATTTATGCTGTTGGAGACATTATCTATTATGAGATAATTTTGTGGTTTTCACCAACCAAAAAAGTCTCAAGTACATATTCACTCAGCGTGACTTGAATTTGAGACAGCGAAGGTTGGTTGAGTACCTTCATTCTTTTGAATTTGAGCTTACCAATATGACGGGGAAGGGCAACGCAGTGGCTGATGCGCTGAGCAGGAGGACCCTAATACATGCAGTTCAAGAGGCCAGTAGTGAGTGGTAGCTTATGGATCTATTCCCTATGATGCATTTGGAGGTTCAAGACAGATAGGGGAAAACGTTTCTTTCTTCTGTATCTATCACCTCTACTCTTCTTGACCAAGTTCGAATGAGGCAACTATCAGATTCTGAAGGCCTAGTCCTACGAGAGAGCATGTCAGGAGAGGACCCTATTCCTAGATGGAACACAGGTGAGGATGATATCTTGCGTTTCTAGAGGCATGTATGGGTGCCAGCAGACATATGCGAGGAGATAATGCGGGACTTTCATTCCTCAGTTTGGATAGTTCATATTGGTGTCAGCAAAATGTATCGTGATCTACACCGTCAGTATTTGTGGCCAGATATGAAGAGTGATGTTGCTAGTTTCTTCATGAGGTGTTCCACCTGTCAGTAGGTGAAGGCAGAGCATCAGCAGCCAGCAGGGCTTTTGCAACTGTTACCCATTCCTGAGTGGAAGTTGAATGATGTCTTGATGGATTTCATGATAGGTTTAACAAGGTCACCTCGAGGGAATGATGTAGTTTGGATTGTCATTGACAGACTCACGGGGGTTTCCCACTTCTTTCCAATCAAGGATACCTTCAGTGTTGATGAGATGGGATGGTTGTACATCTGTGAGATTGTATGTTTGCATGGAGTTCCACACTCCATTATTTCAGACAGGGATGATTGTTTTATTTCTCGGTTCTGGTAGGGGCTTCAGAAGGATTTGGGTACATAGGAACTTTTGAGTATAGCTTACCACCCCCAGACAGATGGACAGTCTGAGCATATGATTCAAGTGCTTGAGGACATTCTCTGAGCATGCATCCTGGATTTTAGAGGTTCTTGGGAGAAGCACATACCTCTTGTGGAGTTTTCATATAATAATAGTTTTCAAGAAACTATTCAGATGGAACCTTATGAGTCTTTGTATGGTAGGCCATGCCAATCACCCTTATGTTGGTTGGAGGTAGGAGAGGAAGCCTTGTTGGGACCTCGTTTGGTTTAGGAGACCACAAAGCAGATAAAGTTGATTCGGAAGAGGATGACTACTGCACAGTCTCGAAAGAAGTCTTATGCTGATCAGTGGAGACGACCTCTAGAGTTTGAGGTCGAGGATTGGGTTTTCTTGTGTGTCACACCGAGGTTGGGCCACAGAAGAATTATAAGATAAGGTAAGCTTTCATGGAGGAACATCAAGCCGTTTGAGGTTGTGGAGAGAGTTGGGCTGGTTGCCTATCGGTTGCAGTTAACCCAAAGGTACCGGGATATGAACAACGTTTTTCATGTTTCTCAGCTCCGACGTTACTTTTTAGACCCATCTAATGTATTTCAACCCAAGGAGGTTGAGCTCGAAGTGGATGCATCATTTGAGAAGTATCCTATCAGGATTGTTGATCATAGTACGAAGGTTATCCATGGCTGGTCTGTTCCTCTGGTATGGGTTCCATGATAGCACGAGTGAGTACAGTACGAGACTTGGGAGATGGAGGCCGATGTACGAGCACATTGGCCAGAGCTATTCAGGGTGTCTTCTTCTACACCGTGCTAGAGAAATTTAGGGATGCATTTCTTTAAGGGGGGAAGTTTGTAAGAACCCAAACCTTCTTTTCAGGTATGTTTTCCTTTTTTGGTCATTTTTGAGAAAAAGAGGAATTCCTGGAAATTTCCAAAGTACATGCCATGTACTTTATGAGTACACGCCATGTACTAGGTTACCACGGGTAGCCGTGTGCTGGCTGTGTAGTGGCCACACACACGGCCGTGTAGGGGTGACTTGGAGGCCGCCTAAAGTGGATTACGGAAATGAAAAGTACACACCCTGTACTTCAAAAGTACACGGTGTGTATTTTTTTTTCATTAAACGCACCGGGGTCGCATATAATAGCCAGAAACACCTTCTTCTAGGTTTCGTTCGGCCAAGAGCTCTCGTATGACCACGATCTTCCTCCAATCCTCTGACTGAGCTTCCAAACTCCAATTTGACCTCTTTCGATTGCGTTGCGATCACCTTGGTAAGCTCTCTCTTATGCTTGAGCTTCATTTCATGATTCCTCCTCTTTCTCAAGTTATCCTGTGTTGAACGTTTTAGATGTTTTTGTAGATATTAGGCATTCTAGGGTGATTCAAGCTTAGAGGTTCACGTATATCATTCCTATAAAATCGAGGTAGGTGGTTTGTGCCTTTCTGTTTAAGGTATTTGAGTAATATGTGCAATTTTTCTCAATACCCTTGAACGAGATATTGCGCGTTTACCGTTTTACCCCTGTTGATTGCCTTCCATGCATGTACGTCTATGTAGAGGTTAATTGGATGTGAATAGGGTTGTTTTCTATGCTTTGGATGTGTTCACCCATGCATGATCTGTTTACGACCGTTTGGTCCTGTTTAGCCTGTTAGGATTCCTTGATGTTCTTCCCCTACCTATTACTATATGATAGATTGATTGTTTTTATCTAACATGCTTGATATACTATAGACTGATTAGCCAAATAGTTCTATAGGTTTACCTTGGCCATATTTATTTTCTATGCTCGTTTGATTTACACAGGGCCATGAGAACCTGGTGTAGTAGACTATAAGGGGAATTGACCGAGTGAGCTTCCTCAGAGAGTCTTTGAGCACTTTAGTATATAAGGGGAATTGACCGAGGGAGCTTCCTTAGAGAGTCTTGAACCAATTTGGGATATAAGGGGGATTGACTATGTGAGCTTCCTCAGAGAGTCTATGACCAATTGGGGCTATAAGAGGAATTTACTATGGATCTTCCTCAGAGATTCCTTGACTACTTTAGACTATAAGGGGAATTGACCGTGTGAGCTTCCTCAGAGAGTCTTTAAATTACTTTTGACTATAAGGGGAATCAACTGTGAGTGCTTACTCAGAGAGTATTTATATATTCTTATGACTGGACCAAATGGGATAGGGTGCGTGTACTTCCCAAAAGGTTACCTTACTTGATTAGTTGCTTATTTGATATGTGGAACTGTTTATTACTGAGTACTTTCTTGTTCACTGCATATTTTATTATTACCTGCCATATATATTCACTGACAGTTAGGCACAGATCTTTGGGTGGTTTCCTACTGGGATTTAGTCTCACACCCTATTTGGGTCATGCTTTTGGCCCCAAACAGATTATATTGTTGTAGGTATAGATAAGAGAAAGTGCCCTTCTACTTCAAGTTCTTGATTGAATGTGGAGTTGGAGAGCATGAGACCAAGCTATGGCTTGCGATTCTGAGGAGTTGTTTACTTTCTTTCTTTTGTATTTGGTTTAGTACTATTTTATTTCAATATTGTGATTTTTTTGGGTGATTTCCTAGACATATTCATCATTCATATATATATGTGTGCTCCAATTTATTATTTTACAGTCTTCTGCTATTTACTTTTTTATGGATTATTACTGCTTCCGCTATTGCTATTGTTTTTATTCTGCTGTGTTACTCTGCCAATGAGGGAATAGTTTCCCCACTATCACACCCAAGGCCCTCGCTGCTAGTTGGAAGCCTCTGACATTCAGGGAAATGTGCTTGAGGCAATGTGACCAACCGGGTACGGGGCGCCTCTGGGTGGCTTCTGAAACCAGGACGTTACAAAAATCCAAACTCACACTCCCATGAGTCACATCCCAACAAACCTAGGCTCATGTTCCTTACCCCATGAACATACCCCACTACATTTTTGGCTCACCCAAAAACCTAAGTAATATCTATCATTCCATATATAACTACACAACCACCATCCACACATACATCATTTATAAACCACAAGTGTCTATCTATATTGCAACCGTGCCACATAAAAGAGAACCTTTTAAAACCACAAGGTGAAGAATCCAATAAATCATTCCTTTCAAAATAAGCCACAAAACCAAGCATAATTAATTCACTTCAATTTTTCCATTAACCCTCTAGTTTTTCACAAAACAACATAGTTTAGTTAAATATAATTCAACCATGATGATATATTTCAAAAATAATTGATTGGATGTTGTTGAAACTATAATAAATCGACCCCACATCCTTAATTAAACTCATATGAATCCTTGAATCATCCCTTAGGAATCCAATTTATGTATTGAACTCAATAAGGTTCCATTACCAAGGAATAAAATTCCTATACAAACCCACCATGGGTCTCTATACATCTATTGATGAAGGGAATTCATTTACAAAATTAGATAACCTCATCCCCTTGGATCTACATGACATACCATAAGAAGAAACCTTATGTTGTTCAGTTGAATATAATTCCATGAGAAAGTTATATGGGAAAACACTATATAAGTTATTATTGACACTTTAAATAACATAACCCTATCATTATAAAATTGAATCACACACAACCATAAATATTCCATGTGAGTTCTTTGTCCCAAATATGATGCATGGAAAAAATCCTCTCATCATTGTGTCAAGGGATAAAACCATAAATAAAATATTTTGGAAACTCATTATATTCCATGAACATCTTAACCAAAATAGAAAAAACTAAGAATAATATCTCTATAATCCAATTAAATAGAACTTCCTACTAGAAAAGTATTCATGACTCACCATTATGATATCTATTACAAGCTCCAACTCATTATTATATCACATGTATATAATATCCTAAATAATAAGACAAAAAAAGATATAATACCATTTTTATGCTTAAACCTAGAATTATCGTCCAATATAGAGGGCCATGAGGCCTCATGAATTTATCCTTCTATAAAAGAGCCTTTTGAATATCATTGAATACTTAATCCATATGATGGGGAGACTATACCCTTGAATATAAGTCATGCAATAGAGGATAAATAACAAAATGACCCATAGAATAATCAGAGTATGCATAAACAAAAATATATAGTTTTATAATAAATAGAGTGTAAAATACATAACCATAGTCATATGAAAATACATTAAATTCCCACAAGTATAACCACATATGCAGAATAAACCAAAAAATAATACACATGCACACTGGCCCTACTATCATCCCCAAGCCTCAACAACCTTTCCTCCAAACACATTTCAAGATACTCCAACCTAATCCACTAAATATACTAGGCTAAAACTTAACATAAATAGAAGATGTTCATGCATACTAGGGTTCCATTTCATGGTGTAAGAAATATATTTAAATAGTTTCTCAATAAGTTCCCCTATTATAAATAATCATATACATGCATGGAAGAGGAATAAAGTAAACATTTCACACATTCACATAGACATTGTGAGGTTACTAAGTGACCATGAATCACTATGTGTAAGGTCTCCATGTGTTAAATAGGACACCATTAAAACTAATAATACATACTTCCGTGCTATTATAGAATCCACATCATCACCTATTTCATAAATCGTTTGGGTCATTATGTTCTTGGAAGGTCACCCTGATTCCCAACCATATATTCTTCAAGAAAACCCTAAATATCATCATCATCTCATCACATTCGATCATACCTGAGGCTTAGAATGTAATTGATTACTCAAGGTAGGCATCATCTAAACTTTGACCAACTACAGTATGGGGAAGGGCATGAATATATATCCACTTCTTAACCCACTATCTTGTCACTTATGGTAGGGTCCAATTGTCATGAACCTTGACTTACGGAAATTTCACATGTCCAAGTCCTATATCGTACCATAACCCATCCCTGTAGTCTGTCCATGACCTAATATTAATCATGGTAAGGCACATCTAGCACATGAAACAAGCCTCTCAGGGAATGGTGTGTATCCAAATATTTCTCACTCAATACAAGGCCCTATTTCAAGAACTTGAGTACTCAACCTCTCCCATGATAGTCAATCTTGTTCCAATATTAAATCATAGTAGAAAAGACATTAGGATCCACTCCCCCACTAACATATGTGCCCTATCAAAAGAATAAACACACACTGAACACACAAGTAGAAACATGAAACAATATAAAGGACCTAAAACCTATCACATTACTCAAAAAACTTAGGTATATAATTTAACTAGCCTCTCACATCATAGAACATCTCTTCATGACTGTCAGGGAATACACTAGGTCCTCTAGACTTGCCACCAACTATGCGTGTTAACTATATCTCACATCCATCAAACCACATTAACAAAAATTATTAATAGATCATATAAACCTATATATTAAGGTCTAATACAACCATATAAAAAATCCACAACACTCATGATCACACTACCTAGGGACTATCCTAACTTATCTAACTCTATTACACTCAGTATCTAGATTCCAAGTCACGATTAAAACCTATGAACTGCTCTTAGGTATCATCTTACCTATCATCTGGGAGATCTTTGAAACTAATATTGAGAGGGAACCACTCTCTATCACACCTCATATTTTCCTAGTGGAACCATCCTTCTTTAAATGTCCATCAAGACTTAACCACCTTAAATAGGGGTTTTTTTATCACACAAGAGTTTTAAGACTATCTCATTCATTATCACAGGGACTGAAACCCATCTTTACATCCAATTAGAACTGGGAAAAGCAACCTACACTTACCAAATCTCATTTAATACCCTAATTACAACCTAATTCCTCATGTTATATTAATTTACAACCTTTCCCCTTGGATACATAGTCTCCTGGTGATCCCAAATCACTAAAGTTCCAGAAAACACTCATATAAATCATAAGAAGTATAAAACCATCCTATATCATATTAAAATGCCCTTATTTCTCCCTATCCAGTCATATTGAACCCAAAAACATGAATATAGTTAGAAATAATGAATAAAATTATATATAATTATATTAAAAGACCACCCACTTCCACTAATTATTTACCATACAAGACAATATCTACACCACCTCATACAAGTTATCCTATAACTTTTACAAGAATTTATGGCCTCTAAATATCCTTAATCTCATCATATGATGCTCATAATTAATTATAAAAATTTATAATTGATTATTTAATTTAAACCAAAGAGGCATAATTGATGGAAAACTCATCGGGTATGGCCATCACATTGAGACCTTGACCAACTGAAGCCATATGGTATATGGAATAGTCATGACACCATCACCAATAAATTAACTAACCAATAGAACCCAATCAAATTCAAATTTAAACCAATTTTAATCAAAATCCTTAAATAAATTTGGGAATTATATTTCCACAGTTGAAATAGTGAAAGACTGCATGAAACAACCTTCATGGGTCATCGTCTATCCACTACACATGAGACCCCCATCACCATCGGTCGATTCCAATATGATTTGGAAGAATAGACATAAAAAACAAGCCTATATTGAACCAAATTAATGAAAAATTAAAGGAACAAAAATTAAATGGAGGAAAAATAAATACTCACCAAATATCACCATTGAAAAACACCAAAATCCAACCATCTTGAAGGGGTCAAACATATAGAAGAGGAGGTGAAAATGGTTGATATAACCCCATTATATCACCTAAAACCCCTATATTGAAAATAACCTTGACCTAGAAAGGAAAAAGTTCCTAAACTAAAAAAAATCACCCATACACCATTCACAATGTGAATCCTGGGTTCATGTCATGAACCATTAAAGGCAGAAGGACTAAAAGTCTGGCCTGATATTTTCAGGGAATGAAGTCCTAATTAACAACATGAAATATATATTAGGACCCCTAAACAAATATTTAAGGGTAAAATTAATATTTTTAATTACCATTCATGGTGTGAATTACCTATATATGGGTCCTCACATAATGGTCATTCACGACATGACCACTATAAGTCATGCTATGAATAACTTTGTACTATAACTTATAGCATCCCAAACACCATACCACTACTCCAACACCCTGAAGATCAACCAAGGTGTCTATTAAACTTAAATAAATTTCAAAAAACCTTTTAAAATTTTCCAAACATCCAAAATTTTAACATCTATCCCATTTCATAAAATAAGCCTTTCACTGGATCAAAAATGCAAACTTACGGAAAAATAAAATGACTTAGAAAAAAATGGGATATTAGACTTTAGTATGAAAGAATATAGTATAGATTAATTTGAAAAACTCCTTTAATGTAATGGATTATTCTCAATATATTCTCATTAAAATCTCTCTAAAAAAATATTCATGAAATGTACATAAATTCATAGAAATCATATTTTTATTCAACACCATTATTACATGAACCATATAACTTTGACATCCACTAAATTATATCCTTTATAAAAACTCACTTTGATGATAGATGAATGAGTGAGGGATCTGAACCATTATAATCTAGTTTTCATCCAAAAAATTACATACACTTGACTGATATCATTGAATTTTATTTTAATACCTTCTGTAACAATAATGTGATGGGTAGAATCCATTAATTTTACTCTAAATCAGTTCCACTCTCATCCCCATACATTTTTCTTCAATCATGGGATCAGTAGAATCCATATTAGTTCCTTTAAATAGTTGGTTGGGCATCATAGTATGTGTCTAAGACCATGATAATATATTTCTTACTATGAAGCAGAACCCTAGGCCTCCCATATGGTGAAATGCCTGACCAGATACACCTAGATAATCCAACCACCACTGTAATCAATGAGATATGATCCCAATATAGAGAAATAATTTATAATCCCTATCCAACCCATTGATATAATTATTTTCATTCTATATTTTTTCTTACCACATGATATTAAACTACATGGCCTGGCCTTGCCATATGATCTTGAAATGTGCACCTAAAAATACATGTATTTTTATTTTTGACTCCAATATGATACATAAGATTCCTCTCTAAGGGTCAAATTCAACATGAAAACAACATTATTGTCCAATATACCCTCTAAGAGATGGTAATACTCATACCTTCTTGTAAAACCATTGACCATCCGATATTTTCCCTATTGGACTCCAAACCATGATCTCCCTTATATAATGAGCGTAAATGTAACAGAATCCATTGGGTTTTAAGATGTAATAATCCCCAATGTATGTTTACCTATTCTGGACTTTACGTGAGAAGTGTATGTGGATATATCCCCACTAGTTGATAACCTATTCTCTCTATTTTGTGTATAGACTTAGTGGATTCCTACCACATGTGACAAGCATGAGGTATCCTATATAAGGAGCATAGGTTAAAACCTAATCATGTATTAGATAATTGACCTTAGGTGATGATCTTAGAAATACTTATGCTGTTAGTATAATAATCATATCTGTTAAGAATATAATCTCTCCTACCTTACATTAAGGAAAACACCTAAGATACTATCATAGCCTATGCTATGAGAATTATATTCATCATTTTATGTCCATGAGTTTCCTTATGTGTTGAGTCTAAAAATCTTATGTCATGAGAATAAAAATTATTTATTTTCCCATTATGTATAAATCCAAATATTATACCCTTATTTAATTTATGAGAATATGATACTCTTTTTTATTAGAATTTTATGCCTTATGCAGCGAGAAATGGATTCCTTAGGTTTCTCTAAGTGAAAATATTAATAAACCTTATATGATGAGAATAAGATTCCCTCATGGCCTATTTAGTGGAATATATTTTTAGATTCCCAATGCACCCAACACACTCATCATATCCAAATGTATGGTGTTAACCTTGTTATGATAGAAATTAACATCATTAAATGATGTCCACATAAATATGGTATCAAAATTGGGATTCATGAGAATTTCTAAAATCTATAAGGGTGACTGGAACTAATAAGTGCACTATACAGATGAATTCATAGAGGGAAGGGCTGAAATCCCAACACCATGATCCATTAAATTATACCACACCATCAACCTTAATGTTGATAGGTCTCCCACCTTTAAAATTGGGAATGTGGGACCCAAATCATGACCATCTCATAGTGAATTCTGTTATAGCGGTCCATGTGGAATGTGTTGGAAGACTTTCATTGGAAAATGGATTATATGATTATACATAATTTTAGATAATGTAGAAGGTGGAAAGAGGTATATGGATAAATATTTCTAATAAAGATCATAAAATATCCCTTTATATCTTTAGTATCATTAACACTTTTCCTAAGTCCACTCTTTACTTAATTTTAGGAAATTAAAAATTAATATATATATTTTTTAATGTTATAAAGTGTAGTAGGGTCACACTTTTTGGTTTTGTTAATGAGAATAAAGTTTATGAAACCCAGTGGGATACCCCAAAAAGTATTTTGGAGCATATATAGTAGAAGTTCTAGATGTATTATCACAAGTTTGTACATATGATTTAACATGTGAAAATGATTGATATATTTTCCAAAAATAATTTTTCAAAATATTAAAAATGAGTTTCAAATGTGTTTGTATGAGTTTTTAAATATGATGTGACATAAGGTAAAAATTCAATATTCTTATGAGTATTTTAATGAAAATAAGAAATTTTCAGATTATGTACTAAAACTAGAATTACAATGAAATAGTCTATGTCATGGTTTACACTAAAGTACACCTTGACATATTGAAAATAACTATATTACGGATCATGTATATAGAATTATCATTCCATGTGATACTGAACTAGTTTATTTGGTCTTCCATCCAAATAGTTATTGTTTTTAGTTAATAATCATGTGATGAGTAATTAGAAGATTTTGAATATCAGAAAAATTCAATTAAGAATTAAAAAAAATTATGGTGATTAAACCAAAAATGCTTCAATGGGTGGAAAAGTATATAAAATTTATAAATAATTAAAATTTACATTTTATGAGGGACTGAATTTACTTGATTCCTATATAAAATAGATTGATCCTCATAATAGGTGCTTGATTTTTTATAGAAACTTCTCATTCAATAATATCTCTAGTTATTGATTATATCTTGTAACATATTTCAAATTTATGGGACATTATTTTTGGGGGAATTTTGAATCTATGAGTGCTGGAGGAGGAAAATATTTTAGAATTAATTTTTTATTTTGATATTAGGAGTTGAAACATATCTAATGGAAAATTTTCATGTGATTGGGAGTTTTAGTGTTACCTAGGGATTTCATAAGGATGTTAAAAGAGTTATCCCTGAGGTGGGGAATATATTGTTTTATAGGTGAATCATCACATAATGAAGAGTGAGGGTTATGTTGTGAGGAGGGGATAATTGATATACCATGTTGTGGACTAGATATTTATGATGTGGATGATGTTGTGTTGAATAAAACATCTATAACATATTTTTCAATCTCTCTATCGATTATGGGAGAGGGAATGAAATCGTAACCAAGAAAGTGGTCATGAAATGGAGGTTGTGAAAAAGAAGGAGTCCATAACTCATTGAGGAGAACTACATCATGGTGGTTTGGAGCCAAAATGGATTGTGGAATTGAACCAATATTTTTTATTTGATAAATTTAAATAGAGGATATCAAATGGTGTGAAAAATAGGGACCACACCACAAATGGAATCATTAGTTTTAGGTCATAGTCCCATTTTTGTTAAGTTATGCCACAATTGATATACCTTACTATAATAGATCCATGATGGGTGAGGATTTTGGTATAGACCAATGGTGCCACAACATTTTGGTATTTTTAAATGGGTTATCCCTTTGACTTTGAGGTTCATAACACCATGGTCTAGGGTCCATGATGTAACAAGGACCTATAGGGTAATTTCATGACATGGATATGGTGGTCATGTTTTAAGCGGGCAAATGTATTATTTTTAATAGGATTTTAGTAATTTTTATAGGGTCATATTTATAACCTCTTTGATATACCTTGAGATACCCTCATTCTATTTGAATGGAAGAATATGGATATATCTCTTTGGAACTCTCGTCCTCTACCTTAGAATCCCATTAATCTAGGTTATTTTGGGAGAATTTCATCATACATATTCAAAACAAAACCCCCTAATTCTCTTCCTTGTTCTTATCCTTATTATCCTTTAATTTTTACTCTATTGGTTTGGGTTTTTGGGAGACGATTCCACTAAATCATGCTGAAATCATCCTACTATATGGTGATTTGGTGTGTGGCTTATAAAATAGATCCCATTAGGTGGAATTTTTCCACCATTTACCCCTCGTATTGAGGTATGTTTCCCAACAAATTTATCTAATGATTTTGGGGAATTTTGGATGAATTATCAATTTTTTCCGGGATATAAAGTGGTAAATTTTTGAAGATTAGGTTTGGGTGCATGTTGAGAGTTGGACACACCCCGTGGATCATGGTTTCTATGTCACAATATATCTCGGTGTGTTGGAAATTGGTTAATCTAATTTCAAAATTTACTTTTAAAGGATTGAATTATTAATTATATAGGTGATCATGGACTTAGAGGAGGTTATTTTACACTTAGGAATGATTTATAGATCATCATATGAGGTATGTAGCCTTTAATTTATTAAGTCTCTTGAACAATTGGAAATTTTATTTTGATGTACCATAATTTTAATTTTTTTTATAATTTTACATGCCTTTTGTGTTCTTACCCCTATGAACTTGGGAAGGTTATTGTCATAATAATATTAAATAAGGATTGTATAGATTTCTAAATGGTTCGTTGATGGACCATTAGTCAAGTAAGTGTTGGTGCCCCTATTTTTGGTTTTTCTGGGGACATAAGTTACATTTATAAAATAAAAATTTATTCCCTTTTTTAAAATTTGTATTTAAAAGATATTTTATTTGAATGTGACATTAATGGAAATGTAGTGTCTTCAAGAACAATTATTAAGTGGTATTTTTAAAAATAATGTATGGGGTTTTATAATAAATATTTTTTGGGATTTGGATAAGGTCCTATATTGAGTAAGACTACACATTGTGCCTTTTATAAATCACTATAAAGGGGATATTTACATGGTTTTTGAGGAATAAAAATGGATTAGATGATATTTTTTATCCATTTAACCTCATGAGAGTGATGCCCATGTTTTCTAAAGCATGATTTCTTGATGTTATCATTGTTGTCAATTACTTATAAATAGTATTATTGCATAATGATTCATGATTGTGTGTGTTGGTATGTGTTGCTTATATTTTAGTATCAAATCATAAATTGGGTTGAGATTATATAGATGAACCCTTATAGAGGTTCAATTTAAGTAGAATAATATTGGTTCAGTGAAACCAGGTATGGTAACATGACATGTGTTATGGTTATCCTTATTCATAGATTAAGAACTTAGTGAGTTGTTAATCCCATTTAAGGCTTGAGTTACTGAAATGGTCCTAATGTGTTCATCATGTTAGGTTATACATGCATTGATATGTGTTTGAGATGTGGGGATAAGTCTCTAGAGATGAGCGCCCCAGTGATGAGATGGTGAGATTGTTGGAAGGGTTTTGTGCCTTATTGTTTTTACTTGTGTGTACTTGGTTGTGTGTATTCCCAATGAAAATATACATGTTTTAAACATAACTTGAGAGATATTATTTTTAAATGAAACCCAACCTGAGAGTTCATTTAGTGGTCGGAATGTGATTCCTAATCCAAAATTAAGTGATAAGTTAATGATTAGAATAATGGAATCACTTTAATTGTGAAGGTGTTGGAATGAAACACATAGAGTGAGAAATATTTTCTATGTTGTGATGTGATATTAGACCCTACCTTGAGTGACAAGGTACTGTCTATGATAATGGACTCACCGTGATTGATAATGTGTTAGAATGAACTCTCTTAAGTGATAAGGGGTGGTTTAGGACTTGACACACACCCACCTCTGATGATGGGTAAGGTAGGTTACTATTGTGCATCATCACCTGAGAGATATGGAATGACTAGAGAAATTTATGTATGACCTTACAATAGTCTTCAAGTATGGTTCAAGATTTTAGTGTGATGTGACTCTCTTTCTCCCTAAATTGGATGAATTAGGCATGGTTAGTTGTTATCATGGCCTAGTTATAATATGTTTACCTGATTTGTATGCCTATATGTGCTTTGTGTGTTATGTTTCTTAGTGGGTGTGTTTCATGAGAATTAATGAAATCCTTAAATGTATTTCATGCACACCTACTTGATCACAATAGCTCTCAATAGTGTTAGAGTATTGGGGATTCCTATTGGGTTGTTGGTCTCACCCCTACCCACATACAAAACACGGGGTTAGATTTACATAGATAAACCTTCATGTTTTATTCTGGGGAATAGATACTACTTGTAGATACTCATGTGATACAAGTCTAGAAGGTTGTTTAGGCTAAGGATTCAGAAGTTTAGATTATTTTTTTAGACCAAAGGTTAATTTTTTCAGGTTATTTTTCATCACGTGTACTAGATAGTATATTGTTATTATGTTTATTATACATTATTCCTATTATAAATATCAATATATAAATTATACACTATTTTGTTGATACATTATTTAGACTATATTTTTTTATTGTGGATTGAGGGGGACCTCTTGGATTCAGTTTAGTTTCCCTTAGATTTTGGGAATTCTATTACAATGAAGATTCGTGATATTTTTTTTTGAATTGGTCAGGACCCTAGGGTTTTATTATTGAGACAATAGTATCCTCATAACTAATTTAGTCCCTTGACTATAGTAAATAGACTTTGGAATATGTGGAGGCATTCCTGAAGTCATATAGTACCCCCACTCAAGTTTCTTTAAGGGGATCCAATATGGGGCAATAAAAATAGAATTAGAGTGCGTTTTGGGATTAGATAGTTCCAAATATATGTACATTTTGGTTTTCAGATCTCAATTAAAAATAAAATAGATTTTTTGGACAATATATCTTTGTTTTAATCCCATGTTTCGTAGATATTTACTCAGTTTTAATTAGGAACGCTTGAGTGAGTAAAGTATTGAATTTGACTGAGAATCCTAAAGTGGGATAGATAAGACTTGAGTGAGTCTTAGGGATCAATATGGAGCCATTAAATTTATTCAGGCATTATGATATTGGATTATAAAATCATAATACTTGTTCCTATGGACAATGTTGTTTAGCAGGTTTTCTCATTAAGATTCACTATTAATTGAAGAATCTTAAAATATAATATACCTTTTCTAAAATAAATTTTACGAGGGAATTATATTATGATTTATTCAGGGGGATTTTTTATTGATTGTGATTGTGATTTTTTGGATTTCATAATAAAATTCTTTTTTTTGGAATTTTTTGTTTGTAAGAAGAAACCTTGGTTTTGAATAAAAACTTATGTGATGATGTGAGGTGTGCTTGAATAGATTTTTATAAGTTATTTTTGTTACTTTATTGTAATGGGGGTGAATAGATGATTAATATATGTCAAGGAATAAATATTATTATCATTAGATCAATTTAACAACACCATATATGAAAAAAATAGCCCAATAAGAATGTTTAGGATCTCACATGATAGAATTAACAACCAAAAATAAAACACATCACTCATTCGATTTTAAGGAAAATTCAAAAACCACTCATAAGTGCTGAAATTTTCTCTAAGTAACTAAAATTGGATTCCTCTAGACTATCCACATACACATTAAAAGTTTGTGGGAATGATGATCGTCAATACCCGGGTTCTAGTACAGAGATTTGACGATGACTTCAATTTTGTGATGATTACCACAATGCTAATACTTTGATCTATTAATGAGAACTTGGATGGAATACATATATTTTCTACATATCTCTCTAAGATTTAGGAGATATGGGATTGTAGATCTTAAATTTGGAAGGTGAATAGTACTTATAATGAGAGAATAATCCTACTTATATAGTGTGGTATGTAATTCCTGAAAATAGCTCACCGACCCCCAAATATTTATTACCCACTAATTTGGCCATAAATAACTTTTTATGACCTAATAATTGTTTCATAACTATATTTTATATTCTTGTCACTTACTTATAATATAATAAATATTAACTACTAGTAAATAAATTAAATTAATAAATTCAAGTTGAATAATGATATACTAGAATAATATTGAATTTATTTATTTCTTGGTGATCATTTATACTCAAACATCTCCTAGGCCTCTTGGGGTGTCATACCATCATATTCATTATAATATGATGTACTTTTGGAAATTATAAGTGTGGGACCCTCTAGGACCTTATCTAGATAGTCATGAATACTATTCACAGACTAGTAGCATAGTCTAGAAACCAATAAAACTCCCCTAAAGAGATAAGGAATAGTCGTAGCAATGAAACACATACCTATAAACACATGATGTGTAATATAATCTCTTCATCTCATGGAATATCACAAAGCATGATACATGCTTTGTGTCATAATGATTTATTTATTTATTTATTCATTGAAATTAATAGAAATACTTAACTTATTCTACCATAGATATGGATTTGTGAAATGTACTACCATCTAGATAATATGGGATCGAGATATCACCTCATTTTAGATCTGATAAATTATATATTGATTATTCAATCAATGTCATACCACGAATGGTGCATCAAAAAAAAAAATATACCTCACCATGACATAAATTTCAAGTATTTTCTTACATCAAATGAAATAATATATGGTATAAATTAATAATAATCTTTTGATAGGATACCTCTACACATTTTCATAGATAGAAACTACCAATGACACTTAGAACATGCAGTGATACTATTAGAAGGATAGTACTGAAGATATCATCTACTTTGGATCACAAAGTTAGAACTTCATGAGAAGAAGTATCAATGATCATGATACCCTAGAAGATGTAATTTAAACATCTTTTTTTCCCATATCACCATGATGTTTCTAGACCATACGAAATATATTTAAGATTACTATATTATTATATTTAGGTTCCTATTATAGACTAGGAACTAATATAACCTGTTGATATGACTAGTAATCTAAGGAAATTACCATAAATTTTGTGGAAACATAAGAATAAACACTATTATGGTAAGATAAACACAAGTCTAAATAAAAATTTACACATGTAATTGTAATCATATTACCCAAATGAGTTAGGTATGGGGAACCCACTCACAACACACTTGATAAGGATCATGGAGTTGTTGATTTTGAAATGGGTTGGGATTTTATGGTTTTGAGAAATTTTTTATAAAAATGGTTTTTAAATGTAATTTTAAAATTAATTTGGAAAACCTTATTAGTTTTTTGGAAAGAACTAGATTGTTTGAGTATTTGTTAGAGTTTACTTTTGGTGAGAAACCCTTGGATGAAAGACACAATTCTAAAAAATATAGGTGAGTTTTACTATGTATAAAATGTATTTAGTTTGTTTTAAATATGAAAAAAATACATAAATAGACTATATAAATTTGATTTTTGGGGTTTTATATGAGTCACCTATATTTTTGAATTATATTATTCAATGGTATGCTATGTTTTATTGGGAAGTTCCAAGAGTTGATGTAATGTATGGACCTATTTTGGATGGATGATGGGGAAAAGTAACTGATTTCTATATAGACTGGGTTTTATTGTTTTGAAATGATATATTGATGGTTTATTAGGTGATAAAATTATTTGTTATATGTGAATTCCAATTGTTTTGGGAGTGCATCAGGTTTTAGTCTTGTTCGATGGATGTTTGATTTTGGGATTAGGAAGTTATATGTGAGTTGGAAGGGTGCATGATTTGGAATGGTTGATCTAGATTTATTTACAAGATTCCTATGTTGGGGAGCACAATTAGTCTAGATAATCCATTTTTAGTGGATTATTATAGTGAGTAGAACTATAAGTCTATTGATGAATCAATTTTGGCACTTCAGTGTTTGGGATTTATGGGAGTGGTTGAGAACCATCGTGGTGTTTATTGATTGAGTGTTTTGGATTATTATGGTAGTTAATAGTATAATCATATTTTTGGGATAATTAAATTTATCCCTGATATAAGACCCTCACATTAGTTAGAGTCTTATATTTTATAGAATTTAAGGGTGAGTCAGATTATAGATGCATTAGTAATTATGGGTGGAGTATGATGAGAATTTTAATTGTTCATGGATACTACCATGTAATTACATAGAGAGCCGTATTTATATATAAATATGGGTGTTTGGATTATTTATTTATTCCTTCAAGAGATAATTAATTGCGATTAAGATATGTGATGACACATTGGTTGGTGAGGATGAGCATTTTTTTTAGAAAGTCATATAGAGAAGAACTAATTGGCAATGTTCTATTGAATTAAATATAGTGAGGTGGTACCAAAATTAGAAGTGGATATGGATAGGTTAGATGGAAATTAATCCAGATATTTACTTATATTTATGGATATATTTTTGGGAAGTTTAGTGAGTGGGAAGCTTGACTTCTAATGAATAGAGTACGCAAGTATTTGGGGTTTCACTGTGGAAGTATGCTAGATAAGAAATAATTTTTGTGTGTGATTTTGGTCAATTGAAAATTTAGGTAGGATGATATTTGTTATTGTAGGGACACCATGTCTTCTTTGGGATTAGAATCATCATTGTGGGGAGTTTTTAATGACCCACAGATTTATTGGTCATTATTTTTTAGGGAAATTTTAATTTTTGAGTTCTGTAAAAGAGGATTCTTTTAGAAATGGGATTTTTATCATGATCCCAAAACATATAACATCTATAAGAAAATTTTCACACTCTATTGGGGGTACTTGAGAGTATTAATTAGATATTGGAGGAGTTTTATTGGATATGTGGTAGAGATTTTACTATGGATGACTCTACTAAGGTTGTGGATCATGTTGTGATAAGGGGATGGTTGATATACCAATGTGGTGACCTAAGGCTTCAGAATGTGTGAGATGTTTCATAGTATAACTATTAAAACATAAGTTCATGTCCCTTCATTGATTTTGGGTGATCTAAGGAGGTTGTGGTTAAGAGGTAGGTCACAACATGTAGCTTGTTCCAAGGTAGGAAACCACAATGTAATGGAGGGTAATACATTTTGGTGGTTTAGAGCATAGATGGATTACAATGTGGTGTTGGGGATTCTTTGAAATATTTTCATAGTGATGGGATCTTATAGTGTGATCTATAGGGGCCAAACTACCAAGGGGGTAATCATGGTGAGGTTTTTTAACCATTTGAAATCATTTTCACTTCATCATAGGTGTTGTATCGCAACCTAGAACTATCATGGGAAGATCAATGTGTGGACTATAGAGGACAATACTTGTATATTTTTTCCAAGGGCTAATCCCTCAATCATTTTTAGGTTCCTTACATCATGGTATAGTGGCAATTACATAGTTAGACTATATGGGGGTGGTTCATGCCCTGGCGATGGGTGTCACACTATGACCCAACAATTTTCCTATTTTAAGGAGATTCTAGTAATTTCATAGGGGTTTTTTATAACTCCTTTGGTCCTCCTTAAGCTCCCTTAATTCCATCAGAATAGAAAAAGGCATAGATCCCTCTTAGTTCTCCAATACCCCTTGACATCTCTTTGATGTATGCCATTTGGGATATCTTCATCACACAAATGTAAGGTGAGATATATCTTATTCAATTCCTTGTTATTCCCCTCATTCTCTATTTATCACTACTGGAAAACTAACCTATACCAATAGTTTGGAACCATTGGTATAGGCCTCCAAACCGTTGGTATAGCCTATACCAACGGTTTGGAGAACCGTTTCGAAGTAAGCCATTGGGATAGGTCTATACCAACGGTTTTGGGAAAACCATTGGTATAGACCTATACCAACGGTTTTGGAAACTGTTGGTATAAGTAATATGGAAAAATATAACAACGGTTATGGAACCGTTGGTATATGTATTTCAAAAAAAAAACATCCACTGGGATTTGATCCAAGGACCCCTAGTTTATCATTGAATGACTTAACCACTAACCTAACATTACTTTTGTGAACATAATTACATAAATATATATATATATATATGTATTCTCATAATTATTTTAAATTTTGATTTATATAATGTTTTCGGTAAGAAGAACTGAAAAAAAATGATCTATACCAACGGTTGTCAAAACCGTTGGTATATATTTTGAGTTTGGAATTTCATTCTGGGTGAAGGTTGGTTGCTGGGGGACCCTTTCCCAAAGGTTTGGCCAAACTGTTGGTAAAAGTGGCCACAAAGGGGACTTTTCCCAATGGTTTGGCCAAACCGTTGGGAAAAGTGGCCTCAAAGTGGGCTTTCCCAACGGTTTGGCCAAACCGTTGGGAAAGGGAACCTATACCAACGGTTTTTTCAAACCGTTGGTATAGAAGCATTGGGAAAAGTCATATTTCCAGTATTGTATTTTTTCCCACATGGTTTGGTTTTATAGAATTTGATTCCACTAGAGATTTAGGGAATTGTTCTTCTTTTTGGGGAATTCATGTGAAGCTAGTAGAAGAGGTTCCCGAAGGAGGTATTGATATAACCATTTAGGGTTCATTTTGAGGTATGTTTCCCCTTGGGTTTATCTACCATTACTTGAAAATTTGGGTTTATTTAGCCACCATCTTGGGGATATAAATTCAGAATTTTTTTGTGGGTAAGGTATAATTACATGTTAGGCGTTATCCACACACCATTACTCATGGTTTTGGTTGCATAATGTCTCCGAATGTGTTTGGAATTAGTTATTATGATCTGGGAATTTAATTTAAATTAAATTTTTATTCATTTAATTCTTTTTATTTATGATATTAGTGCTCATGTACTCATAGGTGATCGATACTATATTGGGAATGATTTATAGATCAATGGGTGAGGTATGTGACCTTTACCTTATTGAGTATTTTGATCAATTGTTCATTTTATAATTTTTACCCATAATTATAAATATATGAATGAATTTTCTAAACTTGTGTGATCATTACCCATGAATTTAGATGGTCTTATTTTAACCTAATAGTGAACAAGGTCTATAAATCTTTCAAAACATTTTATTGGTGGGGCCTTGTCGAATAAGTCCAGGTTCCCCTCAATGAGTTTTTAATGGTGGAATGAGTTGTACATATAAAAAAATAGGTTTCATTTTAAAAATGTGATTTTATGAAATGGTTTAATTTAAATGGAATTTTAATGGAAAAGTGTTGTTTTTTAAAAGGGTTATGAAATGGGATATCAAAAAAACTATGTGTTTTTTTAAGAACATTTAATTGGATTTTACCACGGACCTAACATCAGTAAGGAAAGACACGGTGAATTTTATAAATGATTGTAAATAATATTTTAACTTGGTTTTAAAGGATGTACATATTATCCTAAGATTTTTTTGTCTGTTTAAACTTGTTTAGGTGAGATCCTTTTCTAAATCATAATTATTTTATGTTCTCTCTTTTGTTATTTTCTTATGAAATTTGTTGTTACACAATGATGTATGATTATGTGTGTTGGTTTATGATGTTTTGATTTTGGTAAAAATTTTAGGTTGAGTTGAGATGATGTACTTGAACCCCTTTAGAGGGTAGATATGGGTTGAATGGAATAGGTTCAATAGAACCACATTTAGTTCCCATAAATGTGTTAGGGATGTCATTTGTGGTATAATGGGTCCAAAGTGAGTGATTGAGACTAATTGTATCTATATCGACTGAAAATTTATTAATTCCATTAGAAAGAGATGATAGATAAGAATTGACATGTGTTTAAGATATGAGTTTAGGTCTCAGATGACTTGTGACCCAAGTGTTGAGTTGGTGAATTTTTTGGACAAGCTATATTTTATATTGTTATTACTTGTGTCAGAGTAGTTTTGTGTATTCCAGATAAGATGATGTGGATGTTGGGAACATCTTGAGTGAGAATAATCTGGAATGAACTATACCATGATTGAAAAGGTAGTGGTAAAAATGTTATATCAACCATTTACTTGATTAATAAGGTAGTGGTCAGGATAATAGACAAACTATGAGTGAGAAGGTATTAGAAGGAACAATCTTGATCTCGAAGGATGGTCCATGTTGAGATGTCATATTAGACCCTACCTTGGGAGATAAGGTACTGATCAGGATAATGGCTTCACCTTGAGTTAAAATGTATTTTAAAGAGATCCCTTGAGTGATGAAAAATTATTAATGACTCGATGTACACCCTCCTATGATAAGGGGTTTATTATGGAAATATTGTTTGGAATAACCTATGTGATAGAGAATTTAAAATTAAATTTTCCTGAAATATAGCAAGTGTTTTTGATTTTTGATTGAGATTTTTGTGCATGGCTACTTTCTTCTTAACAAAATTGGTTGGTGTAGGAATGGTTAGGTATCATTTTTTCATATTAATCACATTATTACCTGATGTGTATTATTTAATGTTCTTTTTGTGTTATGTTTTTGTGTGGGTTTATTTCATGATAATGACTACACTCATTATATATATTTCATGTAAATCCAATTGATCACTATATCAATGAGTAGTTTTGAGGAATTGGGAATCCCTACTAGGTCATTGGAGTAACCCCCACCCATATGCATGGAAAGGGTTTTCATGTACATGGGAAAAACATCTGGTTTTCATACAAGTAATAGGTATTACTTGGAGTTGGATGTGAGGTATGGATATAGAGAGCTATGGAGGTAGAGGATTCAGTATGATAGATTAGGTTATTTGGGTTGAAGGCTATATTTTGAATTTATTATTAAATAAATTTACCGAACATTGTGTTGTTTTTATGTTTATTATACACGATTCATGTTATACATGTATATATGTGAATAATAATCTATTATATTTTGATACTTCATGTAATGGTATTTAATTCAAACTCGGCCTATTGGCCATGTATTGGGTCTTTTATACCCCTAAAAAAATCCTTTATTTCTAATAAATTAGAGGCTTCGACCCCAACTTAAAAAAGTATTGAATATCTATATGTTTATATTATGGACTCTGGGGAAACACTTGAATACCTTTTTATTTTTCCACCGGTTTTGAGATATCTAAGACACATATGGGCCATTCCAATTTTTTTGTAGAATAAATCATGACCCTAGGGGTTTATAATCAAGTGAATAGTTCATAAATGACTATTTTAGCCACTTTTATATAGTCCACACCATTTGGAATACGAGGAGGCACACCTAAGGTTATGTGTCACCCCTACTCATGATTCATTCAAGAAATTTTGGAAAGAGTGTTATATATATATCATTTAATCAGTGATTCTATAAAAATTTGGATTAGATAGATATCCTATAGCATCCTTCCTTTTTATCACATAAACTTTCATTACATTTTACAAAACTGAGGATCTTTAATGTTTAGTGTCTTGGAAACCAGGAGCTTAAAACATGAAAACATAAAAGATTCTTCTTAAACACTTGAAAGGCTTCTCCTCATGTTCATACTAGGTTCATTACTGCATCTCATAACCTGGGGACATACATCAAAAGAAAGGGTGAGCAGAAGGCCCAGTAAGGGAAACAAGAGAATCATTTTGCATGTGAACTTGAGATACTTCAATAAGGTCATGAAAAGAACATTAAGGCATGAGAAAGAAATCATGAGGCATATCATAATAAAAATAACATTTTTCATAACTTGAAGATGTGGCTGCAACATTTAATATATACAATCATGAACATATCACCAAGGTCCATCCCCAAGGTGTCATTTGAAAATTACCAAGGTTATTCACCAAGATATCGTGAAAATTGTAATCTCTAGTGGTTACATCATTACCCAATGCATTGGAGCACTATCAGGACGCACCCTTAAATTTTCCTTTATTATCATGTGATCCAAAAATATCATCATCAAAAATTTCATAAATGACCCATATAGAATAAAATAAATGGGTTTCATTTCATAATCATAACATTTTAAAAATTTATTTAAAGACATGATCTTTAAGTCACTTTAAACCCACAAAAAGGGAAAGTGGGTTTCATGTATGTAAATCCAAGAATTTAAAATAGAACATCTTGGTATATATGTGAATACCCATATAGAAGATAGAGCTTTGAGTATTCACTTAATAAAATAAAATATCTTTAGAAAAAAGAGAGAGACATTTTGAGAGGAAAATTCTGCAGCATAACGACTATGTTACAAGGTTTTTAGAAAACATTGAAAAGAGAGGGGACATGGGTAAAACATTCATAAATGACCCATAATACAGTAGAGGGATAGAATATAAGGTATTTAAGAACATGGTAATGAAATTTGAAAATATACCATATGAAATGAAGAACATGAAAGGAAGACAAAAATAAGATTTCTCTTATGAAAATTCGGCAGCCTAACACCGTTACATAAACTTCAATCAAAAATGAATTGATGAGATAAAATAGGGCCTCTCATCATATGAACATAAAATATCAGTATGATAGATATAGAGATCATACACCAACATAATAAAAAGGAACTTTCAAGACTTGACATGGAATTAGAACTTTGAAAAGGGAGAAAGGTGCAAGGACCACATAAAAATTCAGCAGCCTAACGACGCCACTTAAACTTCAAAATACTGAAATGAAGAGATCAAATGGGGTCTCTCATCATATGGTCATAAAATATAAGTATGATAGATATAGAGATCATACCCCAACATAACAAAAAGGAACTTGAAATAATTGACATGAAAGTAGAACTTCAAAATGAGAAGGGTGAAGAACCACTTAAAAATTCGGCAGCCTAACGGCGCCACTTAAAACTTCAAAATACTGAATTGAAGAGATCAAATGGGGTATCTCATCATATGGTCATAAAAGATCAGTATGATAGAAATAGAGATAATACCCCAACATAACAAAAAGGAACTTGAAAGAATTGACATGAAAGTAGAACTTCAAAACGAGAAGGGTGAAGAACCACTTAAAAATTCGGCAGCCTAACGGCGCCACTTAAAACATAAAAATACTGAATTGAAGAGATCAAATGAGGTATCTCATCATATGATCATAAAAGATCAGTATGATAAATTTAGAGATCATACCACAACATAATAAAAAGGAACTTGAAATACTTTACATGAAAATAGATCTTGAAAAATGAGAAGGGAGAAAGAATCCGTTACAAAAATTTCAGCAGCCTAACGGCGCCACTTAAAACTTCATAAAACGAAATAATGAGAGTAAGAGGGGATATCTCATTATGTGAAAATGAAAAGGGCAGTAAGAGGAGTATAAAAGAGCACCCTTTAACATAATAACATGGAGCATATAAGAAATTACATAAAAGAGATTTCTTGAAAAGAAAGAGAGAGATCGAATCCCTTACCTTAAAACGTAACTCTTAAAACTCAAAGGTTGGGACCTTGAGGGAGTAAGGGCACCTTGGGAGGACTCCTTTGGAGGTAATGAGACCAGAACATTGTTGGGGGAGGGTGGGGAGTCGAAATGGATGAGAGGATGGCTTGGTATTTATAGGGAAAGTGAGGGGACAAGGCATTAATGGCCAAGGGACACCTCATTAGTGGTTTTGGCAAAACCATGGGCTTGCCCATGGTATTTTCCCATGGTATTGGCCACTTGGGACACCTAATACCTTATATTACTATTCATTAGTCAACCATATTTATTACATACTTAATACATC
Source organism: Viscum album (assembly GCA_963277665.1). Taxonomy (NCBI): domain Eukaryota; kingdom Viridiplantae; phylum Streptophyta; class Magnoliopsida; order Santalales; family Viscaceae; genus Viscum; species Viscum album. The sequence continues at coordinate 1,744,481,985 of OY728153.1, forward strand.
ATTTAATGATGTCCTTAAACACCTGTAACTTAAAAACTGTATTTTCACTATTCATCGAAAATTCAACTTTCTCAGAATAATCCCAAAATTTCACCTTAACCAAATATCAATGCTCTGATTTCAAAAATGAACTCCATTTTATAAAAATAATTTTCTAAATATTTTTAATTTATTTTTTAAATAAATACACTATTCACTGAAAATTCATTTTTTCATAAAAAACCCATAACATAATATTGGTGCTCTGAGTTCAAAAATGAAATCCATTTTATGAAAATAATTTTTTAAATATTTTTAATTTAATTTTTAATTAAAAAACACTAGTCACTCGAAAAAACTAATACTTGAATAATAATTTATGAAATCGTTATTTAACCATTTTATTGAATCACATTACTTAATCAAGGTGTCTAGATTATATTAATACTTTATTTAAGTGAGATTACTAATCCATTTGGATACATTACTAATCCTAATCATAAAATCACTATTCATAATTTACTATTCATCAAAAATTAAGTTGATCTTATTAGACTCTAAATTTCGTACTGAACATAATTGTAGAAGACCATTTTTTGAAAATCATTACACATTTTTAATTATTTAAGGTTTACAAAAACATTTTTAAAATATACTTTTTTCTAAAATTCATAAAAAATATGCATACTATATTTATCCGGTCATTTGAAAATTCCTAAACTTCATCATAAGAAGAAATCCCAATTTTTATTTAAAACAAAGGATTACACAAGGCAGTTACGGTCTCCTTACATAGCCCCTTATCACACCAGCATAGGACCTAAGTGTAAGGTGTGCTAAGGTGAGAGAATCCGAGGGAGGCTCGACCAACATCGCACGAGTAGTAATTTCTATCAGTTTGAACTTCTCACGAAGGCGATCCCATTCTAGCTTCACACGATGAAGTTCGGCTTGGGTTTGGTCCAGAGCAAAGCCCAGTGGTGTTACCTCCTTCCCAAGTTCTGTTAGATGGGATTCGATCGGTCCAAGACTACTGGGTGAGGCCATCGAATCTTCTTTCTATATTAATTAACCAAGATTACTTGTATTTAGAGACAATAATCAAAACGTTTAGTTTCCAGGGGTCATATTGACCAATGGTCATATAACAGTCAAAACCCAATGGTCTCATTTTAATTGTACTCATGTAATCAAATGAAACATTTTTGTTGAGTATAAAAAATAAAATAACACATAAAATTAGGAAACAATATTTATTCAAAATTTAGGGTCGTTAAAATCTTCCCCCCTTAAGAAATTGCATCCTCGCAATTTTTAAAATTGGGTTTTGAAATTTCATTGAAAGTCCCACATCGGAAAAGGAGTCCGTAAAACTATTACTTTAAAAGAAAAAAGGGTAAGTACAAAGGTCACCCGAGTTAGCCCACACTAGGATTCCATGTACGAAAACATGGACATGGAGGAGAAAACAAAGGGTCAAGTTCTGAGGGAGAGTGATAGAAAACATGATTAGGAGAAAGTTAACCATAAGAAAATCCCAAACTTATGATGTGTGTAAATAGTCTTTGATCACCCAGTAGGAAACGTAAACCAACAACGTTTTTGTTTTACGTTCCTTTTCATAATTTTGAGGAATTCATTTACAACATAAAACAAAAACATAAGAAAATATACCTATCTTCATGTAGAGTTTCATCCTTTAATAAGTTTCTACCCAAAACTAATCTTTTCTCCAAACTATGATCATTCAAAACTACTTGGTCTCATCAAAACACAAGAATCATCTTCTAGAGAATCACATAATCCACAAAAGATTAACTATCTATTTCTTCTATCTTTAAACATTATCCAAAAAACAGAAAGGGTAAGGTAAAACAACTCTTCAAAAAGAAATAATCCCATAGGAATAGAAACTTCTTTTAAATCTTCAAAGTTCCATGGTACTACCCAAAGTTCATCATAGTCCATTCTATAAATAACGGTCCTTAAAATTCCTCAAAATAAACCAAACTAAGATTGAAACCCAAATACAAGAAGGATTTGATAACATAGTCTTCCAAAATAAACTTCATTGTTTATCTCCAAACAACATCAACCACTCCTAACATCTTACAACAAAAGTATCTAACCTAAAAATATTTTACCCAAGATAGGTTAATAATTCCCATAAGTAACCTAAATTACTATAAGTCCACCTTAAATTCATCGATTCTTCAAAATATAAGTCAACCTTACTCCTCAATGAAAATACCGTAGTAATCTATTTACCTCGATCATATAGGGTCCCCAAAATAGTGAACGTCTTCCAAAATAATAATCATATTTTAATCCCCTAATCATCTTTCTCATATTAATACGGAAATTGTAGCATTTCCTATCACATTAGTTGTTGGGACATGTTCTTCCATTTCCCGCCATTAACTAAGAAAAGAAACTATAATTAGGGGCTTAAATACTTAGCCAATAATCATGAAAATAAACTTAAAGCATATAAGGATAACTTGTATAAGAAAAGTATACCCTAACTTGTGATCCCCTAGGTTCCCATATAGGTTATCCATGATCATATATTCTTATGTGAATCTTTATTTTATTTTATCTTTGTTCCTTTAACAATGGTTCATACTAAGCTTATGAATTTACCAAAGCATATCCCCCGCGAGTGTCGTAACCAAGAGTGCAGCAAGGCCCATTGTCGTGTACAAGTTCCCATTCGAGTCTAGCTCAAAGCGGTGTTTTCGGGTTTTACCCCTATGTACATCTGTGCCAGAGCCACCTCTACCTGCTCGTATCCAGACATGGATGTATTTTCTTGGCAACCCCTTACTCAATACTCACCAAAATACCAGAAAGATTTCCTATGTATAAACTTTTCTATAGGATTATTCCTAAAGTTTTCATATCCTAATTTCCACAAATAACTAAACCATACTTTGATACCAACTATAGCATCCTTCCTTTTTATCACACAAACTGTCATTACATTTTACAAAACCGAGGATCTTTAATGTTTAGTGTCTTGGAAACCAGGAACTTAAAACATGAAAACATAAAAGATTATTCTTAAACACTTGAAAGTATTCTCCTCATGTTCATACTAGGTTCATTACTTCATCTCATAACCTGGGGACATACATCAAAAGAAAGGGTGAGTAGAAGGCCCAGTAAGGGAAACAAGAGAATCATTTTGCATGTGAACTTGAGATACTTCAATAAGGTCATGAAAAGAACATTAAGGCATAAGAAAGAAATCATGAGGCATATCATAATAAAAATAACATTTTTCATAACTTGAAGATGTGGTTGAAACATTTAATATAGAAAATCATGAACATATCACTAAGGTCCATCCCCAAGGTGTCATTTGGAAATTACAAAGGTTATTAACCAAGATATCGTGAAAATTGTAATCTCTAGTGGTTACATCATTACCCAATGCATTGGAGCGCTATCAGGGTGAACCCTTAAATTTACCTTTATTATCATGTGATCCAAATATATCATCATCAAACATTTCATAAATGGCCCATATAGCATAAAATAAATGGGTTTCATTTCATAATCATAACGTTTTAAAAACTGCTTTAAAGACATGATCTTTACGTCACTTTAAACCCACGTAAAGGGAAAGCGGGTTTCATGTATGTAAATACCAGAATTTAAAATAGAACATCTTGGTATATATGTGAATACCCATATAGAAGGTAGATCTTTGAGTATTCACTTAATAAAATAAAATATCTTTAGAAAAAAAGAGAGAGACATTTTGAGATGAAAATTCTGCAGCATAATGGCTATGTTACAAGGTTTTTAGAAAACATTGAAAAGAGAGGGGACATGGGTCAAACATTCATAAATGACTAATAATATAGTAGAGGGATAGAATATAAGGTATTTAAGAACATGGTAATGAAATTTTAAAATATACCATATGAAATTAAGAACATGAAAGGAAGACAAAAAAAAAAGATTTCTCTTATGAAAATTTGGCAGCCTAACAGCGTTACATAAACTTCAACCAAAAATGAATTGATGATATCAAATAGGTTCTCTCATCATATGAACATAAAAGATAAGTATGATAGATATAGAGATCATACCCCAACATAATAAAAAGGAACTTTCAAGACTTGACATGGAATTAGAACTTTGAAAAGGGAGAAAGGTGCAAGGACCACTTAAAAATTCAGCAGCCTAACGACGCCACTTAAACTTCAAAATACTGAATTGAAGAGATCAAATGGGGTATCTCATAATATGGTCATAAAATATCAGTATGATAGATATAGAGATCATAACCCAACATAACAAAAAGGAACTTGAAATAATTTACATGAAAGTAGAACTTCAAAACGAGAAGGGTGAAGAACCACTTAAAAATTCGGCAGCCTAACGACGCCACTTAAAACTTCAAAATACTGAATTGAAGAGATTAAATGGGGTATCTCATCATATGGTCATAAAATATCAGTATTATAGATATAGATATCATACCCCAACATAACCAAAAGAAACTTGGAAGAATTGACATGAAAGTAGAACTTCAGAACGAGAAGGGTGAAGAACCACTTAAAAATTCGGCAGCCTAACGACGCCACTTAAAACATAAAAATACTGAATTGAAGAGTCAAATGGGGTCTCTCATCATATGATCATAAAAGATCAGTATGATAAATTTAGAGATCATACCCCAACATAATAAAAAGGAACTTGAAATACTTTACATGAAAATAGATCTTGAAAAATGAGAATGGAGAAAGAATCCGTTACAAAAATTTCGGCAGCCTAACGGCGCCACTTAAAACTTCATAAAACGAAATAATGAGAGTAAGTGGGGAGATATAATTATGTGAACATGAAAAGGGCAGTAAGAGGAGTATAAAAGAACACCCTTTAACATAAGATCATGGAGCATAAAAGAAATTACATAAAAGAGATTTCTTGAAAAGAAAGAGAGAGATCAGATCCCTTACCTTAAAACGTAACTCTTAAAACTCAAAGGTTGGGTCCTTGAGGTCTTGAGGGCACATTGGGAGGACTCCTTTAGAGGTAATGAGACCATAACTTCATTGGGGGAGGGTGGGGAGTCGAAATGGACGAGAGGATGGCTTGGTATTTATAGGGAAAGTGAGGGGACAAGGCATTAATGGCCAAGGGACACCTCATTAGTGGTTTTGGCAAAACCATGGGCTTGCCCATGGTATTTGCCCATGATATTGGCCAATTGGGACACCTCATACCTTATCTTACTATTCATTAGTCTACCATATTGATTACATACTTAATACATCATTTAATGATGTCATTAAACACCTGTAACTTAAAAACTGTATTTTCACTATTCATCGAAAATTCAACTTTCTCAGAATAATCCCAAAATTTCACCTTAACTAAATATCAATGCTCTAATTTCAAAAATGAACTCCATTTTATAAAAATAAATTTCTAAATATTTTTAATTTATTTTTTAAATAAATACACTATTCACCGAAAATTCATTTTTTCAGAAAAAACCCCAAAAATTACGATAACATAATGTCGGTGCTCTGAGTTCAAAAATGAAATCCATTTTATGAAAATAATTTTTTAAATATTTTTAATTTAATTTTTAATTAAAAAACACTATTCACTCGAAAAAACTAATACTTGAATAATAATTTATGAAATCGTTATTTAACCATTTTATTGAATCACATTACATAATCAAGGTGCCTAGATTATATTAATACTTTCTTTAAGTGAGATTACTAATCCATTTGGACACATTACTAATCCTAATCATAAAATCACTATTCATAATTTACTATTCATCAAAAATTAAGTTGATCTTATTAGACTCTAAATTTCGTACTGAACATAATTTTAGAAGACCATTTTTTGAAAATCAATACACATTTTTAATTATTTAAGGCTTAGAATTTTTTTTAAAATATACTTTTTCTAAAATTCATAAAAAAATGCATACTATATTTATCCGGTCATTTGAAAATTCATAAACTTCATCATAAGAAGAAATCCCGATTTTTATTTAAAAAAAAGGATTACACAAGGCAGTTACGGTCTCCTTACATGGCCCCTTATCACACCAGCATAGGACCTAAGTGTAAGGTGTGATAAGGTGAGAGAATCCGAGGGAGGCTCGGCCAACATCGTACGAGTAGTAATTTCTATCAGTTTGAACTTCTCGCGAAGGCGATCCCGTTCTAGCTTCACATGATGAAGTTCGGCTTGGGTTTGGTCCAGAGCAAAGCCCAGTGGTGCTACCTCCTTCCCAAGTTCTATTAGATGGGCTTCGATCGGTCCAAGACTACTGGGTGAGGCCATCAAATCTTCTTTCTATAATAATTAACCAAGATTACTTGTATTTAGAGACAATAATCAAAACTTTTAGTTTCCAGGGGTCATATTGACCAATGGTCATATAACAGTCAAAACCCAATGGTCTCATATTAATTATACTCATGTAATCAAATGAAACATTTTTGTTGAGTATAAAAAATAAAATAACACATAAAATTAGGAAACAAGATTTATTCAAAATTTAGGGTCGTTACAATCTTCCCCCCTTAAGAAATTTCCTCCTCGCAATTTTTAAAATTGAGTTTTGAAATTTCATTGAAAGTCCCACTTCAGAAAAGGAGTCAGTAAAACTATTACTTTAAAAGAAAAAAGGGTAAGTACAAAGGTCACCCGAGTTAGCCCACACTAGGATTCCATGTACGAAAACATGGACATGGAGGAGAAAACAAAGGGTCAAGTTCTGAGGGAGAGTGATAGAAAACATGATTAGGAGAAAGTTAACCATAATAAAATCCCAAACTTATGATGTGTGTAAACGGTCTTTGATCACCTAGTAGGAAACGTAAACCAACAACGTTTTTGTTTTACTTTCCTTTTCATAATTTTGAGGAATTCATTTACAACATAAAACAAAAACATAATAAAATATACCTATCTTCATGTAGAGTTTCATCCTTTAATAAGTTTCTACTCAAAACTAATCTTTTCTCCAAACTATGATCATTCAAAACTACTTGGTCTCATCAAAACACAAGAATCATCTTCTATAGAATCACATAATCCGCATAAGATTAAATATCTATTTCTTCTATCTTTAAACATTATCCCAAAAACAGAAAGGGTAAGGTAAAACAACTCTTCAAAAAGAAATAATCCCATAGGAATGGAAACTACTTTTAAATCTTCAAAGTTCCATGGTACTACCAAAAGTTCATCATAGTCCATCCCATAAATAACGGTCCTTAAAATTCCTCAAAATAAACCAAACTAAGATTGAAACCCAAATACAAGAAGGATTTGATAACATAGTCCTCCAAAATAAACTTCATTGTTCATCTCCAAACAACATCAACCACTCCTAACATCTTACAACAAAAGTATCTAACCTAAACATATTTTACCCAAGATAGGTTAATCATTCCCATAAGTAACCTAAATTACTATAAGTCCACCTTAAATTCATCGATTCTTCAAAATATAAGTCAACCTTACTCCTCAATAAAAATACCATAGAAATCTATTTACCTCGATCATATAGGGTCCCCAAAATAGTGAACATCTTCCATAATAATAATCATATTTTAATCCCCTAATCATCTTTCTCATATTAATACGGAAATTGTAGCATTTCCTATCACATTGGTTGTTGGGACATGTTCTTCCATTTCCCGCCATTAACTAAGAAAAGAAACTATAATTAGGGGCTTAAATACTTAGCCAATAATCATGAAAATAAACTTAAAGCATATAAGGATAACTTGTAGAAGAAAAGTATACCCTAACTTGTGATCCACTAGGTTCCCATCTAGGTTATCCATGATCATATATTCTTATGTGAATCTTTATTTTATTTTATCTTTGTTCCTTTAACAATGGTTCATACTAAGCTTATGAATTTTCTAAAGCATATCCCCCGGGAGTGTCGTAACCAAGAGTGTAGCAAGGCCCGTTGTCGTGTACCAGTTCCCGTTCGAGTATAGCTCAAAGTGGTGTTTTCGGGTTTTACCTCTATGTACATCTGTTCTAGAGCCACCTCTACCTGCTCGTATCCAGACAGGGATGTATTTGCTTGGCAACCCCTTACTCAATACTCACCAAAATACCCGAAAGATTTTCTATATATAAACTTTTATATAGGCTTCTTCCTAAAGTTTTCATATCCTAATTTCCAAAAATAACTAAACCATAATTTGATACCAACTATAGCATCCTGCCTTTTTATCACATAAACTTTCATTACATTTTACAAAATCGAGGATCTTTAATGTTTAGTGTCTTGGAAACCAGGAACTTAAAACATGAAAACATAAAAGATTCTTCTTAAACACTTGAAAGGATTATCCTCATGTTCATCCTAGGTTCATTATTGCATCTTATAACCTGGGGACATACATCAAAAGAAAGGGTGAGCAGAAGGCCCAGTAAGGGAAACAAGAGAATCATTTTGCATGTGAACTTGAGATACTTCAATAAGGCCATGAAAAGAACATTAAGGCATGAGAAAGAAATCATGAGGCATATCTTAATAAAAATAACATTTTTCATAACTTGAAGATGTGGCTGCAACATTTAATATAGACAACCATGAAAATATCACCAAGGTCCATCCCCAAGGTGTCATTTGAAAATTACCAAGGTTATTCACCAAGATATCGTGAAAATTGTAATCTCTAGTGGTTACATCATTACCCAATGCATTGGAGCGCTATCAGGTCGCACCCTTAAATTTGCCTTTATTATCATGTGAGCCACATATATCATCATCAAAAATTTCATAAATGACCCATATAGCATAAAATAAATGGGTTTCATTTCATAATCATAACGTTTTAAAAACTTCTTTAAAGACATGATCTTTAGGTCACTTTAAACCCCCGAAAAGGGAAAGCGGGTTTCATGTATGTAAATCCCAGAATTTAAAATAGAACATCTTGGTATATATGTGAATACCCATATAGAAGGTAGAGCTTTGAGTATTCACTTAATAAAATAAAATATCTTTAAAAAAAAGAGAGAGACATTTTGAGACGAAAATTCTGCAGCATAACGGCTATGTTACAAGGTTTTTAGAAAACATTGAAAAGAGAGGGGACATGGGTCAAACATTCATAAATGACCCATAATACAGTAGAGGGATAGAATATAAGGGATTTAAGAACATGGTAATGAAATTTGAAAATATACCATATGAATTGATGAGATCAAAAATGAATTGATGAGATCAAATAGGGTCTCTCATCATATGAACATAAAATATCAGTATGATAGATATAGAGATCATACCCCAACATAATAAAAAGGAACTTTCAAGACTTGACATGGAATTAGAACTTTGAAAAGGGAGAAAGGTGCAAGGACCACTTAAAAATTCAGCAGCCTAACGACGCCACTTAAACTTCAAAATACTGAATTGAAGATATCAAATGGGGTCTCTCATCATATGGTCATAAAATATCAGTATTATAGATATAGAGATCATACCCCAACATAAAAAAAAGGAACTTGAAAGAATTTACATGAAATTATAACTTCAAAACGAGAAGGGTGAAGAACCACTTAAAAATTCGGCAGCCTAACGACACCACTTAGAACTTCAAAATACTGAATTGAAGAGATCAAATGGGGTATCTAATCATATGGTCATAACATATCAGTATTATATATATATAGATCATACCCCAAGATAACAAAAAGGAACTTTAAAGAATTGACATGAAAGTAGAACTTCAAAACGAGAAGGGTGAAGAACCACTTAAAAATTCGGCAGCCTAACGGCACCACTTAAAACATCAAAATACTGAATTGAAGAGATAAAATTGGGTCTCTCATCATATGATCATAAAATATCAGTATGATAAATTTAGAGATCATACCCCAACATAATAAAAATTAACTTGAAATACTTTACATGAAAATAGATCTTGAAAAATGAGAAGGGAGAAAGAATCCGTTACAAAAATTTCGGCAGCCTAACAGCGCCACTTAAAACTTCATAAAACGAAATAATGAGAGTAAGAGGGGATATCTCATTATGTGAACATGAAAAGGGAATTAATAGAAGTTTAAAAGAACACCCTTTAACATAAGAACATGGATCATAAAATAAATTACATAAAAGAGATTTCTTGAAAAGAAAGAGAGAGATCAGATCCCTTACCTTAAAACGTAGCTCTTAAAACTCAAAGGTTGGGACCTTGAGGGCTTGAGGGCACCTTGGGAGGACTCATTTGGAGGTAATGAGACCAGAACTTAGTTGGGGGAGGGTGGGGAGTCGAAATGGATGAGAAGATGGCTTGGTATTTATAGGGAAAGTGAGGGGACAAGGCATTAATGGCCAAGGGACACCTCATTAGTGGTTTTGGCAAAACCATGGGCTTGCCCATGGTATTTGCCCATGGTATTTGCCCATGGTATTGGCCACTTGGGATGCCTCATACCTTATCTTACTATTCATTAGTCTACCATATTGATTACATACTTAATACATCATTTAATGATGTCATTAAACACCTGTAACTTAAAAACTGTATTTTCACTATTCATCGAAAATTCAACTTTCTCAGAATAATCCCAAAATTTCACCTTAACCAAATATCAATGATCTGATTTCAAAAATGAACTCCATTTTATAAAAATAAATTTCTAAATATTTTTAATTTATTATTTAAATAAATACACTATTCACCGAAAATTCATTTTTTCAGAAAAAACCCCAAAAATTACCATAACATAATGTCGGTGCTCTGAGTTCAAAAATGAAATCCATTTTATGAAAATAATTTTTTAAATATTTTTAATTTAATTTTTAATTAAAAAACACTATTCACTCGAAAAAACTAATACTTGAATAATAATTTATGAAATCGTTATTTAACCATTTTATTGAATCACATTACCTAATCAAGGTGCCTAGATTATATTAATACTTTCTTTAAGTGAGATTACTAATCCATTTGGAAACATTACTAATCCTAATAATAAAATCACTATTCATAATTTACTATTCATCAAAAATTAAGTTGATCTTATTAGACTCTAAATTTCGTACTGAACATAATTGTAGAAGACCATTTTTTGAAAATCATTACACATTTTTAATTATTTAAGGTTCACAAAAACATTTTTAAAATATACATTTTCTAAAATTCATAAAAAAATATGCATACTATATTTATCCGGTCATTTGAAAATTCATAAACTTCATCATAAGAAGAAATCCCAATTTTTATTTAAAACAAAGGATTACACAAGGCAGTTACGGTCTCCTTACATAGCCCCTTATCACACCAGTATAGGACCTAAGTGTAAGGTGTGATAAGGTGAGAGAATCCGAGGGAGGCTCAGCCAACATCGCACGAGTAGTAATTTCTATCAGTTTGAACTTCTCGCGAAGGCGATCCCGTTCTAGCTTCACACGATGAAGTTCGGCTTGGGTTTGGTCCAGAGCAAATCCCAGTGGTGCTACCTCCTTCCCAAGTTCTGTTAGATGGGCTTCGATCGGTCCAAGACTACTGGGTGAGGCCATCGAATCTTCTTTCTATAATAATTAACCAAGATTACTTGTATTTAGAGACAATAATCAAAACATTTAGTTTCCAGGGGTCATATTGACCAATGGTCATATAACAGTCAAAACCCAATGGTCTCATTTTAATTATACTCATGTAATCAAATGAAACATTTTTGTTGAGTATAAAAAATAAAATAACAGATAAAATTAGGAAACAAGATTTATTCAAAATTTAGGGTCGTTACAGACCCCTCCTGACCATTTAAAGACTTTTCTAGACCATAGAAACTCTTTAGGGAATGAGTATTTCAACTTGTATGTTTGTTCATAATAAAATTCATATTTAAAATATGGACACATTTGGTTTATTAAGTGAATGGGAAAATATTGTTGTACTTTATTTTATTATTCATTCCAACTATATTGATAGATTCATGGTTTAATAGAATTTTAGAGTTATTATTACACACAATTTTTTATGTTAAAAATACCATTGAAACCCTTCATATATGAAACTAAATGTATATTTTACAATGGTTATAAATATAAAAGTATTTAAAATCATGGTAATAATTGATATATCTTATAGTTTGTATTCAAATGTTGAAGTAATGTTTTTATACTTTGAGAAACTAAATATAAAACCATAGCTTAATACTAAAATGAATCTAAATAAATGAAACTTCCCAGACAGTGGAAGATAAATGGATAAATGGTGGGAGAATAATTCCAAACAACAATGGAAGATAAATTATGTAGATAAAATAAATAGTTATCAATAGATATATCAAGTACCATATAAAAAATGTTATAATTTCATATATCTAAACAAAAGAGAATAAGAAAACATGGAAGTAGGAACACATACATACATGTATATCAAAAGAACCAAAAAGACAAAAAGACTATATTCAGATAGCATCATGATCCATTTATTAGTACTATTCCCCCACACGCCCATTATATAATCAAAAAAGGATATAAAAATGATTTATTTACCATATTTGTACATACATCCATGAAGTAAGTTTGGGTACTAATCGGTATCCCGAACAAGGTGTGATATATACCTAGTTGGCCACCACCAAAGATGTCTACACAAATAAACCCTACGAATATTAATATAATAGTGTGTAGTTATAATAATAATCAGTGATGAAATTTTTTTAACGTAACAAACATGTCATACTAGGCTTGTTATTTTATTTTAGGATGACCATAACTGCTTCTAACCATACAATATTTTCTGATGCGTATGAAGGATTCCAGTTGTGACTAATCTTTTTCCCGTGAGCCTATAACCAAGTGGTAGAGGATCCTGCTTAGGATATAAGAGACCCATGATCAAACCATTTTGTGGGTGAATTTATAGGTTACTTTAATAGTACTGTATCAGTTACTATAGTAGGTGATGTTCAGTGTTGTAACAGCCAACACTATTCACCCGATTTGGGCCTTCGGGCCATCAGTTTGGGCCTACGGGTCTCATGGACTTCGAGACACCAAAGTAAATCAGACTATAGGTCCTTCAGGATATAAAACCTTTAGGTAACCACTAGCCTTCAAGCCAAAGGGATTTCAGGCCACATAAAAGACCAAGAATCACGGGAAGAAAACAAAAGAATAGGCCCAGATGATGATTCACAACAAAAATAACAACCAATAAAGAAAATCTAATCAGATTGGAAGAACGATAGGGTATGTCAACTTCCATTGGGACTAGAAACCAAAAATATCTACATGGGGAAAGGATATCTGATCATCCATGTGAGGTGGAGAGCTAGGAGCCTTCAATATGTAGATGCTTGGGAGGGGCTGTTTCAAGTTTGTCAGGTCTTGGGACTTTAAAGGTCATGTATTAGGTTGTGTATGGTCCTTATGGCTTGGGCATAAAAGTCATATAATCATTCCCCCTAAACACTTAAAAGAGGGATAATACAAAAATAAGTAAAAAATAAGGCCTTTAGGCCATTTTTTTTGGAAGGATTTCAAACATAAGGTAATGTATTTTTATCTAACTTTATTTTATTGGGATACATGCCATATTCACCATTTTTTTCTTTTATGTGGTGAATATATAACCCATGAATGTATTTTATGACTATTATATTCAAAATTATGGGATATACATATACATATAAGTATCTTTATTTTATGGGGCTTATGACTCAAAACTTAACAAAGTGCTAATGGTTTATTGTTATAATCTCATTATTTATCGGAACTATTTATGATTTTTTTGATGATAAAATATTACGATTTACCTATCATGAAACATTTTAATTTTATTATCCTATAGTTATTTCTTGAAAATACATGTTTTTCATTAATTTTCATCATCTTAAGTACTTAATATACCAAAAATATGTTTTTAATGAAAATAGACTTCAATTCTGTATTCGACCGAAAGAACCATTTATTCCATATCCATGTTTTCTAAAAATATTTTAAAGAATGTTTTTAATAATATTGTATGATTTTTATAGTAACTTTTACCCATGTATGAATTTTTAAAAAATTATTAGAATGGAACAATCCTTTCATTTTTTGAAGAAGGCATTTTTTGGACTTTTTACAAAAAATGTGAATTCACATGTTTTCTTTTAACTTATACCGCCTGAAAAGAATTTACCATTGACATGAAAAATCAATTTTTTAATAATTATTTGGACGTTTTGAAGGATATTTTCAAAGAAAATGTTCTCCATTTTTTTCAAATTTTTTTATTTTAAAAGTTACTTTTAAAATAGAAAGTATATTTTACTCAAAAAATATTTCAGTGATCTTTTAAAGGAATTTTCATATAAGATAACATCCTTTTATGTTAATTATGATTTAATGGGGATATTATCCATTGATACCATTCAAAAACTTTATTTTTGTGGTTAATGTTTATTTTAATGATATGTTTATGAAAAAAAATATTTTCTATGGGTTAATCTATAGTTAATTGATGAAATGTTTATGAAACCCATTTTCTTTTCACATGCTATTCTATTTTGATATAATAAATGTTTTATGATATTGTGGGACACATATTTATTTTTTAAATTATGTGAAGGTGGTTATTTTATAACCCAGGATGGTGGTCATGTTATAACGAAGGCCGAGTGAGACCTATATCTCCCTCCATTTCATTGGGTAAAGATTCATATCTCATGAGATAAATAGGACTATATTAGAGAGTTCGCCCTCTTCAGCAAGGGAAATTTTATGCTATAATAGTATTTGTAGTAAACCTTGAGTAATATGATGGTTTGGGGAGTGAACCCATTCCACTATGATAGTCTTGGTAATAATAATTGACTATTATGATGGTATGGGGAGTAAAACCATTTCACTATGATATTCTTTTAAATGATTGTTGAATACTAAGAAAATAATTTTCTATGCTTATGTGTATACCAAAATTCCATGTATTATGATATTATTATGATTCCATGGATTATGTTATTTGATTCCATTATTATTCGTGTCTTATAAACTTCCATGTTTTATGTCCTGACTCAATATTATGATCTATTAGGTACAATATCTGATTTTAAAATCTTATGACCAGGTTCTCTTAACCATATGTTCATGTTATACTCATTTAGTCTTTGAAATATCCCTTTTTTACAATTACTCATAATCTAAGCTCACCAATTCTTGTGTTTCCTTTCCCTAGGTTCTGAATAAAGTTTCTTAGAATGATGTATCTAAGAATGGTACTAGTTATATATAACTTAGTAGGAGATGATATAAATCTTTTAAGAACTAGTTGTTTATGTGTTCAAGTCTCCAAAAGGCACTATAATTATATGATTATATCATGGATTGGTGTGTTATGTAATGAATATTATCTACCAGGATTTGATATCTATGTATGAAAATTGTGGGTCGTTATAGTTGGTATTAGAGAAAGGTTTAATTAACCTATGAAAATTAGGATGAGATAACTCTAGTGAGAACCACGAGGATAAGTCTAAGTATAAGATAACATCCTTAATTTTTGGTAATGATCATGAATGACCTAGGTTAAACCTAATGTTTCATAGAATAAATTATCACAATTAAGAAATAATATAATTGATTTTTTATGATTATGTTTTTTTACTATGATTATTGTTTCTCACATAATGTTTTTAGATTTATTCAATGGATGGAAATTGAAGGAATCGTCTAAATTCAGAATGTGATGGAAAATGAAATGATTTTCCTCCTTTGAAACAAAATATTATGGGTGCTAGGATGCATAATATCATATTTATTCTCAAAAAAAATTCTTTATCTTTAAATCATGATGATATTTCAAATGAGAAAAGGAAGGAACAACATTATGTAGAGTCCTTTATGGGGAAACACATGAATTATTTTAATGGTTTTGATGATCCACTAGTTTTTGAAAAATGGATCAGTGCCATTGAATTTTTTTTTCCATTATTCATTGCTGGAAACATGATAATATTATAGAAGTTATTTATCATTTGGAAGGCGAATGAGTTAAATGGTTTGAATCTTAATAAGAACACAAGTCAATATGAATAAATTGATTTCATGGATTAGGACGAGTTAAAGAGAATATTTTCAATAATTATTTTTATCATATTATTCACATGAAAACATATATGGAATTTTTTGAGCTAAATAAGAAGGTTGATGAATCCATTGGTACCTATGAGGAAAATTTTACAAGGCTTGTAGGGTACGATTCGAGAATGGTCATACAATTTGAATGTAAGGTAGATACATTATTCAGTGGCTTAAAACCAAGTCTATGAAGGGAATTATACCTAAGAGAATTAAGTATATATGATGAAATCATTCTATGTTCCATCAAGGTGGAGAGATAGATTGGTGTTACCCATCAATCTCATGGTTTTTAAAATTAAAGAGATAGAATTAAAAAAATTATAAAAAACATGGAGAGAAGAAGAGGAGCATTCCTTTATGCTCAATTTGTGAAAGGAAACATATATGAAATTATGATAAAGTAATTGGTAAATGTTTCATGTGTGGAAATGAAGACCATCAAGAAATTTAAATCCAAGAAGATGAGAATAAGTTAACTAATTATTTGAATTGGGAGAAAGCTCCACTGAATACACCACTAAAAATATAATACTATAAATTATAGGAGTTTGCAAATTATGGGAATAAATTACCAAAAACAAGTTCTAATGAGGATAATAAAGAAAAAAAACCATTGAAGTCAAAGGTAAAATGGAAAGATTATAAAATTATAAAAGTTGAAGTGAATCCTAATAATTAGGGAACATTTATCCTCTACTTCATGGTTAGGGATTTCATGTTTATATTTTCATGAATTCACCCTATAAAATTATTATTGTTTATACTTTAGTGAAATTTTATGTAATTATAAGAATTTATTATCACTCTTTATATATATTATGGAATTCTTAAATTACATTAAATATTCTGAATTGACTTTGGATGGTATATTGGTGAAATTATGAACCCATACATCCAACGGAAATGGTTTTGTTTATGAAATGATATTATTTAAGGAATAAAATTTGAATTACCTTTTGGAAGCATATATTATTTAATTTTCACTTCATTTTGGGATATGATTATGATTTATATAATTTGGTATGAGAATTTATGAGTGATTAAAACTACTTCAACGTGATTGTTAATTTTATCATGAAAAGATATAAGATAAAATCATTTTAATCTTTGGGATTCAATTTTATATACTCTTATTTTTAAGGGTCCTTAAGGTTAACTATTTATGTAATGTAGTATATTGAGCCTTGTATTTTAATGGAAAAAATATGATAGAATTTTTTTTAACGGTAAATATTTTGAGGTATAAGGAATGAATTTTGGTTTCTATGATTCATCAAAAATAATTATAGTAATATAGGATGAATAAAATTAATCTTGAATATTCATTTCATAGATTAAAAGATAATGTGTAAATTGATAAAATCATAACCAATGGATAATATTTGAGAATGAAATATATTGAGATATAGGATAATTGAAAAAATGATAGATAAAGTTAGATCCATTCAGTAGCACATCATTGAATCTCAGAGTTGATAGAAATTTTATGAAGAAAATCATTAGTGTGACCTGGAATTTGATGTTGGTGAGGAGGTTTTTCAAAAAAGTTCCAAAAAAATAATGTTCTAAGATTCAGAAAGAATGGAAAGGTAATTACTAGATATATTTTCCCTTTAAATATTTTTTATCGATTAGGGATGATAACTTATCACTTGGTGCTTCCACCGAACCTCTATCAAGTTCATGATGTATTCCATGTACCTCTCCTGAGGAAGTACATAACTGATCCATCATATATAGTAATGTCAAAGGTCATTCCACTGGAACATGGTATTTATTGTGAGAAAAAAACAAGTAGAAATCCTGTATTATAGAGATAAATTTCTAGGAAAAATGACTACTCACATTATCGATGTGGTAGATTTAAGGAGGGTACATTACTAGTTCAAGGCATCTGTAGGAAAGGATGATTCAATCATGGGATTTCAAGTCATGTAATAGGGTTCATTTCCACTAGAAATATGAGTCATGTACTTAAATAAATATGGATTGATGTGTAGAATATCCTTGGGGAGGGGATATAGATTTTATTTCTGGCATGTGTGTGTGTTTTACTTTAATTTTACCCCCAAGAACTTAATATACATATTATTCTTCAAAAATATTATTTTGTTAGAAAATATTATATTTTATTTATAAAAATTTTAAAAATTGTATTTGTATTTTGAGCATGTAAAAGGATAAATTTCATTTAAAAATGGTTTTATATGAAAATTAATTCTCTTTTATTTTAAATAATCATATTATGTTCATTGGAATCAATTTTATGTTTAATTTTTTTCATAAAAAACACAGTTATACGCAAAAGACATTTTCCCGAAATTTTTTTATAAGCACAATGTGTTTTTATATTAATTAATTAAATTAATAAATATTCATTTATTATTTTAATTAAATATAAATATTATATGTATAATAATAAAAATTTAACATTCATATAATATTTTTATAATATCGGGTTAAGAATTAACTATGTTTTATGCTTAAAAATGTGTTTTTCTAAAAAACGGTTTTCATAGTATTTTCTAGGATATTTTTTAAATTAATTTATGAAACTTAAATGTAATAAATTTTATAAACCTGATTACATATTTGGAATCATGAGGTTCAAATTTTCTAAAAAATCCCCTTTTATTTTTGACCAATATGAATAATAGCTATGGTAAAATTTATCACCTCAGAAAATGATAAATCACATTAATCAAGGTTCAATTAAGTAATCATTCCATATGATTTTATTATACCCTTATTAATGTAGTATTTAAATTTAGTAGTATTAGGGGCACATTTCCATGAAATTGACTTATATAATATTTAAATCATAGAAAGTTAAAAAAATGCCACTCTCTTAGTTTTAAATATATCATAAGTGTCCACATAGAGAAAAAAAGAATTATATGAATCAATATAAGTTTCTATTGTATATTAATGAAATTATTTTAATGATATAAATTTATTAATAATTCTTATAAATTATAAAATTAGCTCAAATTATTGTGCATTGATAATAAAATAATTATTAAATTAACAGAAAAATAAAACAAATTATTTTAAAAATATTAAAAGTGATATAATTTTATTGAGTTAATATGTTCCAAAAAATTTAATATATCTGTGAAAAATATTAGATATGTGGTAAATAATTTATTCAAAATATCCCCTTTTATTGATGTATTTAAGGTTAAATAAAATGAATGGTGTTAAAAATGACATTAATGATATTTTATAATAAATAGTATTTTATTAAATGATATTAAATTGATAAAAATATTAGATTCTAAAGAAATAATGATATATTTTTTAAACATAAACCATGGTCCATTTATGAGTCATTTTACATTTTATAGAAGCATCATTAACCCATAATGTGTTGAAAAATTTAATATTACAGTATTCTTCAAAATTGTTAACAAATGGTTAAAATAGAAAGATAATGGTAAAAATGTGATCCAAATAGGTAATAATTTTATTATATGAGATTTATTCAAGTAATAAACATATTATATTTGAATAATATAAATTTTGAGATATTTTTTATATCATAATTAATATTTATTAATTCAATATTTTATGAAATTCTAGGAGTGATCCTCCCCTAAATTATAAAAGGGAAACCCTCCTGTATATTCATCACACCACCTTGAGCCTTATCGATCTAACATAACATAAAAAAATACATTATAAACTTAGTCACATTATAGTGGTTATGGTCTTTCAAAAATACCAACTATAGATCCCTTAAGAGGATATCTAAAGAAGTTATTTCAAAGAATAGAAAATCACCTTAACCAATCTCTTTCATTTTAATTATTCCTTACCTAATCTAAATATATTAAATTCTTAATAAAATAATATATTCAGTATACTAAATATAATTAAATTTTATTATTAATATAAAAACATCATTATTCAACCTATTTCTATATAATAGTAAGTGAAGATATAGCTCGTGCGTACGCATGACTTAACATCTAGACATAGTGATACAATTCATTTCTCATCACCATATTTTATAAATGGGTATTGTTGGAACCAAAATATTGGAAGAAAACAACAAATAAAATAAGGCCCCATGGCCTGCCTCGTGAAGCCACGACACGGAGTCCCCCCAAGCAACGCGGCCACCGCGAAGCATAGAGGCAGGACACCCCATGAATACCCCTGATGTTCATGAACCCACCACGAGGCAAGAGAGGCGGGACACCCCGCGAACGCCCCTAACGTTCACGAACCCACCGCAAAGCAATAGAGGCGGTACCCCTCCACGAACTCGGTTGACATTTGCGACCCGCCGCGAAGCGACCGAATCCCCCTTCGTGCCGCGTAAGCTCTGCTTTACAGCGCCTCTTGTCTATAAATACCAAGCTCCCCCTGAGCCTCCCAGATGGACAATCTGACCTTTTGGATTCTCAGCTCCTGAATCACGAAGCACTCTTTGTTCTGTAAACCATGAGCAACATGAGGTATTTTTGCTTCGTGAGGAGCCTCCACATTGTCTCATTTTGATCCCCTCTTCTGAGAGGGATGACCTTCACAAAGCCTAAGGGAATTCGTGAAGGAAGGGGATCCCCAAGGGGACCTAGGTTGTCACGAAGCATTTATTCTTCACAAAATACCCCTCCTGTACAAGTGATCCACATGCCAAGGCAGCGTCAGTGTACTTCATGAAGAACACTGCTTCGCGTAACTTTGTTTCGCGAGGCACATATGCTCCACAAGGTAGTGCTCCGCGAACACCCTTCCACTTCACAAAGCACCTCCCACTTGCACCTCCACCCCATGCTAATTCTAAGGCACCCCGCTTCGTGAAGCACACCCCTTCGCAAGTGCCCTTCACCACATAGAGAAACCGAGCTCCACAAGGCCTCTGCCTATGGACCCCTCTGCTTGGAAATTCCTTTTCCCGTGCGACCCCCCAGGTTTGCATGATGTGACTTCAAAGTCCCCTGGACGATACCTCCCATGGCGTTGCTTTGCCTAATGCTTCTTTGCACAGGCACACTAATGGCTATTGCTTCTTCGCATAGCCACGCTAACGTGGACCCCTCGATGGTTCGCTCTGTGACCCCCCTTTTACACGACATTTCTAGTACCTTCCCTCCCACAAAAAGCAGAGGGTACTGGTCATGTAAGTCCTAGGGGTGTGGAGTAAACCCACCTCGTCTGAGCTGCAGGATGTTAAACAACCAAGTACCCTCATCCTCAACACATGACATTAAACTGTGACATCATACCGTGCCTCTCACGTGGGTTCCCCCCACATTGGAATTTCTACATGCCCCATGTCCTCCACAAGGTATGATATCCTCTTTCTAGGAGTGGCGTTTGTCCGTGGAGGAAGGGAAACCATCTTGGTGTAATCCCCTAGTCCTTCTTATGGAAGGTAGCACCCATCCACCTCCGTACTTCCCCACCGTTAGGGCCAGTGGAGGGCATGATAGGGGATGAGGAACCTCCTTTCTTTGGTCCCAAATACCTCTCCCACTACGCTTTGTCACCCTCGGGCCTCCATCCCGGAGTAAGTCCCAACACCATGGGCCGCCTAACGTATAAGCCCCTCTTCGCTTCCCACAGATGCACCCTTCACGACGTTATCATCAGGTCCCTGCAACCTCTTGTTTCTCACACCGAGCATGACTCCCATGGGCTTAAAGTGAGCACCGACCATGATACACCCTCGACCACATCAAAGTGTAAGCCCCAAAATTCCCCATCTTTCATGATGTTAAACTGCACACCCGAACTACGAGGACTTTGATCCATGTCAAGGCATGATATGTAGGAAGCCTCCATGAGGTTCAAGCCCACCACCAGTGTACCCCCGGGTTCACCTTCAAGTCGGTTCACTGACGAAACCCGTCCAGAACTATGGATACTTTGATCCATGTTAAGGCATGGTACGTAGGAAGCCTCCCTGAGGTTCAAGCCCGTCACCCATCAGACCAAGGTCCCTCTTCACGTCGGTTCGCTGACACCCACATCCCTTCTGAACTATAGGGTCTTTGATCCATGTTAAGGCATGGTACATAGGAAGCCTCCATGAGGTTCAATCCCAACACCCAATAGACCAAGGTCCCCCTTTATGTCGGTTCACTGACATCCTTTCTAAACTACAGTGTCTTTGATCCATGCTAAGGCATGGTACGTAGGAAGAATTTCTGAGGTTCAAGCCCACCATCCACTTGGACCAAGGTCCGTATTCACGTCGGTTCTTCGACACACCCTTGTCCCGCATGATGTTAAACTGCATACCAATCTAGCGGTAAACCGTTGTGACCCCACCATCTAGTTGTTCTGACACCCCTTCATGTCAGTTCAACAACCCCTTTTAAACCCAAACTACGAGGACTTTGATCTATGTCAAGACATGGTATGTAGGAAACCTCACGAGGTTCAAGTCCAACACCCATTGGGCCAAGGTCCTTCTTCACGTCGGTTCACCAGCGTCCATTATGAACTACGAGGTATTTGATCCATGTCAAGGCATGGTACGTAGGAAGCCTCCTTGAGGTTCAAACCCATCATCCATTGGCCGCTCTGACCCCCCTTCACGTCAGTTCTCACCAACTAAACTACGTGGACTTTGATTCCCTTCCACAAGGATATGTAGGAGGTCTCTTCGAGGCTCAAGACCATATCTACCATCATCTCCATGATAGTCCCATCTCATTCCTCTTACAATCTATTCAATTTTCCATCACCCATCCTGATTCTTACCCGGGCCGCCACATCCCAGTGAGATCATGCCACCTCATTCCCCCCCACAGTATTCGGGAAGCCACCCACATGTTGGCCCCAATATCGATGATCCCTCAAGGGGGTTCCTCAATATAATCCACTCCAGCTAGTGTTCTGATCAGCTCGATCCATCTCCGTTGGACGTTAAACTTGTGGCATACCCCGTGTTAAACACAAGACGCTGAGAAAACCCTCAGATCATGCCAATGAAATATGATTCCCCGTGCTCAATGTGGGATGACTTGGGCTTCCGCGCCCTCGAGAATCCCTATAATAAGTGAAAAAAGATAGACACACCAATTCCCCAGTGTTCAGACACGTTAGTGATGCCTCGACGTGACTACTCCCCCAACTGAAGGTTTCTGCCCTGACCGGACCCCTTGGAATGTCCTGACAGAAGCATGGTAATTAACCGGAGTCCATGGAAACATGGAACTGGGAAGAGTTTCACAAACAACATATTAAATCTATGAGGGAGACCCAGACAAGGTGACGAGTTTTGAGGATGAATCCACGGAAGGAAGAAATGACATCCCATCATCCCGTTTCAATCAAGGAGAAAACGTCCCTGAATAAGGAGTGAATGCCACCCACCTTTGGAAAGCGGGAATGCGGGGTAACAAAAAGCCGTGCATGTCGCGCCCAAGCAGACAGACGCACACACCCCGGAAAAATCTTCGTAAATAAAAATGGTGAACCTGACGTGAAGTTATTCTCCTAAATATGGAGATTAGTAGCACTTGAGACATCAGTAGATTGATGTGTCACTGGATCCAGCTATCCGGCGCTAGGTCCCGCCAAAAAAATAGCGGGCCTGGTGTGAAACTCACCAGAAGTTGGGGCAGTAGAACGTTGGGCATTCCATTATGCAATTTTGTCAGAGTGGATCCATCTTACCGGCCACAGAAGATGGGATGGCGCTGGGGAAATGGTTGTCGATTTCTTTTCCTCGGAGTGCTGATGAGTTAATCTCCCTGCTTCCCAGGAATCAGGTTGCTGCTACAGGGACACGATCACCGCCCACCCGCCTACGCAGGGGCAGGGGAAACACCAGCATAGCCGCTCCGCGTGGCTCCACTACTGCCACAACGGTGTCTGCATCCATGAACGTGGGGCTCCCATGCCCCATCTTCCCATCAGAAGTCATCCAACAAATGGTGATTAAAGACCTCGTACGCCGTTACGAGGAGGAGGGCATAATCCCAACCCATGATATGGCCTGCCTGGACCTGGAGGCGTCTAGGCCTCGCCGTCAACGCCACCCTTGAGGGCCGTGTAGGGAGACCTTGATCCCCACTCCAACATTCAATCGTTTCGGGAGCCTGTCCCCAGAATGCCTTGATGACTCTCTGCCTTACCCTGATGAGGTGGGTGACGTCCGACTCAGCCCGGTCAGAGTCCCGATTCATGGGCTCCAAGAAAGGGCCCCCACCCGGCCGTGTCAGCACTGCCGCCCGGCCTTTCCAGAGAAGCAGGTAGGCTATGCGCCTGCACCACCCACGCCGACTCGCCTACCCTGACGCCAGCATTGGGCCCGAGCTGAGGACGCCCACCAAGGGGCGTTAATGTCGACAGCTACTGTGGCCCAAGCCACCGCCGAAACATGTCATAAAGTCCCTTCCCACACTGAGCAGGGGCGTTCCTATGACCAACTGGGATCGAGGCCCCAACCGCCCCATGGGCAGGCTGGGTCGGCTCCCCGGGTCACATGCATGAGTGGTGATCGCTGCGAACCAACCCGCGATGATGTCACCCCAAACGGAGGCCCTCCCCGTACCACTATTCCAAAAAGAGTGGGCCTTCCCTACTTTTAAGCTCATCATGGAGGTATGCCCTGCACTACCCCTAACTTGAATGAAGGCCTACCACACGACAGTGACACTCGGCGTGAAATCCTTTCTCGTGCCCACCACACCGGGTATGGAATTCTGCCTCCTGCCCCTGACCGTCGATGTGAAGGCATTGCCCTTCCGGTCCCTCTCCAACATGGGGATCCTCCCTATGTTCTCTCCATAGCATGAAAAGGTCCTCCTCACCCTGGCAACCAAAGGGGTGAAGGTCAGCCTCGCTCCAACCACACCAAGCATAGAGGTCCTCCCCATTCCCCCACCGATTCCGATGGAGGTTTTACCCGCTAAGGTGATGTTCATGGAGGTCCTCCCCATGTACCCTTCAACATTTATCCTGGTGCTCCTCGCACCCTAGCTATCTCAAGTGGAATTCCTCTCCGACCTGACACCAACGCGACCCCAAGACTACATGTCGAGAATCAGCCTTGTCCCGAGGAGCCGCCTAGGGGCGGGAAGGCGGGTCTTTGCCACCACAAGAAGAATCCTGGGAAGGCCCAGATGGAGATCAAACTGGACCGCTTCTCGGATTCTGAAGCAGAATACAACTTGGCAGTGGAACCCTCCCCTCAGTCCTCCGTGTCAAGGACCGGGGCAGGAACAAGGCGTGTTAGCATCATCCTTCCAGAATGTAAAGTCCACCAGATTCCTGCCTCTCTTCGTAGGTACATCCAAGAGGAGGAAATTTTGGGATTCCCACAGGTTCTGACTATGCAGTCACCACCGTCGTCACCAGAAGCGCCCTCTACCTCGACCATAGATCACAAAGAGCTATTTTGGGGCTCGATGGCGGTTGAGCAACAGCGTGACCCATCACCGGTAACCACGATCCCTACACCAGAAGCTGTGGCTGTCAGCCCATCATATCATGACTTTGTGGTCAGGTCACCACACTCTTTGGAGGATGGACTAGGATTCGACGGCCAGTCGGCTAGTTCGCTGTATTCTCCGCTGCCCAGTTTACTGTCCCAGCGGCCTGCCTCAGTACCGCTACCAGTTCCTCACCCACCTCTGGTTGATGAGTGAGGAAATACGGGGCCAGACCCTAAATCCGGACCCAAGAGCTTCTGGAACATTCTCGTGGCAGATCACTTCTCGAAGAAGTTGTGGCCGATGACAGCATTGAACTTTCGTGCGTCAGAATCCCTCACCCCAGAGGAAGTCGAGTGATTTTGTCAAACCCTATGGGAGACACACTTCTATCTTCGTTATTATCAGGTGGTTTACCCCAGGAGCCAAGTGCACTGCGAGGAAATCAGTGAGCAATGCCGTCTGGTCGATTTGGCTGCACTCCCCATGGCCCAGCACCCTGAGTCGCCAGCTCGCCAGAACACCCTCCAACAAAAATGCATTCAGAGTTTCATGGTACTCCGCAAAATAATCAGTGAAGCTACCCCCCACGTGCAAGTCCGTGGCTGGGGACAGTATGCCTCCCTCCTATTTAGTCCTATCCGACGACAGCTCGACTCGTTATGCGACATTGAGGACATACCCCCAAGAAGGGTTGCGGTCCACATGGCTGACATAGTGGACAAGGAGGACAAGATGAATTTTCTTGATGGAGACTTACCCTCTGAGGGTGTACCACCACTGTTGGACCCATTAGGGAGGATTACTCATCAGCAGAGGAACCTCCTAGGCCTCCCTGCTCCCACTGAGTTGTTGGTACTCAGTCAGAATGCCGGTAAGGGTAAAGAGCATGTCAGAGCTTTCAAGAACTCTGACCCATCTGCCTTAGTCCAGAAGATGAACGAAGACCCCAAGAAGGCCGCATTGCACCAGAAACTTGCTGAGTAGAAGAGGCTGATCAACGAACTCCTGGACGAGCGCGCTATAGAGCAGCGACCCGAATATGGTGATCCTAGGCCGGGGCAGCAGGGGTAGGAACAACTCCCCCTGGCGAGATGCCTCCAGACAAACCTGATCATACCACTCCCACGGATAGAGATGAAGCCGAAACTCACAGCAAGAGGGCGTGATACATCTCACCAAACCCTCCCGAACGGTGTAGAAATCCGAGGAATCCGGCCCGGGTTCCTCCGGCCTCCCCGTAGGCCGCTCTGCCAGTTGCTCCACGAGTCGTTGAACCCGTCTATCTTGTCGAAGAGCCTGACAATGCACTCATGGGTAGGGATCCCCACCAAGATAGGGACCCCTGCTCGGATGATCCTATAGAGGAACTCATCGCCCACCTCGAGGCATTGGAAACGCGGCAGGTGGAAGTCCCACCAGATGGAAAGCCATATCCCACGTGGGAGGATGATATGCCTGTACCCCCGGGTTTTGGAAATCCCACTTTCTCGCCCTTTAACGGGACAGGGGACCCGCCGTAGCACCTAGGCCATTTTTCCACCAGGTGTGGCCCCATGTTGGGGACCCCAACACAATAGGAAGCCGCCAAGATCCGATGTTTTGTGCAGACATTATATGGTCCTCCGTTTGTCTGGTACAACTAGCTCCCTATTAGATCGGTGACCGACTGGGATGATCTTCCCCAAAAATTCCTATACCAGTTCATCACCACCATGTGAAAGACCAGCATCGAAGACCTCTTCAAGTGAAAACAAAGTCCCGATGAGCGAGTCGTGGATTTCATCACCCGGTGGAAGGGACTCACATACTCCCTTGATATGCCACTGACTCAGGAGAAATTACTAACAATGTGTGTAGGGAATGTCAAAACAGAATTGGTTCCTTCCCTGATCACTCATAATTACCCTGGAGGGTTTCGAGATTTCTCAGATAAGGCCCAGCGCCTCGAGGAAGCTCTGCAACAGGCTAGTCAGGTATGTCTGCTGCCCCCTGTGATCCCAGCAAGGAGGGCTGCCAGAGCTGTGCCCATCACGGTGGCCCAAATAGAGGTCCCCAGGAAGCTAGAATTGTTTCCAGTGGCATCGGCCCCACAACCTCATAGAGGCCCTCCACCTCAGGGACAACCTCTTTCTGAGCAGCGACTGCCTCAGAATCGGCAGGTTCCCCCACGCAACGCGCCACCACCGCCTAGGCAGGACAATCAGACTCCACCTCCTCAGCAGGCCCCTCTGGCCCCTCGTTAGGGACAGGCTCCCAGAGCCCCATATCTGAAAAGAAGGCACCAGACTTACTCATTCAATGAGAATCAGGTCCCCAGTTACTTCTGTAGTGCCCTAGAGCAGGGGATTGTGCACTTACCTGAGTGCAGAAGGCCGACAGAGGTAAATCTTATCGATCGCCCCAACTACTTCCCATATCATCGGATCCTAGGGAACACCCTCAAGAAGTGCTATGTGTTTAAAGACTCGCTATAATACTAGGTTGATAACAACATAGTCAGGTTGGGCCCGACCCTGACACAAGTGGCGGGTGTCTTTGTGAAGTCAGAAAGCGGTAGCGACGACGAAGGCGAGTGGCAGTAGGTTCCCAGCCACGGATCCTAGAAGTACGATGACTGGATGGCTCGTAAAATAGTCACCTGCGCCCATGGTATTATTCGTTCATGCCTGAATCATCCAGAGCCTTCAGAAGATGCGAACAGTACCTCTGCATCATCATCTCAGCCGACCACTTCCCAAAAAGGCAAGTAGTGGCGGCGCAAGATGAAGCAACATGCTCCACCACTGCCGTCGTCATCCCGTACTCTCAGTAACTTCATGCCCCCTGAGATGGGGATTCCTCCTAGAATCCTCCCAGTGGTGGATGATTTGTCAAGCAACAGTCAGGGGTACACTTCGGTTAATACCACAGAGTTGGTAAATCCCTATATGACTCCTGACGAGGGGGAATGCCAGGCGAACCTCCCCAATGTCCCCGGTCGATGTCAATGTCGGAGGAGCTATGACTACATGAGTCATCAGGATGCATCATTTGGAACCTCCATCCAGAACGTGCACGCTACTGAAACTAGACAGCAGGCCCAGCGCAGAGCTCATCACACGCAACCTCCTCATCTGGTGCCCTTAGATCTACCTCCACCGCCTTTTGTGCTACTAGATCAGATAGAGATGTCTCGTCCGTACCATGGCTAGTCTCACCCTACTACATGCCAATCTCATTTTTCAACCCACATCTGGTAGCCTCTCTTCAGGCCTTGACCAGTGAGCAACATGGCATACCTAGAACTAGCCAGCAGCCAGCCTAGCCGGAAGGGCCCGCCGTTCCCCCAATTGCAGAGTAGCCTCCTGTAAGCAGAGGATCGCGTCTATCCCAGAAGTATGATGTTATAAATCACCTTTCCGGAATCCCATCGAGACTTTCTATCCTTGAGGCTCTTCTCCCATCATCATAAATGCGTGAGGCACTTGCCGAGGCCCTAAGGACCCCCCTCTAGTTTGAGACAGAGGTAGCAACCGTAGAATCCATCCACGCCGAGGCAATTGAGAATGCCTAATTCCATGAAGTTATCTCATTCTCTGGTGAGGACGAAGACCCTCCCATACAGGGGCACATTTGTCCACTATACATCACTGTCCAGTTCAATAGCATGGAAGTCCTCCGCTGTCTTGTTGACATGGGTTCGGGGATTAATCTAATCCAGACTCAGACATTGAGAAATCTAGGGTTATCTGAGGATGATATAACTCCCTCTAACCTCATAATCTAGGGATACGATAGGACTGAGCAAACCCCAGTCGGAAAGATCCGTTTGAAGACCCAGTTCGATGCCCTAATTACCAGTACCGAATTCATGGTTGTCTCCCAGGACACTGCGTACAATGCATTAATGTGCAGGCCATGGCTCCACCTGCATGCAGCGGTCCCTTCATCGTATCACCAATGCCTCAAATTCTCCCTCAATGGATGAGTAGGTGTGCTCCAAGGATATGCGTCTCCTTTCTCCTATTGTGAATCCCGTTATCTAGACGCTGACTACTACAAGAGCAAGGATAAACAGATTTTGGCAAGTGAGGTTGAGCCCGCCCCAGTAACAAGTGATCCCTGGGTGGGTCTAGATGACGCCTACATATTCTCGATCCATTGGTTGGAGGCCACGAACCCCGAAATGGGAAAATGCTTTGTCATTTCAGGTACAAGAGGAAGGAATATTCCCAGGTCCAAGTGATGGTGGAAAATCACCTCGTACTCCTACACCAACCAGGCTCGGGTGATCCCGGAACCTCCTACCCCTGTACGGTATCAGGATGTCAGGCTCATGGCAACAACGGTACGTCATACGTGTCTATTTTTCTGGGCTGGAATTAACTGGCTCAATCCGACATGCCACTATTGCTTTGATGTTATCAAGTGTGACCCCATGAGCCAAAGACCAGATGGGATTGGATCGACTGCCTTCATCGCTATGGTCTCAGTGGAAAATGAATCTCCTGACATGATGAACACTGCCACTCAAGCTGTCACCAGCCTCCCATCGGATTCTGGTGGCTCAGAGAAAACTCCCCCCACGGAAGATCCCTCCACAAGTGGAGTAGAGGACCTAGAGGATGCTCCCCCTGCCTTTGAAGAAGGAGTGTCTTCCACGGTCGATGAACTGGTACAGGTAAACCTTGGTAGCGAGGCAGATCCGAGACCCACATTGATCAGTGCCGCCATGTCCCTCGAGGAGCAGCATCGGTACGTGAACTTCCTTAAGCAGCACCTAGATGTGTTCGCCTGGAGTTACAACGAGATTCCAGGACTAGATCCCCAGGTAGCCATCCACCGCCTTGGTCTCCCGACAAACCATCGCAGGTTCAAGCAGCCTCCTAGAAAGATACACCCTTCTCACGGTTCCATGGTTGAGGCCGAAGTTGACAAGCCTATCAAAGCCAACTTCGTCAAGGAAGTCCAGTACCCCAAGTGTCTAGCCAACATTATGCCAGTTAGAAAGAAGAATAGACAGATCAGAGTCTGTATCGACTTCCGCAATATCAACTGCCACTGTCCAAAGGATGATTTTCCCCTCCGAGTGACAGAGTTGTTGATTGATGCCATGGATGGGTTCCAATACCTCTCCTTCATGGATGGGTATTCTGGGTACAACCATATCCGGATGGCCCCTGAAGATGAGTATTCCACCACTTTCAGGGCCCCCAAGGTACTTTCTGTTACCAGGTTATGCCCTTTGTCCTGAAAAATGAAGGTGCCACCTATCAGTGGGCCATGCACTGCATATTAAATTCAATTCTCGGGACATTGGT
This sequence comes from Viscum album, assembly GCA_963277665.1. Lineage (NCBI taxonomy): Eukaryota > Viridiplantae > Streptophyta > Magnoliopsida > Santalales > Viscaceae > Viscum > Viscum album. The sequence continues at coordinate 1,744,512,764 of OY728153.1, forward strand.
AGAGTGATATGTAGATGATATGGTGGTAAAATCTCGTCATCTCCAGGACCATCTCAAGGACCTTGAGAAAGTGTTCGGTTTCCTCCGCTCCCACCACCTGAAGATGAACCCGTTGAAGTGTGCCTTTGGGTTCACCTCCAAGAAGTTTCTTGGCTTTTTTTTTTAGATACCGAGGCATCGAGATTGAACCAGAGAAGATCAAAGCCATCATCTAGATGCCTCCCCCAAGTAATATTCGGGAGCTTCGAGGTCTTCTAGGCCACTTAGCCTACATACATCGATTCATTGAGAATCTGGCTGGCAAGTGTAATCCCTTTTCATGGCTCATGAAGAAAGGCTCCACCTATGAATGGGATGAAGAGTGTCAGGATGCCTTCGAGGAAATCAAGCAGTATCTGCTCCAGCCTCCAGTCCTGATGCCACATGTCACCGGAAATCCACTGGTCCTTTATGTGACTGCTCTGGAACGGTCTCTCGGTGCCCTGCTCACCCAGAAGAACAATGAGGGGACATAGAATAGCCTTTATTACCTCATCTGCATGCTCCTCGATACAGAGACTAGATACTCCCCCATAGAATAGAGCTGCCTTGCACTTGTGTTTGTTGAACAGAACTTGCGACATTATCTGCAGCACCATGAGGTACAATTGGTCTCTCGGGTAGACCCACTGAAGTACATTCTGAACCACCCCATGTTGACTGGATGACTAGTGTGGTGGGCGGTGATCCTCCAGCAGTTCGACATTCGGTTCAAGCCTCAGAAGGCTATCAAGGGGAAAGCATTGGCAGACTTCCTAGCTGCCCATCCAACCTACACGGATCAATCTCTGGGCCTGGATTTTCTTGATGAGGCAATCCTCTCAGTCGATCATGTCGTCTCATGTTGGAAAATGCACTTCGACGGTGCCTCCCGGATCCCCACCAGTAGAAGGCTGAATGATCCTAAGCTCAACAGAGTGGGTATGGGTATCGTCTTAATTACCCCGGCGCAAGCCATTCTACCATACTCATTCATGTTGTCAGAAGGCTACACCAACAACGAGGCAGAATATCAGGCTCTCATCACGGGCCTCAAGCTGGCCCTTGAGAATGATGTGCCCCATTTTCATGTGAAAGGGGATTCCGAACTAGTCATCAAGTAGGTCAATGGAGACTATGTTGTTAGAAAGCCAGAGCTTGTGCCATTATTGGAGTGCACCCTCCGTCTAATGGCTCGGTTCCCTTCTCAACTGGAGGTTACCCATGTTCCTCGGTCACAGAGTGGTCGAGCGGATGCTTTGGCTGGACTAGCTGCATCACTTGCAGAACCCGAGAAGGATGATCTGATTATACATGTGGCACACTGGAGAGTCATCACCCCCATCACCCCAGAGGATGACGACGGCCTGCGGGTAAGCCACCTTACCACCAGATCCTCCACGCCAGGAGCCCCAGGTTATTCAGATGCAGTGGTTGAGGCCACTCCCAATAGGAGGGAACCTTTTGTCGAGTATGTCCAAAATGGTTGCCTCCCAGATGATTGGGCCGAGCACAAGAGAATCCGACGCCGCACACTGTATTTTACCCTCTAGAGTGGTCCCAATCTTAAGAGGATCCTCTATAAGTGGGGATTCGATGGTGTTCTCCTCCGTTGAATTCAAGGAGTCAAGATTTCTCAGGTCATGCAAGAGGTTCATGAAGGTTCCTGCAGTGCCCACCAAGCTGGGCCAAAGCTGTCCCATCAGATCCAGAGACTGGGGTACTTCTGGCCCTCTATGATCCATGATTGTATTGAGTTTTCCAAGAGATGCCACGCGTTCCAAGTTCATGATAACTTTTTGCATCGGTAGCCAGAGCCTCTCCACTCCACCAAGTACTCTTGTCCATTTGTGGTGTGGGGACTCGATGTCTTGGGACCATATCCACTGGAAAAAACTCACCAGTGTAGGTTCATCCTGACGGCTATAGATTTCTTTTCCAAGTGGGCAGAGGCAGTCCCACTCAAAGAGGTCAAGGCCCGTTCCATCGTTGACTTCATGAGCTCCAATATAATCCACCGGTTTGGAGTCCCTCACGCTGTCCTCACCGATAATGGAACCAACTTCCGAGTAGCCGAGCTGAAGAAATTGTACGCAAAGTACAATATCTATTCAAACCATACCTCTCGCTATCATGCACAGGCAAATTGATAGATCGAGGAATTCAACAAAACCCTCTCTAACATTTTGCAGAAAATAGTTTGTCAGAATAAGAAAATTTGGCCGGAAAAGCTCCCCAATGCCCTCTGGTCATATCGGACGACGACTCGCAATTCCACCCAGGTGACTCCACATTCCCTGGTGTACGGGGCTGAGGACGTCTTGCCCATCGAGATCTCGCTGCCATCGTTATGCACTATAGTCTATAACCAGCAGGCTCCAGATAAGGTGGCTGAAATCCGTCTAGATGAATTGGAATCACTCGACGAGAACAGGCTCTGTGCCCTGCACAATCTAGAAAAGAATCAGAATAATATGGCCAGAGCCTTCAACAAGAAGGTTCGCCTTCGCTATTTTCTGCAAGGTGACCTGGTATTGGCCCTCCGAACGCCAATGATCCCTGGCAGGAAACCACCCATGTTGGAGCCCAAATGGGAAGGACCTTACATCATTCATAAGGTCTACCCCAATGGAGCATACTCCTTGGTAATCATGGATGGTGAGTGCATGACTCCTCCCACCAATGCCAAGTTCCTCAAGAAATACTTTGCCTAATCCTCAGGGTCCCGCATGACCCTAAAATGCACCAAGGTCCCACACGACCTTAAACTGTATGGTCCTACATGACGTTAAACTGGACGGTCCCGCTTGACCCTAAACTGCACGATGGTCCTACATGACCTCTAGTCCTGCATGACTTTAAACTGCAACATCGTCCTGCACGACGTTAAACTATATCATCATCCGTCATGATGTTAAACTACTCATTATCATACTGCATGACAATAAACTACAAAATGGTCAAATCTCTATGACCCTAAACTAAGATCTCCCTTGTCCTCACTGCAAGACGTTAAATTGAAAGCTGGTCAGGCCTTCCTGACCAAGGCCCAGCCTTAGGACCCATGGACTTCCCCGATCCAGGCTCTCTTGTGGGATTGTATGGTGTGGTATGAGATTATGTCCTCATTCACGTCGGGTTACTTGCCATACCGTACACATCCCCAGACAAGATGCATTTCATCATCCTACATGATGTTAAACTGTGCTTCTAGAACTACATATGACTTGATTCCCATCCTCATGGGATACGTAGGAATTCTCAGACGCTTCGTTTTGAGCCCATCCCCAAACTCTTCTCTTTGACTATCCCCCCTGGGTATAACTTCCTCGAATGGTCCTCGCATGATGTAGAGTAGGATTTCTTATCCCCACTCATAGGAGGATTATAATGGTCGCACCATGTGCCCACTCCTGTTATTCTATCCTCCCATGTCTTCACCGCACGATGTTAAACTGCATGGCCTTCAAGAACTACGTATAGCTTGATTCCCATCCTCATGGGATACGTAGGAATGTCAGGACATTTTTTCTGTTGGCCCAGCCCAAAATCCAGAATCTTTCCCTCGGGTCAAGCCATGTGGTAGGGTGCATACTTTCTCCCCAATTCACGTCGAGCTAGCCTCGATCTGGCTGTACTTACCCCTCCCTGGAGATGTTCGCCTCTTTCATAGATGGGTACAACTATGATTCACCAACTCCTTGACTGGGATTCCATCACCTTCCCCACCCGGAAGGGCCCCTGAACGGTATGGATACCAGGCCTAAGGTCCATCTTACCATTTCAGGCCAACACCCTCTAGAGTGCCGAACAACAAGCCGATACAACTCCCACATTTCGAATGTGGTCAGCAGTCGATGCTCATTTGTTGCTCCCATATCAGGTCACCATAGGGACACTGTGTTTTGAATATGGTCAACTGCCGCCCTAGATCTTCGGGTCCACCCCAAGATGTCCCAAACATCGAGTGTAGTGATTCGTTCTGCCCCGTCCCGAAGCGACGAACTCTTTCCTGGCAGGGACAACTGTCGAGACCCTGACCTAGTTTCTCTATGATGGGATTGTGCAGTGTGGTGTGGGATTACATCCTCATTCACATCGGGTTACTCACTGTACCATACACATCCCCGGAAGAAACACCTTATCCATCCCTCGTCCTCACTGCATGACGATAAAATTTAAGCTGGTCAGGCCTTCCTGACTGAGGCCCAGCCTCAGACCCCTTGGCGTCTCCGAGCCCCCGACCCCCGTCCTTAATGTAAGACGTTAAACCGCAAGTTGTCCAGACCTTTCTAACTGAGGCCCAGCCTCAGTCCCCTTGGCCTTTCCGGGCCCCCGGCCCCCGTCCTTACTGCAAGACATTAAACGGAAAGCTGGTTAGGCCTTCCTGACTGAGGCCCAGACTCAGGCCCCTTGGCCTCCTCGGGCCCCTTAGCCCAAGTTCTTACTCGGATTCTACGATGTGGTGTGGGATTCCGTCCTCATTCACATCGGGTTACTCGTCGTGCCGTGCACCTCCCCTGTCTAGGGAATCCTATTCCCCGACCCTCGTCCTCACTATAAGACGTTAAACTGAGACTAGGCCAGGACTTCCTGACTAAATCCCAACTATCAGGCCCCTTGGCCTTTTTGGGCCCCTGGCCTAGGTCCTCTCTTATGGGAGTGTATGGTGTGGTGTGGGATTATGTACTCATTCACGTCGGTTTATTCGCCGTACCATATACCTCCCTTGTTTGAGGGTATCCTACTCCCCTCTTCGTCCTGCATGACATTAAACTGCATTTTGAGAACTATGTGTAGATTAATTCCCATCCTTATGGGATACATAAGACCACCTGAATGTCTAGGTTTCGGGTCCAGCCCCATCTCCTAGAAATTTCCATCCCACCTTGGCCCCTTGGCCTATCTCTCATGAGCCATTTTGTCGACCCTTTTTGGCGGTCCACCAATGTAGAGACCCGAAGCCTGACGTACATGGACATTACATTACTTTTGCGGAATACTTAGTACATAAAAAAAACACACACACAAGGATCGTAATAGTTTAGTGTCTTTGGAAACTCGGAACGTAGTCTTCTAATCGTGGTGAAAGATCTTCAATATCTCCCATAAATATCTTCCTTTTTTTTTACCTAAAACCTTTCTTTATATCCTGGGGAAAAGAAAACATAAAAGGGTGAGCTCAAATGCTCAGTAAGAGTAAACAAAAGATATATAAATCACATCATATACATAAGCACATAAATTTTGGAAATCTTAACCTGCAAAAGAGATCATAATTTCATAACATGGGGTAAATCATGGCAGTGAAATGTAATCACAATAATCATAACATAAAACATGAAACTTTGTGTCATTCACACATAATCATAGAGAATCATTTCTTGTTAGTCAAGACTTATTTCCAAGACTATCTTAGTGGACAAAGTCCCTTTCTGAATCGAGTAACCCTCGTTTCAGTCCTGTTTCACTGAACCGGTATAACCTACCATTCCAGCCATGTCTATCTCATGAGATATAAAATCATTACCCAATGCATTGGAGGGAGATATAGGTCCCACCCATCTCATAATGATACCATTCTTATGTGTGCCACAAAATCATAAATCATACATCATTTCATAACCCATGTAATAAAATGGGATTCTTAAACATCATGCCATCATAATCCATAAACAATTGATATCATTTCATCATAAGAAAACTGAAACCATTTAAATCATAGAGACATTTTACTTGAAACATACATATCAAATAACTTCATCTTAGATGGAAAAATAGTTTTAAAAAAAACACTTGAAATGAATTCTTGAGGAAAATATCCTTTCTTCTTTAAAAACATTTTTCCTTTCTTAACATGTCATAAAACTTTAAACTAAAAGAAGTTGATTAAAAATAAACTTGAAAACTTGTAAAGTAAGATTCTTGGAAATAATGTTCTAAAAATCCACTCATGCCGTATACGTTAAAAAAAACATTCTTCGTACTTTTGTCGGAAAAGTCAAAAAATCACCTCGTACGAAAAAGCGACAAAAGATTCCTTTCATATTCTTTACTAAAAACTCACCGAAGGGTAAAAATGGATTTAAACAATTGTAGGTGGATTGAAATAATATTACATATTGATGAAACATGGATGTGGATGATAAAATACACCCCAGTAAATACTTACGAATAAACAATCTCAGATAAAAATGAGATTGTGATATTTCCCTTACCTTAGGTCCGATTTGCTTTGTACGTGTCTGTAGCTCCTGTATAATGGTTTAAATAATGTTATTGACTTATTCCAGAATCATACATATTGATATGATATCATATATGGTCATATTCTTAGCTTATTTTTAGTAATATTTCATTGTTACTTGTTACTCGGGTCTTTATTGCCTTTTGTTCTTATACGTGTTTTGCCGAATAAATTCTTATTCTTCTTTTAAGGTTATAGATACCTTATATCCAGAATGGTATTAGTGTAACATATATCATATTTATTCATTCAATTCATTTATATAATTACTATGTAATGATGATCATGTAGAACGAGTCGCATCACATCGTGGAGACGGTATTCCGTACGTACGCACGAGTGATGATATCGTTCCTATGATCGTGGAATTGTATTGGAGTATATATATATATATTATTTCAGTATCAATATTACTTTATAATAATCATAAATAGTTACTCATTACACCATTATACCCATCCTTGTAAGGTGATGGTGGAAAATAGACTACACCACGACGTGGAGACGGTATTCCGTACGTACGCACACGCGGTGATTTCATTTTTCCGTAGGATGGATAGAAGGTGAATTAGGGTTGTTTCATATTTATAATAACATATAAGTATGTAAGTAATACTGATGTTATTACTTTATCATGAAACAACTAAAGAAGAAGAAGTTGAAGAAGAAAGAAATTGAAAAGATCGGTAATGGATATTACCTCTTCTTTGGAACGCTTCTTTGAATCCTTCACTTAGGGAACTAAGATTGGTCTTTGAAGAAGACCAGGACCTCTAGGATTATTCTAGGGAAGTGGATAATGGATTTTGGCAGGGGTTGGCCGAGCTTGAGTGCTCAATTTGGTGTGAGGAGGAGGGGGAGGAGGTGCCCTTTTATAAGGGAGGAGAGGGGCACCTTAGGAATTCTTAAAAATATTAATTTATAATAAATCTAACCCCACTTAAAAACCTCCAAAAATGACTCATATTCGAATATTAGATGAGATAGGGTTGTAATATCATCAACCAATCAAATTTAGACATTTTTGGATCTTATTTTAAACCTTATAATTTTGATTTATCCTTATTTAATCTATTTAAGTTTATTTGTGGTAATAAAATTCTAAATTTTAAATTATAACAAATAATTACTTATTTGTTGTGAATTTTCCATAATTGTTTAATTTATAATATTATAGACCATATAAATATAAATTTATAATTTTTAAATATTTTTGTGATTTTTAAACAATTTTATAATATGTTATTTTTGTAAAATAACAATAGTGTCAATTTTGACACTATTCATTTATTTGAATTTAAATAAAATATATACAGAAGATATGTTCGAACTAAAAGCTTTAATATATTAATAAAAGGTCATATGTATCTATAAAATTAGTTTATCACATTAAATAGTTCATATAATATTTATTTTATTTTTTTTAAAACCATTTATTTGGTTTATCTCTTAATAAAATAATTACTACATCATTTTTGTATAATTATTTAATATACTTATTTGTTGTATAAAAATTTAAAATAAAATTCTATGATGAAGATAAATATATTACCTTTCACAATAATACTTTTACTCGAATTTATCATCTTAAAATCACAATATGTAAATTGTTATATTTATTAAATTATGAAGGTGACAACTTTGGCATCATTTAAAATAAAATAATATAAGTGTCATAATCGCTTTTATAAGGCTCCAAATGGTCAAATATTCGACCATTGGATGCTTATGGTTTACATGGACATGTCCAATAAGTTTTGGTTAGGTATTTGTGCATTTTATGGTCACTAGTAGTTTAAAAAAAACATTATTCTTCATTTTTCACTAGATAAACAATTTCTGCATCACTATTGTGTCATAATTAATGATAATTATTTAATCCCTAAAAATTATAAATAAATTTATATGATGTAGATAATTTCATTAGCTTTCTGTAGACTAATCATGTTTGAAGTTTCATGAAGTTTATCACTAAATAAAAATTAATATACTTATAAAATTTAAGAGAGTGACATGTTGTCACTTTCTTTGGTTTTAATAATAATTAAGTTATTTTCATGGACAAATGTTCATTAAATGATTCTAATCCGACCCTTAGGTGATATGGGTCGACTTTTAGTCATCCAATAGGATTTTTACATTTGTTAGGGTAATTTTAAAATATTATATTTACCCTTAATTACCCGATTTACCTTTAACTATGGTAAATAAAATTTACCGTAGTTACTATTCATAATTCCCAAAAATAAAAAGTAGCTTATTAACATAATTTGGACCCACTGATTCCAAATATAGAATCCATTTTTTAAAATTACATACACAGAAGTTGCAGAAATTAAATTAAAATTAATCCCGTTGTCGAATAAAAACGGGTTTTTGTTTAAAACATTGCAAAAGATTGAATTGATTTAACCTACGAATTCAAGGTAAAATCAATGCTAATGACATACATTATATTAAATGGTAAAAATATATTCTATTTATACTTTAAAACCGTTCAATATTATAATTTAACCACATAATATATTACGATGAAAAAAGTTGTTTTTAATTAAAATATAGCGTGTTTTTACTATTCATTAAAATGTGAAAGTTACCAAAATAATATGAAAAATTTATCCAAAGTAAATTTTTATTTCTTGATTCCAAAGAAGAATTTTATTTTGTCAAATTGAACTTATAAACATGTCAAAAAATATATTTAAAGTGGGTGCGCCATCAAAAGGCGGCAAAACTGCATTTTTTTGAAAAATACTTATTTTACCCGAAAAATTTATTTTGTTCTTATACCATGTTCTAGAAATATGTAAGATGAATAATAATGTTATAAAATTCAAAATTTAGTTAATACTATTCATAATGGCTAGTTCATGACAATATTATAACAATATAACATTGTTTATTAAAACCCGGTATTGCGTACAACACACGCTATCGAGGAAGGTCGCGATTGCGTGTAATGCAAGCCAAGTCAGGGTTGCGTGTTGTGAAATAATCCTTCGTTGTTTCGTATAACAGAATCCATCCATATTTCATTTATACATTTAATATATATATATATATATATACTCATTGTTGCGTAGAATAACTATTATCAAAATTGTGTGTAACACGATCCAAGAATAGTGTTGCGTATACTGCAAGCTAATACGGTGTTGCGTATAGCGCAAGGTAATCTTGGTGTAGAATACAACATAAGACATTAAAATAATATTTTTCATAAAATCTCGGGGTGTTACATTCTACCCCCCTTAAAATGAATTTCACCCTCGAAATTCGTCGGGGTTATAAATGGTTTACTATTTGAAAGTTTCCTTGACAGAAACCCACATCGTAAAAAGGAATACCAAAACTTATCTTTAAAAACAAAAGTATGAAACTTAACGATTACCCAAATAAACTAATCACTGGGTTTCCACATAGGTGAAAATATGGATATGGAAGAGAAATCTAACCATCATGTTCTGATGGATAGTGGTAGAGGACATGGCTATGAAAAAGCCAACAATCACAAAGCCATAAATTTGTGATGATCTAGGGTACCATCTGATTCATCAGATATATGATCAGTAGGACAACATTTTTGGTTTTCAAGATCGTTTCCCATTAGAATAAATACTTACTTTATTTTGGTACAATATCACTGTTGTTCGTGCCTTTAACAATTTCCACTTCATCTCTTAAATAAATGAAGTTGAATTTGTTATTCGTGAAGTGTTAGCAGATCATGTGATAGAATGACGGGTCATTCCATCTGTCTTAAACAAAAGGTTAGCAAAAATTATATACATAAGTCGATCTATAGTGAGATTAATCATATATGGTTCCTAAAATGGGCTTATACTTCATATATTATACTGCTTAATATAATAAAACTAGTTTCTACTAAACATGGACTTCCTGTAGGCTAGTGGTAGGCGATAAAGGCCAGTCGCACTTCGGTTGTGGGTTCGATTCCCACAGCCTTGTCCGGAGCGATGGGATGTCGCCCGTCCTGAGGTTGTCCTTTTTCTAAAACTACATTACTATAACATCACATAAATAATATCAAAAAAAGTTCTATCCTTAAACAATACTATTGTATGTCCAACATAATCCATTATAGTCTTTAGGCTTATCCATAATACTACAGTCCATTCTCATAACATAGTGAAAACGATTACCAGAGATTTAATACCATCGTTGATCCCCATATATCATAAGATATGTTTTGTTGGTCACATTCCAAACATTCAAAGTCCTTAATCATGTATTCTCTTGAATACCCATTGAACCTTAGTGAAAACTTGAATGCAATTAAAAGTTAACACTTTCCACATACCAAAATCCTCAAAATTCTATATACTCAAACCATGATATCACTTAGTCCTTATATCAATCATGAGCTCATGAATACTGTTAAAAATTTCATTTTCTCGTTTTCCCTTCATTATGCGCATAATATCTCAATCACTTTGAATACCACATTAGACCAATACATAAATATTCCAATATTCCATGATACAACATTATTTTGGAATCCCATTACATAAACACTTAATAATTCCACCACATCGTTGTCATATTCAACATTGCCAATAGTGATCGCATGTGACTTCCCTTTGTCCTTTGCCTTAAGCGGTTGCTCATGTCGATCATCACTAACCCTTGGATTAGGGCAATTATTAGCATAATGCCCAATTTCCTTGCACTTGAAGCATTGAAGTGTTGGTTGTACGTTCTCTGCAGTGTTTGCTTTATTCACTTCATTAGAATCCCATTTTCCATTACTTCGACACTCAGCTGCTCGATGACCTTCTTTTCCACACTTAAAACATTTTCTAGTCCCTTTAAGACAATCTCCACCATGCTTCTTTCCACACTTTGTGCATAAGGAAACATTCATCTTCTTTTCACCATTATTCTGAGTTTTCTCCTTGAACTCCATCTTTCGTTTCTTGTCAAACCCATGAGATGGATATGTAACACCAACTTCCATTTCTACCTTGATAGCACAACGCACAATTTCTTCATAGCTACTGAAGTCTCTTATAGCTAATGCCCTTCGAAGACTTTGTTTTAAGCCACTGAAAAATCGATCAACTTTACTTTCAGGTTGGATGATAATACCAGAAGCGTACCTTGCAAGTCTTGTAAAATTCGCTTCATAGGTACCAACAGATTCATCATCCCTTTGCTTCAGTTCAAGAAACTCTTTCTCCATCTTTGTTCGGAGAATACGAGGGAAGTACTTACTGAAAAACAAGTTCTTGAACTCGTCCCATTCCATGGACTCAATTTCATCTCTTGGCCTCATATTCTTGATAAGATTCCACCATTGATCAGCTTCACCTTCCAAACGATATAATGCTAAGATGACTTTATCATGTTCAGAACATTGAAGAACTGAAAATATCTTTTCAGTAGTACTGATCCATTGTTCAGCCACAAGTGGATCAGAAGACCCACTGAAAGAAGGTGGACGTTGCCTCATGAAGGACTCAATAGAATATTGTTCCCTTCTCTGCTCATTTGGAAGTCCAGAATGATTCATAGCTTGTGTAAGTATAGCAATAAGATTTTGCACTCCATCTCCCATAACATTTGTTTGTTCAGGAGGGCAATCATTGCATTGTCCATTGCATTGATCAACACGGTTCCTTCGGGTTCCAGCCATCGTCTAAAACCCAAAAAGAATAGTGTGAGAGGAAAAAATCATGCTAGGGAAAACAACATAATAAAGGGGTAGTACCCTCAATATCTAACATCTTAGGTTAAATTCGAAGATCGTTAGCGCAATTCTAGGACCATAACCTATACGTATACTTAACCTTAGAGACATCCCTAGACATACCTTAGAAATATCTCTAGGGATCTCACTAAAGTTCTCGCATCCTAGTTTCCAAAGGTTGACTAAACCTTTGCTCTGATACCAACTGTAGAGACCCGTAGCCTATCGTACATGGACATTACATTACTTTTGCGGAATACTTAGTACATAACAAAAACACACACACAAGGATCGTAATAGTTTAGTGTCTTTGGAAACTCGGAACGTAGTCTTCTAATCGTGGTGAAAGATCTTCAATATCTCCCATAAAGATCTTCCTTTTTTTTACCTAAAACCTTTCTTTATATCCTAGGGAAAAGAAAACATAAAAGGGTGAGCTCAAATGCTCAGTAAGGGTAAACAAAAGATATATAAATCACATGATATACATAAGCACATAACTTTTGGAAATCTTAACCTGCAAAAGAGATCATAATTTCATAACATGGGGTAAATCATGGCAGTGAAATGTAATCACAATAATCATAACATAAAACATGAAACTTTGTGGCATTCACACATAATCATAGAGAATCATTTCTTGTTAGTCAAGACTTATTGCCAAGACTATCTTAGTGGACAAAGTCCCTTTCTGAATCGAGTAACCCTCGTTTCAGTCCTGTTTCACTGAACCGGTATAACCTACCATTCCGGCCATGTCTATCTCATGAGATATAAAATCATTACCCAATGCATTGGAGGGAGATATAGGTCCCACCCATCTCATAATGATACCATTCTTATGTGTGCCACAAAATCATAAATCATACATCATTTCATAACCCATGTAATAAAATGGGATTCTTAAACATCATGCCATCATAATCCATAAACAATTGATATCATTTCATCATAAGAAAACTGAAACCATTTAAATCATAGAGACATTTTACTTGAAACATACATATCAAATAACGTCATCTTAGATGGAAAAATAGTTTTAAAAAAAACACTTGAAATGAATTCTTGAGGAAAATATCCTTTCTTCTTTAAAAACATTTTTCCTTTCTTAACATGTCATAAAACTTTAAACTAAAAGAAGTTGATTAAAAATAAACTTGAAAACTTGTAAAGTAATATTCTTGGAAATAATATTTTAAAAATCCACTCATGCCGTATACGTTAAAAAAAACATTCTTCGTACTTTTGTCGGAAAAGTCAAAAAATCACCTCGTACGAAAAAGCGACAAAAGATTCCTTTCATATTCTTTACTAAAAACTCACCGAAGGGTAAAAATGGATTTAAACAATTGTAGGTGGATTTAAATAATATTACATATTGATGAAACATGGATGTGGATGATAAAATACACCCCATTAAATACTTACGAATAAACAATCTCGGATAAAAATGAGATTGTGATATTTCCCTTACCTTAGGTCCGATTTGCTTTGTACGTGTCTGTAGCTCCTGTATAATGGTTTAAATAATGTTATTGACTTATTCCAGAATCATAAATATTGATATGATATCATATATGGTCATATTATTAGCTTCTTTTTAGTAATATTTCATTGTTACTTGTTACTCGGGTCTTTATTGCCTTTTGTTCTTATACGTGTTTTGCCGAATAAATTCTTATTCTTCTTTTAAGGTTATAGATACCTTATATCCAGAATGGTATTAGTGTAACATATATCATATTTATTCATTCAATTCATTTATATAATTACTATGTAATGATGATCATGTAGAACGAGTCGCATCACATCGTGGAGACGGTATTCCGTACGTACGCACGAGTGATGATATCGTTCCTATGATCGTGGAATTGTATTGGAGTATATATATATATATATTATTTCAGTATCAATATTAATTTATAATAATCATAAATAGATACTCATTACACCATTATACCCATCCTTGTAAGGTGATGGTGGAAAATAGACTACACCACTGCGTGGAGACGGTATTCTGTACGTACGCACACGCGGTGATTTCATTTTTCCGTAGGATGGATAGAAGGTGAATTAGGGTTGTTTCATATTTATAATAAAATATAAGTATGTAAGTAATACTGATGTTATTACTTTATCATGAAACAACTAAAGAAGAAGAAGTTGAAGAAGAAAGAAATTGAAAAGATCGGTAATGGATATTACCTCTTCTTTGGAACGCTTCTTTGAATCCTTCACTTAGGGAACTAAGATTGGTCTTTGAAGAAGACCAGGACCTCTAGGATTATTCTAGGGAAGTGGATAAGGGATTTTGGCAGGGGTTGGCCGAGCTTGAGTGCTCAATTTGGTGTGAGGAGGAGGGGGAGGAGGTGCCCTTTTATAAGGGAGGAGAGGGGCACCTTAGGAATTCTTAAAAATATTAATTTATAATAAATCTAACCCCACTTAAAAACCTCCAAAAATGACTCATATTCGAATATTAGATGAGATAGGGTTGTAATCTCATCAACCAATCAAATTTAGACATTTTTGGATCTTATTTTAAACCTTATAATTTTGATTTATCCTTATTTAATCTATTTAAGTTTATTTGTGGTAATAAAATTCTAAATTTTAAATTATAACAAATAATTACTTATTTGTTGTGAATTTTCCATAATTGTTTAATTTATAACATTATAGACCATATAAATATAAATTTATAATTTTTAAATATTTTTGTGATTTTTAAACAATTTTATAATATGTTATTTTTGTAAAATAACAATAGTGTCAATTTTGACACTATTCATTTATTTGAATTTAAATAAAATATATACAGAAGATATGTTCGAACTAAAAGCTTTAATATATTAATAAAAGGTCATATGTATCTATAAAATTAGTGTATCACATTAAATAGTTCATATAATATTTATTTTATTTTTCTTAAAACCATTTATTTGGTTTATCTCTTAATAAAATAATTACTACATCATTTTTGTATAATTATTTAATATACTTATTTGTTGTATAAAAATTTAAAATAAAATTCTATGATGAAGATAAATATATTAACTTTCACAATAATACTTTTACTCGAATTTATCATCTTAAAATCACAATATGTAAATTGTTATATTTATTAAATTATGAAGGTGACAACTTTGGCATCATTTAAAATAAAATAATATAAGTGTCATAATAGCTTTTATAAGGCTCCAAATGGTCAAATATTCGACCATTGGATGATTATGGTTTACATGGACATGTCCAATAAGTTTTGGTTAGGTATTTGTGCATTTTATGGTCACTAGTAGTTTAAAAAAAACATTATTCTTGATTTTTCACTAGATAAACAATTTCTGCATCACTATTGTGTCATAATTAATGATAATTATTTAATCCCTAAAAATTATAAATAAATTTATATGATGTAGATAATTTCATTAGATTTCTGTATACAAATCATGTTTGAAGTTTCATGAAGTTTATCACTAAATAAAAATTAATATACTTATAAAATTTAAGAGAGTGACATGTTGTCACTTTCTTTGGTTTTAATAATAATTAAGTTATTTTCATGGACAAATGTTCATTAAATGATTCTAATCCGACCCTTAGCTGATATGGGTCGACTTTTAGTCATCCAATAGGATTTTTACATTTGTTAGGGTAATTTTAAAATATTATATTTACCCTTAATTACCCGATTTACCTTTAACTATGGTAAATAAAATTTACCGTAGTTACTATTCATAATTCCCAAAAATAAAAAGTAGCTTATTAACATAATTTGGACCCACTGATTCCAAATATGGAATCCATTTTTTAAAATTCCATACACAGAAGTTGCAGAAATTAAATTAAAATTAATCCCGTTGTCGAATAAAAACGGGTTTTTGTTTAAAACATTGCAAAAGATTGAATTGATTTAACCTACGAATTCAAGGTAAAATCAATGCTAATGACATACATTATATTAAATGGTAAAAATATATTCTATTTATACTTTAAAACCATTCAATATTATAATTTAACCACATAATATATTACGATGAAAAAAGTTGTTTTTAATTAAAATATAGCGTGTTTTTACTATTCATTAAAATGTGAAAGTTACCAAAATAATATGAAAAATTTATCCAAAGTAAATTTTTATTTCTTGATTCCAAAGAAGAATTTTATTTTGTCAAATTTAACTTATAAACATGTCAAAAAATATATTTAAAGTGGGTGCGCCATCAAAAGGCGGCAAAACTGCATTTTTTTGAAAAATACTTATTTTACCCGAAAAATTTATTTTGTTCTTATACCATGTGCTAGAAATATGTAAGATGAATAATAATGTTATAAAATTCAAAATTTAGTTAATACTATTCATAATGGCTAGTTCATGACAATATTATAATAATATAACATTGTTTATTAAAACCCGGTATTGCGTACAACACACGCTATCGAGGAAGGTCGCGATTGCGTGTAATGCAAGCCAAGTCAGGGTTGCGTGTTGTGAAATAATCCTTCGTTGTTTCGTATAACAGAATCCATCCATATTTCATTTATACATTTAATATATATATATATATACACTCATTGTTGCGTAGAATAACTATTATCAAAATTGTGTGTAACACGATCCAAGAATAGTGTTGCGTATACTGCAAGCTAATACGGTGTTGCGTATAGCGCAAGGTAATCTTGGTGTAGAATACAACATAAGACATTAAAATAATATTTTTCATAAAATCCCGGGGTGTTACAACCAATGTGCCTAAGGGTACTCTGGTTTATTACCTGGAGTGTCAGACTCTACTTAGATATCTTCTCACCCACTTTTCAGGATTTGTGTTCCCCTTCACCAGGGCTTTCATCATCTTTCACACATGGAGGGACCCTGAAGAACGGCATGGATACAAAGCCTAAGGGCTCTCCTACCGTTACGGGCCAACACCCATGAGGGTTTTGGACAAAAAATTGATACAAATCCCGTGTTGCGAATATGGTCAGCGGTCGATGCTCGTTTGTTATTCCCACTTCAGGCTAACACAATATGGAGACTATTTTTCTTCCACGGTAAACAGTTATCCTCCATCGCCACACCAACCCCATTAAGCCCAAAATTTTGGTTACACGATTCACATCCTTCTCCACCTCATCATGTCCAAGTAGAGCTTTGAAACTCTTGATACTATTCCTTAGTGTGCATTTGCGCATTAGAAGGAAAAAAGCCGCGGCAAGGGCGTCCTTCGGGGCTCTGCACCGATTTCCCTTTGATGGACGTTCCAAGTATTGCAATAAGGATCTTCCCCCTTGTTTCCCACACCGAGTTTGAATCACGTGGGCTTAGGGATCGGGTCGAGATCTGCGCTTACTTGGAAAGATTCCATCCCTCCATGGTCCAAGCTCTAAGACCATAAACTAAGATCTCCCCAAAACTACGTACAAATTGATTCCCATCCTGTTGGGATACGTAGGAACGCCCAGACCTGGGTCCAGCCTGAGTTTTTCTAATTTCTGTTTTCTATCCCGCCTTCTGGACTTTGACTATGGGACCGCGTGGCGTGGTACTAGATTATGTCCTCATTCACGTTGGGTTTACAATAGCCGCACCAGACGCACCCCATTCTAAAAATTATCCCTCATGTCTCTTGTCCCGCATGACATTAAAAGGAAACTTTCTAGAACTACGTGTGGCTTGATTCACATCCTTATGGGATATGTAGGACCACTAGAATGTCTAGACTTCGGGTCCAACCTTACCTCTTAGAGATCTCCCAATCTCCCAGTCACCTAGGCCCCTTGTCCTGTCCCTCTCCACGAGGGGGATATATAGGTGTGGTATAGGGTTTTTGGAACCATGCCCCCCTTCTCCCAGGAATCCACCATCTCTTAGCCGCCCTCAAGTTGAGTCCCTCGACCCCTTGTAGTGGTTCACCCATGTGTTAAGAGTACTCTGGTCTAGGACCAAGAGTGTCAGATTCAACTTGGTCAAGTTACTTCCACTTTTCAAGCTTCGTGTTCCCCTTCATTCGGGCTTCCATCATCTTTCACACCCAAAGGGACCCCCAGGAATGGCATGGATACAATGCCTAAGGGCTCTCCTACCGTTATGGGCCAATGCCCCCAAGGGTTCCAGACAACAAATTGGTACAAATCCCGCATTGCGAACATGGTCAGCGGTTGATGCTCATTTGTTTGTCCCCATTTCAGGCTAACACAATAGGATGTTGTGTTGAGAACATGGTCAGCAGTAATCCTCCATCGTCACGCCAGCCCCGTTAGGCCTTGAATGTTGGTTGCATGATTCACGTTATGTTTCACCCCATCGTGTCTAGGTGGAATCTCTACACTCTTGGTGCTATCCCTCATTGCACCTCTGCACGTCAGGGGGACAAAGCTACAATATGGTGTCCTTCGGGGCCCCCATGGTCCGAGCTCTAAGACCATAAACTAAGATCTTCATTAATGGATATGTGCGGCTCGATCCTCATCCCCATGGGATGCGATGGGTCACCCAGACATATTTTTTCCAAGTCTAGCTCAGCTGGGAGCTAGTTCCTCATGCCTCTTTCACTCTCACCCCTATTTGGGCCCCTTGGACCGAGGTTCCTATCTCAGAATTGCGTACGGTGTGATGTGGGATAATATCCCCATCCACGTCGGTTATGTTTCATGGCACCATACACATTCCCCGCCTAGCATCATCTCTGTTATGTCTGTGCTTCATGACATTAAAATACATGCTTGGTCCTATCACATGACCCTAAACTGTGATATTATCATCCTGGCCGTATGACGAGAAATGACACTACATTGTGATGACCTCATCATAGAGGAATTCACATTGGGTATCGGTCATATTCCATGCCATTTTTCAAGGCCTACTACGACTTGATTCTTGTGGCGACACCAGGGCTTTCTACCCTAGGCTTGTCGCTTCACAAAAAAAAAACCACTCACCTTACAGGACAAACAAGATTTATCAAATATCACTCCTCTTGGCGTGAGGGCCACGCCCACACACCCTTTCATCCTTTGTAATGGTACCTTAACGTGTCGTTCCACCTCTCAAGAACTACGTGTGGCTTGATTCGTATCCTTGTGAGATATGTAGGAGCACCCAAGCACTTCCCCACAGGCCCAACCCAAATTTCATGTTCGGTCCCTTAACTCGAGCACTTCCCTAGAGAATACATGTTAAGTAGGGCTTATGTCCTCGTTCATGCCGGGTTTTGTAACCCCCTTACCACATGTCTCTTGATCTCTTTACCCATTCATGGTCCGAATTCTAAGACCTTAAACTAAGAACCTTTCAAGAACTATGTGCATCTTGATCCCCATCCCCATGGGGTACATAGGAACACCTTTGCATTTTGCTTTAGGCCCAGCTCAACTCTCGTTTTTGGTCCCTAGACCTAAAACCTCTCCCCCAGGAACACGTGGTGGTATGAACCCCCGGTTACCATTCACGTTGGATATTTGAGTTACCCCACCACCTGCTTCCTATGTTTCCTCCCATAAATGGTCTGAATTATATGACCCTAAACTAATATCTCCCTATGGGAAATGACTCGACTCCCTCTATCTAGTATGCCTCGTTGTCGTATTCAGATGCGTTTTAACAAAGATCCCTAAGTGTGGAATCTTCATGGAGACATTCCTCCCATTCCATGTCCAGGATTTGTGAGCTCACTATTTGGATCCTCATCCTCTTCCACATCCAAAAGGACCCTCAGACTAAATGGATGCTAGGCTTAAGGGATCTCCATGGATGGTGGGCCTAAGGTATCTCCAATCGTTTCGGGCCAACGTCCCTACGAATCTTTGACAACATTTGCAACATGGTCCCATGTTTCGAACATGGTCAATGGTCGACCCTCATTTGTCTGTCCTTATTCTAGACTAATGCGATATGGATGCTGCGTTTCTGCCATGGTCAACAGTTATCCTCCATCGTCACGCCACCATCACTGCGATCCAAATCTCGAGCATCATGATTCACATATTTCCACTTCCTCATGTTCAAGTAGAATTCAAACATGCTCAAATTTATCTCTTCGCGCGTCTAGGTGTGCCTCAGGGACGAGTTAGCATCATTGGGACAGTATTCACCGAGTGTCCCTTCGTCCTAACATGCCCCCTCCTGTGTCGGGAAAGTCCAACCATTACTTCCTATTTCCCACACTGATAACGACTCATGTGGGCTTAGTAGTTTTGGTAGGATTCATACTGGCGCAACTATGATTCTTATCATCTTAAATGACATTAAAATTGCCTCCATAACTATGTACGACTTGATTCCCATCCTCATGGGATATGTAGAGACACCCCGGTATTTCACCCAGGGTCCAACCACAGGAATCATAAGTCCTGTTCCTCCCCATTTCCAGACCCCCTGGCCTGACCCCTCGGGGGGAAATATTTAACTGCAATTTTTCCTTGAACAAGTTCAGGATGCCCCATGATGATATTGGGAAGCGATAGCCCCCCCTTGCCAGAGAGGCCCTGTCTGAAAGAAGTAATGATCCATGATCAAATCAATGAATCCATCTAGTGTGCTTCCACCACGATGGCATAACCTCAAGGGTGTTGGATTCTGTTTGAACAAACCCTTACTCCACATTTTACACTTTGCATTCCCCCCTTATTCGGACCCTCATCCCCTTTCATGTCTGGAGGAACCCCCTAACAGTATGGATGCTCGGCCTATGGCCCGCCTATTGTCCTGGGCCAACGTTCTGGAAGAGTAATGGGTAGCATTGTGAGTTGGGCCCTGTGTTTCGAACATGGTCAATGGTCGACCCTCATTTGTTATCCCCGTTTTAGGCTAACACAATAAGGATACTATGTTTTTTCCATGGTCAAAAGCTATACTTTATTGTCATGCCATCCACATAGTGTTCCAAATTCTGGGTATCGTGATTCACACCTTCCACTTCCCTATGTTAGGACTAATCCCGACGCCCCTGGAGTTACCCCGCTCGTGCATCAGAGCACACTGGAAGAACGACTCATCGATTGTTCTAGATCCAACCTCGATAACGAAACTCATGTATTCAAAAATCAAAACATGAAGGTATGTTTGAGAGTTTTTGATCCTTACAACACTCAAGGGTTTATTCCTCCCATGGATGGGTTGACCCCATCAAAGAGAGTTGCAGTTCCGCCACCCTCCGACTGGTGGCATCTAGGAGTTTCTGCCACCATCTCAGCTCTTGCTCCTCCTCAGTAGCGATGGGGTGAAATTCGTCAACCTCAGTTTGGGACCATTCTATATCATCCTGAATAATGACCATTTCTTCAGAATCTTTCCTTATACACTCTTCCGCCTCTTCCAGATGAGCCATCCATTGCAGGATCAGCTCTGATTGTGCATTAAGAGAGGCTGAGTGCTCATCCGCCCAGATCCGTAGCCGTTGGATCTCATCTTCAACCTCCCAGAGCTTCTTGATGTTCATCGCCTTCCTCCGCTGCCAGCCCACGCTGAGGCCACGATCATACTCTCGGATCTTCTCCGCCATGAGATCTCGAATGAGCAGGTGAGGGTTCTGGGCATCCACTCCCCCAGCACACAGATCGCGCAACCTCAAATGAAGTCTGTCCATCTTATCCAGCCACAGTGTTTGGGGGGTATTTTCGATAAAGCGCACGATCAGCTTCCATGATCAGTGGTGGACTATGTCTCTGTCCTCTTTGTCAGAGGCCTTTTTGTCCTAATCTGTGCGGTTGGAAGGCTCGTATATGGGGTATGCCCTCAGGAAATCTTCAGCGGGATCTGCATCTGGCATGGGATCAGGCGTGACATCTGGCATTGGATCAGACGCGGTGGGACTCAGGTTGACCGACAAATCCTCATCGTCGGAACCCACCTCAATAACCTTAGGAACGACCCCACTGGTGGTCCCGCTAGTGATGGGGGGAGCTGCAGCTCGGGTGGGCAGGGTAACTATCTCCACGATTACTAGCATGCCTCTGAGAGGGGCGCCGCCAGAAATCATGACCAGCCTCACCGCAACAGCCCATGCCAGTTGAAGAACTATATGTGGTATAGAAAGAAGTGGATGTCAGTTGGCGCGACCAATGTGTTACAATAATTAATTCAGTGGATAGGACTTACAGAGATTGAACTCCTGGTACTGCTCCTGAGTTGATGCTGAAGAGACCCCGAAGTGTGGCCCTCCGTATATTTTCAGGAGGTCGGGAGATTCTGGAGGATCCACCTCGGGTGCCCTAGCCCTGCTAGACATAGAACTGGACACGACCATAGGTGCGGGTTCTGAGGGTCCTACATCACCACCCACCGAGGGGCGAGAGCGAGGTCTGTGTACAAGTTCCTCCTGCATGGTGCAGATGTTGATAAGAAGTCCATAATGGCCTCAGAGCAGACCCCAAGGAAAGAAACTTGTAATGTTACCATGAGAGACTCCAAGAAATCGTCGAGACCCAAGTCTTGATCGCCAACTTTTCCTTCCTCCAACGGGATCCCTCCACTGTCCTCTTCTTCGTGACAGGATTCATCTGAATCTTCCAATAGGGGGAAGCATTCCATCATCTCAGCGGCCGATAGTTATGGTGGAACCATCTGATACTGAAGTACCCTCACCCAGTCTGTCATTGGACACAGGGCACCACTGGAATGTACGTAGTCCTCCTGCTCATCCTGATATTGCTCCGCCTCCACCGAAGACACCGCGAAACCGGCCCGAACAGGGCCTATACCCAATAAATCCATCCCAAGATGGTTTAGGTGTTGCCACATCTTGGATGGACCAAGGTGTTTCCGGTTGACATCCCAAATGTCCCAGGCCTCTGGGAAAACAACATTCTATGGCATGTCGATATGGCGCAACTGCTTCCCAGAGCCTGAGTGGATATCCTGCGGAATACCCTCAGTGGACACCCCTCTGGATAGATATGCTCTTTCGGGACCACCGGGTCCACTACCGCTGTTGGATCTGTCACTACTGTCTCATCCTCAGCTGGTGCAGGTCTCACCGCCACGGTAGCCCCACCACCACGAGAGTCCATTGCTGCCCTCCAACCCCGACCTCAAGATAGGGGAGGCCCGCCATCACCATCTCGAACGGTTGGCTGCTTTAGCATTTCCCCTGGATAAGCCACCTCCCAGCTTATAGAATACTCTTTCACCAGTCCAAAGGTAGCAGTAGGTGGAGGAAATGCATTTCGCATTTCCCCATCTTCCCATGTGAAAATGAGACACAATTGCCTCATTACACACATGTGCTCCTCGTGGCGCACCTCCTAGTAGACCTGCAGGGTTAGCCGCTGCAGGCACCGAATTTCCTTGCAAACCGGTGTGGGGTGTACGACTCGCAAAGTGGCTCACGGTCCACTCGTGCTACCAAGACTCCACCTCGGAAGGCCAAGAGATAGGCCCGATGCTCTTTTGTCCCCTAACCATAATCGTTAAGTACCCCCGTTGGTAATGGAAACAGGTGTAAATTAAACTCGTCCGCCTTCCACACCCGGTTTAGTACCAACGGTACGATTAATTTGGCGGGAAAGTTCCCGAAAGAATTCAGAATGGATGGGCGGAAGTTTGACCCTGGAGGTGAGATGGGGTTCAGATATTCATAAACCCCCCTGATTTGCGCCGCGATCCACCCATACAGAAGATGGAAGGGCCCGCATATCCTCGGAGGCTTCTTGCCCTCACTAACATGTCGTAGCATCTTGTACAGTCTGGAAAGCATCGAAATCCCCAGATTGACCCGCCTTCCTGTGGCCAGCATGAATTCCATGATGAATGAGCTAGGACGCACCCCTATGTTGGTATCCCTCACTGGTAGGATCCAACTGTAGATAAGGGCTGTAATAAGTGCCGCCAGTCTGACTATTGGCCACTGTTCAGTGCTGACACTGAAACCCCAAGTCTTCCATTGGCTATCCTCCAAGAGCCACCAATACGAGTACTCCTTGCCCCGTTGAGCCCCCTTTGGGAAAGTTTGAGGCCTCGGGGGAAACTCTTGATTCTTCGAGAAGTTCAGGAACTGCTTGAACCACTTCTTAAAGTGGACATCTCTCACTGCTTCTTTATCCTCTCTGGGGACCAGTCCCATCAATGCCAGCGCCAGCCGCAGAATCTACTCCAGATCCCCCACACACTCATGACGGGGAGGAACTCATCATACATATCCCCCAAGATCAGGACCCCCAAAATCTGATGGATATCCCACAGACTGATGCCAACCTCCCAATGGTGCAGGTGAAAAGTGTTGGTCCTAGACGACCATCTGCTCAACAGCTCTGGCATCAGCTGTTTCGGTTGATAAATGTGGAATTGGGAGGCCCATGCCACCTCATACAATCCCACTCTCCTCAGATCAGCTCTAAATTCCTCTCATGAGGTTCCTACCCAGTAGGCCCATGCCCACTCATTGGTGAAGTTGCCGCCCTGGCGTAGGTCCCACTCATCAGACCACCCTTTCTTTGAATCCCTCAAGGTTACCTTCAATATTGTGTAGTACATGGGAGGGGATGTATCCGATTGCAATGGATTCCCATCAATGTTGTTCAGATGGTTGTACAGAAAGTCAGCGGTGACAGGTGTGAAGTCCTCCTGTGCATGACCATCAGCCTCCTTGAACCGTTGACGCTGGCATGGCTTGCTTCTGAACCAGCAAGCTGGTTCGTCCCTACTCGCCTCAGGAATGAAGACATCATCCCTCAGCCCAAAGCCATACAAGGGAAGCTTCCTGCACAACGGATAATTCTTTTGGATCTCTGATAACAGTTCTGTCCAAGAATTATGGTCTGAGTGGCTTCAGACTAGATCCCCCAGGCCCAGACAGTTGGCCATCTCATCCCTCCGGGCGACGTCCGCAAGCACCCCTTGAGCAGCTTCCTGATAGGCCATTTGTTTTTTAAAGGCTTTGGAAATTTTATAACTCAGGCCGCGAAGCCTATTCACGGAGCTCCTTCACGAAGCAGAATCGCGAAGCCTAGCCTCGGCCTATAAGCACACGTTCTCTTGGCGTAGTTGTGGAGTCAGAGACTCGCAGTTTTCCGCGGAGCCCGATTCGCGGAGAGCAGACGCGGAGTACGCGGAGCTTCGCAAATCGAGAGCGCAAAAGGAAAAAGTCGTAGATAAAGGAAAAGACAAAAGTGAGGTTGGCCCCCTATCTATAGTCAGCATATCTTGAAGCTTCGCGACGCATCTAGGTCGTGTGGAGCTTCGAGGCACGTCCGTCCCGCATGGCCCCTGTCCGCCTCACGCACCCTCTTCGCGAGTCAGCACCGTGAATGGCCGGTGATTTTGGCGATTTCCCTCAGACTTCAACCCTTGGTCCCTTCGCGGCTCCAAGTCTGAGGGGGGGGGGATTTTTTGGTGCCAAAATATTGGATGAAAACAACGAAGAAAAGAAGGCCCCGCGGCCTGCCTCATAAAGCCACGATGTGGAATCCCCCAAGAAACGCGGCCACCGCGAAGCACAGAGGCGGGACGCCCTTCGAACGCCCCTGAAGTTTATGAACTCGCCGCAAAGCAAGAGAGGCGGGACACCCCGCGAATGCCCCTAACGTCAGAGAACCCGCCATGAATCAACAGAGGCGGTACCCCTCCGCGAACTCGGTTGACGTTCGCGACCCGCCGCGAAGCGACCAAATCCCCCTTCGCGCCGCGTAAGCTCTGCTTCACGGTGCCTCTTGCCTATAAATACCATGCTCCCCCCTGAGCCTCCCGGATGGAAAATATAACCTTTCAGCTTCTCAGCTCCCGAATCGTGAAGCACCCTTTGCTCTGCAAACCATGAGCTACGCGATGTATTTTTGCTTCGCGAGGAGCCTCCACATTGTCTCGTTTTGATCCCATCTTCCGAGGGGGATTCCCTTCACGAAGCCTAAGGGCATTCGCGAAGGAAGGGGATTCCCAAGGGGACCTGGGTTATCGCATAGCGTTTATGCTTTTCAAAACACCCCTCTAGTACAAGTGATCCACTTTATAAGGTAGGGTCATTGTACTTCGAAAAGAACACTTCTTCGCGGAACTTTTCTTCGCAAGTCACCTATGATCCGCGAGGCAGTGCTCCGCGAACACCCTTCCACTTTGCGAAGCACCTCTCACTTGCACCTCCACCCCATGATAAGGCTAAGGCACCCCACTTCGTGAAGCAGACCCCTTCACAAGTTCCCTTTACCACACAGAGCAACTGAGCTCCACAAGGCCTATGCTTATGAACCCCTCTGCTTGGCAATTCCTTTTCCCGTGCGACCCTCCAGGTTTTCACGATGTGACTTCAAAGTCCCTTGGACGATACTTCCCATGGAATTGCTTCACCTAATGATTCTTCGCATAGGAACGCTAATGGATATTGCTTCTTCACATAGCCACGCTAACGTGGACCCCTCGATGGTTTGCTTTGTGACCCCCCTTTTACACGGCATTGTCGGTACCTTCCCTCCCACAAGGAGCAGAGGGTACTGGTCATGTAAGTCCTAGGGGTGTGGAGTAAACCCACCTTGTCCGAGCTACAAGATGTTAAACTTCCAAGAACCATCATCCTCAACACATGACATTAAACTGTGACATCACCCCGTGCCTCTCACGCGGGGTCCCCCCACCTTGGACATTCTCCATGCCCCCTGGCCTCCACAGGGGATGATATCCTCCTTCTAGGAGTGTCGTTTTTCCGTGGGGGAAGGGCGGCCATCTTGGTGTAAGCCACTAGTCCTTCTTACGGAAGGTAGCATCCATGCACCTCCGTACTTCTCCCCCTCCAGGGCCAGTGGTGGGCATGATAGGGGACGAGGCACCTCCTTTCTTCGGTCCCAAATCCCTCTCCCGTTGCGCTTTGTCACCCTCGGGCCTCCATCCTGGAGTAAGTCCCAACACCATGGGCTGCCTAACACGTAAGCCCCTCTTCGCTTCCCACGGACACACCCTTCACGACGTGATCGTCCGGTCCCTGCAACCTCTTGTTTCTCACACCGAGCATGACTCCTGTGGGATTAGAGTGAGCACCAACCATGACACACCCTGGGCCACCTCAAAGTGTAAGCCCTAAAATGCCCCATCTCACATGATGT
This sequence comes from Viscum album, assembly GCA_963277665.1. Lineage (NCBI taxonomy): Eukaryota > Viridiplantae > Streptophyta > Magnoliopsida > Santalales > Viscaceae > Viscum > Viscum album. The sequence continues at coordinate 1,744,539,766 of OY728153.1, forward strand.
TAAACTGAACACCCGAACTATGAGGACTTTGATCCATGTCAAGGCATGGCACATAAGAAGCCTCCACGAGGTTCAAGCCCACCACTAGTGGACCCCCGGGTTCACCTTCACGTCGGTTCGCTGACAAAACATGTCCTGAACTATGAGGACTTTGATCCATGTCAAGGCATGGTATGTAGGAATCCTCCCTGAGGTTCAAGTCTGTCACCCATCAGACCAAGGTTCCTCTTCATGTCAGTTCGCCGACACCCACATCCCTTCTGAACTACGGGGTCTTTGATCCATGTCAAGGCATGGTACGTTGGAAGCCTCCATGAGGTTCAAGAATAACTCCCAATAGACCAAGGTCCCCCTTTACGTCGATTCACCGACATCCTTTCTGAATTGTGGGGTATTTGATCCATTCTAAGGCATGGTACGTAGGAAGCCTCCCTGAGGTTGAAGCCCTCCATCCACTTGGACCAAAGTCCGTATTCACGTCGGTTCTCTAACATGCCCTCATCCCGCATGATGTTAAACTGCATCCCAATTCAGCGGTATGCCATTGTGACCCTTCCATCCAGCTATTCCGACACCCCTTCATGTCATTTCAATAGCCCCTTTTCAACCCGAACTACGAGGACTTTGATCCATGTCAAGGCATGGTACGTAGGAAGCCTCACGAGGTTCAAGCCCACCACCCATTGGGCCAAGGTCCTTATTCACGTCGGTTCACCAGCGTCCATTATGAACTACGGGGTCTTTGAACCATGTCAAGGAATGGTACGTTGGAAGCCTCCCTGAGGTTCAAACCCACCACCCATTGGTCACTCTGACCCCCCTTCATGTCAGTTCTCACCAACCAAACTACGCAGACTTTGATTCCCTGCCATGGGGATACGTAGGAGGTCTCTTCGAGGCTCAATCTCATCTCTACCGTCATCTCCATGATGGTCACATATCATTCCTCCTCCACCCCATTCAATTTTCCATCACCCATCCCGATTCTTACCCAGGCCGCCACATCTCGGTGAGATCATGCCACCTCATTCCCCCCCACAGTATTCGGGAAGCTGCCCACGTGCTGGCCCCTATATCAGTGATCCCTCAAGGGGGTTCCTCAATCTGATCCACTCCAGATAGTGTTCTGATCAGCCTGATCCATCTCCGTTGGATGTTAAACTTTCGGAATACCCCATGTTAAACACCGGAAGCTGAGGAAAACCTCAGATACATTCTAATGAAATATGATTCCCTGCGCTCAATGTGGGATGCCTCAGGCTTCCGAGCCCTCGAGAAGCCCTATAATAAGGGACAAAAGACAGACACGCCAATTCCCCAGAGTTCAGACGCGTTAGTGATGCCTCGACATGACTACTCCCCCAACTGAAGGTTGCTGCCCTGACCGGACCCCTTGGAATGTCCTAACAGAAGCAGTGTAATTAACCGGCGTCTATGGAAACATGGCACTGGGAAGAGTTTCACGAACAACATATTAAATCTATGAGGGAGACCCGGACTAGGATACAAGTTTTGAGGAGGAATATACGGAAGGAAGAACCAACATCCCATCATCCCATTTCGATCATGGAGTAGACGTCCCTAAATAAGGAGCAAATGTCACCCGCCTTTGGAAAGTGGGAATACGGGGTAACAAAAAGCCGTGCCTGTCGCGCCCAAGCAGACGGACGCGCGCGCCCTGGAGAAAGCATCAGAAATAAGTATTATGATGGGTTTAATATTTATATATGATAATTATGACATAATTATACTTTTTTAATGATAATATAATATCTAACTTCTTCCCTTCCAAACAATTGGGAAATGATATCATCAATCACGCATACTTGTGGACTACCACCTCCACGAAGTGATGTGATTTTTTTTTATTTTTGTGTAAATTGTATGGCAATAAGGATGTATTTAATGAATATATATTATATATATGATATAATAATTATTATATATTTTTTTTATTTAACATTATTTTGTTCCATCTGTCAAAAAATGAAAACATCATTCGTGTGTACGTACGACCAACCATCTCTATGGATGATGTAATTCATTTTTATATCTCCATATTTCATGAATGAATATAAAAACATATATTATGAATATATATTATATTTATATACTTATTAAAATTATCGATATTATGGACCAATGATAAAAATACAAGGATTAAAACTACCGAATCAAAGAATACATTAAAAACAAAGTAGATATCACCAGAAACAATTATTTTAAAATAGAAGTGCTAAAAAAAGGGTGATAAAAGGTATTAAGTAAATAATAAATGGTTTGATATATATAATTATGGTTCAATGTTTTTTGTATAATAAAACTATATTTGTTATAAATTATTTTACAATACATATCATATCATTTAGACATAAGATAAGATATTTTCATCTCACCTTTATTTTAGTGGGACACATTCCATATTCACTATTTGTATATTTTATATGGTGTATATAATACCCATGAATTTATTTTATGATTCATCTCATGAAATTTTTTGGATATAAATAGCCATCTAATTTTATCTCTTTAATGGTGCTTTTTACTGAAAAGATACCAAAATTGTAAGGGTTTATTATTATCATATGATTGTTTATGATTACGTTTATGATGATGAAATCAAATGATTTAACTCTAAATAAAATAATGAATTTTATTTTACTCTATTTATTTATTTAAAATATATGTTTTATAATCATTTTAATCACCTTAAGTACTCAAAAGATCAAAAATAATTTTATATTAAAAACTGACATCATTTATCTTTTTGGTCAAAAAAAGGTTTCTTCTATATACATGGTTTCTAAAAATATTTTAATATGGTTTTTATTATTATCATATGATTTTTTCAAGTTATTTTCTCCATTATTAAAATTTTAATTTTTTAAATGGAATTTCTTTTCATTTTATGAATAAGGCACTTTTTGACTTTTATTAAAAATGGGAAATGAATGTTTTATTTTAACTTATAATTTATTAATAGAATTTACTACCATCATGACCACTAAATGTTTGGAATATTAAATAACATGTTTCCATGGTTATTTTGAAATAATTTTTTTCCATATTTTTTTGGAAATATTTTTATTTAAAAAGTTATTTTCAAAATTGATAGGTTATTTTCTATAAGAAATATTATAGAGATATTTTAGAGGAATTTTCATGTATGATAACATCCTTTGATGTTAATTATTCTTTATTGGGGATATGATACATTAATGAAATTATTCATCATATAACATCTTAATGTTTATGTTGATGATATTTTTATTAAACCCATTTATTTTACTAGGGTTATGCTATAATTAATTGACAAAATTTTTATGAAACACATTTTCTTTTCATGGGTTATTATGTAGTGATATGATGATTGTTTTATGATATTGTGGGATAAATATGTATGGTTTTAATTATGTGATGGGTTTTTAGTTATAAACAAGGATGGTAATCATGTTATAACCAATGATGTGTGGGACCTAAATGTCCCTCCAATGCATTGGGTAAAATTGATATGTGAAGATATAAACCTAACTGGAATAGGGAGAGACCAAAATTTAGTAAGAGACTTCATCCACTATGATAATCTTGGGAGTGGATCTTAACTACTATGATGGTTTTGGGAGTGAAGCAATTTAACTATGATGATATTGGAATTGAGCCTTGTCTACTAATATAGTTTGGGGAGTTAACCCATTCCACTATGATAGTCTTGAAAATGATCCTTGGAAACTAAGGAAATTATCTTATATGCTTATGTGTATGACACAATTATATGTCTTAGGCAAATATTATTCCTCCATGTCTTATGAAATTTGAGTCCATTATGATTCATGTCTTATGAAATAATAATTTGTATTCCATGACTCAATATTATGATATATGTTGTTCATCGTATTATTTTCAAATTTTATTCTTCTATTTTTATAATATTTTATTCATGTTATTCTAAAGTGATATTTGATATCTCCCTTGTTTACCCATACCGAGAAAATAAACTCACCCTTTCTTATGTATCCATTCTATAGCTTATGAAGAATGGTGTTAAGTATTTTTTTATAAATAAGTGTGATATTTATGAAAAACACAGTGGGATATGATATAGATATTTTATGAACTAGTATTTTATGTGTCCAGGTTTCCAATACCACTAAACTTATGAAATTATGGTGTGGATCATTATGTTTTGTAATAAATATTCATTTACTATGATTTTATATATTTGTATAAAACATTTGGGTAATTATTATGAAATATATATTATATATATTAAAAAAATTAAAAATAAATTGATACAAAATAATAATTACATTTAATATGTTAAAATGTCTTTTTTTTTAAAACAAAAGTTTCATTATATTTTATGATTTTATTTAAATGAAAAACTATCAAATTATTATATTATAATTTTAAAAATTAAATATTTTTAGGATTATCATAATAATATTAGTTTATGATTTCCTTTTGGTATTTTTTTTAAAAAGAATAACTTTTAGGTGAATTATGGAAAATATTGTGCTAAAAACTATTATTTTTATGATATAATCATGATATAATAATAAAAAAATTATGAATCCTCTTTATTTATTTTTTTATATTTTTTGGATAGTTATTTTTACTTTAAAATATTATGATTAATAGATAATCATATGTTTTGGATTTTAGAACATAAGCTACAATAACCTTTGAAAATGATTTAATAAATTTATTATCCTAAAGTTTATTTTACCCATTTTAGAAAAAAATATAGATAAAGATATTTCATAATTGGAATTATAAGTTCAAAAATATACAATAAGAACCATTAAATTTTTTAGGTATAAAAATGAATTACTTAGTCAAAAACCATGTATCGTGGTAAACGCCAAATGGGTAAAAAGGGTTAAAAAAGGGTTAAAAGACTTAACATTTTAAAACAATGTTTCTAATTGAGTGATTGAGGTTTATATCAACAATAACTTATCTCTAATATAATATTTTATATTTTTAATTATTCTTTCCATGTGAAACATGTGATATGTTATATTAAGATAAAACAATTAACAAAATGAAATTCTCACCACTTTTAATAGGGATTTCCACTTCCCCTTAAAAATTTCTCAAAATTTTGGTTTCCTCTTGAAACTATTACTTTTTTCCTTGCCCTATAACCTTTTCCCACTTCCTTTATATTTGATTCACAATAATGTATCCTAAATCCCGCATTTACAAGGAGTCATCCAAGGTAAAACTCAAGTTCTCATGGTGGGTACTAATATTTACCTTATTTATTTTATTTTATAACTTCCTCGCCCAAATAATATTTTTTTTCATTACAATATAATAATATCATTTTTTTATACAGAATTTTATTATTCAAAGGGAATAATTATTAACCACCATTCCCCTTTTCAATTTAGAAAAAAGAAAACATCATTCATGTGTTTTTTGCAGAATAACTCATCAACGAAGTAATATATCTCAATTTTTATATAGTTCTTTTTATTAAAACATATTAAAATATGATTGAAAACATTAAATAAATCTAAATAATATCATTATTCTTTTGTAAAAACATATTATTCTATAAGAAACCACTTTTATAACCATAGTCATCCATTAATTATGGTATGTTCAAGTTTGGTTCAACTTAACCACCAACTTGGACAATGAAATAAAATAATATCATTGATTAATATGAAAGAATAATTAATAATTATATATTAAATATATAAATAAATAATTTATTTAATTTTGTTTTTAAAGGTAACATTAATATTAAACTCATTAATTAAGATACCAACTTCTATTCATTAATCATCATAGAAACATGATCATAATTGATTTTCGATTTAAGGATTAAAATAAAAAATCACATAGAATGAAATTATATAATTTTAAATAATTATAAAGAATATATTATAATACCTTTTATGATTTATGAATGATGACCCATGAGAGAAGAATGAATAACAACACCATTATTATGATACCAGTTCAAAATGATCAAGATTATTCACAAATGATATTTAATATAGATAATAACAATATAATATACATATAGAAAATAATTATATATGAAGTTTATAAATAATTATATAAGTTAATTATTTTAAATAATTTATTTAGATAATTATATTTTTCATAGTATAGGTTAGATAATGTTCAAATAAGCCGATATTCAAGGTAAGTGTTTTGTCGACATAATTTTCTACTCGTTACGCCTAGGTTTTTCTAATTTATTTGACCTTTAGAATATTAAATACATTAATATTTTATCTTTTTTCTATTTAAAATTAATTCTCTTCATAAATATCATTATTTAAATTAATTCAATTCTTAAAAAATTGTGATGTTGGTAAGAATAACTCATGTTCCTACTAATGGATCTTTCTCTTATATGTATATATTTTTCTTACTGAAAGTATTTTAATTAATGATATTCAAATATTTTTTTCATTTATATTTTTATTATTTTAATTTAAATCTTTTTAAATATAAAATCTTTTAATTTTTTTTATGTGGGATTCCTTTAAAAGAACCTAATAGTTAAATAAATATATTTCCTTTCATGTTAAAAACAATATTTTCCAATATGAATTTATTATTTTGACCAATTTTTTTCTTTAAATAATCAAATATTTATGATTTTTATATTCAGGTTTACAATATTATTCTTTTTTCCTCCATAAAAATGTTTTGAATGAAATTTTTATATTTTAATTATTTAATGAAAATATTTAAAAGGTTTTTATTAACTCTTTACATTTTTCACCACTTATTTAATTAAATTATTCTCTACCATGAATAAATTTATTGATGACCCTATACATTCTATTATGATATGATTCTCTTTGAAAACAAGACTTATGATTTCCTAGAATTTATTAATTTTATGTTATGTGATGTTATTTTAAATATTTTTGAAATCCATTATATTTCTCTGGGTTCTTTATGATATGATGATGATAGATTTTATCTGTCACACATATGTATGAATAATTATGGGTAGAGTATTATATCACCCTCCACTAAATTGTTTAAGTATGAAATATCGTGTGATAATACTATGTGGAAAAAATATTTTATTCAAAAATTCATGGGCATAATGAGTTTGATCCCATTTTATTGTGTGAAATAATTAGTTTGTTCATAAATGTATGAGCATACTGAGTTTTCTCACAAGGTTTTATGATTATGACTATAACACCATTATAAGATTATTTTTGTTATATTATATTTCACATTTAATTTTTGTACCTCTTTTCTAAGATATTCCTCACATTAATGTTATTCTCCCATGATTCAGTATAATCATTTTATGTATCTAAGACAACTTATATTGTTTTATCTCTTTTATCTGAAACAACTCCATGATGTGTTTTTATGTAACTACATTCCTTATTAAATGATCTATAATAAATGAATTATTGGGGGTATCTTTCATATGTTAGTGGATTATACCCGTATGATCGTCTCATGTTAACTAATGATATTTGATTGTTATTGTTTATATTTACCCATATTTATTATTTGATCTCACCCATTTATTATATTTCCATTTCCCTAGCCATAAAGATAATTATATCATATGAGATGTTTAGAAAAGTGTATCGAGGGGTGTGATTATGGAGGATATTGGAAAGTATGGTATAATATGATGTCAAATGTTGCTAATATCTAAGGAATTAATACTTTAGGTCCTTGGGTTGTATGACTATTTGTGAGATTTAATATTGGAATTATGTAATTGACTTATTTTTAATGAATGGTTATCTTGTGTCATGTCAGTTTGTATCAGGGTAGGGTTTAGTTATTTTTGGGGATTAGTTTAGTTTTTTTGGTATTTGGATAAGGTATAAGTAGTAAAAACCCCATATACATGTCTAAGCATATGATAGCCTCTTATAATTATGGTAAAGATTTTAGTATTTGGTTTTACTAAAAATTAAATATGTTTTTGGATACTGGAAAGTGTATGAAATTTTGGATCACATGCACCTAGGGGTAATCACCCCAAAAGGCTGGTTGAGTATCAAATAAATATTCACTATAGTACATGATGAGTGGGACTAATATTAGACACTTGTATAGACACTCTTTGTGATTTGTTTTGAAAATTTACACACTCTTTATGAATCATAATGAAGTATTTAAATGGAAATTGAGGGTATAACATATACCTTTTAAGGTTAGAGATCCTAATAAGAATATGACCATGGGTAAAATAGGATAAATAAAAGGAGTTATAGGTTAATCCAAATATATCATATATGAAATTAAAGTACCACAATTTTAAATCAAGGTGTCATTAGAGAAAAAATCTATAGATTAAATTATCATGATATCATTTATTAAGATTTTATAGGATAATATACCAATCATTTTGGTTCTAATGTTGGGTTGAAAATAGGATCATGAAAATGAATTTGTAGAAGGTATGTCTCTAGGAACTCATATGAATTAGTTATAGAGGAAAATTTGGAATAAATTATTGATAATTTTATTTTATGCCTATTATGAGGGGAAATATATTTTACTTACTCTTCCCGAAGATAACAAGGGACGTTTCTCTTTTGGAGTTATAACTTGAGATATGATTATTTTTTAGACAACCTTAGGTATTATTATTACTATGTGATAATTAAAATTATTAAGAAGAAATATATTTATGGGGGGTATAATGATTCAAAATTTTCCTTTGTATTTTTCTTAAATAAATATTTTTTAAATAGTTTGTTTTATATAAAACACTGAACCTAAAAAAACCACGACACTTTCTAAATATAACCATCATAAAATAGTCATGAAATTGACTGAAATAAATATTGGTAAATATATTATGAAATATATTGTGGATATATATATATATATATAAATATAAATTTAAATAATAATTGAAATTAAATAAGAATAAAAACAATTAGTATTTTGAAATGTTATTTTCCAACAGAAAATATTTTAATTATATTTAATGATTTAATTCAATAATAAAATTCTAAAATTATAGAATATAAATTTTAAAAAATAAAATCAAAATTTCAACTTAGCTTTATAATTTTATCATAGGATGTTTTTTCTGTATTTTTCTAAAAACGTTTTTTTAGTATTATAAATTTCCATTTTTATAAAAACCATTATTTTTTTGACATAATAAATATATAATCATACAATAGTAATTTGGGGATATTTTTTATTAGAATATACATATTTTATAAGTAACATCACACATTTAAAAGTATTATGATTATTCCATAAACATGTATTTTATATTTTAGAACATAATTTGTAATATAACCATTTTAATATGTTTATTATACTAAAATTATTTTTATCACTTTTATATAATAAATATAATAAAATAGACTTCATAATTGGAATTATATGTTCTGTAATATGTAATAAAGGGAAGTTTTTAGGTACAAAAAAAATGAATCACTTAGGTAAAATTTTTCCACCATAGTAAAATATAGTAGGATAAAAAGTAATAACCAAATGTATGACAACCCATATTTCAATAGACCTAAATTGACTATTTATTACATAATGATACATATAGTACAATCTTAGGATATTTTTAGGCCTGGTATTTAAGGAAAATTATATAAATAGAATAATAACATGAAACATGGTTTCAAAAACATTATATAAAAACTCAACCAAATGCCGTTAAAATTCTATTGCTCTTCCAAAATTGCACGGGATAACCCATGGATATATATAAGTAAGAATTAATCTATAAATCCTAGTAAGGGAATAATCAATGAATAAATTATTTAAAATAAGTTCATTTGAGTCAAGATAAATATCAAGGTAACATAATAGTGGTGATAATCATAAAACAAAACATCAAAGCATGATATATAATGATAACATAAAGGTGACACGTGAATAAAGAAACAACATAAAACATAACATCATAAATATAAGTCAAGGATAACTAAGAGAACTCATAATATAGTGTGATTAGGATAATCTCCCATGAACCATACATGGTATCTAATGAGATAAAAACATTACCCAATGCATTTAAGGGACATATAATTCTGGGCTAATCCATCACATTCATATCATGTACAAGAATTTGTGTGTCAGATAAATCAAAAACATAATGATTTATTTCATCAATTTTAAAACTAGGATTAAGGAGTGTTGTTTAAATACATTTATTTATATAATAAATTAAATATAGGAACATCTAAGTGAATACCCTTGAGTGGAAATGGGGATGGGTATTCACTAAAAAAACGTTTGGCTTGGAAAATCACAATATAATTTCGACAAAATAATATGGGTTAATAAAGATTAATTGCTGATTTTAATGAGTGTGAAAGGGATATATCATCATTTAAAAATGAATATTCAAATAAGGGGAAAGTGTAGATATATATCCCAACATTAAAAATTTCAAATAAAAATGCATAATATAAAGAATTTTCTTGATTAAATAGAAGAAGGAGTGAATCACCTACCTTGAGAGGGTGGTTATAAAACATTGGGAGAAGCTTCTTAAGATATTAGGAAATCATTGGGAGGGATCAAGATAGGGTAATTAATATTAAATTTTTACTCAAAGTTATTTTAGTGAAAACTAATGATTAGTTGTATATGTTTTTATAATAAAAGAGAGAATAATTTTTTATTAATTTCGATCCTTATGTGTTGGACTTTATATAATAAAATAAATAAAACCACAAACCCTCCCATGGTTATTACAAATAGTTTCTTCCCAATAATAGTGGTTTTGAATATTTTATATGTCTAATAATTTAACTCATTAAAATAATACACTTAGTTATGTGAAAGTGAGTCATGTTCATAAAAAATTTAATTTAAAACCATAAAATATAATATAGGTTCTTGAGGATTCATTAAGGGTTTATAAATTAATAAAATAACATAAAAACATATCATTTCATATGGGAATATTAATTTTGTTCATTAATAATATTTAAAGTATTTATTACATCAATTTTTCTATTTTATGATGTCATAATACATATTTTTTATTTATACATTATCTAATTTATACCAAAAAATTATGATCCCTCAGAAAATTAGGAAAAATTCAATGTTGGATAATTTTGACATGATAATTGAAAATATATTTATTTTATCAGAAATAATTCTCTAAACATGAAAATTTACAATGAAAAAAAATCTATTTGTTAAAAAATACGTGGTTTTACGGTAATAACATATTTTGACCCTTTACAAAATGACTTTCAATTTCATAAAATTATATTATGATATTTAAATAAATATTATTTCATATGAATATTTTATTAATGAAAAATTTATTTCAAAATTTATTATATTCATAAAAAAATGTGCCTTGATTGAAATTATATATTTTCCAAAATTATAATTTGTGTTTCAAATCAAAATCTAAATTTTTTTCATACTAATTATTGAATCACTTAAAAATTAATAATAAAAATGATAAATAAAATAAATTTTTTATTAAAATAAAATTAAATTTTATCTTAATAGGGTATAGATGCATAAAACCTTATTACATCAGTTTATTCCCTAAGGTTAAGGTGTGTATTGGTGACACTTTCTTATTATTGTTCGACAGATAAGGTTTAGGTTATGATGTTGAAAATCATGAACATCTCTTGTAAATGGGTTTTTTATTTCTTTAAATATTTGAATCATATATTGGGATTTATAAATGAAAAATCCTAGTGATGAAATTTATCTTAAAATCTATGATTAATGGGCATTATAGGGTATGATCCTAATAGTCATGGCTCTTATTTTGTATGTGTTAATTAGATTTATAATAACCCTTAATATATAGTAATAATTGAAGCCACTACATAATGGATATAATATCATCAGTTATGATTCTTAATAATCATTTAAATATTATGGGATATAACTGTAAAAAATAACCAAATTAGTTCTTGTGTATTATATAACTACATTACTTAATAGGGTATTAATTCATTTAAAAAGTAAATTTATTTTATAAAAGTTCGGGTCCGTACAAAAGGTGTAACAAGTCTAACATGTAAAAAATGTTTATAATTGAGTGTTTGAGGTATATATTAAACAATAAAACATATCCAATTCATTATTTTCCATTATTGATTGTTCCTGACTTGTGAAACATGTTTTCTATTTATATTATTGTGAAATAATTTGAAAAATGTCATTCTTATCACTTAAAAAAGGCGATTTGCACAACCCCTTAAAGGACACATTAAATTTTGGTTTCCTCTTAAAAATATACACAATTTCCATCAAATATAACCATTTCCACTTCCTTTATCTTATGTTTATAAGAATTTATATTAATCCCTACATTTCTATAGAGTCCTCCATGAGAAAACTCATGTTCTCAACATGAGTACTAATTTTTCCTTAACTTATTTTGTTTTATATCTTACTATCCAAAATATAATTTTCTAATTACTATATAAATATATCAGTAGTTTTTATAAACTATTTTTTTATTCTATGGGAAGAACCATTAACCACCTTTAATATTTCCCATTAAGAGAAAATAACATGTTATTCATGTGTTTGTGCAGACTACAACCTCCAAGAAGTAACATATATCATTTTTCAACAATTTAATTAATTAATTAATAATATATCTTAAAATTTAATTAAGAAATTTTAAAATATAAATAATACCATTATTATTCTATAATGATGATATTTTTCCAAAAGAAACTACATCTATAATCATACTCAAACATTAATTATAGCATGTTCATGTTTAGGTCTGTCTAACTACATACTTGAAAAATGGTAGAAAATAATATCATGGATAACTATGATAAAAATATTTCTGATAATATACAAAATAAATAAGTAAATTATGCTTTTATTTTGGTTCTAAAATTAAAACATTAATATTAATCCCATTAAATAATATATCAATATGTGTTCATTAAAAATCACAAAGACATGCTCATCGCCGATTTCATCTTTATGGAATGTAAAAAAACACAAATAATAAAATTATAACAATTTAAATAATTATAAATCATCAATTTTTTACCTTTTATTCTCTATTAATTATGAAATTTTGGATTAGAATGAAGAACAACACCATTATTATGAGACATGTTCAAAATTATTAAGATACTCAGACCCAATATTGAAAATAAATAACAAATAACAAATATACATGTATATGATAAATATAAATGTAGTTTATAAATGGTTATTATCATTAATAATATTTTCAAATATGTGATTAATATAGTTATGTTTTTTATAATTGATAATAGATAATGATCAAATAATAATGAATTCAAGGTAAGGGTTTCATCAATATAATTTCCTACTCATTGGGTTATATGATTTCTTAATAGAATGTAGTTTTCATGGGCTTTTAAATTTACATTTCCTATATTAAATTTAGTAATATTTTTTTTCAAAGTTACTTCCCTTCAATAATAACTTCTTTTTTATTAAATTCCCTTCTCAAATAAAATTGTGACGTTGTCTAGATAGAATCACATTCCTACTAATAGATTTTCCCTTCCATGTGCTTATTTCTCATATGAAATGTATTTTATTTGAGAAAATCCAAATATTTTCTATGTTTTATATTTCCTTTATTTCATTTTACCTATTTTGACAATAAAATATCTTAAATTTTCTATGATCTGGGTTTCTTTTAAAAGACACATAAATTTTAGGAAATGCATTTCTTTTTTTATGTTAAAAATAATATTTTCAACATAAAATTTATTATCTTGAGATTTATTACTTTTTAAGGATCCTATATTTATAACTGTTAAAATAATGTTTTAAAAAGTCTTATTTTTCCACTCCTATAAATGTTTTTGTATAAAATTTGTATCTCTAACAATTTTAATGACAATGTTTAAGAGGTTTTATGAACACTTTTATATTTTTACCATTATTTTCCTATAAGGATTTTCCCTAATGAATTACTATATTGATCACCATATATATTATATTATTACATTATTCATTTTGAAAATGATATTTTAATTTCCAATGTTTTCTTATGTTTATATTGTTTGATTATTTTTGAAAAGTTTAAGAAACCCTTTATCCACTTGTTCACTCTTTCTGATATGATGATAATAGATTATATATGGAAGAATTATGTATGTATAATGATGGTTGGGGTCATGTATCACCCTCTAATTTATTGTTTAATTTTTATATCTAATGGTATATTAAGGTATGAACATACTGAGTTTGTTTAAAAAGTCATGGGTACAATGGGTTTGCTCACATTTTAATGTAGGGACATAATGGGTATGTTCGCAACGGTGTTGACGTAATGAGTTTTGTAAAAAGTTTTATTATACTTATGATTGTTCCACTATTAAAAATTGATTTTATTTCCATGTTATGTTAAATTTCTGGTTTATGCATATTTTCAAAGATATTCTACAATTTTATGTTATGCTCCAATGATTTAAGATTATTCTTTTGTGCATCTAAGCAATGTTATTATTATTTTGACACTTTATTATGTAGAAATTACATGATATGTTTTTATATCATTACATGATCTATGATATGTGATTTATTGGGTTTATATTTCTTATGAATCTTGATTATACCCATATTCTTATCTCATGACCACTTATAATCATTGATTTTTATCTCTTATTCTTACCCTTACTTAGAATCTAAGCTCACCCCTTCATTATATTTCCATTCCATAGGTTAATAATATGATTATATCATATGAGATGTTAATAATAGAGTCTATAGTGTTGATATTATGGATATTTTTCACATTATTGTAAAATATGATGTTTATATAAGAATTATTAAAGACACTGAAGCATTATATACTTTGGTTGTGTGACTATTTTTCAGATTTATTATCTAAATATTTAATTTAATTCACTATTAAAGAACTTTTGTCTTGGCCCACTTGAGTGAAAATCATTATATACAAGTTCATATTATATGACTATGAAATCCCACAACACCACTCTGACAACCCTTGACTTTAATACAAATTAATTATTGATTTATTACATAAAAAACACCTAAAACAAAAAATATCATGAAGCCTAGTGTATTTTTGTGATTAGTACCATATAATAACAAATTGAACATGGGATACAACCATATTATAAGAATAACTCCCCAACATGTGCTTATTATCCATGGATCTTATAAAACTACTCAGGATAACCTTGGGTCATAAATAATAAATGGGTGAGATATAAAGCCTAGTAAGGGAATAAACAAAGAATAAAATATGGTAATGTAATATATTTTATCTAGGAGGAATATAAAGTAAACATAATAGTGGTGATAATCATAATCTTGAACAATAAAAATGATATAACATGATAGAATGAAGACATCATAGGAATGCAGTAATAACGTTAAACATGAAAACATAAACATTTTCCAAGGATAAATTACAATACATCATAAAATAGTGGAAAAGTCCCACAGTGTATTATTTTTACTCTATAATCCCATAAATGATGTCTCATTTGACTAAAACCTTACTAAATTCATTTGAATGCTATCTAGGCAACCCATCATTTTCCTATCATGTACATGCATAAGTGTTCCACATGAATCATACAATATAAAGAGTAAATTCATAATTTCTAATAATAAAAAGGTGTGTGGAGTATATACATGTAATTCTAGATGAGTACTATTTAGTGTAAATAAGGATAGGTATTCACAAAAACAATGTTTGGCATGGAAAATTCTAGGATAGTTCTAGTATCATATGAGGTGTATGTAAACGTTCATAGGAGGGAATAATGTGAGTTAAAGGGTACTATAATCACTTTTAAATCAAAAGGGAAGTATGAGGGATGTGCTATAACATATCCCAACATGAAAAAATGGAAAAAGGTGCAACATAAATGAGGTGCTTGAATAATTAGAAGAAGGAGAGAATCCCTTACCTTGAGGGGGTGAATATAAAGGCTAGGGAGGAGCTTATTTATAGCTTGGGGGAACCTTAAGAGGGATTTATATAAGTAAGGGAAGTATAATATATTGATGAATGGTTTTTGGGTGAATATAAATGTGAGTTTGGGTGGGTTTATATAGAAAAAGAGTGGATAATTGATTATTAATTTCCAAACTTATATTATGGATTCTATATTATAAAGTAATCAAAACCACAAACCACACCATGTTTTTTCCCATGGTTTATATCAAAGTGGAGTGGTTTTCATTATTTTACATTTTTATGAACCTATATCTTTAAAATAATACCATTGGTGATGTGTAATTGAGTTATGTTTATAAATAAATGATTTTAAAACCATAAATATAATATAGATTTTTGATGATTCATTATAGATTTATAAAATTAATCAAATAATCTAAAAAAATAATTATTTTAAAGTATAATATTTTTTTTTCACATATAGCATCTGTAGTGTTTATTGAAAAACTTTTAAACTTTTATGATGCCATAATAGATACCGTATAATTATACTATTTTTTATTTTTTACTATGAAATTTGGTAGTCTAAAAAATTTATGAAAAATTCACAGTTGTATAGTTTTGACATTATGATTTAAAAAAATTAGTTTATCAAAATAATTATCTAAATTTCTTAATTTATAATTTTAAATTAAAAAACCCCATTTATTGAAAAATTCTAGTTTTTTGACAATAATAGTTTTTCATCCCTTATAAAAAGTAAATTTGACTTTGTAAAATTATATTATCATTTAAATTTAAAAAATATTATTTAATAAATTTATTCTTTTAAAATTTAAGTTATTTTAAAAATTATTGAAATCATAAAAAAGAGTGTCATGTTTGAAACTATATATTTTCAAAAAATATAATTTGTGTTTCATCGTACCAAAATCTAATTTATATCAAATACATTATTTATTGATTTAAAATGTAATATTAAAAAGAGAAAAATATATTCATTATTTTATAAAAATAAAATATAAAAATATATATTGTTAGGGTCGAGACATATTGCTATTTATTACACTAGTGAATTCCCTATGTATAAAGAGCACAATGGTGATATTTTCTTTGGGTGGTTCGAGGCACATGGCTTTGGTCATGACCTTGATGAGCTTAAACTTCTCCCATAAATGGTTTTGTTATTACTTTAGTTGTTGAATCTTATGTTTTTCCTTTTCATGGGAAAATATCAGCGATTCAATCTCCCTCAAAAGCACTGATAAATGGGATTCACATTGTACCATCATATTGGTCGAGGCCATCGCTTATTCTAACTATTATAATTAGAATTTATCATAACCATTAATATATACTCCCCATAATGATCAATATAAAATTAATGTACAATCAATGTCTATGATTCTTAATGGTATTTTAAAACCAGACATGTTCTAATAGTTCATTGTAGTGTATGTGTTTTCTATAACTACATTACCTAACAAGACACTTATTCCATGAAGGGAATTTCATAATAAAAGTTTGTGTCATTAAATTATTCCCCCATTAGAAATTTTACCATTGAAAGTTTCATTTAACAAATTAAAAAAGATGTGGGTACTTTTATGTCATCACCTTATCCGGCTCCCACATTGCTTACTTAAACTTTTGGTTCCACCCCAACACATAGACCAAGGGAGTTGTCTTATTTCACATAACATTGTCCATATGATCTATGATTTCCACCAGATGATTCACATATGAATGATAATTCTAAAAAGGTACAAACTTAGGATATATAATGAATGGGGGGTCCCGTGAATACTCACTCAAGATGGATGCATTGAAAACATCTTGTACTTGTGGTAGGTTATGTGGGAGTAGTATTCGATATTCCACAGCTCTGCTGTGATTGAGGGTCTCATAGGGGCTGATGTATCTTGGAAAATGGTTTCCCTTATTCTCAAACCTCATTAATTTTATCTATGTTGATATAAAAGGAACAATTTTTCTCCAATTTTGTAACACCCCAAGCTTCCTCGGTATGTTTCCTTTCGAATAATGCAATGACGTGCATTGTACGCAACTTCGAGATTTTAACAAACCATAACCAATCAAACTTGCCGTCATGAATAGTAATACCTACTTTTTGAAAATTTTATAAATTCTATCTCTCAAAATGGACTTCATTTTTGGATTCGGAATATTGAAATTAGCCTAGGGTGAAATTTTGGTACTTTTCGGATAACTTTTATATTTTGATGAATAGTGAAAATTACTAAATTTTAATTAAAAACAACTTTTTTAATCAAAATAATTAATAATGATAAATTATGAATTTGAGTGGTTTTAAAGTATATTTATAATATATTTTTACCATGTAATACAATGTGGGTCATTGAACAAAATTTCACATTTAAACCAGTCATAAACAA
The DNA here is from genome assembly GCA_963277665.1 of Viscum album. Lineage (NCBI taxonomy): Eukaryota > Viridiplantae > Streptophyta > Magnoliopsida > Santalales > Viscaceae > Viscum > Viscum album. Next base: position 1,744,558,042 of record OY728153.1, read on the forward strand.
GTGACAATCTTTTGATAGTTATTATCTCTAAAAAACACGCTTTTTGTTTTAACAACGGGAATTAATTTTAAATTAATTTCTGCTACTTCTGTGTTTTGAATTTGAGAAAATTGATTCCATATTTGGAATCAGGATGTTCAAATTGTGTAAATAGGTAACTTTTATTTTTAAAGATTTTGGATAATTACTCCGGTAAATATTTTATTTACCATGGTTAAAGGGTAAATCCGGTAAACAAGGGTTAAAAAATAATATTATAATAATACTAAATTACCCTAAAACGTGTCTTAACCCTATTTGTTGATACATGGTCGACCATGGGCATCTTTGGGTCTATTTTGGGACCCCATGGATCCACTTGTAAGTGATAATGACACTTTATTTTAATTAAGTTAAAATAAATACAAAAATGACACAAGCATATATCTTTTAACAAAACAATTGTTACAGAGGGTTATATATGTTGGATTTCAGATTATAAATATTCATTAGAAATATAAAAATATTTACTACATAATGATATTTTATTTATAATTTTTAGACATTAAATAATTTATTTTATTTATGACACAATGATGATGCAGTAATTACTAAAATAGTGAAAAATTAAATTAAGTGATATTATAAATACCCAAATAAATATAAAATGAAACTTTTAATGAATTAAACTAATTTTCTAGGATAATATGATATATTAGGATTGATTAATTTACTTTTTTAGAAGTAATCAATCTGTTATGAGTTTCAAAAAAATCAACTATTGAATAGTGTCAAAATTGACATAAAAGAGTTCTTAAAACAAATATTATATTATTAATTGATATTAAATTCCTAAAAATCTAAGGTTCATCCAAGAGACTTATATCATGATAGGTGAATCATTAATGGACCACTTGGGAGTCTCTTGGATGTATATAGTAAGTTTATTAACCATATTATATAAAAATACAAAGAGACATTGTAAAAGTGAAACTAATTAACTTAGAGTTAATACTTAAAGATAAGGTTAATATAAGTACCCAAACCTGTCTAAATTCTATTGGTTGAGTTGTTTTCGACCTATTCCCACCTTAACATTTAAATAATAAACTTTTGATCCATTAGAACCCGAATATGAATTTATTATAAATTAATATTTCTAGCTTTTCCAAAGGTGCCCCTCACCCCTCTTATAAAAGGGCACTCCTCCTTCTCATTTATTCACACCTTCCAAGCCTTTTGGTTTGGCCAAACTCTGCCCAAATACTCTCCCAACTTCCCTCAATACAACCTAGAGGCCTTAGTTTGATCAGAAAGCCAACCTAAGGAGCCCTTTTTATCACATCAAAAGGAAGAACCCGAAGAAGAGGTAATGTTTTCACCACCCCTTTTCAAGTTCCTTTCTTCTTCCACTTCTTCTTCCTTTGTTGTTACCATTCTAAAATAATAACTCCAGTATCATATATATACTGTGATGTTATTATAAATATGGTACAACCATATTCAGTATTCTATCCACCCTTTGAATAACATGTCACCATACGTGCGTACGTACGGCTTACCGTCTCCACGTCGTGGTGTAATTGTTATTCAATATAATATTATTTGGATGGGTATAATAATGATGTGTAACTCATGTAAATAATAAATATAACATGTTAATGATTCACTATATATGATATACCATCCATTTATATATTATTTTAATATCAAAATAATGATATTATCGCTCGTGCGTACGTACGGACTACCGTCTCCACGAACGCGATGAGATTCATTCTCCATCGTATCCATTCAAGTATAATTATCATTTTATGATTTAAAAATAGTATCTAAGGACTTGATATTATTCTGGATATGAATAATATACATCCCATTAATAACGAATATGGCTCACATAACAAATAATATAAAGTAAAATGAACCCGTTAACACCCGAAATGACGATAATTCTAAGATATTATTAACAAATCAATGTTAAAAGATCATATATGATATCATATTAAAGTAAATGATTCTTGTATAATTCAATAACAATTATTTCACCATTATACAGGAGGTAAACCTACCATCGACCAAGGAAAAAGTACAAAGTAAGGGATTTTCTTATCTCACTTTCAATTCCGTGAGATTTCCATTGTTCGCCACTAAATTCTTGAAAGTGGTGTATTGTGTACTTCCATTTGATATATATTATCATGATTCTCTTTATATTCATGTTATTCTATAAATAATTTGGTGGTTATTAAATTTTGGCCATACGACTCAGTTGATTAACGTGGTAAGGGGTTTTCTTATCTCACTTTTAATTCCGTGAGAATTCCATTGATCACCACTTAATTATTGCATGTGGTGTATGTGTACTGCCCATGATCATATTCATTGTGTAATATACTTTAATTTATGGGTATTTACATTATCAGGGTATGATACTTCTTTCATGGGTGTATGTTTCGTAAGTTACCTAATCGATAAGGGAATTTGAAATTTCAATTTCCACTCATTTGGCATTACACATATTTCATTGATTATATTACTCCAAGATTATGTGTGGAATCTCTATTCATTTGATTATGTCATAATTTCCACTCCCCTTCCTGTGGATATACTTTTGATACACATAATCACTCCATTGATAATTCTCAAGTCATTGATATGAATTTGATAAGAGTAATTCACCATTTTTTGAGTTAAACATCCAATTCGTTGGTATTGTTTTTACAAGAATATGTGTGAATATCCTTTGATTTGTTTACACTGAATATCCAATCATATTCAGTGTATTTATATTTTTCACACATAATTATGTCGTTGATTTATCCTTAACCTAAGGATATGGCCTTTATGAGAGATTTCATCTCAATTTACATTCCATTGAGACTTCTTTGTTGATATAAACCAAATCACTTTTATGTGGTGTATATAATGTACATTGACATAGTATATCATGAATCCCTTTATTCTCATGATATTAAAAAGTTTTGATTACCTCAATTATTTGTATTCAAGTGTCTTTTTTTGTTAGAATCTCTATCTAAAATACCATTTTTAAATGTTTTAAAGACTTATTCTTATAAATCTTGCTCATTAATGTCCATATTTTAAAAATGGTTTTAAGGATTTATTTATATGGACATTAAAGTTTTAGAAATTAAAACTCCTTTTCAAAAGTTTCAAATTGTTATGGGACACTTTGATTCAAAAATCTACTTTTAAATGGTTTCTTGACAAATAGTGTGACTTTTAAATGTTTTCAAGAAAAGGGGGATATTTCTCTCAAATAGTTTTGATGATTATTTTCATTTATGTCAACATCCTTCATTATTCTTGATTGAGGTTAATGTGATACAATACAATCTTCCATATTGTATCGAATGAGTTATGTTTGACTGTGGATGTGCTGTTTTTATACCATTCATGGTTTGTGGTAAAAGTATTGACATTTCGTATGCTAGTTTTAATACGAATGTTTATGTTATGTTTAAACATGTTCATATGAGGAATGAATTGGACTTAATAAGTGACGGGTGGAGCCCTCTATAGCTCCTCGATGCATCGGTAGGTCTCATGAGACAAACTAGTGTCTTGGCACAAGGCCTTGACAAAATCTTATTTGTAGTCTTGGCACGAGACCTTGACTATGTGGTTATGATAGTCTGGCATTATGCATTCCAACATTATGAAAGTGGTTATTGATATTGCATGTGATCATTCGACTAGTAGAATATCCATGTGAGTAAGTAAATGGCATTATTTCATTTTACCTTTTCCATTTTATGCTGAAGTTCAAGTTTAAAAGACTTTTGTTTTAGTTATAAATTGCCTTAAGTGTTTATGCTTATTTATGAAAGCTTCTGCTATAATGTTATCCTTACTGAGCATCTGAGCTCACCCCTTTCAATGTTTTATTTTTCCCAGGATTATGAGGAAATAATTTATGAATGACCTGTAGAGATAGTATGAGGGGATATGAAGACAAGATGTTTTTTATGATATAATGTAAAAATTTATGGATGTATCTAGTTATTCCAAGGCTACTAAAATAATAGGTCTTTCGAGACTTGATCTTTCTCGTGATCATGCCAATGTTATGTAATAATGCACCGACTCTAGGTAACTAGGGTCGGGGTGTTACAAATTTCAAACTCTAGATCTCATCAGTGATTATAGACATATCTTTTATACTGATATTTTGTGGAATTAATATAATGTTGAATTGTTTAAACCTTTTCTATAATCTCTTGGAAAAGATTACGTCCCATAATTTTCTTCTCTCTAACTTTATCCCATCATATTGGAATCTGACACCTCTTTCCATATAGAGCCTCATAATGAGCAATGTTAGTGATATAATAGAAACCATTGTAATATTTAAACTCATTTAGGGGAAGGTGTTGATCCAAAAATCCATGTAAATACATTAAACATAATATCAAAATATCATGTAGATTTTTAATGGTCATTTTAAACTATCCATACATCTGTGGATGATAAGTAGTACTAACATTCAGATCCTTATGCAATGATTGTTGAAGAATTCTCTAGAACCCTAAGGTAAACCTCAAATCTTGATTAGATATAATTGAGAGTGAAACTACACGAATTATTATAACTTCCCATATGTATGCCATTGAGATTTTTTCAATAGATAAATCATCCTTGATTATAATTAAATGAGATGTCTTTTTAAGGTGATCGACTACCAACTATATTGAATTGTTACCTTTAGGTTTCCTAGGGAGAACTATGAAAAAAATTTGTGGTAATGTTTTACCATTTCCAAACCTGTATAAGAAATAGATGTATAATACCCTTAGACTTTTTTCATTCATCCATGAATTTTTGGAATACCACACATCAAGATAGAAACTATAAAATTCCCCACATCATGTTATCCCACAAGAAGTTTTACTTTATATTTCTATATGTATTTTTTCTCCCTGGATGAATTGAGAAGGATAAGTTATGAACATAATTAAAAAGTTACCTCTTAAGTTCCGATTTTGACAGGACACATATTAGAGTTATAAAACTTATAAATCCATATTTAGAAAAGTTAAAATCTATAACATTCACTAATTTCTTTCATAAACCATCATCATATTTTTGGTATTTCTTTATTATTTAAAAAATCGATGGTTGAGAAGTTATTTGAGAAAGGTAGGATGAATATCCTTTTATTATTCCCATTTCCATCCTTTACATGTCAAGAAGATTGTATCCCTTTTAATCCTCATTATGGATAGGGTTGGTCTATCCTTTCTACTGAGATCACCTTCCACTTTGTTTAACTTCTCAAAAAGGTATTGGATTGAAAAATCATAATTCGCTATCAACTTTAACCACATTCATTATTGAATTTTATGTAAATTTTTTGAATATAAACTTGATGCTGTTATGATCTATATATCTATCACACTTCTACTAGTAGAGATAATTCAACCAAATATTTAATGAAATGATTACTACAACCAATTAAATATCATGGGCTGGTTAGTTATTCTCAAGGATAATTAATTGGAGTGAGGAATATGCTATCATTTGTTTCATCTTTCTTGATTATAGAACCTAATCTCTTATTAGACTCATCACTGTAGATCACAAAACCATCCCCAATGGTGGGTAATGTGACAATATATATAGTGATTATACACTTATATAGCTCTATAAATATTTCCTCACATCCATTAGTTTAGAAAAACATAACTCCCATCCATGTAATATTTTTTAGTGGAATTATAAATCATGCGAACTTTCACAAAAATCAATGATAGTTCCAAAATAATCCAAGGAAACTATATATTTTCATCACAAATGTTGGTATGATCCATCCTTTTATTGCCACTACTTTTTAAGGGTATAAAAATATCATGTTATTGGTGATATAATTCCCTAGTAATTTCAATTTCTCCAACTATAATTCCCATGTATTATATTTAACATACATCTTTTCTTTCCACTGGTTCATTAGTACATTATTAAAATTCTCCCCATATTCCTCCTTTATTTTTAGAGTATATGAAATTTTTTCATGTAATAATTATAAAAATTTGTTGTGGAAAACTCTAAATACTATATTAATCATGTACATGAATATTTATGGAGAATTAGTGGTTAAAAATTGAATCACTATGATCTCAAAATGCTCGGACCTTGTGAAAAAAACAGTCTTGGGGATATTCTCTTTCGCCTTTACTTGATAATATCCCAAACCAAGATCTAACACAAGGACATAATGGGATAAAAATTTTTTATTGAACATGTCATAAATTCAAGGAAGTGGATACTTATTTCATACTATGTTCTTTATGAGCTCAAGATAATAAATAAATAGGCATATCGACTTATCCTTAATATTGAGAAGAGGGATGGTGCACCCCACAATGACGTACTTTGGCATATGAACACTTTATCCACATTCAACAATAGTTTCTTCTTCATATCCTCAAATTAAATAAAATCCATTATCTAGGGGTTATTAGATATATTCAAAGATCTATATATAATATATATTGATAACTTTACATCACAGCTTGGAGGAGACCAGAAAATTCTTCGGTGAACACATCAGCAAATTTCCTCACCATATGCATGTCATCAAGTATTGTATTTTCCTTAGTGTCAATAATTTGAACTAGATATGATTTATCATAAGGGAACAATATCGATTCTTGATATTATGATATGAAAAAATATTCACCCCCCTCCTTTCAATTTTATAGAATTGGAGGGGGATTCACGATATGGAGGGTGATTTCCTTCTCTCTACAATTTATGTTGGATTTATTTAAGTAAATCCAATATATACTAAGAATAACATTAAATTATTGTAATGGGAGTATTAAAAAGGACATATGAAAAGTTCATATCATAAATTGTGATAGGGGAGCATTTATATATTTGGGATTAGATAATTTCTCCATTTTTCATTTTAACCCATGACTATACTTTCATAATATGCGGTGGTGTTGGAGTAGTTATAGTAAAATTTATTTATATGAATTAATGTGTAGTACTAAAATCAAGAAGTATAATTAATATCATTTAATAAATAACTAGCATACCTATATTCACATTATTTTCGGGATCCACCTCAATAGTTGTGACGGTAAAGGCTTTCCTTTTCCCTAAATGCTTTAGAGGTTGTTGCCAGTGGTTATCAACAATAGATCTTAGTTTTGGGTATGATTTCACATAGTTTCCATGTTCCTTATAGTTTATACATTGTATCATAGTCTGATGGTTTACCATAGTATTTTTTTATTCCATCCCATTAGTTGGTTTCTCCCATCAGTAATCGTTAGCTTGACACTATTCCATCCCACACCTAAATCATTTCAACACCCCTTTAAGAAATTTGTTGAATTCTTTTTTTTCACAATTTTGACATGTGGGTTTTTAGGATTTATTTATGTTGATATATTTATCCATCATAAAACAATAATGAGACTCCATTTTCCATATCTTATCCCAATGATAACCTTGATATTCATGTATATCTATTTTGACTTTGAGGGAATATCAGATAATTTCATTATTACTGTCAATGTTCTGAATAACTATGGGTTTTCATAGACTCATCTTTAGCCCACCAAGGAAGTGTCCAACATTACTTTATAAGTTAATGAAAAAACCAGAGGTGGGTCATGAAAGTCATTTGATTTTTTCATTGTATTCCTTGATGGAATCATCATCCTCTTTCTTGAGGCTAAAAAAACCCTCTCCAATTTCATTCCAAGAGTGTGAAGAAAATAATGATCAAAAAACATTTTATAGAATTACTTTAACTTTATCACCTTGATAAACACCTTAGGCTCCATATTGTGGACCAAATTACAACATTTATTAGATTATCCTTCCATATGATAAATATACAACACTAACTTATCTTGATTAGAGAATTAAAGGATGGAGTTGATCTTCTTAATAGAGTATATCCATTGTTCCGTGATTAAGGAATCAAAATATCCATATAAAATTACAGGCCTTTGTCATATAAAGGTCTCAATATCAAAATTTTCTTTCTTAGGGAAATATGGGAATTCTTTATTATTTAATTTTTGGTTCAAAACTTAAGTCAATTGAGAAAGTATCACCTTGAAGTTAACGTTTCCTGCTCCTATCAGGTTGGGACTGTCATTGGAGTAGTCATCACATTGTCCCTCACATTGGTTGTTGGTTCAGTTTCTCTTATTTATCACCATTGAATAGAATAATGTTAAAATTAGTGATTAATATTTTTAAACTATTGAAAACATAAATATGAAACCTTCAACATTAAATTTATAAATCATAAATAAAATTATTCATTGAAATATGAATTTCTATGGTTTCAGTCTACATTTTCCATGATCTATTTCCAAACATAAAATATTAGAGGAATTTTTATTCTTTTGATAATGGTTCATAAGGATATTTCTAATTTTAAACAGAATATTCCCTAGGATTTTCAAACATGGTGTGTAGTATGGCATATTTTTGTGAACAAGGAGATAGTCGAGTCTATATTAATTATCCCTTTTCAGGGGTATTAGCCCTAGGTACCTCTGTTCCAGAGCCACATCCACTTGTCATATCTAGAAAAGGTTGTATTTTATTGGAAACAATATACCATATAATTTAACAAAAATTGGGAATGTTTTCATATATTTAGTCTTATCCCTATGGCATTATCTATATTTTTATAATCCTAATCCCAAAATATCTAGACTTTCCTTTGATACCAACTATGAAAATCCATATCTTTAATACACTTTAATTAATAATTTATTACATAAAAAACACTTAATACAACCCAAAATTTCATAAAGACCATTGTATTTTGGTGATTGGGTACATTTCATAAAATCATGAACTTGGGATACAATAATATTATAAGAAAAATACCACAACATTCTCTTATAATCCACATACCTTAAAAAATTCTAACAGGATAACCCAGGGAGTACATAAGAAAAGGGTGAGTTATTAAGAACAATAAGGGAATAAAAAAAATAAAATCATAAGGTAAATAAGTACATGTGATCAAATAGGCATATCAAGGTAACATAATTGGGGTGATAATTATAATTTTGAACAATGAAGCATGATATAACATGATAACAAAAAGGAAACATAGGAATGTGGTGACAACATTGAACATGACATTATAAACTTATGTAATAGATAACCATCAAGACATACTAACATAGTTAAAAATTACCACAATGGATTAGGTTTATTCCCTAATCCCATACATGAAATATAATGAGACTAAAACAATAACCAATTCAGTAGATCACTATCTGGGTGCACCCATCATTTTCATATCATGTACATCTATAAGAGTGACACATGAATCATACAACATAAAGATGAAATTCATCATTTTTAATCCCATGATCATGGAGTTTCTATTATATACATGTAATTATCTAATTAGTGTGGGATAAGTACCTCTAGGTGAATACTGTTGAGTGGAAATAAGGATGAGTATTCATACTAAAAATGTTTGGAATGGAAAAAAAATCAAAGGATAATTTTGGAAAAATAACAGGGGTACATAAAGGTTCATTAGAGGGATTAATGAGAGTGAAAGGAGTCTATAATGACTTAGAAATCATACAAGAGTTAGGAGGGATGTGTGATAAAATATACCAATAGAAAAAATGGAAAATAAGGCATTACATAAAGGAGTTTATTGAATTAATAGGAGAAGGAGACAATCCCTTACCTTGATAGGGTGATTCTAAAATCTTAGGAGGAGCCTATTGAGAGATTGGGGTCACCTATTGAGGGATATAAAGAAAGAATGAAAAAGTAATTTTATTCTTGATGGTTTTTTTAAAGATAAATGGGTGGTTGGGTGGGTTTATACAAAAATTGAGAGGATAATTCATTATTAATTCCCAAACATAGGTTTTGGACTAAATATTATTGGACTCCTCATGTATTAATCATGTTTTAATGATCAAAAATCATGTTCATTCTATAAACCTTGTTAACTCTATGTAATCTATCTCACATCAAATACACATTTTTTTATTAAAATCTATCCAAAGCTCTTATGTGCTATACACTCAGTTTGATTACTATATACTGTATGTTGATCTAGTTTATAATGTCTTCTATGACAAATGATTGAGTTTAATCCATTCCATAAATATCACTGCTTAAGTCTAAATACAGATATTTTTCTAAGTCGAGACACCATGAACAAGAAGACACCATGACATCGAGACACCGTGAACAGGAAGACACCGTAACATCGAGACACCATGAACAAGCATATATCGTGACCATGAAACATTGTGAATCAGATATCGTGAAGCAAACACCGTGACAACTAGACACCATGACAACCAGAAACTGTGACAACCAGACACCGTGACAACCAAACACCGTGAACCAGACACTGTGAACTAGACACTGTGAACTAGACACCGTGAACAAGAGACCGTTTCCATGAAATACTATGACACCATTTGTTAATATGTTTTGTTGTCTTTCAATTTAATCTCTAATGGTTATATTAGAAGATTTTAAATGCACTTACATAATTAATATTTCTTTGTAGACATGTCATTTGACAGTACGAGGTACAAGGTAGAGAATACATGCAACATGTAGGTTCAAACACATACACTCCAAGATAAAAGAGTAGTGAGGCCCAGAAACTAAAAAAAGATACTAAAAGGGCGAAACAAGTGGGTGGGAGTGAGAACGAAAACGAAGAATACACTTAGAGAATTTTTGAAGAAATAATTGTCTCATGCAACTCAACATTGCTGGAGAACACACGAAGCTCACTTGAATCCGAGAATCGAGAACATCTTTGCACTATCAAACATCACGAAAACCACAAGACAAATCTATCTGACTTGTGACACTTTGTTTTCCATATAAGGACTTGATTTCTGCATCTGATTCATCTCCGAAGTCTAGAGTTGCAAAGACAAACATTCAGAGCATTTCTAAACCTATCTAAATATTTTTGCTTTGTTGTGTATAATTTTACTAGATTTTCAGCAGTTTGTGTATTTTTATAACAACACACTCTATCTCCTACATTAAACTGAAGGATACAAGATATCCTTACTCAAACATCTCTTTACACTTGAGTATACCCATAGATAAGTGTGGAAGAGGTTCCTGTGTGGCTTGGTTGTTTGTGTAACGACCCGAATACAGAGCCCTTCCACTGGTGCCCTGTACCTGGTCTGCCACATGACCTCAAGTGCATTTCCCCAAATGCTAGAGGCTGTCGACTAGCAGCAAGGTCCTTGGTAAGTTATTAGGGAAACTATGCCCTCATTTGGTAAGGTATACAAGTCAAGAAAACAACAGTCAATAGCGGAAGCAGCAAAGAGAATACAAACACTGAAACTAAACAGCAAAAGCAATGAACATATAATAACGATGATAATGATGAAACGGGTACAAGTATCTAAAGAAAGCAGCAAACAAAACGACGTGCTGAAATACAACTGAAAACAAAGTACAAAAGTAAACAGAAACTCCAGCAGCATCGTAAGCCCAAGCTCAGTCCTATGCTCTCCAGCTCCAACCAGTAATCACGTACCTGAAGTAGAAGGGCCACAATCTCTATCCACACCTGAAACCATATAACCTGTTTGGGAAAAAAAGTAGGACCTAAAAAGGGTGTGAGACTAATCCCAGTAGGCAATCACCACGAGATCTGTGCCCTACTGTCAGTGAGTAATATAGCAAAAGTAAAGTAAATAAATGCAGCAGAGAAGCAGAAATACACTAAAGTAAACAATCCTACCAATTTCCATTCACATTTATTTAAGAGTTCAGCACAATAATTTAGCTATAAACCATGGAACCTAGCAACATATCTATACTCCCAAGGCAAGCAAGTAATCACAACAGGTAACTTAGCAGTCTACCTAAACAACAAGCAGTACAAACCCAAGCTTGTTATTTGGCTTGGTGGACTCATCCCAACCAACCCAAAATATCCACAATGACTCTCTGGGTGGCTTAAATAGTAGACCCCTATAGTCTAATAATCAACAAGTCACAGACACTCTAGGAAGCTCTCATGTCAATTCCCCTATGGTCTTGCAACGATAGCTACAGACTATCTAAGGAAGCACTTACGTCTAATTCCTCCTGTGGTCTCGATGCGTGGGTAAACTAAGAACACTATTGGGAAGCACAAAGTCCTATTACCATAGGTCATACATACGAAACTAAACCAACAGACCCTCTAGGGAAGCACTTTAATCGTTTATTCCCTCTTTGATCTCCCGCACCAGGTTGTCACAACCCTGAGCAGTCCAGTCCTGCGTAATCGACTGTTAAAATCCCTAAGTAAGTTCAGAAACTACTTGTCTAATAGCTACAAATGCATCTACAAGCATATAAATAGAAGTATATACATGCAATCAAGTCAACATGCATACTAGAAATTTGCAAAAAGGGTTGCCTCGTAGGCAAACTGTGCCAAAAGACAATCAATTGCCAAAACAAGGGAAACACCCATGGGGTGATCCTCAAACATGATAACAAGAAATTATTAATCATCTAATAACCTCAACAATATAAGAAATCTAAGGCAGATAACAAACCAGGTTCAAACCCCTAACCTGAGATACCCGATAGATGGGTATCCGGTACTTTTGCACCAAAAACTCAAAGTCATTTAACGTAGGGAAACAAACCACCTACCTCAATCCTTGGTGATCAATATTATTGAACCTCGGCCTGTGTATCATCCTAGAATGGAGTAAATCTTCAAAAACATCTAAAATGTTCATCCTCAGATAACTCACACAAGAGGAGGAATCGGGAAACATGGCCAAAGAAGAACCGAGAACTCACCGCTGTGATTCTATTGCACCCGGTGACGTTTGATTCGGACAACCGGTGAAGAATCGGTGGCTCGAAGAAGAATCGGCCCTCCAGGTCGCTCTGGTCGTAATTTGGCAGAGAAGAAGATTAAAACAGGGATTAGGCATGACCCTGGTCCGATTAATGAAATAAAAAGAAAAGTACACAGCGTGTACTTCTTGGGTACACGACATGTAGTCCCCTTTTCTGTACGTAGTATTAATCGGACTCCACCTCATCAATACACCCCGTGTGACTGGCTCAGACACGACCAACACACGACCTTGAGCGGAAGAAAAGTACATGGCGTGTACTTGTAATGTACACGGCGTGTACTTACAAAATTTCCATATTCTCCCCTTTTCCCCAAAAACGACCAAAAAAGGAAAACATACCTGAAAATAAGGTCCCGGTTCTTACAAAATTCCCTCCTTAAAGAAATTCGTCCCCGAATATCCCTAGCAAGGTGGAGAAGAAGAAACCTCGAACAACTCTAGCCACTGTGATCGCATATCGGCCTCCCTCTTCCAAGTCTCATCCTGCACACGGCTGTGCTGCCATAGCACCCGTACTAGAGGAACAGACCGACCGCAGAGTACCTTTGCGCTACGATCAACAATCCTGATAGGATGCTCCTCGAACGATGCATCCTGCTCCAGCTCAACCTCCTCGAGTCGAAAAACATGAGATGGGTCTGAGAAATAGCGTCGAAGCTGAGAAACATGGAAGACATCGTGCATTGCCTGATATCTCTAAGGTAACTGTAATCTATAAGCAACCAGCCCGACTCTCTCCAGAACCTCGAACGACCTGACATATCTCGGTGAAAGCTTATCCTGTCTCCTAATCCTCTTGTGTCCCAACCTCGGGGTAACACATAGGAAAACCTGGTCACCGACCTCAAACTCCAGAGGCCGTCTCCGCCGATCAACATAAGATTTTTGACGAGACTGTGCAGTAGCCATCCTCTTCCGAATCAGCTTTATCTGCTCTGAAGTCTCCTGAACAAGACGAGGTCCCAGAAAAGCTGCCTCTCCTGCCTCTAGCCAGCATAAAGGTGATCAGCATGGCCTACTGTACAAATCCTCATATGGCGCCATTTTAATGGTCTCTTGAAAACTGTTGTTGTAGGCGAACTCCACAAGAGGAATATGCTTCTCCCAAGAACCACCAAAATCTAGGATGCAAGCTCAGAGCATATCCTCAATCACCTGGATCGTGCGCTCTGAATGACCATCTGTCTGAGGATGATAGGCTGTACTCAGGAGCACATGTGTACCCAAATCTTTCTGTAGCCCCTGCCAGAAATGCTAAGTAAAGTGGGAATCCCTATCTGAAACGATAGTACTCGGAACCCCATGCAAGCGCACAATATCACGGACGTACAACCGTCCAAGATCATCAACACCAAAGGTCTCCTTTATCGGCAAGAAGTGAGCAAACTTCGTAAGCCTATCAATGACAACCCATACCGCATCGTTTCCTCTCGACGATCTCGGTAACCCTGTCATAAAGTCCATCGCGACATCATTCCATTTCCACTATGGAATGGGTAGCTGCTATAAAATCCCTTCTGGTCACTGGTTCTCCGCCTTCACCTACTGACAGGTGGAACATCTCATGACAAAACTAGCCACTTCTCTCTTCATACCTGGCCACCAGTACTAGCAGTGTAAATCACGGTACATCTTGGTGATGCCAGGATGAACTGCCCAAACTAAGGAATGGAAGTCTCGCATCATCTCCTCGCGTATATCTGCTGGAACCCATACGCGTCCCTAGAAACGCAAGATCTCATCCTTGCCAATGGTACACCTAAGAAGAGGGTCCTCTCCTGAAACGCTTTCCTGTAGGACTAGCCCTTCTGAATCTACCAACTTCCTCATTCGGAATCGGTCCAGAAGTACAGAAGTAACAACCATAGAAGATAGGAAAGTCTGCCCCTGCCTGTCATGCACCTCCAAATGCATCTCCGAGAATAGAGCCATCAGTTGCCACTCAATGCTGGCCTCCTGAACTGTCTGTATCTGAGTTCTTCTGCTCAGTGCATCATCCACTGCATTTCCTTTCCCAAGCGTATAGGCAAGCTTGAAATCGAAGGATTGGAGATACTCAACCCACCTCCGCTGTCTCAGATTCAGGTCACGCTACGTGAAGATGTACTTAAGACTTTTGTGGTCAGTGTATACCACAAAATGCTCTCCCAGAAGGTAATGTCTCCAGCAACGTAAAGTTTTAACAACAGCAGCCAACTCCAGGTCGTGCATAGGATAATTCCTCTCATGAGGCATCAACTACCGAGATCCATACGCAACCACTCGATCTTCCTGCATAAGCACTGCTCCAAGTCCGATGCCAGATGCATCATAGAAAACTGTATATCTCTTGCCCGGCTCCGGAAAAACTAGGATCAGTGATGAAGTCAATCTCCCCTTCATCTCCTGGAAGGCTGAGTCACAAGCTTCTGACCAAACAAACTTTAACCCCTTTTTAGTCAAGCATATTAGCGGTGCTTTTAGGAATGAGAAGTCCTATATAAACTGCCTGTAGTAACCATCCATCCCCAAGAAGCTCCGTACCTCAAAGACGTTCTTTGGATACTCCCATGTAACTACTGCTCTCACCTTCTCTGGGTCTACTGATACTCCTGTCTCTGAGATGACATGACCCAGGAAGTGAATCTTGTCCTTCCAAAATTGGCACTTTGAGAGTTTAGCATAAAGCCGATGCTCCCTTAGTGTACTCAAAACGATCTCAAGATGGGTTACATGGTCGTTTTGAGTGTGAGAGTACACCCAGATATCGTCCACGAAGACTACGACGAAGGAATCCAGGTAAGGATGGAACACTCGGTTCATCAGTTCCATGAAAACTGCTGGTGCGTTCGTAAGACCTAACGGTATAACCGTATACTCGTAGAGGACATACCTGCTCTCGAAGGCTGTTAGAGGTATATCTGAAGGTCTAACGTGCAGATGATGATAACCGGACCTAAAATCGATCTTCGAGAACAACCGATCTCCTCGAATCTGATTTAAGAAATCATCAATCCTCGGCACGGGATATCGGTTCTTGACCGTCAACTGGTTCAACTTATGATAATCCACGCAAAGCCTAAGGGTACCGTCTGCCTTCTTCGCGAATAGGACAGGCGAAACCCAAAGAGAAGTACTGGGTCGGATGAAACCCTTTGCCTGCAACTCCTCCAACTGCTTCTTGAGCTCCTGCAACTCATGTGTAGCCATAATATAAGGAGGAATGGTCACTGGTGCTGCTCCTAGAACAAGCTCAATCGAGAAGTCTACCTCACACTCTGGAGGAAAACCTAAAAAGTCTTCTGGAAAGACATCTGGAAAGCGATCAACCGCTAGAGAAAAATCTAACTGTGAAGTCCCTTGGTCATCCAGATAAAGACTAGAAATCTGGGATGTAACTCCTCCTAGCCCATGATGCTCGAGTCCGACTCGACTCTCTTGAACATCCCACTCGCCCTTATGAAGTAAAGATTCACCCTCAGGTGATACGAAACTCACCCTGCGACGATAGCAATCAATGTCTGCCTATAAGGGAACCAACCAGTCCATACCGAGAATGAATTCATAGCTCGTCATCTCCAGAACAAAGAGGTCCCATAGGAAATGATACCCTGCAACCTCGAGAGGTCACTCCTTGAACTGACGTACGCTAGATGTCCTTGTTCCCAAGGCTGTGTCGAGAGTCAACATGTCAGCAGACGAAAAGACACAGAGCTCAAGACATTCCACGACATCAACAGAGATAAAGCTATGTGAAGCACCAGTATCGAAAAGGGCTGAAGATAAAACCGAGGCTACTAAGATCGTACCTCGAACTTTAGAGGGTCCGGGATCCTGCTCCTGATGAATCTGCTCTACAAAAAAAGTCTAGCCTGAACCGTGACCCTGTGTAGTAGCCTGAAAACCCTGAGCTGCTCCTCCCTGAGCCTGACCACTGAGTCCATGGACTCTACCCTGACCTGAACGCCCTGAAGAACTCCATCCCCCAGTCTGATGCGGAGCTGGTAATCCTGCTCCCGTATGCGGGGTCGAAACTGATCCTCCTTCACTAGCCGCTGGATAGGGAACCTTGCAGAAACGATGTAGATGACCCATCTTGCTGCAGGATCGACATTACACTAGGTGCCTCGGTCACTGGGGCTTCTTATGCCCACTCCTCTCACACTGATAACACACCAATTCGGTTCCAGAAGGGGCATCTCATCTACCAGAAGGAATACCTCGCTTCCTCGGGTCGCCTCAGGTAGACTCTCGGTGGCGTTTCCTGCTGTTAGTATGAAATGAATAAGCCTTGGATGCTGAACCAGCCTAGTCAACAGCCCCAGTATCCCTCAGATTTCTTTTGGTGATCAGCGCCTGGTTGACCATCAGAGTAATAGAAGTCAACTGGAAGACGTTCACCTGCGATCTGATCTCTGGCTTGAGGCCTTCCTCAAACTTCCTTTCCAAAAACAGCTCATCATTTCTCGGGATGGGAGTGAAACGCTGTAACTCAGTGAAACGGGAGGAATACTCCATAATTGAAAGAGTACCCTGCTGCAGGTTCATGAACTCCCTGGCTCTATCGGCCCTCAGCGTCGCTAGGTTGAAGTAGTCGTAAAATGTACGCTGAAACTCATCCCAAGCCATAGCCTGCTGGCGCCTCATCTGAGAGACTACGTCCCACCATCTCTTGGAAGAATCTAGTAGCATATACGTCGTGAGATTCACCCTCCTCTCTGGAGGCATCTCCAGATGCTCAAAGATGGACAGCCTGGCTTCCAGCCATGACTCTGCAGCCTGAGGTCCTCCATCCCCTGTGAAGGTGGGAGGATGCTACTGCTGGAAGACCCACGTCAGCTCTTCCATAGTCGGGGTAGGAGGCTAAACTCTCTGGAAGGTGTGAATAAATCTCATGAAACCCTCTCTGAACTGAGCATCGGCACCAGTGTCTGGAATCACTGCGGGTTCCAAGTCTGGAATGATCGGCGGAACTACTGATAGTCCCTGATCGGTCGCATCAGGCGTACGATCGCTGCCTGGTTCCTAGCGTGAAACGGGAGGACGTCTCGATGCCATAACTCTGAAAGACCAAAACACACCTTTATTAAAGACGAACATAGTTGCAACATAAGAGAGTAAAACGGAACAAGAGGGAAAATCCTTTAAAACTGGAAAAAACATGACTACACGGCATGTAATACCACTACACGACGTGTTTCTTAAAAGTTTGCCCAGGGAATGTACATTGGCCATACATGGCTGTGTAAACTACCCGACTACACGGTGTGTTCTTAAACTACACGGCGTGTACTGACCCTTTTCTCCCTGCCCGGTTACTCCTACACGACTAAGTCACACAGACTGTCCCAGCCGAAGACTACATGGCGTGTTTGAGGGAGACATGGCGTGTACTGGACACGCCTTACCTGGACCATGTTGTTAGCGACACGTCCTGACACACGGTCGACACTACACGACGTGTTCCTAAGAGACACGACGTGCACTTGAAGGGAAACCTCGACCCGTGTTGTTCGTGACATGACCGGGTACTCGGCTGATCCTTACACGACATGTTCCTAACAAACAAGGCGTATACAGAAGAGGATAACACTGACCCATGTTTTTCAAGACACGGCCGGGTACCTGGGAAAGGATACATGACGTGTGCATACCAAACACGGTGTGTACTAAACATGCATTAACTGTCCCATGTTGTTAGTTACACGACTGACTCCTAGTTAACCTCTACATGACGTGTACCTAGAGTACACAATGTGTTCCTGAAAACCATTTACAGCTCTGTGTCCCTATCCACATGGTTAGTGACACGACCAAAAACTACACAACATGTATATATAAAGTACACACCGTGTATTCTGGGTTTTTCTGGAAAGTAGCCTTAGAACTGCACCGGAGCCCAGAAAATACAGAAAAACAAGGGTTAAGGTTCCAAATTCCGATCCGTGGGGGCCCATACTCCCCGCGAATCAAAGCTTGGCATCCTAAAAATGCATATAACAAGAAACCCGTACAAGAACTCATGAACCACCAAATTCCGATCCTCCAGGGTCCATAACACCTCTAAGATCAAAGTTTGGCATCCGTTATAAGAAAGATCCAAACAACGATACCCTATCAACATAGCAGGTATTCTATCACAACAACTATCACAACATCATGCATTGTCTATCACAAATACTATCACAACAGTATGCAATCTCTAATGCAACCTAGATGGCATGGAAAGATGCATGGCATGTGATCTTCTAACATGTGACTATATGATGCATGAGATGACATACCCTCATCTCACCGGGTTGCAACAAAATAGAACCGCAATCATATAAACAGTAACAACACAAAACAAGTGCATCACCCAACGATGAAATCAATTAAACTGTAACATTCGTAAAACTCAAAACTTGCAATAATCGAGGTAATCTAGATTTTCCCCTATACACGGGTTCTAGAATGCCCGGGAACAACTATTTACCATTTACCTATTCCATCCTATCCCTGTCTAGTGTCGCTAAACAATAAGTCAATAGAAAAAGGAAATAACTCCTCTGATACCACTTTGTAACGACCCGAATCCGGAGCCCTTCCACTGGTGCCCCGTACCCGGTCCGCCACATGACCTCAAGATCATTTCCCTAAACACCAGAGGATGTTGACTAGCAGCGAGGGCCTTGGTAAGTTATTGGAGAAACTATGCCCTCATTTTGTAAGGTATACAAGGCAATAAAACAACAGTCAATAGCGGAAGCAGTAAACAACATACAAACACTGAAACTAAACAGCGGAAGCAATGAACATATAATAATGATGATAATGATGAAGCAGGTACAAGTATATAAGTAAAGTATCAAACACAATGACATGATGAAATAAAACTAAAAACAAAGTACGAAAGTAAACAACAACTCCAGCAGCATCACAAGCCTAAGCTCGGTCCTATGCTCTCCAGCTCCAACCAGCAATCACGTACCTGAAGTAGAAGGGCCACCATCCCTATCCAAACCTGCAACCATATAACCTGTTTGGGCCGAAAAGCAGGACCCAAACAAGGTGTGAGACTAATCCCAGTAGGCAATCACCACGAGATCTGTTCCCTACTATCAGTGAGTAATATAGCAAAAGTAAAGGAAATAAATGCAGTAGAGAAGTAGAAATACACTAAAGTAAACAATCCTACCAATCTCCTTTCACATTTATTTAACAGTTCAGTTCAATCATTTAGCTATCAACCATAGAACCTAGCAACAACTCTATACTCCCAAGGCAAGAAAGTAATCACAACAGGTAACTCATCAGTCTACCTAAACAACAAGCAGTACAAACCCAAGCTTGTTCTTTGGCTTGGTGGACTCGTCACAACCAACCAACAAAATCCACACTGACTCTCTAGGTGGATTAACTAGCAGACCCCTATAGTCCAGTAATCAACAAGGCACATACACTTTGGGAAGCTCTCACGTCAATTCCCCTATGGTCTTACAACGATAGCTACATAATCTCTGAGGAAGCACTTACGTCTAATTCCTTCTGTGGTCTCAATGCATGGGTAAACTAAGAACACTCTTGGGAAGCACAAAGTCCTATTCCCGTAGGTCCTGCGTATGAAACTAAACCAACAGACCCTCTAGGGAAGCACTTTAATCGTCTATTCCCTCTTTGATCTCCCGCACCAGGTTCTCATAGCCCTGAGTAGTCCATTCGTGCGTAATCGACTATTAGCATCCCTAAGTAAGTTCAAAAACTACTTGGATAATAGCTAAAAATGCATCCACAAGCATATAAATAGCAGGCAATACATGCAATCAAGTCAACAGGCATACTAGCAATGTGCAAAAAGGGTTGCCTCATAGGCAAACGTGCCAAACGACAATCAACAACCAAAACAAGGGAAACACCCATGGGGTGATCCTCAAACATGCTAACAAGCAATTATTAATCATCTAATAACCTCAAGAATACAGGAAATCTAAGGCAGATAACAAAACAGGTTCAAAACCCTAACCCGAGATACCCGATACATGGGTATCCAGTACTTTTTCACCAAAAAATCAAAGTCATTTAATGTAGGGAAACAAACCACCTACCTAAATACTTGCTGATCGATATTCTTGAACCTCGGCCTGTGAATCAGCCTAGAACGGAGTAAATATGAAAAAACGTCTAAAAATTTCATCCTCAGATAACTCACACAAGAGGAGGAATCAAGAAACATGGCCAAAGGAGAACCGAGAACTCACCGCTGTGATTCTATTTCACCTAACGGCGTTCGATTCGGATAACCGGTGAAGAATCGGTGGCTCAGAGAAGAATCGGCCCTATAGGTCACTCTGGTTGTAATTAGGTGGAGAAGAAGATTAAAACGGGGATTTGGCACGACCCCGGTCTGATTAATGAAATAAAAAGAAAAGTACACGGCGTGTACTTCTTGAGTACACGGCGTGTAGTCCCCTTTTCTGTACGCCATATTAATCAGACTCCACCTCATCACTACACCCCGTGTGACTAACCTGGACATGGCCAGCACACGACCTTGAGCGGAAGAAAAGTACACGGCGTGTACTTACAAAATTTCCAGATTCTCCCCTTTTTCCCAAAAACGGCCAGAAAAGGAAAGAATACCTAAAAAGAAGGTCCGAGTTCTTACAGTTTATACCCACGAAGAACTGTAGAAGAGGTCCCTGTGTGACCTGAATAGTCCTGTGTACTATTGTTTAACCCCGATCCAGGGTGTGGATCAAGTTTACTTATATAAACTGCTTAGTGGCAGGTGATAACCAAGTTTATTGGATTAGGTATCGGCTTGAGACTGAACCACTTGTTTCATATCCGCTGTGCTGCTTAATTTAGTCTTCTCTGTTTTACTATTTTACTGTATAATTCAGAAATCACTTAATTCACTATGATAGTTAGTATTGGATAAAAGTTATAATTGTCTTGTCTTAGTAGAATATCTTCAAAAGTAATATTAATAACTAACATTAATATTTCTGAGAATTAATAAATCTTCTAAGAAGTTATTTAAACAGTCAAACCTTCATAACCGTATTACTTTAATTAATTGCGTTGTATTTAACCTTTTTAGGAACACTGTTTAAGAATAATTTTTAACCAAATTTTTTTATAGTGACTGAATTCACCCCTCCCTCTTGAGTTATCTACTCTGACCAACATTTGGTATTAGAGGTTGTTTATTAAGACTTTGTTTAACCTTATTCAATTGTGATTGTAGTTTTACTTTTAAGATATATAAATTTCTGTTAATTCTAAATTTCTATCTCTTTTAAAGTATTTCTGTATTATGGATAATAGATTGGAAGGTGCTGAAACCAAAATACCACCATTCTTTAATGGAACCAACTATTCTCAATGGAAAATTAAAATGAAAATGCATTTAGAAATTATGGGTTTTGAAATTTGGTATTCCATTATAGATGAATATAAGATTCATGCTACTGATAGAATCACATGGGATGAACCTGTCAAAACTGCTTATAATAACAATTACAAAGCTATGAATGATTTATACTACTCCTTAGGATATTAAGAATTCAATAGAATATCTGCTTGAAAAACTGCCCTTGAAATTTGGGATACCCTATCTGTCTCACATGAAGGAACATCTAGTGTAAAAGAAATGAGACTCAATACTTATACTATTAAATATGATAACTTTAAAATGAAACATAATGATCCTATCTCTTACTTTTATATTAGGTTAAATTATATTGTCAAATAATGATGTCTCTTGGAAGAGAAGTCACTGCCAAAGAACATATCATGAGAATTCTCAAGTGTCAGCCTAACAGATGGAGAGGAACCTCTATCTCTATTAGAGAATCATGAGACATTAGCAAGCTACCTGTAAAGGAACTCATTGGGAAACTGATGATGTATGAAGAAGAGCTGAATGTCAACAAGGAAGAGGAGGATGAACCAAAAAGGAAATCTGTTTCATTTAATACCACTACCTCTAAACATAAAGACAAATGGAAATTGGAAGCTTCTATAGAAAGTTTTATTAGTGAACAATCATCATCTGACAGTGATGAGGAGATGGATCAATTATCCAGAAGATTCAAGAGATTTTACAAGAAGAAGAAATGTTTCCGAAATCCTAACTTCAAGGGAAAATATAACCAAAAATTAAGATGGAAGAAGGATTGGAAAAGAAGTGACAAGACTAATGAGATTTTCTACTATGAATGTAAGTATAAAGGACATATCAAGGATAAATGTCCAAAGATCAAGTACAAAAAGAGATATGAGGACAAGGACATGAAGTATAAAATGGAAATGAAAGAAACCTGGAGTGCTTTTGAGGATAGTTCAAGCGACTCAAAAATATCAAATGATGAACAAGCTAACAAATCCAATATGTGTTTTCTGACAAACACATATGAGGTAACACTGGACTCTCCTGAACATAATTCATACTATTCTGGAGATGAGAGTGACTCTAAAAATATGACTAATGAAGAAATGTTTGAATACTCTAACATGCTTGAGGAAACATGAAATGAACTTAAAGACAAATATAAATCATTTAAGAAATAGTATGATCTTACTATGATTTTTAAATCTGAACTCGCAACTGAAAAAGAGAAAAATTCTCAACTTCTCAAAGAGAACAACGAATTAAAAATGTCTAATGAGAAATTGAAGAATTACCTAGAAACGTTTACCAATGGTAAAAATACCCTTACTAAAATTCTAGGAAAAAAAATTGCCCCTAAATACAACACTGGCATTGGTTATCAACCTGGAAAAAGAAACCTTGGTAGGAAATTTTTTTTTTCTTAATCTAGGACATATAGTTTTACTCCCAGTCCTGGAAACAAATCAACTGATTCAATTTATGATACACGTTCTACTATTTCATGTTTTTCTAGACCAAATAGAGTTTATTTTTCAAATACTTTACATAAGGCTTATAGGAAACCTATGAGGAAGATATGGGTTCCTAAAGAACTTATTACTAATTTTACTAGACCCAAACATGTATGGGAACCAAAATCTATTTTTTCTCAATCATTTTGTAGGAAATCTACTTAAATAGTTCCTATAAAAGTTTATGGTACTTGGAAAGTGGATGTTAAGGACACATTACAAGATACTACTCATGATTCAATAACCTAATAAAAATATATGGAGGACATGTCACATTTGGTGACAATTCCAAGGAAAATATTATTGGCCTCATCCAAATCGGTAACTCTAAATTAGTTTTAATTAATAAAGTACTATTTTTTGATGGATTAAAATATAATATTCTTAGTATCTCACAATTATGTGATGATGGATTTTATGTTATATTTAAAAATGTTGATTACAATGTCTTTAATTATAAATAAGAATTAGTGTTTTCCGCATTTAGACATGAAAATGTTTACTCTATTAACTTAGATTCCTTAGCTTCTCAAAATGATTCATGTTTAAGTGTATTTCATAAAGATTCTTGGCTCTGGCATAGGAGACCAGGACACTGTAATATTCACTCCCTTATAAAGATAACTAGAAAAAGCTTAGTTAAAGACTTACCCAAACTTGAGTTTCTAAAAGACAAAATGTGTAATCCCTGTCAAAATGGAAACCAACACAAAATGTCCTTCAAACCAAAGAAAGAAGTGTCAACTTTTCAACCTCTCAAACTGGTTCACATGGATTTTTTTGGACCATCTAGAGTTTCTAGTTTAAATGGGAAGCACTATGTTTATGTTCTTGTAGATTAATTTTCTATATATACTTGGACCTTCTTTCTAGCTCACAAAAGTGAAACCTGCTCTTATTTTACTAAATATGCCAAGTATGTGGAAAAACATAGTGGACTTAGAATTAAATCCTTAAGAAGTGATAATGAATATGAGTTTTAAAATCAAGAGTTTGAATCCTTTTTCTCAAAAAATGATTATAGTCACAATTTCTCTGCCCCTTGAACACCTCAAAAAAATGGAGTTGTAGAAAGAAGAAATAGAACCCTTCAAGAGATTTATCGAAAAATTCTTAGTGAATATGACCTACCTATCTATTTTTGGTCTGAATCTATCAATATAGAATGCTACATAATCAATAGAGTGTTGATCATGCCTATTCTTAAAAGGAATCCTTATGAGTTATGGAAAAATCAAAAACCCACGGTTAACTACTTTAAAGTTTTTGGTTGCAAAGTCTATATCCTTAATACTAAGGACAATCTTGAAAAATTTGCATCCAATAGTGATGAAGGTATCTTTTTTAGATATTCTATCTCTATTAAATCCTATATAGTGTTCAATAAATGAACTAAATGTGTGGAAGAATATTTCGATGTCAAATTTGATGAAACAGATCAACATGAGCCTAAAACCATTTTAGAGAACCTAGAGGATGATGTATCAAATCTGAAAATTAATCCAAAATCCTCAAACTGTTTTGTGAAAGAATATGTGGAAACTTCCAGTTCTATAAATTCCTTAAACTCAAGTCAAAATGAACTTGAACCTGTTGATGAACCTAAAATCACTAGTCCCTTATTTTCTAGAGCTGTTAGAACTCTTAAGAACCATCCCTTATATGTGATTGTAGGATACCTAAATAAAGGAACTCAAACTAGAGATTCTCTTAGAAATCAGGTTGAACATAAAGTCTTCTTATACAAACTCGAACCTAAAATCATTAATGATGCTATCAATGATGAATTTTGAGTGATGGATATGTAAAAAGAACTTAATCGGTTTGAAAGGAACAAAGTTTGGAAACTTGTTGAAAGACCCAAGGACACATTCACCATAGACACTAAATGGGTGTTTAGAAATAAGGTAGATGAAGCTGGTAACACAGTTAGAAACAATGCTAGATTGGTTACACAAGGCTATAGTCAAGAAGAAGGAATTGACTATGAGGAGACCTTTGCACTAGTAGCTAGACTTGAAGCCATCATAATTCTACTTGCTTATGCTGCACATCTGAATTTCAAACTATATCATATGGATGTTAAGAGTGAATTCTTAAATCGGTATATAGATGAGGATGTATTTGTTGAAACCCCCTAGTTTTAAAAACCCCCATTTTACAAATCATATTTTTAAATTATCAAAAGTTTTATATGGTTTAAAACAAGCTCTAGGAGCATGGTATGATAGGTTAAGTACTTTTCTTATTTCTAAAGGTTTTACAAAAGGAATAGATGATCCTACCATTTTTATAAAATGAATTTATAATGATGTTTTAGTTGTTCAAATCTATGTAGATGACATTATATTTGGATCTTCAAGAAATTATTTATGTGTTTATTTTTCTAAAATGATGCAAAATGAATTTGAAATGAGTTTAATGGGTGAACTAAAATTCTTTCTCAGATTTCAAATCTTTCAAAATAATGAGATTATTATTTTAACTAAAAGTAAATATACTAGAGATCTTCTAAAATGTTTTGAATTATATAGCACTAAAAGTAGTGACACTCCCATGAGTACCACTTTTAAGTTGGATTTTGATGAAGATGGAAAATATGTTGATCAAACCACTTATAGAGGAATGATTAGATGTTTAATCTACTTAATTTCTAGTCGAACTTACATTATGTTTAGTGTGTATATGTGTGATCATTTTAAAGAAAATCCTAAGGAATCTCATTTAAATGTTATAAAGAGAATTTTCAAATACCTTAAGCATACACCCAATCTAGGACTATTCTATCCTACAGGACAATCATTTGAATTAGTTTGTTATTCTGATGCTATCTTTGATGGCTGTAATTTAGATAGAAAAAGAACCTCTAGAACAAACCACTTTTTAGGCAAGTCACTAGTATCATGGTTTAGTAAGAAAGAAAATTATGTTGCATTATATACTGCAGAAGCTGAATACATAGTTTCTGGAAGTTGTTGTGCACAAATCTTGTGGATGAAACACGCTTTACTAGATTATGGATATCAATTCAGGAATGTAACTATAAATTGTGACAACAAAAGTGCTATTAACATCTCAAAAAATCCTATTTCACATTCTAGGACAAAGCAAATTGATGTAAGACATCAATTTTTGAGAGATCATTATCAAAAGGGGGATATAACATTGGAATTCATTGGTACTGAATATCAGCTTGCTGATATATTTACCAAACCATTAAATTTTGAAAGAATAGACTATATCATACATGAAATAGGCGTGAAAAATCTTAAGTAAATGTCTTACTATTTTATGTCTTACTGTCTTATGTTTATTATCTCACAGTAAGGATCAATTACAATCACACCATAAGGATCAATCATTGTATCATCATAAGGATCAATCAATGTCTTACCGTACAATTCCTTTAATGTCTCACTGTAAAGACCTGATATGGTCTCACCGTAAAGATTCTTTACGATTTTTATTTACAAATTAAAAACCGTATCATGGTAATTATTCATTTCACCTTTTTTATTTTCCCGTGCTTTTACTTTTGAAACATTTGGTATTTCTAAATGATAAAATAAAGGAAGTGTCACTTGTCCTTCACTTGGGATTTCTTATATTCACTCAATTTGTAACCCTTATTCAACCCTTCAACCCTTATCTCTATCGAACCTTTGGTTAATTCCCAAGATGAAACTCCCTTCGTCGTCGACTCTTGAGAAACGTAGCTCAAAGAAGATGTAGATTGCACCTAAGCTGGAACCCGAAGGTCATCTAAATCCAAATC
The DNA here is from genome assembly GCA_963277665.1 of Viscum album. Lineage (NCBI taxonomy): Eukaryota > Viridiplantae > Streptophyta > Magnoliopsida > Santalales > Viscaceae > Viscum > Viscum album. Next base: position 1,744,585,555 of record OY728153.1, read on the forward strand.
CAGTGAACCGAGTAGTGGTACCTGAGAAAGAGATATGCCATAAGTTTCTTCTATCGAGTAAGTCTCTAGTTTTGAAATTTTTAAAAGAGCAAGGCTGGTTAGAATGGTTTTCTAAGAAATATAGACATATCTACTCTAAGCTAGTGGCTCAATTTTATCAGTATGTTCAGTTCTCCTTTGATTCTGAATATGGTTATGCTATGAGAATCTGGATAAATGTCCATAAATTCACATTGTCTTTGAGGTTATGGGCTGCATGCCTTAGGATACCTCATGAAGGCATCTATGAGGACTATTAGAGAGGACCTCTACCTTCTAGTGAATTCATTGTTTTGGAAGACGCTTTGAAAATCTTAACCAGAAATGGCACCAAGAGGAGAACCATTGCTAATGAACTGGATGGAGAATCTAGACTTCTGTTTATGTTTATATAGAACTTTATTAGACCTTGAAAAGGTGATTTAGCTGTACTAAAATATTAGGATGTGTTTCTGATTCATCTTATGAAAAATGGGCATAAGATCAAACTTTGTATGTATGTCATACAACATATGTGTTAGCTGATCAAAACCACATCCAAATCAACCTTCCTATTTTATTCTCGGATTATATCAACCATTCTTCATGCCAAAGGTATGGTTGAACCTAATGAAGAAGCTATCAAGGATTGTGAGTTCTTATTTTCAAAAGTCATTATCAAGAGGATGAAAATCAATTGGAATACTTGGAAAAAGGCATGGGTGGAATAAAACGATAGGATTTATGAAAAGTTAAATCCATTTGAACATCCCTCAAGACCAAAAGATATTTATGATCCTGGTTTGGAACCAAATGAAGTTGTTGATTATTTTGAAGAATAAGAAGAAGATGTTGCAGTGCCTCCCAGGAAAACTGTTTCTGATAAGGAAGATAGTACTCCTGCCCCTCATGTAATAAGTGAAAAGGAATTACCTGCTTCTAATGATGTTGTTAATTTGGAAGATCAACCCAAATTGGAAACAGAATCCTTTGTCAAAGAAACTGTAAAGAATGCTATGGAACATCTTATAGAAGAAGAATTAACTATTATGCAAGAAGCTAACCTTGAGGAACTCCCAGTGGAACAATATATTCCTAAAGTTATTCCTTCGGCTGAGGAAAGGCTGGAGCTATATTTTCAGTTGGCTAGAGAGGAAATGGGTGAGGAACTAAGAGATGAATTTTTGGAAATAGATCAAGACCCTAAGCCTCTCAGTTCTGATAAGGATGCAATTGTTGAGGGGGATAAACCCCCAAATCTAGAATCTATTGAAGTTTCAAACCCGATTGATCCAAGCCCTGTACACACTCGATATAAGTTCCCTAGTTTTTATGATATGAATGATTCTAAGGAAGTCTCAGTAAAAGTCCTTGACCTTTATACTATGTTCCAATTGGAATTTATCTCTAATATTTCCCATTAAAAAGAACCTGAGCCCGTATCAATTCCTATCTCTGAAACTTCACAAGAACAACCATCCTTGGTAAGTAAAGATGATATGAAAGATTTTGGAGCTACCCTTTTGTCTGGAGTTGAAAAACTCTTGAATACCCAACCAGCTCCTGTAACAAATCTAAGTGAGAGAGATGCCTCACTGTTTTTGGAAAAAGTTATTTGGTATATTCAACCCAAAATGATTAATGAGATTTAGGAAGTCATAGTTGAAAATAGACATCTTTGTGATGAAGTGAAGACTCTAAGAGGTATGCTTGAATACATGAAAAAAGTGATGAATTAGAGATCAGAGATTAGTCTTCATCATGTGGAGAATGTTGTTAATCAAACCCCATAGAATATTTCCTCTCAGATTAAACCTCATTTATCTTCCTTAGCTGAAAAGGTCGTAGAAAGAAAAAAATATATTATAAAAGAAATGCAAGAGCTTGTTGTTAATCTTAACAAGCTCACTGATGAGTATATGGGGTGCCTTCAAAAAGTGCTAAATCAACTGAAATCTATCACCTCAGCTATCATTACTTTTAAGTCATCTGGAAAATCATCTCAACCTTCCTTAGGCAGTGACCTTCTCAGAACAGCAGTTAAAGAAGAACTTCATAATGTGTTTACTGGTTTAAATAAATATTCTCTATCTGATGTTATCAAAAACAGTGATAGAGTTCTTGATCTAGTCCAAATCCATTCAAAAATTGCTAATGATTCTCAATAAGAAATTGACAAGAAATTGGATTTCTACTTCAACTGAATCTTCTCAAAGACTGACATGACCAATCATTTCAAATATCTTGTATAAAATCTTAGGATTCTTCCTGCTACTCAAGATTTTAAGACTCAAGTCCAAAATCTCACAGAGTTCACTCATCTATTGGATAAGTTTATGGAAAAAAATTATGACTTTGAGAAAGCTAGGAAGTATGATGGAGAGATCGTTACTGATTTTATCAAGCTTTTGAGGCCCTATCTTCATATACAGAGTATAACCATTTTTTCTCCCGCGGCTACACATCTGAGATCTGGTTTTCCTACTTTCACCTCTACCCTAGCCTCCACTTCTATGTCTGTCATTTAGGCACTGAGTCAGATTAGGCATGTGATTCTTGATCAACAACTCTCCCAGTCTTCTACTACACCTACTCTAGCTCCCTCTTTCTATAAATGTCTTCCTTTACCTTCTATCTAAAACAGCTCACTCCCTTACTCTACCTCAACCTCTGCTCCTATGGATTCCTCTTCTTCTACTACTGCTAAGGGTAGAGAGAAGACCTGCCAGTGAATAAGGACAATACTTACTCTCTTTTGATAGGAATCTTGTTACATTTGTTTTACTTTTTGTAATGCCCCTCTTTTTATCTAATACATTATGTACTTTTATTGTCTCTTTTTTCTTTCTTTTTCTTGCTACGTTTTAATAATACCAAAAGGGGGAGACCATTATCTATAGGAGAACACTCACTCTATATATGTTATATGAACATTAGAACTATGTTGCTAGAACAAATATACACTCTAAATATACATGATTTGTGATCATAAAAAAGGGGGAGATTATTGGACTGCTCATGTATTAATCATGTTTTAATGATCACAAATACTATTCAGTATATAAACATTCTTAACTCTATGTAATCTATCTCACATAAAATGCACCGTTGTTTAGTAAAAGCTATCCAAAGCTCTTAAGTGCTATACAATCAGTTTGATTATTATATACTGTCTGTTGATATTCTTTATAATGTCTTCTATGAAAAATGATTGAGTTTAATCCATTCCATAAATATCACTGCTTAAGTATGAATACATATATTTGTCTAAGTTGAGACACAGTGAGCAAGCAGACACCTTGACATTGAGACACCGTGAACAAGCAGACACTATGACATCAAGACACCATGAACAATCAGACACCGTGATCATGAGACACCGTGACCATGAGACACTATGAAGCAGACACTATGATAACCAGACACCATGACAAGTAGACACCATGAAAACCAGACATCGTGAACTAGACACCATGAGCTAGGCACCGTGAACTAGACACCATGAACGAGACACCGTTTCCATGACATACTGTGTCACCGTTTCTTAATATATTTTTTCATCTTTCAATTTAATCTCTAATGGTAATATTTGAATATTTTAAATGCACTTACATAATTAATATTTCTATATAGACATATCATCTGACAGTACGAGGTACGAGGTGCAAGATACATGCAAACTGTCAGCTCAAACACATGCACTCTAAGTTAAAAGAGTAGTGCGGCCTAGAAACTAATAAAAAGATACAAAAAACGGTAAAACAAGTGGGTGGAAGTCAGAACAACAATGAAGAATACACTTATAGGACTATTAAAGAAAAAATTGTCTCATGAAACTCAATATTACTGGAGAACACACGAAGCTCACTTGAATCCCTGAATTGAGAACATCTTCGCACTGTCAAGCATCACAAAGAACACAAGCTGGATTGGTCTGACTTGCGACACTCTATTTTCCATACGAGGACTTGATTTCTGCTTATGCTTCATCTCAGAAGTCCAGAGATACAAAAACTAACATTCAGAGCATTTCAAAACCTATCTTAATATTTATGCTATGTTGTGTGTCATTTTACAAGATTTTGAGAAGTGTGTGTATTTTTATAACAACACACTCTATCTCCTGCATTAAATTGAAGGATACAAGATATCCTTACTCAAACATCTCTTTACACTTGTGTATAGCCATAGATAAGTGTGGAAGAGGTCCCTGTGTGGCCTGGTTGTTTTTACCCACAAAGAACTGTGGAAGAGGTCCATGTGTGACCTGGACAGTCTTGTGTACTGTTGTTTAACCCAAATCCAGGGTGTGGATCAAGTTTATTTATATAAACAACTTGGTGGCAGGTGATCACCAAGTGGAGTGGATTAGGTATCGCCTTGAGACTGAACCAATTGTTTCATATCTACCATACTGCTTAATTTAGTTTTCTCTATTTTACTGCTTTACTATATAATTCAGAAATCTCTAAATTCAATTTGATAGTTAATATTATATAGAAGTTATAATTGTCTTGTCTTAGTAGAATATCTTCAAAAGTAATATTAATAACTGAAATTAAGATTACTAAGAATTAATCAATCTTATAAGAAGTTATTTAAATAGTCAAACCGTTATAACCATATTACTTTGATTAATTAGGCTGTATTTAAACTTTTTAGGAACACTATTTAAGAATACTTTTTAACCAGAAATTTTTATAGAGACTCAATTCACCCCCCCTCTTGAGTTATTTACTCCGACCAACATATATGATAAAGTAATAAAAAGTAAAATCCATCACATAGTTATTTCCATTGGTTTATACCTAATTGGAGTTGTTTTCATTTTTTTTCATGTTTAAGAACCAATATACTTAAAATAATACCCTTGGTGATGTGAAAGTGAGTCATGTTTATAAATAATTTATTTTAAATCCATAAAATGTAATATTGATTATAGAGGAATAATTAAGGATTTATAAAATCAATAAAATAACTTCAAAAGACTTAATTTCAAAGGTTAAACATAGTTTTTTCCATGGATACCCTTTATTGTGTTTATTACATCACTTTTTTTTTTCTTTTATGATCTCACAATACATATAATATAATTATACCATATTTAATTTTTTTTCCAAAAATTCGACATTCTCAGAAAAGAATGAAAAATTCAACATTGGATAATTTCTATGTGATAGCATAAAAAATAATATTGTTTTTAAAAAATAATTATATAAATATGATAATTTATAATTTTAAATAAAAAATACCCATTAATTGAAAAATAATGATTTTTTGGAAATAACAGTTTTTTGACCTTTATAAATATTTCAATTGACTAAATAAAATCATGTTATCATTTAAATTTAATGAAAAATATTATTAAAAATATTTTATAAAAATATCATTTATCTCAATAATTATTGAATTAATGAAACAAATTTCCTCGATTGAAATTATATATTTCCCAAAAATATAATATGTGTTTCATTTTACTAAAATATAATTTTTATAAACTCATTATTTAATCAATTAAAGATTAATATTAAAAATGGGAAAATAAAACCTTTTTTAAAGAATATATAAAAATTCATATTTTCAAGGTCTAGATATATAACCCTTTATTATACTAGTGAACGTTTTAAGGGTAAAGTACCTGATAATGAGATTTTCTTAGGGGTGGTTCGACATACATGGTTTAGACCATGATCATGATGAACTTGAACTTATACCATAATTTAAAAAACTGAAATTAGAAAATAATATGATTGTATTAAATAGAATATGTGAGATGAAACATCAAGCTTAAGTAACCCATGAAATATATTTCTTTAAATTTAATCTCTTTGATAGCTTTCAAAACATACAACCCTGAGTCTAAAGGAACTATAATATAATATACCGTCATAAACTATCCATTAAAATATAGGTTATTAATAACACTAAATAATTATTGAAATTATGGTTACCTACTGACTAGAAGTAAAATAAGACTCATTTAAAATAAAAATATTTTTTTTTTCTGAAAAAAATATAATTTTCTAAAGGACAGTTTAGTTGCGATTTGAACACATAATTTAAAATTAGTTTTTAACAAATTTTTAAAATTAATTTTAAAAAATAAATTTATTTATAAAATAATTATATCAAAATTATATTTTGGTGATGTTTTGGTATTTTTCTAAAAAGTTTTATTTTTTGATGAATAGTAAAAAATAATGAATTTTAATTGAAAACTACCTTTCCATTTAAATGAATTATAATTTTTAAATTATATTTATAATTTTTTTAATGTAAAATTATTTCAATTTTATATAAATTAATAAAATTTAGTTCGTTGGAATAATTTTAATATTAAATTCTGATATTTAAAATTTGTAAACTTTTGAACAATTTCACTTTGAAAACATGGTTTTTCTTCACTTGTATAGGATTAATTTTTAATTAAAAATTTTCCACTTATATGAATTTAATTTGTAAAAAAGGACTAAATATTTGGAATAAGAATAATTTATATTTTATAATAATTTAAAATTTATTTTTTACCAAAATTAAAAGTAAAAACTGTAAAAATAAATTACCACAATTGAGTTAAAATGGATTTACCGGGGGTTAAACAAAAATTTATAAGTGTTTAAATGACCTAAAAACTAATATAAAATATATATTTATAGAAATATTTCAACACTATAATGTCTAAGGCTTTGGAACACTCTATTTTGGACCCTTGTGGCATGTGAAAACATGCGTACACCTATTTCCTTTCAAAATTTACAAGTGTACCACTCACCTCATGTATGAAAGGACACCCCCTATCCTCTATTATTCACACCATCAAACCCATTTTTTTCATTCAATAAATAGCCCAATAACTTTAAAAAATCCCTTACCTCATCCTAGAAGTGATTTTTTTGGGTATAAATCCATCCTAATAAGGATTTTGGTTCAAATCTATAGTGGTTACTTGAAGAAGAGGTAAAGTTATTCAACAAGTGTTTTTATTTTATTTCCTTATCCACCTAATTCAATTGTTATTAAAACCTGATTATATAATAAAATAAGTAAAATAAAAATAATTATATTTTTTATGTTAATTAATGACCAAAAAACATCCGCAATCCATCAAATGGGTTACAAAATCATCATTCATGTGTACGACAGTCTACCCCCTCACGAACCGATGTCATTCATTTTTCCATTACCACCTATTAAGTTTTGGTATGATGATGGATATAGATTATATATATATAAATGATATTTAAAAAATAATTATACCTATTTATTCATTATATCATTTATCAAAATTTTAATTTCTATTCCACAGGGGATATGATAATGTCGCTAGTGTGTATAGATAATTACTACCTCACGAAGCGATATGATTTTTCATTCACTAAAATTTTACATGGAAGGTGATAAGGATAAATTTAATGAATATATGTGATATAAATGAAATATTTTTTATTTTTTTTTTACATATTTATCATTCTAAAAGGATAATATATCATTTTATTCCATTTACTGAAAAATGATAACATTGTTTATGTACGTGTGGACTACCACCTTCACGAAGCGATGCGAAAATATTTTCATCCATAAACAACATGGATTATATATATAAGTATATTTAAATAAATAATATGGTATATATTATATTGTCATTATTATACAGTGATCAAATATTACTTACATCCTTTTGATAATGATTATTGAAAAATGGAAACATTACCCATGCGTACGTACGTCCTAATTTCTCCATGTTCATAACATACTTAATTTTTAAATAGATATTTAATGATTATTATTAAAATATAATTTATAAATAAATATTATAATTAATTCATTATTCTTTTTATGGTGATGATGGAATAATATAACATGAAACAGAACTATATTTTTTATGACCAAACACGAATGAGAAAATAAGGAAATTAACACCAGAAATGATGAAAATAATGAATGATTATTAATGAATGGGTAATAATATTTTATAAAATGAGAATATATGTTATTATAAATATTAATATTATTTTTTATAATTTAATAACATGTTTTAAATGACTATAAAGGAGGTTAAAGCAAGTTCATACATAATGAAGCATGAGGAAAGGATTTCAACTCAATTTACATTCCATTGAGACTTATTTGTTTTTATAGACCAATTCACTTTAATGTGGTGTATATACTGCCCCTATGACATTAAATATCATTATTCATTAATAATTCATTGAAATTTATGATTAAATTTGAATCATTTTATCCAAGTTTATTTGACTTGAAAATAACCATGTTGTAAATGTTATTTTACAATCTCACTTCTTTTTTATTTTTAACTTTATTTAAAAAAACACTTTATTGCAATAATTTTTCATATCAAATTTAATTTATATTAATTATCATTATTATTGTGTGATGTATTGGATTTTTACGAAATATATATATATACCATTTTTTACATAATGATTTTACATTTAAATTTATTTGATTAACCGGTGAATTTTTTTTAAATATGTATCCTTTACTCAATATAAACATTTGATGGTTAGGAAATTTTTTCATGAATTAAATTTATTTTGGGATATATGATAAATGATTTGGATATGCATACATGGATGGGGCTCAGGTATAGATAGTTGTTGGATTCATCGACAGGTCTCACGAGACAAATATATTGTCTAGCCTTAGTTAAATGGGTTTTCACCCATCCATTTTATAAAATCTTAAGGATAAATCTTGGTAGTAGAGGTATCATGTTCTAGAGACATGAAATCCTATTATAAAAAATTTCCTTCATCGACAATTAATTTATCTTTGAATACTAGATTTTCATAATGATATAATCAATGGATGCATTTCATTCTTAGTCTATTGATTGAATGGATTGTGTTTTCAGTTATTTACCATGAAATATTGATTGTACCTTATCAAGTTATGATATTTAAGTTATTTATTAAATGAAATTTTTGTTCATTTATTTACCTTTCCATATTTATTATGTTATATCTTATCCTGATAGTTAATTTGTTTTCATAGAATGTATTTTAAGTTATTTACCATTCCATATTGAATATTCATTATTTATTTATGATAGCTTCCACTGCACTTAACCCAATTCACCCTTTCTTTTTCTCCTTTACCTAGGATTCCATTAAGTGTACTATGATTGATATGAAAGGTTATTCTAGATGAAATAATGTTATTATTGTAAAAAAATATTTCATAATTTTTTTTTCAAATGTAATTCAAGACTCAAGTATGTATCTATTTTACCAAGACTACTAAACTATTTGGTTATTAAAGATTCAATTCCTTGTATCTTATGATAATATATTAAAGCAGTCACCAGTTCTGGGTTACTAGAGTTTGGTTCGTTACAGTTTGTATCAGATAATGTTTTTCAGAAACCATAGGATCTAGATTAAAAAAAACCTAGATTAAAGAACATTACCCTATGATAAACAGTGGGAATACATATAGAAGAACATCCTAATGTTTTAGTAAGGAATAGATACTATCAGTTTTCATTGAATGTCATACCTTTTTAGATAATACAAGTGGATGTGGTTATCACATAGAGATACAAAGAGGCAATAAGTCTAAAAAGGGAAAATTGGCATTTTTTATGTCATCACTTGGTGCATGGAGACAGACCTTACTGTGAAACTAGTTTGACCCTCTTATGGGATATGATTAGGATAATTAAAATTTTCTTTACAAATAATTATGAAAAATTTGAAAATAAATATATCCCCAAAGAAACCAAGTATATAATTATTATATTAACAATTCAAAAATTTTAATTTATGTTAAGTGTAAAATGAAATTTAGAATTATACAGTATGATTTAAAGTATAGTTTTTTGATCATATCCAATATATTCATTATTTAGAAATGGAACCTAGAAGGAAGAAGGGTATCAATACTCATGTCCAATGTATATATATCCTTGCTGATGAATCCAATATAGATGGAATTGGAAAAGATAAAATTAATGATATATTAGGGAAAATTAACTAGGTTATGTAATGTAGCCTTTCTTAGATAAAGAAATCTATTCCATAGTGTGATTATCCTATGTTTGGTTGCTTTATAAAACAAAAAACCCCATCATTTGGTGGGACTACTAATATAATGGTAGTTGAATAATGGATTAAGCCTATGTAAAAGATATGTATAGACTTGGGGTTTTGTTAAAATGAAATGGTTACACTTATAGTGTATTTTCTCAAAGGATATGTCGATCAATACTGGTGTTTGATTTAGTATACTAAAGAGGAAGAGATAATTAAACACATGGGATAAAGATATTTCAAGGAGTAATTCTTCAAAAAATATTCACCTCAAGATAAAAAAACTAATATAAATAGTAATTTCCTTATCTTAAATTAAAATGAAGAAGAATGTGTTGTGAATTAGAAAGATACCTTTACAAGGTCAGCTTGGTATGCTATGAGTTACATATGCAAAATTGTCTGTCTGATTAGCTATTTAATTGAAGGGATTGAGAAAAGTATCTAACGGGTGATGTATTCTCAGGATTTTAATTCATATGATGAAATATTATTATGTGTTATCAATACATAGAATAAATTATACAAGTCTTATGGCTTTAAAGGTAAGTGAGAAAATAATACGATGACATAGAAAAAAATAGTTAAAATTAATAAGGGAAAGAAGAAATTTTCCACATGTGATAATTGTGGAATAAAACAACCTGGTACTTTCTTAAAGAGAGTAGGTATTTTCTATAAGTGTGGATAAAAAGTACACCATGCTCAAAATTTTAAGATAAAGAATGAAATTTCTAATGTGAAATTATTCCACTATAATTATATGGGGAACTATACCAAGAGTTAAGGGAATATACCTCAGAAAAAGCTAAAGGATCAAGGTCAACCTTTTGATATTGATACAATCAAAGTGTAATGATTAATAATATTTTATATTTGGATCAAATAATTATGTTTTAATTTTTTTATTGATGGAATTATAATCATAATAATTATGAAATATATTAGGATTGTACTGCAATTCTATTTCCTAAAGGATTTGAAAGCATGTGTTGAATGGTACAAAGAAAATCAATTCAGTGGAAAGTTAAACATCTTGGAAAACCCTTTATTAAGGGAAATATAACCCTTAATATGTTCCTGATGTTGAGATAATGATGTTGGGATAAAATATTACTAGTATGGATAAAGTAAATTGGATAGTTCTGCCAACCTTGGAACTGATTAATGATTTTTTTGACAATGCGGTTTATGCTATCATTAATGGAGTTAACAACAACATTGTATTTAAGGATTATATATAAGAATCTATGTTTTATTTTAGGAAAAAATAAGAATTCATGTTTTCAATAATTTTTATGGTAATTCATGATATTACCATGTATTAAGAGAATACATGATGAAGGTATTTACATGTTTAGAATGTGACAATTGAGAGATTCTTTACGTTTTTTGGGGTATTAATGATAAGTTCATTTTATAAATTTAGTAACCATATTTATAATGTTTTGGATATTAATATTTTGGAAGATTTATAAGGTTAACCATTTATGAAATTTTTTACATTTAACTTTGGATGAAATTTTTATGACAAATATATTACTTCCCCATATGAATATTTATATATATTGGATAAACTTTACTCGAATGGCCCAAAGGCCTTATTTTTATTTTATTATAGATAATCTCCCTTTTAAGGGTTGAAGGGGAACCCGTACATGACCCATAGGCCCAAGGCACAAGGCCCGACATGACCCGCAATACATGACCCGAAGGCCTAAAGGCATACCATGCCCATTATATGACCTATAGGCCCATCCCACTAGAACTGACCCTCCCCAGTGTCTTGCATCATTGATCTCCTTAGCTCCCCACCTTGCATTTCTGATCGGCTAGCATTGCCCCACACAAAGCTGCACAGTGCCTGGTCCCGATGGCGGCTGCCATACCCTCTCATTCTTCCAATCCGGTTAGCTCTACATCTGGTGGCTGCTACTCCTGTTGCTCTGATCCTCTTCTGGGTCCTGTTTTGTGTGAACTGGGCTACTCCATGGTCTACATGACCCGAAGGACCTATAGCCCGAAGGCCTAAATCGGGTGAATAGTTTCGACTACTATAGTACCGAACAGTAACTGCTATAGTACTACTACAGTACCTGGAAATTCGCCTCCACCCGGTTTTGAAACCGGGTCTCTTGGATGCTAAGCAGGAGACCTTACCACTCGGATACAGGCTCGTTGTCTTGGATAACCTTTACTAACAATTATGGTATAATAATAACTAGAGATCTATAGAATAACTTATCATCCTATTATGGATATTAAAATCTATTAATATTGAATTTTAGTGCTTCAAGAATACAGATTCATTTTTGGAAATTAATTTCATGGAGTAAAAGATGAAGTGAAAATTTATTGATGTAGAACCAAAGGATGAAATTATACATATAAAATAAAAATATATAAAATAATTATATTTACTTATCTTCCCAGAGAGTGAAATAATTACTCAACTCTAGTAATATTATATTAAAACAAAAACATTTACCTATTATAATTATTTTGATGATATCAATTTCCTTTTTCAAATATATGGTATATAGATTTTCGTTCATTAATTTCCTCCTAGTCATGTTTTCTATTAACATAAATAAGTATTTTGGTGTTATTTTTCAATTATACAACTATGTTTTTACCTCCCCCTATGTTATTTTATTTGGAAACTGAGTATGTGTTATTAAAAATGAACTTATTACTACCCTTCCTATATTATTAATAGGACTTTTTAATAACTCTTCTTATGATTTTGGTTTTTCAAAAATGATATTTGAAAATTCCAAACCCCTGATTACCGAGATCAAGTTTAAATTGTGAAGAAAAAATTTATTCAATGTGGGAGAATACAACCATCTAAAATTATAAAATAATAACATTATATTTGATAGATTATCTTTTACACAACATCAAGCCTAAAAAACCCATTAAATATATTCTTTTAAATTTAGTCTCTTCGACAGATTGTAGAACATGCAACCCAATGTCTAAAGGAACTATACTATAGGAAAATGTTATAAAAAATCCATTAAATAGGATATATGAATAGTAATAACTAATTATTGAAATATTGGTTACCTGTATATTATAAATAGAGTGAGAATTATTTAAAAAGAAAAGAATTTTTTTTACAGAAAAAACGTATCTTTTCTAAAGGATGGGTTATTAACGCTTTGAGTGTATAATTTAAAAATAATTTTTAACAATTTTAGAAAAATTATTTGAAAAAATAAACTTTATTTTTTTAATATTCATATCAATATTATCTTAGGAATAATGTTTTTTTATTTTTATTAAAAGTGTCATTTTTTGTTGAATAGTGAAAAAATACTCAATTTTACTAGAAAAATACATTTTAATTTAAATAATTTATAATGATAAATTTTATTTACAATTGGTTTTAAAGTAATATTAGTTCAATTTTATATAAATTAATACAATTTAGGTCATCATAAGAGTTTTCACACTGAATCTTGTTTTTTAAACTTTGGAACAATTTCTCTTTGAAAGCTCACTTTCTAGTCACGTATATGAGATTTATTTTACATTAAAAATTTCCAATAATATGAATAGACTTTTGAAAAATGGATTACTTATTGGGAATAAAAATAATATTTATTTTATAATAATTTAAACTTAATTTTTGACCAAAATTAATAGTGTAAGTAGTAAAAATTAATTATCACAGTTAAGGTAAAAATGGATTTACTAAGGGTTAAACAAAAATGATAAGGGTTAAAATAACCAAAAAAACATGTATAAATTATATTTTATGGAAATATTTTGACCCTATAATGTCTAATAATCATTAATATTCTATTTTAAACATGTTTTAATGTGAAAAACATGATTACACCTTTTTTATTTTCAAACATTACAAGAATTCCACTCACCTCACTTATAAAAGACCTCCCCATATCCTCTCTTATAAACACCTTCACTCTAATTTGGTTTATAAAATACCAAAAATACATTAAAATATTCCCACATATAATCATAGAATCCTAACTTTGGTTATAAATCCATCCTATGAAGGCTTTTGGGGAAAACTTAAGGAGGTTTCCCAAAGAAGAGGTAACATTTTTCAACGAGAAGTTTTATTTTATTTCATCCTCAAACTCGATAAATTATCATTAAAAAATGATGATATAATAATATAAGTATCTTCCATATACATATAATTTTTTATATTAAGTTAATGACCTACAACCATTCCCACTTCCTTCAAATGGGTTACGAAATCATCATTCATATGTACGATAGATTATCGCCTCACGAATAGATATCATTAGTTTTTCTATTACCACATCTCATAGTTGGGTATGATTAAGAGTATAAAGTATATATATGGTATTTATAACATAATAATACATATTTATTAATTATATATTGTTCAACTTTTTTACATTCCATTCCTTAGGGGATACTATAACGTCACTCATGTGTACGATGGACTACCACCTCACAAAGTGATGTGATTTGTCTTTCACTAACAGTTTACATGGAGGGTGATCGGGATAAAGTTAATGAATATATGTGATAAATATGAGTTAAATTTTATATTAATTAAATATTTATCTTTCTAAAATTTTAATATATCATTTTATTTCTTACACAGAAAAATGACAACATTGTTCATTTATGTGCGGATTATCACCTTCATGATGCGATGTGACTCTCTGTTCATCACCACACCACATGGATGATATATATAATTATATTTGAAAAACATTTATGGTATATGTTATATTATTATAATCATTTAAGGATAAAATATTATATCCCTCATTTCCATAACATTCATTGGCAAATGGAAACATTACCCATGTGTAAGTATGACCTACCGTCTCCATGATCATAACACAGTTCATTTTTCAATACCATAATTCATGATTGGTATTGAACATAATTTTTTTTTTAAATAAAATAATTAATTAATTAATATTATTTTTGATATTATATAAGTACATAATATTCACAAGAACTTGAACATTTATGACAAAATATGAACGAGAAAACAAGAAAATTAAGACCCAAAACAACGAAAATAATGAATGATTATTAACAAATAGTTTATAAGATGTTATAAAATGATCATATATGATATTATAAATATTAATTTAGTTCATTTAAAATTTAATAAAAAGTTTAATACCACTATACATGAGGTTAAATAATTTCAACCAAGGTTATTTTACATGAAAATTACCAAGTGGTAAAAGTTATTGAAGAATCTCATTTTCTTTTGTGATTGTTAACTTTATCATGAATCAATCATTTTATTGTAATAATTTTAATTAGAAATTAAAAATAAGTATTTTTTAATTTTGGGTATTATTATTTAATAAACCATATATCATTTTTACAAATGGTGTTTACATTAAAATTTATTTGATTATTGGAGGAAATATTGATAAATATATCTCCCTTACTCAATATGAATATTTGATGTTCAGGAATGTTATTAATGAATTTAATATATTATTTGATATATGAGGATATATTTGGGCATGAAAGAACTATTGGGTCCCAATTATAGATATCCTCTTGATACATAAACATGCCTTATGAGATGAATCAATTGGTCAACCTTATTTAAATGGATTTCCACCCATTGATTTTAAGCTATCTTGAGGATAAATACTGATGGTAGAGGTTTTACATTCTTGGGACATGGAATAAAATAATTAATAATTTCCTTTAATAATAATTTATTTATATTTATCCAAGATATTTTCATAATTATATTATCTATGAATGCATTTCATTCTCAGTTTGTTGATTAAATGGAATTTGTTTTCTCTTATTTACCTTTTAGTATTGATTATTCCTTATCCAGTTATGATAGTCAAGTTGTTGATTAAATGTAATGTATGCTAAGTTATTTAAATTTCCATATTTATTATTCCTTACCTTATCATGATAGTCATGTTTTTAAAAATGGATTGCTTGTTCACTTATTTGCCTTTCTATATCGATTTTTCTTTATTAATTTATGATATCTTCCACCGTACTTAATCCTTATTAAGAATTTTAGCTCACCATTATTTTATTACCATTACCTAGGATTCCATGAAGTTCAATATGATTGATATTAAAGGATATTATTGATGGAATAAAGTTATTATAAAAAAACATATTATGTAATTTTTGTTTTCAAATGTAATGAAAGACTCATGTATGTATCTAGTTTACCAAAACTATTAAACTATATGGTCCTTAAGGATAAAATTGATTATATATTATGAAAATATAATAAATAAAACTCTATATATAGGTTATTGTAGGTTGGTTTGTCACACATAAATGAATTCATTCATGATTTAGTTTTTGAATCTCAGATTGGGATTGGTTAAGGGAAAATCCCAGAGAGGCTATCTCCCTAAGAAACTCTAATAAATGGTATCTATAGTGTATGATCCTAATGATCAAGGAAATTAATTATTATAAAAATTATAATTATACTTTATCATAACCCTTAAAGTATACTCACCTTATTAGTTAATGTACAAAAACTATATTATCAGTGATTATAATGTTTAATCATCTTTTAAAACCTAACATGTTATAACATTCCAATGTAGTGAATGTTTTTTCTATAGCTACATTAAATAATAATAAATTTATTCAAAAAGTTAATTTCATTTATAAATGTTCAGGTTGTTACTATCGTGAAATCCCTCAATGAACCATCTGAGTCTATGTTTCACGAGGTGACACTAATTACCTCAAAATAGACAATGTGACCCTTATAAATGGGGAACGAGATTTTTTGATAAATTGAAATGGTGAATCCTAATAGACTCTATAAAAGGAATATTTATTAAATCCCAAAGTAAAAAATAACTCTTAAAGGTATTTTTCTATAATAAAATATAAAGAAAATGATGCTAAAATTGATGTTATGAAAGTTCCTTAATATGAAGATATTCTAAGTAACTCTTCCTGAAAGTATATAAATTCATATTTTTGGGAATGATAATATAAAACCATGATATTTTTAATTTTTTTCATAAACCATATCTACAAAAACATCCCTTATATTTGGAATTCATTCATCCATGTGCTTTGACCATCATGTAATCCATATTTTTTGGAAGCCAACTCCTTTTGAAAAAACATCAATCTTATCAAGTCACCATCCCTAACTCCAATAGTGAAACTTCATAGAAATAATGACCCCCAAAGAATCTATAGAATATATACCATTATGCATGATCATAAAACTAATGCATCACCATATAGGTTCAGTTTTCACAAACCCAAATTTTTCATCATAAATGTTTTTATAAGCCTAAATTTTCCATTACATAGAAGTGTTGATGCTCCAATTACAAGTTCACATAACTCTATTTTTAATGAAAAAAACCAAATACTTCTATAAAAATGATGTGAAAACCTATGTATTTATAGTAAAAAACAAATTTTCTTAATATAGATTTTATGAATTTGTATTTATTTAAGAAACATTGATTTTAAAAATAATTTCAGGTTACTAAAATATATTATATAATCAATTATTTATCAATGGTATGAAATATTTTAAATTTATTTTATTTACATGATTTATTAAATTGACATATTTAATGAATTATTAAATTATTTTATATGTTATAAATAGACATTGATTATAATTATATGAATTCATATTAATATTTGTAGATATTATTGTCATAGAAATAATTTTATTATGGGATGAAACAATAATTTGGGTTTTCATTTGAAATGGAATTGTTTTTATTGTAAATAATTTTTTTCCTATGCATTATATTATTTTATTTAAAAGTCAAATTTATCATATACAGAGTGATAAATTTTATGAAATTTATTGCCTATATATATAACATAGTTAATACACATTCATGTAGTGATTATTAATTAGTTAAAAAATAAGATAAAATCATTTACTGTTTAAAAGATACATTTCTATGTGTAGTGTATTTTTATCTTACTAAACTGAATTGGTAAATTTTAAAGGATTAATATAATAAGATTATTAAATATATAGAAAAATATTAGAACCCATTTAATTTGTAATTGAATTAAGATACAATTATGAACACTTAAAGTAAAACAAGTAATTTTTAATAAAATCGAATTTTCATTATATCTTATGTTTTTGTTTAAAATTTAAATTTATAGTATTTTAGAAAATATTTTTTATAAATCGAATTTAATTTATGGATTAATTATGTTAAAATTATCATAGGGTGATGTTATGAAATTTTTATAAAAAAGTTTAATTTAGGTGAATAGTAAAAAATATAGATTTTAAAAATACAATACATTTTATGAAATATTCATGATATAAAACTGATATAAGTATTTATAAATCCTTTTTAATGAAATTTTGTTTTTGGAGGAGTAAAATAATGAATATAAAATAATAATTTGAATTTTGAATGCTATATTTGAAATTTTGGGACCAAAGTTATGTTTTATTCTAATAAAAAATATTTTTTGTTCTTTTCTTATAATTATGTATTAACAAGATTCTATTTCGTTTTTGAATGGATTGAATGTAAAAATATAACAATTTTTTTAGTAATAAATTAATAAATTTTACCACAATCCAAACTATTCATTATCATTATCCTAAATAATTAAATATTTAATACTTTATTCCAAAATGTCACCCCTTTCTTACTTATAAAAGATCCTCTCCACCATCATTTACAATGAAAACCTATAATTTTTATTAATACCTATAATATACCATATTTACTCACCTAATACTCCTTCCCATCATTGTTTCCCTTTTGGTCTCATTAGAATTCCTTAATTCCTTCAGAAACTAAGAAGGATTCCGACAGAAGATATGATTTTTTCTTTGTAAGTAATGAGTTCTTATTATTCATTTTCATTTATATACTTCTTATAACACTAAATAATTATGATATAACACACTATTAAAATATAAATAATATCCTTAAACTTTTATAATAATTTTATTTCATTAAAACCACTATATAATCATTCTCATCCATTGATTAAAGCACATACTTGATTGAGTTTGTTTAACCACCTATATCATTAATGATATAAAATTTTATCATGGATGGTTAAAATAAATGGTAATATATTATATTAATAAGTAAATATTCTTTCATTAATGGTTGTGTAAGGGTAATGTTAATATTCAACTCATTATTATTATACGACATTTTATTCCTGAAAAATTACTGAAATAAGCTCGTTATAGATTTTATCTATACAAAACAGAGATAAAAATTCCACTGAATGAAAAGAGAACACTAAATATAAATATAGAACATATAATATATTTTCATGAAAATTATATATATGGTGAACTCATAAAAAATGAATGATTCTTGAAATTTTTGTACCCAAATAGATAGAGAATGATTGAAACTACTAACAAGCGATGATCAATATAAACTAAATACAAGTAATAAATTTTTAATAAATTAAAATAAAATTGTAATATTAATGTTAATACACATGAATATGGTTCTATAATATATTTTTTAATTATTCTATGATTACAATACAAAAATATTGAGTACAACTGAGAAATAAAGAATCCAAGATAAGGATTATTTGTCTCAATTTGATTTCCTTCAAATATGTTTCCTATTATGCCCCAATTTACTTTTATATAGTGTAAATATTTCCCAATTGAAACCTTGCATCATAAAAAATTATATTATTTGGAATTTTAATTTTATTTATAATCCCACATTCATTGGACTTTGATTCATACAATACCTAATTCGCAAGGATTTTTGTTAACTCAAATTAATTTTATAGAGTTATGATATTTCTTCTATAAATAAATTATTTCAATTTTTCTTTTATTATATCATATGATTTTATTTTATTTTATTTATTCTTCCTTTTAAAGGGATTTACATTTCTCACACATGATCCAATTTTGAAATGTTTCTTACTTTGTTTCACTGAGATATATTCTATTCCACCCACATTTTCCCCTTATATGGTTTATATAATAAATAATGATTATAATTTACTATATTTCTCATGTAAATAATAGGATTTATAATTTTATATTGTGTTATTTATTTATGTTAAGTTTGATACAATAGTTACCAAATATGATATGGTTTATTTTCAAATTTCAGATTGAAATAGAGAATATTTATACTGAATTTACATTGGGGAAAATTGTATGTACTTTATCTCAGGACCCCATATATTTTCATCTATTATAGTAATTTTTTTGTGTTTTCTTGTCTTCATACCATTTCACCTCTTTTTGGTTTAAAATATATATATTTCAACATCCTTTAATATTTTACATTAATCATTGGATATATCCTTTAATGATACCATCTGACTTGTTTATATGGATGGATTAAGATTACATTTTATGGAAATATTTATGAAAACCATTTCTTTCTCATGGGTTAACTTATCTTTGATGAAATTGTAAATGATTTCATTTGGAACATATACACATGGTCTTTGATTGTGTGACATTTGGGCCTAGAATTACGTACCCCTCCAATGAAATGGGTAAATATTTATATCTTATGATATGTCATAAAAGGGACTAAGAAGTAAACACAATCCACTATATGATGATAGTCATAGAAGTGATCCGTGACATTAGAAATGATTTTCTATGATTTTATATCTTCCATATTATTATTCTTAATTTTTTTTCATGGAATATGATTACTAACACATGTATCCAAAATCATATATCACATTTATTATATTTAATTTCTTGGGTACATATTCCATGACTCATAATCTGTGATATATGTTTTATTGTGTAACATTATCTTATGTTTTTTTCGTGCACCATGATTATGTTATCATACCCATGTGTATATCATAGTGTCAATTTATGACCTTCAATTATTATTTCTTATGCTTAAACTTATTGAGATGTGGATCTCACCCTTTCTTATGTGTCCCTTTCCTAGGTAAATGAAGAAGATTAATAATCATGACTCATTCTAAAGGGTATCATGTGTAGATAATTCTGAGGGTTATTCTAATGTATTATTATGTATCATTAATGTGTTTTGGTTTAGTAAAAAAATAATTCCCCTGAAATGGTAAAAATATAGTTTTTACCAAGTAGGTTTTTTTCTAACCTCCTAAAACTATAAATATAAATGGTATTGGGTAAATAATTAATGAAAAATGCTATATGAATAAAGTAATCATGGAATGATTTTAATAACTCATGTTTTTATAATTTATTGAATTTGGATAGAATTAAAATGTTTCCTAAGGAATTGGGGTCCTTTTTTGAATTTTTAATTGGATCAAAATTATTAGGGTTATAATATCTAAATAAGATGATTTTGGATGTGGAACAAGGCCCTATCTATGGTTTAGTAACTGAGGATAACATCAGAGAAAGTCTTAGCAAATTTTGTAAAATTATATGACTATAATAGGTAGTGTTGTGACTCCTTATATTCACAAGGATTGACTGAACTTGGGGCATCACATCATGGAGGCATGAGTTATTTCACCACAATAGAGGGATATTATGCATCATCTACTTTGTAAGATTTATTCACATAATGAAACCCTTAGATATACCATGAAATTGTTGGGTAATGGGGAGTGTTATGTTATGAAAATCCTATTTTCACTATGATCGAGTCCTATATTCATTATTTTATTAGGGGAATACCCATCATTTTGGGGTATGGAACCTTGGTGTTTTGGGTACCTGGGGATATTAGAGTGGGAACATTTTTTATGAATTTCCTCCTATTTAATTACTCCCACAATCCCATATGGGGAGGGGTGGTTTTGTTTCATTTTCGACTAGTTTGAGGTAAGAGATTTAATTTTTCCTCTATTTTGGTCTCCATATTCATAACCTATAGTTTTTTAATTCAATTTATGGGGTTTGTGTCAATTACATAGGTTCATGGTGGAATCGAGTGTTGATGAGGTGAATTCCTTATGTTGGGGTTTGAGGATATCATGAATGGTTTATCACACACCATTAATTGTGATTTTAGTGAATTAGTGATACTTAGAGATTTTTCTATAGAATATTATTCTATGGTTTAATTTACATAAATAATAATTGTAATGCCCTGGCCCCAGTTACACAGAGCCAATGTATTATTTTAATACATTGGCATGATTACAAGGAATTAAGTTCCGAATGACCGAACGGTTTAGAAGTCTTGGAAGATAGATTGCATACATGAATTTATATTACACTTTATAACATAAAAAACAACATAAATAATCCTTTACAAACACCATTATTCCCTTGGATTAACCCTACATATCAATCACATTAAACTTTTTGGAATCCTGGAAAAAATAAAACATAGAAAGGGGTGAGCTCAAACGCTCAGTAAGGGTAAGAAATACAACAGAAACTTTCATAAATAAGCATAAACATTTAAGGAAAAGTATAAAAATAAATCAAAATCCTATTCAACATAAAATTCTTCATAATATGGAATATATAAATCAAAATAATACCATTTACTTACTCACATGGATATTCTAATAGTCGAATAATCACATGCAATATCAATAACCACTTTCATAATGATGGAATGCATAATACCAGACTATCATAACCACATAGTCAGGGCCTTGTGCCAAGACTACAAATAATATTTTTGTCAAGGACTTGTGACAAGACACTAGTTTGTCTCATGAGACCTACTGATGAATTGAGGAGCTATAGTGGGCTCCACCCATCACTTACTAAGTCCAATGCATTCCTCACATGAAAAGGTTTAAACATAACATAAACATTCGTATTAAAACTAGAATACGAAATGTCAATACGTTACCCATAAACCATGAATGGTATAAAAATTAATACATCCACAGTCAAACATATCAAAAAACCTTCAATACAATATGGAATATTTGTATCATAATAAATCAACTTTAAACAAGTTTAAAATCCATTAAAGGATTTTGACATAGATGAAAATGATTTATAAAACTCTTTGAGAGAAATATCCATTTTTCATGAAAACATTTAAAAGTCACACAATTTTTAAAGGAAGAAATTTAAATACATTTTTGAGGGAATGTTTCCCATACCACTTTGAAACTTTTGAAAGTAATTAACATTTTAAAACATTCATGTCCATTTAAATAAATACTTAAAACCATTTTGAAAACATGGACATTAATGAGAATGGTTTCGAATAATAAATCTTTAAAACATTTAAAATGATGTTTTAGTAAAAATTCCCTTAAAATAATACCTTTGAAAACTATTTTATGAAACATGGACATGGATAATAAATATTTCCCAGTAGATACTTACGTAAAAAAAACCTTGGATAATAAAGAGATTGTGAAATTAACCCTTACCAATTTGGTAACTTACGAAACATACACCCCATGAAAGAAGTACCATACAATGAATATGTAAACACACATAAATTAAAGTTTATTACACAAAGAATACAATTATGGGCAGTACATACACCACACAAAAGGTAATAGTGTCAATATGGAATGAATCTCATGGGAGTAAGGAGTGAAATGAAAACACCTTACCTTATACTTTCCTTTAGTTGAGGATACGTTTAAAAAACTGTATGAAGACTATACTATGTTATTAAATTATACCCAAACCATATTAATATTTATGATATCATACATTATTCATTTATGACGTTATACTACCCATTTAATAATAATTTCCATGTTATATTAATATTTTGTGTAATAATCGTTTTCTTTATCATACGTGTTTTAACTTGTTCTCTTGATTGTATCACTTAGATAATGATTTATATACTTCCAGAATATAAAAAATGATTTATATATCATATATATTTAGAATATAAATATGTATAATATACATATATATGAAATGGAAAACACCGTTTATGGAGACGGTAGTCCGTACGTACGCATAAACGTTGTTTCCGTTTTCATATAGTATTGAACGAAAGTAAGTGAATAAGATATATGTAAGTACATAAATACACACATATATATAAATATATATATCAACAGTAGCATTATTATGTCATATATTACATACTTATTAGTAATATATATTTTTATAATCGTCGATGAATGGTGAACTTGGAAATGAATCTCATCGCGTCGTGGAGACAGTAATCCGTACGTACGCGCGAGTGAAAATATCATTCTTTTGATATTAAAATAATATATAATTGGATGTTATATCATATATACAGAATCCTTATCCTGTTATATTTATTATTTAAATCAAATACACATCATTATTATACCCATCCAAATAATAATGCATTGAATAACAATTACACCACGACGTGGAGATGGTAAGCCATACGTACACACGTATGGTGACATGTCATTCAAAGGGTGGATAGAATAATGAATTTGGTTGTACCATAATTATAATAACATCAGAATATATATAAGATAATGTAGTTATTATTTTATAATGGAAACAACAAAGAAAAAGGAAGTGGAAGAACAAAGGAACTTGAAAGAGGGTGGTGAAATCATTACCTCTTCTTCGGGTTCTTCATTTTGATTTGATCAAAAGGGCTCCTTAGGTTGACTTTATGATCAAAATAAGGCCTCTAGGTTGAAGGGAGGATAGTTTATAGGGTATTTGGGCAGGGTTTGGCCGATCCAAATGACTTAGAAGGTGTAAATTAGAGTGAATGGGTAGTTCCCTTTTATAAGAGGGGTGAGGGCCACCTTAGAAAAAACACAAAATATTATTTTATTATAAATTCATATTCGGTTTATAAAGGATAAAAATTGATTTATTTCTAGGATAAGGTGGTTATGGGTCTAAATCCACTCAACCAATAGGTTTTATAAAGGTTTGGGTCACTTTATTAACCTTATCTTTTAGTTTTAACTCTTAGTTAATTATTTTGACATTTACCATGTCTCTTTCTATTTTTATATTATACGGTTAATAAAATTACTATAAACTTCCAATATACCTCCAAGTGGACCATTAATGATACACCTATAATTATATAAGTCTTTTGGCCGAACCTTAGATTTTTTGGAATAGAATATCAATTAATAATATAATATTTTTTTTAAAAACTCTTTTATGTCAATTTTGACACTATTGGGTATTTTGTTTTTGATAAATTCATAAAAGCATTATTACTTCGAACAAAAATCATATAACGAATCCTAATATGTCATATTAAACTAGAAAATTATTTTAATTTATAAAAAGTCTCAAATTACATTTATTTGTGTATTTATAATATCAATTATCTTAATCTTTCATTAATAAGGTAATTACTCCATCATCATTGTGTCACAAATAAATTATATTATTTAATGTCTAAAAATTATAAATAAAATACCATTATGTAAGAAATATTTTTATATTTCTAATTAATATTTATAATCTAATTTATATTATGTATAACCCCATATTAAAAATGTTTTATTTATTAAACTTTGATTTTAACTCTTTTAACTCTTCTTTCAATTAAATAATAATAAATGTCCTAATCTAATCCAAGTGGACCTAAATGATAATATTTTATTCATAAGGTTGGTTTTGGTCGAGACACACTTGTCCAATAGAATTAGGACATGTGTTAGGATAATATTAATATCATTTTTACCCTCAATTACCCCATTTACTTTTAACCGCGGTAAATAAAAGTAAAAAGTTACTATTCACCAAAAAATATTTTTATCTTATTGAACCATATTTTACTACTTGATATTAACCCTGTCTCTATGATTTTCAAAATTCCACTTATAGAAGTGTTAAAATTATGTTTTATGTGAATTTTCAAATTCTCTTAGGAGGTGGGTAAAAGACGGTGAAAAGTTCAATAAAATTTTTATATATCTAAAATTATTATAAACTGAATCCAATTAATTAAATTGAAATTATATAGGTATTATGTATCTATTTTGATCTGAAATAAATTTAAATTAAATAAATAATTATTTAAATAAAATTTTGGTTTTAAACTATAACTCACTGTTTTTCACTATTCATCAAAAATTGAATGTTTTAAGAAAAATACCAAAAATTCACCCTAAGCTAATTTTGATATTCAAAATCAAAAAATGAAGTCCATTTTACCAAATTCAAAACATATAAGTTGAATTTAATAATTTAAAATTAATTCCTGTTTTTAAAACCAAAAGGCGTATTTTTAAGAAACATTATCTATCAAAATATTGACACTTGTTTATGTCCAATCTCAAAGTGAAATTACTTAAAATGAAAAAATTGGATTAAATAGTAAAAATATAATCTATTTATAATTTAAAACCATTAAAATGTATAATTTAACACTGTAAATTATTTTGATTAAAAAAGTTGTTTTCAGTTAAAATATAGCATTTTTTTACTATTCACTAAAATATGAAAGTTCTCAGAAAAACACCAAAAATTTATTGAAATTAGATTCTTATGTCCCGATTCTAAAGAAGAAGTTTATTATGTCAAATAGAATATATAAAAGTTTCAAGTATTGGATTTAAAAAGGGTTCACCATTAAAAGGCGGTAAAAGTTCATTTTTTGAAAAATACTTCTTTTATCTGAAAAAATGAATTATGTCTAAGAAACTCATAATATGGATTCTAAAATTATAAGGATTATATATAGTTCAAAATTCAGTTAACACTATTCATAACTGCTTTTGAACGGTGAGTTTGGTAAGTTGTTGTGTGCTTGAACTTGTTGTTGCTTGTAGTGCAAGTTATTGAATTACTTTGAAGAAATAACGTACTAGGAAATCTTGGGGTGTTACATTCTTCCCTCCTTCAATAAATTACATCCTCGCAATTTGAAATTGTTCTTCAAAAATAAAAGGTTGAAAATAGAAAATATCTTTGTGGGAAAACCCACATCAGAATTTGGGTTAATAAAATTTAGTCTTAATAAGAGTAAAAGGGGAATGAAAAAGTCACCACCAAATTATTATCTCTATTAAGAGAACATTGGTGGAAATTAGAGACACATAATTGGAGGGAAACATAAATATTTATAGGGAGTGATTGAGGTCATCAATCACAAATAATTGTAGAATTGTGGGCTTGAAATCCACCAATCTATGATGATTTAAAATACCATCGATTCAACAAAACATAAGGTATTAGGATAACACATTTTTGGTTTTAAGATTCCCTACCTAAAGTTTAAGAATTTATTGCTTCATAGAATAAGAGAAGAAAAGAAAGTATACTTGTCAATTAGAGTTCCATCCTTTAACTAATTTATACCACAAACTCATATTTCACTCCAAAATATTTCAAAAAAATTTTTATTTATCCTAATCATATAGGGTTCCAAAAAAATGAATTTATAATCCATTTATCAGACTATTTAAAAATAAGATAAATTATACAAACCAGTACATCACGTAGTCTAGTCGAAGGTGATTCACCCTTTTCGCTCTTCGATTGCGGGTTTAAGTCTCGCGGCCTTGTCAGACATGACTAGTTGTCGCCCGAACAATGGGTTGTCCTTTTATAACAATCCAAAAATAACCTTAACAATAGTATCCAATTTCAAACTTAATCCATTCCAAACTTTAGAATTATCCAAAATATTTATATCCAAACTCTCTGTCCAAAATTTATAAAGAAGTTAAACACAATGAAGATCCTTTTTTCCAGGTAATAACATGTGAACGCCTTCATCATTTATTCTTTTAAAACACTGCAACATCCTGAATTACCATAAAACCTTAATGATTACATTCATACTCCCTTATTACTTATAGAATACTGCATATACTCCTTCTATCCAAAAATGATGTAAAATCCAAAAATGATGAAATATACAAATCATTAATTAGTTTCAAGGTAGTCAAGAATATCCAATATAATTTATCCAAATCAATCATCTCTTATTCCAAAATCACTACCTCATTATCCGGACCATAATAAGGATTACATTTCCTTCAACCATGAATTTTTCCAAAAAGTGTAGCTTACTATTAAGTCACTTTTCTTAGAACCATATAATCTCAAATCCTCAATAAAATAGTACTACAGTACAATACTTATTTATCTCTATAATTCATATACCCATTATATTGTAGATACGACACTCAAATGAAATAACTCTATAATAACAACATAAGAACACTAGTCATTCATATTCATCTGAGGTAGTATCATAAATTGATTATTATCCAATAACATCATTTTTCGTATACTCTTATGATTGGGACATTGATTCGTGTAGTGTCTCAACACCTTGCAGATGAAGCAGTTTACATTTGAACATTTTTTCTTACCCTTGCAATCACGTACTTGGTGTCCTTTTTCTCCACACTTATAACAAACACCCATTTCCTTCAAGCATTTACCAAGGTGATTATTTCCATATTTATCACATATGGAAAAATCCTTCTTTCCCCTATTCCCTTTATCCATATTTCTCTCTACCATCCTTTTCTTCTCTTGCTTCCCTTCAAATCCATAGGACTCAGAGAATTCTTTACTTATCTTATTAACACACGATACTATTTCTTCATATATTGAGAATACATGGGATACTATTTCCCTTCTAAATTTTGGATTAATACCATGAATTAACTGATCTTTCTTACTCTTTAGATCATACGTATTGCTGGAGTTCACATTCCTTCTATTGGGTGCCATTTCTATACAATAGCATACACTAGGTCAGTTTATGAATCAAAATTCATAATTCCAAACATGTACAATACCTAACATAAATTGAAAAGTTTATGGATATAATCCATAATCACAAAAATGTTTTCTTTGAGGAGGTATATACTCATAAACCCTTCATAGTGGTTTGTAAAGAAAACGAGAATTATCCTAAGCATATCCCCTAGGAGTGTCGTAACCAAGAGTGCAGCAATGACCATTGTCGTACACCAGTTCCCGTTCGAGTCTAGCTCAAAGTGGTGTTTTAGGGTTTTAACCCTAGGTACATCTGTGCCAGAGCCACCTCTACCTACTCGTATCTAGAAAAGGATGTATTTTCGTGGAAAACTCACAAAAATATCTACATTACCAAAATTCTAGGAATTTCTTCTATACTAATCCTTAAAGTCTATCTTAGGGTAATGTGATCTAATCAGAGTTTATCTAAATCTAGTTTCCAATTTTATTGCTAAAATTCCTCTGATACCAACTGTAACACCCTGAACCTAGTTACCCAGAGCTGGTGCATTATTTTAATACATTTGCACGATTATAAGGAATCAAGTCCCGAAGAACCGAAAAATTTAGCTGTCTTGGAAGATAGATTACATACATGAATTTTACATTACACTTTATAACATACAAAACAACATAAATAATCCTTTATGAACACCATTATTACCTTGGATTAACCCTGCATATCAATAACATTAAACTTATTGGAATCCTGGGAAAAATAAAGCATAGAAAGGGGTGAGCTCAAATGCTCAGTAAGGGTAAGCAATACAACAAAAACTTTCATAAATAAGCATAAACATTTAAGGCAATGTATAAAACTAAAACAAAAGCCTTTTCAACATAAAATTCATCATAATATGTCATATATAAATCAAAATGATGCCATTTACTTACTCACATGGATATTCTACTAGTCGAATAATCACATGCAATATCAATAGCCACTTTGATAATGATAAAATGCATAATGCCAGACTATCATAACCACATAGTCAAGCCTTGTGCCAAGACTAAAAATCAGATTTTTGTCAAGGCCTTATGACAAGACACTAGTTTGTCTCATGAGACCTACCAATGTATCGAGGAGCTATAGTTGGCTCCACCTGTGACTTACTAAGTACAATGCATTCCTCATATGAAAAGGTTTAAAAATAACATAAACATTCGTATTAAAACTACCATACGAAATGTCAATACATTACCCATAAACCATGAATGGTATAAAAAATAACACATCCACAGTCAAACATATCACAAAACCTTCAATACAGTATGTAAGATTTGTGTCATAATAAATCAACTTCAAACAAGTTTAAAATCCATTAAAGGAGTTTGACATAGATGAAAATGAATTGTAAAAATCTTTGAGAGAAACATCCCTTTTTCATGAAAACATTTAAAAGTCACAAAATTTTTAAAGGAAGACATTTAAATAAATTTTTGAATCAAAGTGTCCCATACCACTTTGAAACTTTTGAATGTAATTAACATTTTAAAACATTCATGTCTATTTAAATAAATCCTTAAAACCATTTTGAAAACATGGACATTAATGAGAATGGTTTAGAAGAATAAATCTTTAAAACATTTAAAATAATGTTTTAGTAAAAATTCCCTTAAAATAATCCCTTTGAAAACTATTTTATAAAACATGGACATGGATAATAAATATGTCCTAGTAGATACTTACTTAAAAATAACCTCGAATAATAAAGAGATTGTGAATTTAACCCTTACCAATTTGGTAAATTACGAAACATACACCCCATGAAAAAAGTATCTTACAATGAATATTTTAATACACATAAATTAAAGTGTATTACAAAAATAACACAATTATGGGAAGTACATACACCACACAAAAGGTAATATTGGAAATATGGAACGAATCTCATGGGAATAAGGAGTGAGATGAAAACCCCTTACCTTGCACTTTCCTTTAGTTGAGGGTACGTTTAACCTCCTATATGAAGACTATGGTATGTTATTAAATTATACCAGAACCATATTAATATTTTTGATATCATACATTATTCATTTATGACTTTATACTACCCATTTAATAATAATTTCCATGTTATATTAATATTTCATGTAATAATCACCTTCTTTATCGTACGTGTTTTAACTTGTTACTCTTGATTGTATCACTTAGATCATGATTTAAATACATCCAGAATATAAAACATGATTTATATATAATATATATTTAGAATATAAATATGTATAATAGACATATATATGAAATGGAAAACACCGTTTATGGAGACGGTAGTCTGTATGTACGCATAAACACTATTTCCGTTTTCATATAGTATTGAACGGAAGTAAGTGAATATGATATATGTAAGTACATAAATACTTATATATATAAATATATATATCTCCCGTAGAATTATTATTTCATATATTACATACTTATAAGTAATATATAATCTTATAATCATCGATGAATGGTGAACATGGAAATGAATCTCACCGTGTCGTGGAGACGGTAATCCGTACGTACACACGAGCGAAAATATCATTCTTTTGATATTAAAAATATATATAATTGGATGGTATATGATATATAAAGAATACGTATCATGTTATATTTATTATTTAAATCAAATACACATCATTAGTATACCCATCCAAATAATAATGTATTGAATAACAATTACACCATGACGTGGAGACGGTAAGCCGTACGTACGCACGTATGGTGAATTGTCATTCAAAGGGTGGATAGAATAATTAATTTAGTTGTAACATAATTATAATAACATAAAATTATATATAAGATACTGTAGTTATTATTTTATAATGTAAATAACAAAGAAAAAGGAAGTGGAAGAAGAAAGGGACTTGAAAGAGGGTGGTGAAATAATTACCTCTTCTTCGGGTTATTCCTTTTGATTTGATCAAAAGGGATCCTTAGGTTGGATTTCTGATCAAAATAAGGCCTCTAGGTTGAAGGGAAGATAGTTGAGAGGGTATTTGGGCAGGTTTTGGTCAATAAAAATGGATTAGAAGGTGTAAATTAGAGTGAAGGGGGAGTACCCTTTTATAAGAGGGGTGAGGGGCACCTTAGGAAAAACTTAAAATATTATTTTATAATAAATTAATATTTGGTTTATAATGGATCCAAATTGATTTATTTCTAGGATAAGGTGGGTATGGGTCAAAATCCACTCAACCAATAGGTTTTATACAGGTTTGGGTAACTTTATTAACCTTATATTTTAGTTTTAACTCTTAGTTAATTAGTTTGACATTTACCATGTCCCTTCGTATTTTTATATTATATGGTTAATAAACATACTATAAACTTCCAATAGACCCTCAAGTGGTAAATTAATGATAAAAATATCATGATATAAGTTCTTTTTCCGAGACTTAGATTTTTAGGAATATAATATCAATTAATAATATATTATTTGTTTTAAAAACTCTTTTATGTCAATTTTGACACTATTGGGTATTTTGTTTTTGATAAATTCATAAAAGAATTATTACTTATAATCAAAATCATATAAACAATAATAATATGTCATATTAACCTAGTAAATTATTGGAATTCATAAAAAGTCTCAAATTACATTTATTTGGGTATTTATAATATCAATTATCTTAATCTTTCATTAATATGGTAATTACTGCATCATCATTGTGTCACAAATAAATTAAATTATTTAATGTCTAAAAATTATAAATAAAATACAATTATGTATTAAATCTTTTTATCTTTCTAATTAATATTTATAATCTAATTTATATTATGTATAAACCTATATTAAAAATGTTTTAGTTATTAAACTTTGATTTTAACTCTTTTAACTCTTCTTTGAATTAAATAATAATAAATGTACTAATCTAAACCAAGTGGCCCTAAATGATAATATTTTATTCCTAAGGTTTTTTTTCCGATATAAATGTGTCCAATAGAATTAGGACATGTGTTATGGTAATATTAATATCATTTTTACCCTTAATTACCCTATTTACTTTTAACCGTGGTAAATAAAAGTAAAAAGTTACTATTCACGAAGAATTATTTTTATCTTATTGAACCAAATTTTACTCCTTGATATTAACCATGTCTCTAGGATTTTTGAAATTCCACTCACAGAAGCGGTAAAATTATGTTTTATATGAATTTACAAGTTCTCCTAGGAGGTGGGTAAAAGACGGTGAAAAGTCAATAAAAATTTTATATATCTAAAATTATTATAAACTGACTTCAATGAAATACATTGAACTTATATAGGTATTATGTATCAATTTTTACCTAAAATAAATTTAAATTAAATAAATAATTATTTAAATAAAATTTCGGTTTTAAACTATAACTCAGTGTTTTTCACTGTTCATCAAAAATTGAAAGTTTTCAGAAAAATACCAAAAATTCACCCTAAGACAATTTCAATATTCCGAATCCAAAAATGAAGTCCATTTTACCAAATTCAAAACATATAAGTTTCATTTATTAATTTAAAATTTATTCCCGTTGTCAAAACCAAAAGGTGTATTTTTAAGAAACATTATCTATCAAAAGATTGACACTTGTTTATATCCAATCTCAAAGTGAAATTACTTAAAATGACGAGAATTGGATTAAATGGTAAAAATATAATCTATTTATACTTTCAAACCATTAAAATGTATAATTTAACACTATAAATTATTTTGATTAAAAAAGTTGTTTTCAGTTAAAATATAGTATTTTTTCCTATTCACCCAAATATGAAAGTTATCAGAAGAAAACCAAAAATTTATTGAAACTAAATTCTTATGTCTCTATTCTAAAGAAGAAGATTATTATGTCAAATAGAATATATAAAAGTTTCAAGTATTGGATTGAAAAAGGGTTCACCATTAAAAGGCGGTAAAAGTGCATTTTTTGAAAAATACTTCTTTTATCTAAAAAAATGAATTATGTCTAAGAAAATCATAATATGGATTCTAAAATTATAAGGATTATATAGAGTTTAAAATTCAGTTAATTCTATTCATAACCGCTTTTGAACGGCTAGTTTGGTAAGGTGTGGTGCGCTTGAACTCTGTGTTGCGTGTAGTGTAAGTTATTGAATTACTTTGAAGAAATAAAGTACTATGAAATATTGGGGTGTTACAATAATAAATTATTTAAATTACTTATTTGGGTTTATAACATGAGATATGTGCTCAAGATCATTGATGATCTTGGTCATGGGTGAAAAGACCCACTTTAAGGTGTTGACTCCATGTTTTAGGTAGGTGGATCCTTTGATACAATTGCATATGTTTGTATATACATGAGAGTATATTATTTTATACCCCATGGAGTTAGAGTTAGACAATTAAGGATTGATGGTACACTGGGTAATGAGTTTTGATAGATTTAGGCTTTATATGCTTGGATTAAGTGCTCTGTTGTAGTTGAAGTATATTGATATCGCTTGAATACTATACTGCAAATGGGTGAGATAATAGTTAAGTTGGAAAGATACCTTGAGTAGGTATTGGTATATGAGATAATACATTGGTACCCTAGTTTGGTTTTCCTAGGGATATTAGGGTAGACATGATAGGATTTTTCTCAATGGGATATGTGATACAATCGTATGTCTTGTGCTGATTTAGAAGAACCCCCTAGAGGGTGGGATGAGAATTTCATAAGGACTTGGTATAGGGTTTCAAATACGTTGAGAGAATTTGCATGATACAATGATGGGGTAGCTAGAAAAAAAGTGATGATGGATTTAATGAGTTTTGAACTAAGTTTATGTCCATGTTTATGAAGAACCTATAAGATTTGGTGTCATCATGGGGTGAAAAGATAAAGACTGTATCGATGACTATCAATTAGGATGGGTAGAGGGACCCCAGTGGATGGCCATATGGGAGGTATGAGATGTACATAAAAATCAAGGGTTAGTTCATGTGTGATTAGAACATAGTCAATAAGATGGTAATTATTTTCAAAGATTCATTCACTAGTTTTTCTTCATGTGTTTGTGATATGCAATAGATTCTAATGTGGGGGTGTGGATCCTAAATACTAGAATTTCCATAAGTGGGAAGGAACATGTTAGAATTCGATGGGAGAGATTTAGTCCTTATTTGAATGAATTCTAGTCATACATTGCGTGAGAATGTGTGTCTTGAGAACACAAGGATTCATCTTGAGTGAGAAGGTGTTTCTATAGACCTTTCCATTCATGAGAAGGATTGGTTCGAGTTAGTGGATATTCTTGATTGAGAATATTGGTCCATTTGTGATGTAGTGTGATACATGGGTTATGGAACCTACCTTGACTAATAAGGTGCTGGGTCTAGATGTTCATGAAGGACTCTACCTTAATAGATATAGTAGTGGGTCCGGACATAGATGAGAGAGTTGAACCTATTCCTCTAAGTAGTGTTCGAGACTAGGATGATGTTGTTTCAATTAGATTCCAATAGGACTGTTCATGGGATTGAAAACACCTAAAAAATACCAAATCTGGGAAAATGATTTCATTAAGAATATAATTTTCAAAAGTTCACGGTCCCTATGTTTTTTTTACCAGTGATGCTTATGAATGCACTATATTCAAGATGATGGGAGGTCAGGCTCATCAGACCATTTAGGGGGGATTATTACCCACTCTAATACTCTATTATATATTTATGTCATGTTCCTGGATCCTTAATAGATCCAAAAAATGGGAATGGTCACCCTTATGATAATGATTGATCATCTGCATGTATGGATGTGAAAATATTAATATATTATAGGTTATATATCATTCTTAATTAATAATTAATGGCTCTTAATATTAAAGAGTTATGGTTCCAAGGCGCATATTCATGTTCTCTAGTGTTTATTTTCATATAGGGATGATATAGTTGTTGTGGAAATGGGATCTCCCCCATGAGAAGGGATACATATGTATCCTTGTAAAAAGGAATTAAAACCCATGTAGTTCGGTACCACACAATGGGACACATGAAATCATTTAAGGTCATGTGGAGGGGTATGATTCTAGGTAATTTAATTTAATATAATGTGGAGTTATATTGGAAACATTCATAAAAATTATTGGCGTACAAATTACACATGAGTTTCTCTTTGTGTTTAGTCACTATGGAAATATGTCCCAGATGGAAATAAAGTTATGATACAAGGTGGAAATATATCCCTCTTGGTGGAGGAATGATTTCATCAAGATTTTATAATAATGCTAAGGTTAAATTATTATATTTTATGTTTCAATCTTGTATACACATCCTATATATCCCATTAGAACTTGAATCAATTCCCAGGTTATTCAAATAATACAATTAATGTTCTTGTGCTAGGACCATAACATGTAGTTTAGAAACATGTGAAAAGAATTTTTTTGGGTAGTTTTACATCATGTAACTAGAATATGGTAATTATAGTTTAACATAATGATGTGGAAAATTTGTATCATTAAAGGTGGAAAAAATAGAGGATTGAATAATGATTACACTTATAGGGTTTCCCTAGAAAGATATATTGGGGATTGCACCAAATAAGAGGCCCATATTAGAGGCATTTCAATTGTGTAAAATAAAGAATCAAATAATATCTCTAAGACCACATGCATCATGTTTAATTTCAGAAATAATAAATAATGGAGGATTATAAAAATTTCATTAGAGTGTACAATTGAATTTGAATGGGGTTTATGCACACTATCATGGATAGGACATTTTGGACTTATGAGGAATATATAAGAGGATATGGTGCCTCAATGGGATGAGTATTTTCAAGATCAGAGTTCACCGATAAGGTATCATGAGGTTAAACTCATGTACTAGATTATATGTAGTCATATCTTACTCCATGAGGTTACCTTACATCCTTTTTTTCAAACCATGTTATTTGTCTTCCATAAAATATGTCTTGTGGTGTTACCTACATGGTAAAATCCTTGTGAAGAGGCCTTTTTTGGCCATTCTTCCACACAATCATCCTCTGCATTCTTGGTCTCTATCTAGTATACCTCTGTATAGTTGGCCTTTGCATGGTAAACAACTATACGGTTTTCCTCATGGGATCAACCATTTCTCTTTTTGTTAAATGATAAAAATTAAATTTTATTACCTACTTATTTATTGAGATAAACTTCCAAATTCATGTGGTATTTATCTCAACTTCACCTAACCCTATTCCTTCATATATTTGTTTCCCATCCCCATTTTTATAGGATGAGTGGGATTTTTATATGAATCCCCATGTCAGTGGATTCTATAATAATTCTAGAACATAGAGATTACATATAGTGAGTCAGTAATGGTAAATGAAATCCATATAAATACCTCACAGAGAATAAAAAATATGCATGGTTGATTCATAGGGGGGGCATGTTGTGGGATGAAGAACCATGCATATTGTCCTAAAAGTATTCTTTGAAACCACTTAGAATAACCACATAGTGGGAGAGTGACACCACCATGTTTCTTAAAACCATTCTCTAACATTTCAGGTTCAAACTACATGGTGGGGGTGATCGAATCCTTATATGATCTTAAAATGATTCTCTAAAAATGCATGGCCTGACCACACAGTGTGGAAAGAGACCTCATCAGTCTGGGGACCTCACGGTGACCTTGAATTCACATTTTTTACTTCTTCCAAATAATTCTCAATCATGTTATTTGGAATTTTTGACTTCGAGGGATACAATGGACCCCCCCCCCCTCAAAATTGGGTCCATTCATAGTGATAAGCAATCAATTCCAAGTTAATAGATAAGTATGCATGTCTCCATGTGGTGAAATATTTTGGGGGACCTTATAAATATATTTATAGATCCCTTGTTAATTTCGCCTTTTAATTCGATCATACTGAATGAACTCCATCACAAACCTCTTTGATGAATTCACCATTGTAAATGAAATCAAGCCTTCTATAAACATTATAACTATTATATATAGTACCCATCACACAATCAACTGTATGGTTTGTGGGAAAATGTTGCGGGTAATGGGAAAACCTTGTGGATCCTATGGAAATTTCAAGACATATGAGACTTTTTTATCCGCATGGTCACATGTATGGTTCATGGGGATACCTTCTTAGTATTCATGATCCACCACATTATTTTCATATTCAACCACATTATTTCTGTATTGACCATGATAGGACCCTCTTTTTATTCCTTAGATATTTTATCATCCATTATTAATCATGGAAATGATATCCATCATTTTGTTGTTTTTATAAATAATTTCTTCGAATATACTCATCTATGTAATTTACTGACCATATTTAAAAAGTTTTCTATTTCTAGGAACACCTAGGTTGACCCTCAATATCGTGACATTTTAGAGAATAAATCTATTGAAAATATACTTTCTCTATATTTTTTAGGATACCTGTTCTCTTTTGTATTTATTAAATATTAATTAGGTCTCATATATGGAACTATAATTCCCACATTTAATGATAATAGACTATAGACTTAGTTTACTTTCTCCCTATGTTATATATAGGTAAATATCATTGCTGATGGACATCATATCACAAAGTCTCATCTAGGGTGCATATATATGATAAATTTCACCCCAATTACTCATTATGATGAAGATAAGAAATAATATCCTATTTCTTAAAACTATTCATCTATCATGGAAAGTTCATTAGACAATACTAGTGCACGATGGATCTGAAGTGATATTTACATTTTGGCAGGAACATTTACATTAACCGGTATCAGGCCTTCTGGGTAAATCAAATTTATATAGAGTTCACGAATCATCTATTATTATTTTACCTATTTTAGGTAGCATAAGTCTCTTTGTTTATAATGTATCATGTATGTTAACATATCCTAAAACTATTTATATATTAGTGTTTGATCACCAATATAGTTTATTTATAATATAGAGTTGTAGGAATCATTTTATGGAATATCCAATAAGTAGGGGAATTCCTAATCCTAGGGAAGATGTATTATGAGATATATCCCATATTAAATGTTTAGGATGGTGTAGGATATAACCCTCCACTAGTGATAATACTAATGACCACTATAGAGATAATATAGGTAGGGATCTTGATCTTTGTTTGATTATCCTCTTTAGGGAATGGATATAAAACTTCCTTCATCCTAGTTGGTCAAATCTAGGAGTTGGAAACTAAAGGAATAACTTTAGTAAAAAATATATGAATCTCTAGTGATCGTATTGGGATATTTTGGGGAAAATCCAATATGGTTATTGGGTGTATTCAATCCAACATAATGTGGATCTTACCTTTCTATTGGTAGGGCTCCAATTTATGTTTTTGAGAGGGTAGTTCTTTATTTCTAGGGTTTCTTTCTTAGGAGTCAAGGTTAATACACCTATGATAGAAGTTTTTCTAGCACATGGTTAGAAAATAAATCTAAAAGTTATAGTACTTTCTTGGATTTATAATATGTTGGTACATGATTAATAAGGGAGGTCCCCATACAAGATCAGTGGGCTACTCTAGTTCTTGTATTATTGGATGTAAAAACATTTTTTATGCTATGTATTTTGTAATACTCTAGAAATTAATCATTATTAATTTAGAAAAACAATAACTCAGCATTGTTGATGTTATGATGAGGTTTTTGAGCACTAATGAAGTCACTTATATGCTAAGGAATTATTCAAATTTAAAACATATTCCTTAAGGTAACATTTCATTTGGGACATATGTCTAGAATGATAAAATAACCATAGAAATCAACTCTTATATCATTTACTTCTAGGAATGTGTCTTGGAAGACTGATTAGATGAACTATTAAACTGTTATCCCAACACCCCATATAGGGTTCCAAATTAAATATGGTGTTTATAGAGACTACCTCTACTAACTTCTTTGAGGTCCATAAGTGAATGACATATTGTAATCATCCACCAACTAAGGATATTGTTGACATGATAATATAATGATGTTAAGTTCATATTTACTACCACCGGTGAACCGTTAACCTAGAATGATATTGTACAAAGGTTTGGGTAGTGATTTATCCAGATGGTGAACTAGGGAAGGTAGTCCAACAAGTGATTAGAAAATTGAAATCCCATATTCCACTACCCAAATATAAGCTTGGAGTAGAGTTTTGAACTGGATAGTTATAAAACTGTGTTCCCTCAACATCACATGAAGTCCCCATATAAAAATTATATTTATAATGAAGGAGTTTTTGGCCCATATCCTGCAACTAAATCAATAGGTTGTACTGAGGACAATGATCTTGCTATGCCAATATCAACTTATTTGACAACATAAAGTTCACCAACTGATCTATTATATGAATCCAACAGATGGTCATTGGTTAAATCCTTATTTATACCATTCTCACTATATGGGACTAATTTATTATTTTAAATTGGATTCCTTGTTGTATTATTATTATTGTGAATTAATATAGGGAAAAGCCCAAAATTGTTGTTGAAAAAAAGTGAGAAAAGTAGACTAGTTGAAAGTCACCACATCATTATAGAAAATCTTCTAGAGAATAAGGGTGATAAATAATGGCGTATTAACAATATATCATATGGAATGGGTGTAGGTGGGTTCAACTTCTGGCACATAAATACTCTTATCCAATAAGACTTAGTTACTTGAGAGAAACTAGGCTCCCAAGAAAGAGATATCATAATATTCGATAATTCTAACCACAATGAAAATGTTATGGGGGGGGGGGGGTTCCATGAAGTATATGATCCACCTTGATATCGATGAATACAAAAATTATGGTAAAATTTCCATTTAAAGTACATAATTATCTTAATATAAGGCTTGTGTATTAATTGTGATATTGAAGTTTCTAAAAACTACAAAGGTGATTGAGTCATTTAAATGAATTAATTGATAATTGGTCACATGAATTTAGAATATTATACCATTGGTTAAAGACCTGGATTCAAAATGGGTGAAATTTTAGATTTATGTAAATGTATCCATCCAATGGCCCGAAGGCCTTCAAATTTTTTATTATATGATAAAACCCCCTTTTAAGGGATGAAAGGGGGAAACCCAAGAAGACTTTAAGGACATAGGACAAATCACACTCAAAAGAAGAAAGAGTAAAACCAAAATGACAACACAGATCTTCTCCTCCCTAGCATTTGACCATGACGAGGCTTTCCACCATTGCAAAATTTTTCAGCAAGAAAGTGTCCCATGTCAAAGCATGGGCCCGATCCGATGGCTGACTCCATACCCTCTCAAACATCCAAATCCAAAAAACTCTGCAAAGATGAAACACCGGCTCTGGATCCTCCTCTAAAGACGATTCCATGAAGTTAAGTACAGTTCCACAGACTTCCCACCTCCGAAAAACAAACCATACAAACCACTTCCACCATTCAAAAAAACTCAATTCAGAAGATTCAACACTAAAAAAACCCTTCAAACAAATAGCTTGCTATGCATCCAACCAAAATTTCCCCATAGCCACCATTAAAACAGATAGCAGGGACCACAAAACTCCGACCAAGAGACCCCTATCGGAGCACGACGCAGATGACGGAACACGATTACTCACCACCGATCTGAAAAATAGCCCCCGTGTAGTGGAAAACCGATTCCTTCAAACCTGTAGAAGAAAAAGGAAAAAACCCCGAAGGAAGAACAAAGCACAACCCCAAAGCCTCGGAAGAAAGGGCTCAACCCAGATGTCGCTCCAGAACTCAGTACCGCGCCGCACTGAACCGCGATCCCAGAACCGCACTGGAGCTTGCCCCAAATGCCGCAGAGAACGAATCTTGACCCCAGCAAGCCGAATCAGAAGCCGCTTCGCTATAGCCCAATGCACCAGATCTGGACCTCTTTGCCACATGAAACTGGAACACAATCCTGACGCACCAGAACAAAACCCCAACGTCGCAGAAAGAACCGCACGTCGCCGCCACACTGGGTCACATTCCCACGTCACGAAAGAGAAAGAACACGACCCCAATCCCGAAGACCCAAACACCCTTATCGTGGAATAATGGACCATGAGACTCCAACGAGGCCACCCTTCACCGAGGAAGAAGCTGCCACCCCTCGAGCATGCCGGGAGAACCGAGGGGGAGCTGCAGCCCGA
Organism: Viscum album; assembly: GCA_963277665.1. NCBI lineage: Eukaryota > Viridiplantae > Streptophyta > Magnoliopsida > Santalales > Viscaceae > Viscum > Viscum album. The sequence goes on from OY728153.1 coordinate 1,744,627,246, forward strand.
ACAAAGCGGAGAAGATGGCGACGACAGGAAGAAACCCTAAGGTGCTACGCCCTTTACGGGCTCATCCTGCATCCTTCATTGAATGCTATTTCTATAAATGTATCTCTTCAGGAATTAACTAACCAACTAAATTCATCTCATGAGAGACCATTGTAACTGTTTTTGTTTTATTTATTCTTTCAAGTAATGAAAATGGGAGACTCAAAATTGTAGATGTTCCTCACATTATTGAATAATGAATTAAAACACATTTATTCCTCAATAATTTTTGAAATTTATTTTACTATTTCCTTTACATTTATTCTTTTTCATATTGGATTTTGAAACAATAATATAGGAGTGTTAAGATAACACCAAATTACCCAAACATTGAACTAAAATTAATGAGGTTAGTCATAGTTCCTTGAATAGTTAATTAAGTATGGTATCCTCCTAGGCATGACTCATTTAAGGTTATAGATAGAAATACCATCACCATACATAATAATTGGTCTGTTTGGATGATTTATTCATGGTCATGGTTTATAGACAGATATAGGAAAAAATACCATCACCGAAAACTAGTATTGGTCCATTTGGGTTAATAATGAGGTGAATCCAAATTTGGTAAATTTGGAATAGGCATTTAAATATTCAACAGGGTTTGATTACCCTAAATTTACACTTTAATGGGCTTCACATAAATTCACATACCAATGTTTCAGAAGTTTTTGAGATATCTAATTATTGTGAGAGATGAGGGACCCAACCAACCTTTATTAAATTAATTTAGGACCACATGGTGGGTCTTATAAAACCTTTTAATTTTATTATATCTCCCTATATTTTACCTAAGATACATATTAGTTAGACTTATTATTTTGATAAATCTTTTTTTTTCATAGGCTAACTTTTATGGGTTTTCAACCTAACAAAATTTGTTACTTTTCTATTTCAAAAGCTCAACATGGTCAAATAATGTCACATTCAAGTCTAATATTTGAATTATAATTTTTTTAGTATACCCTTTGTTTTATTTCATCATGGAGAGTTATATGTATCTTTATTTTTAACATTTAAAGGTGTTCAATTCACATCATTGTAACTGATATTTATAGTCAAACATCATTGACCAAAATGTGATATAGTTTTCAGTGTGATGTAGAAAATATAAATGGGATGTGAATGGAGATACCAATGTCACTAATATGGATGGCCTCGAGGAAGGGTGAAAACAATTTATAATCATTATTATTGGAAATGAGGTCTCTGATGTTAAAGGTCAAATAGTTTTGACCATGTATAATTGTAGTTTAAGGTTATATATATTTTACCAAAAGATATGGGATTTGTTTTCTACAACTGTAAAGGAACAACCCATTCTGAATGAAGGTAATGTTATTAATAATATAGTGCACCTAAAAATGTTGTATTAAAATAATTCTTATAAATATTGGTCCACTATATTATGTGATTTATGCTAATGCAATGGGGACCTACCGGAGGATCGATAATGAGTTTTCATATACTTTATTTGACTATGGGTATGATGCACTAATGCATAACATCAAGGATATAAAATCTAATTGAATGGTTATATTACTAATTAGTTAAATTATAAAATAGATATCTTGAATCATGGATGGTGAAATGGGGCATGTATATTAGGGATGGCCAATAACCATGTTCAAATTATGTCTTTCATTACAATAGTTAAATAGAACAGATAGAGTAGAATGACTTAAAATTATGATAGATACAATCCCAAAGTTAGTACAGTGGATTGCGAATATATATACAAAATATGGATTTGGGTTTGTATATATATCAAAAATAGGCTTCTCTTAGTGTCAAATACACTCATTACTAATATCCATGAGAGATTTTTAGATATTCAAACACTTGGGTAATGAAGTTGATTCCTGGAAGAGACTACATGTAAGAAAAATTTTGGTGCCCCAAAAGAGTGCATAACCATGTAGTGAATAAACTATATGGTTGAAGAGATATGTTATGTCATTAATCTAATATATTACTAAACCAAGGGGCTCTATGAGAATAGATCAACTTCTTCTAGGGCCATATTCTGGTGCCCCTGAATTTTATTATTTTCTTATATCTTCTAAAATTTTCCCAAATATTAGATGTTTTATGGATAAGTGAGAAGATCATTGAATTTTACTTAGGCCTCCCTTTACGGGTTTTCATCCTAACATGTTTTACATTTATTTCACTTATAATTTAAGGTGTCGTGATCTAGGACTTTAAGTGATGGATTTTATGGTCATACATATTTTACCTAGGAACACAATGTTTAAGGTAACAATTCATAGAACAATATGTATACAAAACATCCCTTCTAGTAGAAAGGGAAATGTTGACATGATATAAAGGAGAGCTTGATTCCACTAAAGGCCTTGATGGGAGGTCCACATAGTTTAAGGTTGTGATGCTTAGATCAAGAAAAATTCAAAGTAGAGATAACCAAAATAGTAAGGGTGAAGATATAACTAATACGAATGGTGATCCCAATGGTAGTATAAATTACCTCATAGTGAGTATACTTACTTTAAGTTTATGATGTTTAGAAAAAAACATGAAAAAGGAGTTTGTCACAATAACCCAATTTGGTATTCTTGGTCCCAGTGCACTCTAAAAAATTTGAACAGAGGATGATAATGTCATAAATAATGGCTCAATATTCTTGGATTAGGTGTAATAACATGGTAAATCTATCTTAGGAATGACCATTGAATATATTTAAATTACAGTTTCAACTATAATGCTCTCAGAGCACATGATGATTAGAGGATCTTTTTCTTTGTATGAAGATAAACTATGAGTTGGTAGGACATGTTCAAGAGTGTATATAGTACCCAAATTTTGGATTTTATACATTTCCAAATAGTGTTATCCCTTGAACATGGATTCATTCATTACCAATATCCATGAATTTTTTGTGCCAATCCAAGACAATTGTGGCATAAAGTGTTACTTTAAGAGGTGAATTCTTAAAAAAGGTGATCAAGGAATATAATACCTTAGTTTAATATGGTTAATTTATTTATGAAATTTGTTAAGGAGTAAAAAATAATGGTGACATTTTATATTAGTTCTACATAAAAGGAACATTGGTTTTATATAGATTTATGTGATACCTCAAGGGATTTCATGTTGTGCATTTTAACAATATCTATAGAGGACTCAGGTTTTGTGTTGTCTAGTGTCATATGAAAATAACATGGATTTTATAAAGCTTAATATATTTTAAAAAGGACTTATGTGTTATAATATTTAATGTAATTTAATATAAGTTTGAGTAGATGTTGCGGATTTTCTGTAGATAAGTGATTTGGGTGACATCACCTATCCTATAGTGGTAATAATTGAGAAACATATAGTTCTTTACTAACGAAGAGTCCCTTTATCAATTTTTCTTATAATTATGGGAGGGACTTTCAAAATTTAAATATGGTTTAAAACATCCAAGGAATAGTCAATAATGGATGAAGGGGAATCAAAACACCATTGAATGTTAGGGATAATGGGGAGTTTTATCCCCAATATAGGATTCCCTATTCCATGATTTTATATATGGATATGAATCTTATATAGGGATATTGGGTCAATCAAAATTAATTACACTAATAATTATAATATCCTATAGGATAGACTATATATCAGGTAGTTTAATTCCATATTTCAAGTAATCAGGTGTTGTGTAGTTTAACTTCATGAAATATGGGCATAGATATCGTGCAGTTTTATATCATTCAACATGTACTTACACCACTTAGTTTAAAATCACATGTACAAGATATATATATATATATAATTTTACAGTTATATGACTCATACATAAAGAGAAACAAATCCATCTCAGTGTCAGCTGGACAAGGGATTGGCATTTCGATAAAATTTCATGAAAATAGGAGACATTTTATTCTGGTAAAGGTTTCTTAAAAACAAACTTATTATGGAATCCTTTTGTTTGGATGTCTTATGTAGGAGACAATAAATTTTTTTATACAAAAATTTGGGAACGAAATCCTTGAAGAAAATACCGAGGTTGGTTTTTTTCAATGGAATTCATGGAATATCCTAAGATAGAGAATATGAGTGTCACTACGTATCTTACAAGTGTAGATATGAAGCTACATATAGTTATTCAAAAGATGATACACATACCTTTCTAATAATTAAAGGAAAATAGATTAACTTTAAATACAGGCCATTGGGAGAGATGAATATGGCTGAGTAAATCCAAACAATAAGATAAAGGGTGGAATTATTTGTAAATTAAATTTATGTCTAGTCTAAGTAAAGAATATACAGGAATCACTATGTATCCTATAAGATTAGTAGTCAATCTATAAGTATTTTGTATAATAAGGGTTCCCAAATATATTGAGATCATTTGTGGGGAGGGTAATTTCCTTATATTTTATAGGATCAAATTTCGGGAGGGATACATGGGGACTTCTTGGGCTAGATCATTTTATAAAAATATAGATCAATTCATCAAAAGAACGCACATGGATCTATATATAATATAAGGGAATGGTCTCACCACCAAGCCAATATGATTATATTTAGGGTTCATGTATGACATACCTTAAATATTATAGGTTAACTTCATAAAACTAGGATCGTGTTCTATACATTTGAATAGAATGAATGTCAATTTTATTAATAATAATGATTTTCTAAAACCTCTATGCTCATATGAGTAAATCTCAATATGATAATCATGAGACAAATTTTAGATCATCCTACTCGAAAAAAAGTGCATAATGAATAAATTTTTGGGGAGGGGGTGATTTTTCATCTTTATGTAAGAAAAAAACATTAACATGGGTTTGGATACCATGAAGAGATAATAGGTTGAGCATACTAAAAATGCATGGTTGAGTATAGACCAATGGATCTAGGTGCCACTATAGGTTCTAAAGTAGGAATAATAAATCCAAATATAAATATAGAAGGAAATTCTCTAAACATTATGATATAATATTGATAAAGTGGTATTTTATCTTGATTACTATTTAGAGAAGAACCCCATATTAGGCATCATTACATTGATATGGAACTACATATAAGTAAATTAAGCTGGATAATTCGACCACACTAACAAGTTTTTGTTCTCTAAGGGTGTAACCATATATCATGTAGTTTGATATAATGCGACACACACTAAGGATTAATGTAGTATATTTTTTTATGATAAATACATCTATATGAGGTATTTGTATATTTTTGGATCATATGAAAAATTATATGGATTCATATCACTATTATACTCATGAAAGTAAGCACATATTGAATGAAGGGATCCATACATCATGAAAGAGTAGGTAATTGACTGAAATATGTTTTTGGGACTAGGATAGGTGATCCTAATGTCACCATGTATAATGTGAGGATAGAAATAAAATCACATGTAGTTATTATGATATGGTTTATCTAAACAGACCTAATTCTCTTTCAATGAAAATGGGCATCCTCCTAGAGGCATTCTAGTGAAAGGGAGAAATATTTCCTTGATAATTTTGAGTAATATTGTGTAAAATACTAGGTCATTATTAATTTTAGCGATCATTGAATGGGGGTATGCTTCTCCATATTGAGGCAGGTCAATCTGAAACATATGCCAAATAGAAAGGGTTTGGTACTAAGGAGAACCCATGAAATGGTCCATGATATATGATATCAGGTGTCCCTTTGTATCCTAATAGAGTAGAAATCAAGGCACAATTATTTTTTTAAATATATATTTATATCTAGCTCATATTGGAGATAAACAAATTTGGTCTTACCTCAGTGCAATACTGTTGGGAAGATGAGATAATACAGAAAGGGACCACAAAAATAAGGTGAGGGGAAATTTTAGTTGATGGGGTTTTGTTTGTAATATATATATATATTTGTGTGAGTGTGTGTGTGTGACACATGAATAACAACCCATATCATTAATACACTTTATTTAATGATTTATTACAAAAAAATACACTTAATAACATCTCGTAAGAATGTAACGCATAACATATTTCAGTAATTAGGTATATAACATAACAACTCGAAATAGAAATAAAAATAAATCATCTAAAACTCCATTATATTCCCTTAAATTAACTTTATATTCTTAAAGTACATGGGATAACATAGGGATGTATATAAGAAAGGGTTGAGATATAAATCCCATATTGGGAATAATCAAAGAGTAACCTAATGAAATTAATACATGTGAGTCAATAGGAATGTAAATGTAACATAAGAGATGTGAGAATAAAAAAATTTAACATTGAAGCATGATATAATATGATAACATATAAGAAATCTGGTAATTTGGAAACAAAAAAAATCATGGAATCATAAACATAAGTTATGGCTAACCGTTGAGAGATCATAACACAGTTTGGTTAGAATAACCTCTCATGCACAATATATGTCCTATCATGAGATAAAAATATTACCCAATTCATTAAAGGGTTATATAATTATATTCCCTCCCATCACTTTCATATCATATTCATGCATAATTTTGACACAAATATTATAAAATATAATGGTGTCTTTTATCACATTTAATCCCATTATTATGGAGTGAGGGTTAAATACATGGATGTACCAAATAAATAAAGAATAAGAACATTGATTAGCTAATAAAAGAGCTTAATATTCATTGTATATTTTATAATATTCATTTTCTTAATTATTCGTAAACAATATTTTAGTTAATTTTACAATATGAACAATATTTCAAATTATTAATTGAATTATACTTAAGGTGGACTATTACATTATACATTTCATAACACCTACTAAAACAACCAATGGACATGATTTTATTTTAATATTTCATTTTAATTTCTACCATGATATTAGAAATATTTTATACTAAATAAGATATTAGATATTCATTTGGTATTATAACTAAAGTGGGCCTTGAACCTAAGAAATTCTGAGCAAAGTAAATTGGACACCAGCCCAACAAAATTACTGTATCAAAAATGAAAAATCCCAATGAATATAAAATTTTAACTATATACAAAATAAATCATAGTGAAAATTTTATTGGATAGTTTCCAGAGATTATTCATAGGTTTTATGGGAGTTCAAGGCATCCTAAGTTGGACATCAAATTCTTGGATAGAATCTATGACCCAAAATGATAGCCGAAAATTTTTCTCATATCTCCATAGTAAAAAATAAAATTGGGAGGATAATTTATATGATGTTATAGGAAATTTGGTTATTCAATTTATACTTATATGAGGTTCACCACTATTAATGAACTAGGGTTTCATAGATTGAAAAAATATTTCACGATTTGACACCATAAAAGTGATTTTCATGATTATGAGGTTCACCACTATGGATATTATTGATCACAACATAATGTTTTGTTTCAGTTAGTGGTGGGAACAAGAAGGAACATGTTTAACATTAAATGTGATAGAATAGTTTATAATTATAATCCAAATAGGATTATAACTGGAGTGAAGTGTATTTTGATTATTCCTAACTAGTTATAAAAAACATTATTAACTCAATCCATCTTAAACATCTCTGTGAATGAAGAAATAATAAAAGGATAAATTTAATTGAGAGTTTAGTTAGTGGTGACCACATATTAAGGAAGATTTAGTTTTCTATATGTCAATAATAAGGTAATAATTACTAAAGGTAATGTCTTAGAGGTATGATAAGATGTTTTTAGAGTAGAAAATAAGGTCCCAAAGTAAGTAACTACAATAAGAAAAAATAAATGGTTTTGTTAACACATTGGATGTGAATAATGTTCTCCCTATGGTATTATCGACCATTGAATGGTTTAAGTATGGAATTTACGGTTATTAGGAAAATCGACAAGGTTGTACAAGTAAAGGTGTTATTATTTATAATCAAGACACTATAAATGAAATATGAAAGGAAAACGGTGTTAAGGAGTAAGATAGTGAAACCAAGATAATTTGGGAAGGAAGTGGAATTATTTAAGTATTAATGTAATGGAATTTAAGGATTATGTTATATAAATCATAGAATATATAAAGGTTGTTCAGTATATGTATTTTTTTAATTATTTTCAAGAATGTTTTCTATGGTACTAATGACCTAGAAATTTGATTTAATGGAAATTTTATATTTTATAAAAAACACATGATTTAAAGGATTTATTGAAAAAGTGGTTTATATTATCATCGATATAGTTTACTACATTATGGGATATATGGAATACATTCAATAATCTATGGTTTTATTCAAGGAATGATGAATCATGCATGTTTTTAAAAAGTTTTTATGGTAATTTTGGTTATTTTTGAGCTTTAGGAGAATATATTACTAAGGTATTCACATATTTGATATGTGGCTATTAAGACCTGATTAATGATATTTGGAGGATTAATGCTGATTATGGGAAATTTTGTGACCTTATTTGTAAAGATTATATTATATAAGGGTCAAAAGGTTAACTATTTATGGAATAGTTTAAGTTGATATTTGGATGGGATTATAAATATTATTGTATTACTTCACCATATGATGATTTATCTATATTAGATAACCTATGTTTTTTTAAATGGAGATATAAGGAATGAAATATCATTCATTTATGGATCGAATTTAGTGATTTAGACATGAAAAATAATCTCTTATAGTATTATATAAAGTGGAAATTGATCAAGGCACAACAAAATGATAAAATTGAGCCTATAAAATGAAAATATATCAAGTAAGTATATTTTTAGATGTTTTCAATATAGATGGAAAATTAATTAAATAACATTAGAAAATGGATCATGAAATAAAATTTTGTTCTTTTATAATACCTTTTTATCATAACAATGACCTTCTTCATCCCCATTTGGTTTATGGTGTTGTGTTTGTTAACGTTCTCTTAAAAATGTTCTTCATCACTCTCCATCATTATTTGGATGTCAGTTTTCTCTTCTATGTCCACGTTCTAACTTCCTACAAAAGTTATCCTATTTAGAAATCTAGTATGTTTTATTACATATGAATTTCACACATACCTTTCAATTTCATCATGGGTATTTTTATTAAGTTTTTTATTTTTTAGTTTTCAATTAAGGAATTTTCTAATGTTAAACATGCGATGACTGAGAAAATTTTCAGGGTGAGATAAATTTTAATGGGGTATAATGTAAGACAATTATATTTTTTGAAATATATTTTCTCAAATGAATTTAATCATTTTGATATTTTTAATTACACATAAACCTGGTTTAATGTTGTGTTATACAAAACATTGATTTTATCTTGCATTATATATACTACTGATTTTAAAATGAAAGTTGACTTATTATTAAGAAATTATTATTTAAATTTATTTATGTTTCATGACTGTTATAATCGCACCTATGAAAATTATTAAAAAAATTATGAAAATAAATGGTTGAAAAATGTATATAAAAATTAATTCTTTGGTGACCATTTAATTAAAAATTAAAATAAAAAACTATTTGGAAATAAAGGAAATCTTTTTATGAAAAATTAGTTTTATGCACAAAAACATGTTTAACCGCATTACATTAAACAAATAAGTTTGGGTGAATGATTTTAAATTAATTTATATATTATATATTCAATATAATAGTTAACATTCATCTTATGTTTTTTAGGATAATATAAAATAATAAATCCAATTTTACGTGTAAAAACATTATTATTCAAAAAGTAGTTTGGTCATATTTTTAAACAATTATTATTAAATTTTATTTAAAAAATTTAGAAAATTAATTAAACAAAATGACGTTAATTTTTTAAACAATCATTTAAAAATTATCTTATGGTGATTTTTTTTAATTTTCTATAAAGATAAATTCTTGATGAATAGTGAAAATATTGAATTTTAATTAAAAACTTCCTTTTTATTTATTTTATTTATAAAGTTAAATTATATTCTAATTTTATTTTAAAGTAAATTTATTTTAATTATATAAATATTAATCCATTTTTGGTAATTGTAAGCATTTTAATATTTATTTTTGATATAAAAACCTTGTAAACTTTTGAACGTTTTCTCTTTGAAGACCCTCTTTCTTGTCCTATCTGTAAGATTAAATTTAAATTTAAATTTTCCACTTACATGAATTAAATTTTAAAAAATGGATTAAATATATGGAATCATTATTATTTCTATATCTAATATGTTCAACTAATTTTTTTTCTCAAATGAAGAGTAAACATAATAAAAATTAATTATTGTGATTAAGGTAAAAATGTGTTAACTAGAGGGTTAAACTAAAACTACACAGGTTAAAATGACCTGAAATATTGTATAAAATCTATTTTATGGCCATATTTTGACCCTATAATATATCAACCTCATGAATTATCCATCTGTATCCTTGTTTCATGGGAGAAACATGGTTACATATTTTCTAAAAAATTACATTTGTGACACTCACTTCACTTATAAAAGGCCACCCTCTCATCTCTTATTCACAAATTTGAACCATTGTTTTCAGAAAATAAATGCCCAAATAACTTAAAAAATTAATTATTGTCATCATAGAATCATTATTTTGGGCATAAAACCAACCTAGTAACTCTTTTTATGAAAAGCTAAGTATGTTACATGAGGAAGAGGTAACGTTCTTCAATATGCGTTTTTATTTTATTTCATCCTCCACATCCATGAATTATTATTAACACATGATGATATAATAAACTAGGTACCTTAAATATAATGATATTTGTTTTATTTAAATTTAATTACTTAAAAACATATAAACTCCCATCAAATGCGTTACGGAATAATCATTCGTATGTGTGGAGGACAACCATCTCATGAACGGATGTCATTATTTCTTCAATTACCACCTCTCACAATTGGGTAGGATGATGTATATAAAGTATATATATAATATTATTAACATAATTTTACCTATTTAGTAATTATATAATATATAATTTTTTTACTTTTCATTCCACAGGGGATATAATAACTTCACTCGTGTGTATAGGGGACTACTGCCTCGATTAACAATGTGAGTCGTTTTCACTAACACATTTAATGGATGATAATTAGGATACATTTAATGAAAATATGTGATAAAAAAATATTTATGATATTAATTACATATTTATAATTATTAAAATATAATATATCATTTTATTTCTTACATTTTCACTCATTGAAAGATGATAGTGTCGTTCGTGTACGTGTTGACTCTTCACGATGCAATGTGACTCTTTATTTTCATCACAACACCACATCAATGTTATTTATAAGTATATTTAAATAAAAAATATATTATTTATTATATTATGATCAATTTTTAAAGTTAAAATATTAGATACCTCCTTTCCATAATAATCATTAAAAAATTTAAAAGTTACTCATGCGTACATATGACCTACCATAAATATTATTTCGAAATTCATTTCCCAAGATGATATTTCATGATTGGTATTAAAAGTATAATTTATGTAAAAATATTATAATTATTTCCTGACTAATAATATTGAGATAATGGAACCATGATCAATATAAGAGGACAAAAAATTTAAAATTAAAACCTATATAAAAAACAAAGTGGATAATAACCGAATGTGATTTTAACAAGGAATTTGTAATAAACAGGTAATGAATGGTCACAAGTAAATAATATATGCTATAATATATATAATTATGGATCTTTATTATAGGTATAAAAAATTATATTTATTATATAGGAGGTTCTAATGTGCTCAAAGGAAGATGATACTTAAGGTAAGGTGTTTCTAGTCTCTCTTTTATTTCTGGGAGACATATAAAAATTCACCACTACTTTCATTTGTGTGGTGTATATACTTACCATTTTACATTTTATGTCCTAAATATACTTTTTTTAATGATATTATAATTTTATTTTAATGATATTATTTTATAGGGATTACGATTAAAATATACCATAGTGGGAAGAGATACATGTTTTAATCTTATCCATTATCAGGATTGTCTATGATTATTCATTCAATGATAAAATATTGTTATTAATCTATAAATAAGAACATGAATTGTATAATCCTTAGTTATTTTCATTATAATACATGTTTTCTTTTTCATTATATTATATCTATATATTGAATCATTCATAAGAATGTTTTTCAAGAAATCCGCCCTTAATTCTCTTTTCGGTTGAAAAAACATTTTATTCCAAAACCATGTTTTCTAAAATTTATTTCAAAAATGTTTTTAAATTATTTAAAATATTTTTTAAATAGATTTTTTCCAATTTTTTACTTATTACAATTTTTTTGATAGGAATCTTCATTTCATTTTCCAAACTTTCCCCATTTGGATTTTATAAAAAATATAAAAGAAGTACTTTTTTTAATGAGTATTACATGAACATATAATCCCACCATTTTGAATATTATTTTAATTGAATATACCTTTAAAAATTTTCAAGGTTATTATATAAGTAAAGGATTTTCAAAATGGTTTCAATTTTTTTTTCAGTGGAAATTATACATTACTGAAGAAATGTTTTAAATTATTTTTAGTTATTCCTTTAAATATTTTCAAGGTTGTTTTCAAAGATAGGTATTTTAATAAAGTTTTAAAAATTATTTTCAAATTAGAAAGTATATTTTCATCAATAAATGTTTTAAATTATTTTTAAATATTCCTTTATAAGATTAAATGTTTATTTTCAAATAAAAATATTTCCAAAATTTTTTATGAATTATTATTTTAAAAAATGGATTTTCGAATTAAATGTTATCTTCCTAAAGAAATTTTCCATGTGATTTATCTTTCAAAATAATTTTCTATATAATATTACATCCTTTTATATAAATTTTTATTTAATTGGGATATAGACCAATGATAAATTTATTATTAATTTTTTTGAATGGTTTATATTTATTATAAAAAGATGTTTATGAAACCCATTTCTCTTCCAAGAGTTGTACCATGATAAAATTATTATGAATCCCACTTCATTTTCCTTGGGATATTCTATGATGAAATACTAAAATGATTATGACACCTATATATATTTCATATTTTAAGATATGTTGAAATGTTTATGAAACCCATTTCGTTTCATGGGTTATGATATGATGAATGTAATATGATATTCTTTAAGACATATGATTGATTTTCATTATGTGATGGGTGAGACCTATATGTTTGTATAATTCAGAGAGTAAATATTTATATCTCATGAGATTAATAAAACTATAATTTTGAGTTAACCAAGTTTAGTAAGGGAGTTTTTACACTATGATGGTCTTGGGAGTGAACTAATACTATTATAATAGTTTGTTGAGTGAACATGTTTTTTTATAATAGCATTAGTAGTTAGAGTTCACTACTATGTGTATAATTTTCAATGATTATGTGTATGTTATAATTCCATTTCTTATTCCAATGTTATGCTCTCGTGGACCATGTTATTTTTTATGACTCATGTCATATGGAATGGAAATTTTTATCCATGACATAATATTCTAATACATGATATTCCGGGTATGGTTTTCATATGTTATGGAAATTTTCTCATACAATTATGTTCATTTTATGCTTAAGTATGTCCCTTTTTTACCCATACTGATCAATTGAGATCACTTATATTTTTTTTCCTTTCTCTAGGTTTTGAACATATGTTTTAAGTAGTGTAATTTTGTTAAGTGTATTAAATAATATGATATTTATGGGTGATCTTGAAGATTATTTAGAAAATTAGTTGATTGTGTACCTAGTATCCAAATACACTAGACTATTATGGTCTTGAAGAATTTGTGTAATGTGCTGAATATTCATCTAAAATATGTAATCTATTTATTTGAAAATCTAGGTTCTATATAATTGACAAACAAATTATTTAATTGGTTATAATCAAATCATTAAAAATATAAATATAATCATTTTTACTAAAAATTAGAATATAAATAATCATATTTTTAGGGTCTAGATATGTAACCCCTTATTACACCATCATATTCCCTGAGCGTAAGGTGTGTGATATTGACAATTTATTGGGGGTGGTTCGTTGAACAAGGTTTGGGACATGATATTGATTAGCTTGAAGTTATACTATATTTTTTTTACTAATGATTTAGTTGTTGAATCACACCATCGTATTAGAAAATGGTCAATAATAATGATTCTATATCCTTCTTAAGCTTAAAAAAATGGGATTCATAGGGTATGATACTACTGGTCAAGGACATCACTTTGTCCATCTATGTCAGTTGATCTTTATCATTACTATTAATATAACAATCTTAATGATCACTATACAATTAATATATTTTTAACATTTTAAATTCTTAGCATCCTTCAAATTATTATAGAATATAAATTGTAATATTCCAAAATATCCCAAGTAGTGACTTTATTTTCTATAGCCTCATTATATAAAAATAAATATACTCATTTACAAAGGGGATTTCGTTTACAAATGTTTTGGTCATTAAATTCTTCCCCCATTTAGAAATTTTACCTTTAAAATATTATTTGATAAAACAAAACAGATGAAAGTAAATAAAATTCATCTCATATTTCAATTACTATGTCACTTCTTAATTTTTTTCCACAACAATTTTATGAGGAGAGTTGTCTTGTTTTGTGGAACATTTTCACTAAAATGTATAATATTCACAAGCTTCTTCTCATTTTAAATATAATTCTATAATATTAAAAACATTGTATTCAGTACATGTGAGGGATATGATGTGTACTTACTCAATCGGGATACACGGAACACATTATGTACTTTAGATAGGTATGGTGGTAGTACTAGTCAACATGACATAACACCAATGAGATCAAGGATCTCAATATATTTTATGTATCATGAACTATGATTTCCCTATTTCTTATACTTATTGACTTTCTTCCATAGAGGCATATTATGGAAAACCTTATCTCTAACCCCAAAATCTTGATCATATCAATGGTTTCTGGTATTATTTTCTATCACCTTTTTGTATATTTCATATCACATTGAATGGTTTGAACCTTATCTATCTTTTATTAGACAATATCTAGTCCCATTATATTCCATTATACAACTTCATCCCACCATTTCTGAGTGTTACACCACTTTCCATATAGCAAGTCAAAAGGTTCCATTTGAATTATATAATATAAATTGTTATAATTTTAGAAATACACTAAGGGAATATGTTGATCCAAAAATCCTTGGAAGTAATTTTAACATGACCTCAGTATACCCTATAGAGTTTGAATGATAATATCATATTAACTATCCATATGAGGGTGATAAGAAGAACTGAAACTCAACTCTATATACAATGCCTGCTAAATGATTCTATGAATCCATATGGTAATTCATGGATATTGATTAGATGTAATGAAGAGTGGAACTCAATGATGTCTGTCCACTTATCTTTTTTATATCATAGAGAGTTAGTTAATAGAGATATCTAATTTTATATCAATGAAATTCTTGGACTTTGTTAGGATATTGAATGACATCCCGATTGTATTATTGCCTTTATATTTCTTGGGAAGGACAACGATGAAATCCATTGTTACCTTTTCCCATTTTCACACTATTTTCGGAAATTTTTGCATAATACACTTAGACTTATATCATTTAGCAATGAATTACTGAAATACCAGTCATCGAGTTAAAAATTATAAAATTTCAATCTTAATGTCATCCCAATAGAAGTTTTCTTTAGATCCCTATATATCTTACTACATTCTATATTAATAGAGGAGGAGGAGATATCTACATAATCCAAAATTTGAACTTAGTTTTGGTTTTTATAGGACACATAACTGGGTTCCAGACCTAATAACTTTTTCTCTTCCAAATTTAAACTCCAAAATATTTGTTATCATTGTCTATAGCACCTCATTATCCTTATAAGCCTCCTTTATCAAATCAAGAATATATGGTTGGGAATTTATTTGAGTAAGGTAAGATAAAGTTCCTCTTACTATTTCCATTTCCATAATTTTCTTGTTTAAGAAGGGTACATCCCTTTAAATCCTCATCATCGATAGGGTTATGTGATCATTTATACATAAAGCATATACTAATTTTTTTCCGTATTAAGATGGTAATTGATTGAATAATAACAATCTTTGATCATTTATAACCACCTTCATTGGATCATATTGAGATCATTTTATGTGAATATATACTTGAGGCTTTTTTGATCCCTATATATGTCATACTTCTCCCTATAGAGATAATTTCACCAAATTATCCATGCCAATATCACCACATCAAATTTGAGATCATGCGTTTGATACTTATTCTAATTGGTATTTAATTGGAGAGAGACATAAGCTATCAATTTTTCATCTTTCATGAGTACACAAAAGAAACATATTTTTTAAAATCATAATTTATCAAAATCATTCCCCACTGGTGGGTAATGTGAGAACAGGTGCAGTGATTAGCCTTTTATTTACCTCTTTAAATCTATTCATACATTCATCATTCCAAAATAATTTGTCTCCATTCCATGTTATATTGGTTAGTGGGATTTAAAATATTAATAAGTTCCTCAAAAATCGATGATAGTAGCTAGAAAATACAAATAAATGATAGATTCCAATCATAGAAGTTGGTATTGACCATTATTCAATTACCTCACTTTGTAAGGGTCTAAGAATATCCCTTTTCTTGGGATAACATGGGTAGATAATGTTACTTGATCCACCCAGAATATACATTTACTTTACTTTTCATAAAATTTTTATTTTTGTAAGGTATTTAGTAAAACATTGAAATACTCCTCATGATCCTCCATACTTTTGGAGTATTTAAGAATATAATTTATAAGGACTACTATAAAATTTTTCAAGTAATCCCTAAAGAGTATATTGATTATATCTGTGAAGATAACTAGAGAATTAGTGAGTCGAAATGGATTAAAAATGAACTCATAATGTCTGTACCTTCTATGAAATGCAGTATTGAAGATATCCTCCTTTTACACCATTATATGATAATATTCTGATCAAAGATCGACCAAGGATAAATATTGTTCCCCATGCAGTGGATCGAATAAATAATTAATATATGGTATAGAATATTTTTTCCTTATTTTTATATTTTTGAGTTCATGATAATAAATTCATATTAACATTGAACCATCCATATTCTTAATGAAAAGATCTGGTGTCACCCATGGTTAAGTAGTTGGGTGTATAATCACTTTATATAGATTCTATTGAAGATACTTTTACAACTACTCATGTTCAATGATAGATATTCTATATAGCGTCTTGGATATTAGTAAGGCTCTAGGTATAAGTTTAATTGAGAACTCAACCACTTGTCTAGGAGAAAGACTAGAAAATTATTTGGAAAACACTTTTATGAATTCTTTTAAAACGATCATGTCATCAATGATGATCATTTACTTAGTTCTAATAATTTTTGATAGATATACTTTCTCATAAGGAAAAAATATCCATGATTGATATGATAACACAAAATTATATTCACCCTACTCCTTTAAATTATTTATAATCATAGGGCTATTTTAAATATGGAAGGTGGTTTCGTTCACTTGGATATTTATGATGGCTCTATACAAGGAAAAAAATATATACCTAGAATAGCGTCAATTTATTTTAAAGGGAGTATCACAAGTTTTTCTAGGAAATTCAACCTAGAAATTTTGATAAGGAATGATTTATACTCTTGGGATGTAACACTTTATCCATTTTCACCTTCACTGATAACATTATTTCCATGTTTTGAGGTGGTGTTTGAACAAGTATACTGAACTTGTTTGATGTGAAAGAATTCATCGAACAAGAATTAGATTATACATTGACTAACCTTGAATTAATAACATGCACAAATGTCACCACATCATTATTGGGATCCTCCTAAGCAGTTGTTATGGAAAATATCACCCTTTCTATATAGGCTTTGGAGTTTTTATTTTTCAGTTAACATCAATAACCCTGGACATAGTGAATTGATTTGAATAGTTTCCCAGTTCACTATAGATGAAATATTGAAACAAATTCTGAGGGTTGACTAGAGAATTCCTTTATTCCATCACATTGGGGGGGGGGGGATTTCTCCAATCATTAATCTCTAGCAAGGTTCCCTTACTACCACACATAAATCATTTATATGTTCCTTTCATACGATTTTTGGGAATATCATTCCTACAAATTTGAAAAATGAGATGTTGGATATTCTTTCCCCAATGATATTTCTATATTTTACCTCTATAATTAAAATCCATTCTCTAATTCCTATATCAAAACTCATGTGACTCTTGAAATTCTTCAATATCTGTTTTGAATTTCATGGAACATCCTAAAATTTCCTCATAATTGTCGAAGTCTAGAATAACCATTGATTTTAAAAGACTCAACTTTATCCCACCTTAGAAGTGGTCAACATTACTTTGGGGGGGGGGGGGGTTGAAAAGGTGGAGGTGTATCATAAATGTGTTGTTATGTTTTCATCACACCCCCAATGGATTTATTATCCCTTTTCATGAGGCTAAGTAAATCCCTATCCTTTTTATTTTGGAGTGTATGGAAACAATATTTATCAAAAAATGTTTTCTAGAATAATTACCACTCCATTTAGATCACCTCATTTGTCATGAACCATCTCCCAGGTCCCGTTCCATGACTACCCCAAGCCAGACTTACATAGGCCAAGGGTTGGAAACTAGCACCATAAAGGCATATCCTAAAAAGAGAAGGCATTGCCTTTAAACCTGTACACACATAGACATCGTACACAACAAAATAAAACCACAAAGTTAAACAGCTGATAGTAAAATTGTGAAATGAAAGTAAAAAATGACCATTATACAAGCCCAACTAAAATGAAAGTACTACAAAAAGGAAAAACATGATTTAGAGGTTATCCAACAAGGATCCTACCTGAAGGGTTGGTACAACTCATCGTTTATCGTCACTGCCACTCACCACATCTATCAAGAACCTCCAAGCACCTTCTAGCCCTGGATCCCCAAGTCTCAGTCTAGTGGTCTGTCATCTACACAAGACAAAACAATGTGCTGTTGAATCCTGTGTAGGGGTGAGTAAGACAATACCCAGTAGGGACCCCGAGTCCCCCAAAGGTCTCTCAGAATTCCATTGAGGATAAACCACAAAGAATGATCTCAATCAAAAATCACAATGAAAACGATAGATCACACTAGTTATAAAACTTCGGGAACATAAATAAAAGTGATTAGTATTAATCTAGATCATTTTATTCTATTGGGTAGCTCAGCTACTGATCCGAGAATGGTTTCTATGTTGTTGATCCAAAAAGGGTCGCTCTGTTTCTGATCCTCGATGGGTTGCTCCATGGCCAGTCCACGCTGGATCAAGCTACTGATGATCCCCAAAGGGTCTCACTTCTTTTGATGCATAAAGGGTAGCACTGCTACCGATCCACGGATGGTCACTCTCATGCTGATCCATGAAGGGTCGTTCCTTTTCCGATCCATGGAGGGTCGCACAGTTGTCAATCCATGGAGGGTCTCTCTCACTTGATAGCCAACCACAAGATTCCCGCACCTATTGAAATTGATTTCCCAAGATTCTGGTCCTCATACCATCAATCATACCTCAACCACCACTAATTCCCATGAATAAGTAACCCAAATGACCATTTTTTCATAAGGGTTATAATGCGATAGAAGGTGCGTCCATCAGATGCCCGGTCTATAAGATATAGGAAAAAAGGTAAAAATAGGCCGATTGGATTCGAGTCCAATCCAACTCGGCCACACTCCAAAAACTTCTAAAACTCAAGTGAAGTATCTCAAAAGGACCTCCTCATCACAAGGGTCCTCACGCCGTAGACAGTGTGTCAATTAGATGCCCGATTAGTGAGTTATGCCATATTTTGTGAAACGAGGCTTGTCGGGTCTGGTCTGGTAGGGTCCCAACCCCGACAGCTTGTTAGACCCATGGGTCTGGTTTTTCCTAGCTCATGGAACTAGCAGGGAACCTCCCCTCCTCTTGAAATTGCCTGTTGG
Organism: Viscum album; assembly: GCA_963277665.1. Classification (NCBI taxonomy): domain Eukaryota; kingdom Viridiplantae; phylum Streptophyta; class Magnoliopsida; order Santalales; family Viscaceae; genus Viscum; species Viscum album. The sequence goes on from OY728153.1 coordinate 1,744,647,199, forward strand.
AGCTGACCATTTTCATCCTGTCGAGCAGCTCGAGCGGGCCACTCCTCTCCCTCAAAGCACGCCAGTGTTGCGTCTCCACCCTTCACATCCCAGCTCACTACGAATCTTGTCATAGCTGCACCTACAGGAACCGCTATCTCCATGAAGGCGGTCAATATGACCACCTCCACTGGTCGTCGGTGCCACCGTTCTGGTGGTTTCGTGCCGGCGGGTGCTTCTGCGGGCCACTGGAGATGCTTTAGTGGTCATTTTCCTTCCCATCTACGCCTACGGGCCTCCTGTGTCTCCTCCTTCACTGCGAAGGCCACAAAATCTCCTTGCTACTCTGTCTCTCAGTCTCCCATGAAGAAAGATCAATATTCAATAGAGGAGGAGGGTCTAAGCCTTTTTTTGATTGGCCTACATCCTTCACGTTAGAATTTTATCATAAAGGTGGAATAATAATAATTAGGTAGTTTAAGTAAAACCCCAAACTATGACCCAGCAACAACAACCTGTAAGAACGAATGAGTCTTGGATCAACCTTTTACTCAGTTGATCCACATTGACTTTACTTTTCAAGAATGAGAGAGGGGTATTATTTAAACACATAAATCCCCTACCTGGATTTAGTGGAATCCATTACGTATGAAGGAAGGAATCTGCGTTCGAAGTCATTCATTGTTGTCCAATTAGATTTCTCCCACATTCATCAATAGATCATTGTTCTTCATGGGAGGGTGATGTCTTCAGTGTTTTTTCAAGGCTTCCTCCTGTTCTTTGTGAATTATCTTTCCAAAAATTTGATTAATAAATAGATTAATCACCAAATTGTGTTCATTATTATTGTTCATTAATGAATCTTAATTAATGAACCTATTAAACCCACGAGTGTCGCGGTTATAAAAAAAAAGTAAAAGTCATTATATGACTTTCATTTAGGGACTATCATTTCACTACAGTCCCGCCAACCGCCTCTCAATGGTTGGAAAAGAATAAAATAACCCAAAGAGTTATTTTTTTTTTAAAAAATTCCAAAAAATCATCTTTTTTTTCCAAACATTGACGGTAAAAGTTAATCTTCTTCTAAGTGAATCCAGGTGCTGCGAATTCAACAGTGCCCTCAGATTTTCAATCTGATCACTGGTTCAAAATATAAAAAAACCCTCTTGCATGTTTACTGAACGTACCCTAAAAAAGTTCAAAATTCCATTTCAGGCACTCTGGGTGTCGGAATCATGTGCCGTTAATTTTCAGAGTCTGGTATAATTCAATATAATTTTTAATATATATATATATATATGGAATTTCTAGGTCTTTAAATTCTCCCAACCTTAGGGATTTGGTCCTCGAAATCCATAACAAAAGCTACAAAATCAAATGGGGGTACTGAGCACAAATATGAGCCTCCAACTCCCATGTTCTCTCCTGGAGGTTCCCATGATAGCACTGAACTTGCACTAGAGGGATCAGCTATCCACAAAGGACTCACTCCTGTCGATCCTCTATCTCTATTGGGAACTCCATAAAAGTCACCCCATCATCAATGTGCAACTCACCCTAGTCAATGACATGAGATAGATCATGCACGTATCTCCTCAGCTACGACACGTGGAAAACGTTGTGCACCTGATGCATCTGTGGGGGAATTTCTAGGTGATACCCCACCTCACCAAACCTTCTAAGAATCTAGAAAGGTTCGATGAACCTCAGAGATAGCTTGCCACCTCGGCCAAATATCTGCAATCCTCATCAGGGTGATACCCATAGGAAGTCATGGTCTCACTCCTTGAACTCCAAGGGTCTTCGTCTCCTATCAGCATAAGACCTATGCCTACCCTGTGTAGTCTTTATCCACTCCTAGATGATCTGCACCTTCTCAGTGGTAGCCCGTACCAAATCTAGACCCATAAGTGCTTTCTCCCTTGGGTCTGTCCAGCATAGAGTTTATTTGGATGGTCACCCATACAAGGCCTCAAACAGTGCCATGCTAATGGAGGATTGATAGCTATTTTTGTTTGAAAACTCCACCAGTAGAAGGTGGTCCTCCCAACTTTGACCAAAATCAAGGACACAAGCACGGAGCATGTCCTCAAGTGTCTGTATGGTCCGCTCCATCTGACCATCTGTTTGAGGGTGAAAGGTGGTGCTCAAGCATAGCTGAGTCCCAAACATCTCCTGTAATCCCTTCCACAACCAGGATGTAAAACGAGTGTCATGATCTAAAATGATCATCGATGGTACCCCATGTTTCGTACTATCTCCTAGACGAAGAGGCATCCCAATCTCTCTATTGATCCCTGCTCTTGGATGGGTAGAAAATGGTCCAACTAGGTGAATTGGTCAACAATCACCTAGATAGAGTTGTGGACGCTGGTCATGTGTGGTAACCTAGTCACTAAGTCCATGGAGATATCACCCCACTTCCATTCTGGTACCTCTAGTGGTTGTGCTGAGCCTATTGGAACCTAATTCTTAGTCTTCACTTGCTGACAAGTGAGGCATCGTGAAACAAACTATGCCACTGCTTTCTTTATCCCTAGCCACTAGTACTTATATTGGAAGTCCTGAAATATCTTTGCCACTCCAGGGTGTACCACCAAAGGGTATGTGTGGAAATACATCAACGCCTCCACCCGAAATGTTAATAGTACCATGGTATGTCCTCTAAAAAGAATGATGTGATCCCCACATATTGGAAATCCATCAGGATCCTATCCTGAGGATATCTGGGCATGTCAGGCCTCATAATCAACATCCCTAAGTTGTGTCTCCCAAACTCACTGAAGGAGTGGGGAAGTGATAGTCATAGAATGAAGGTAGGCTACTCCATCACTATCCACGAAAGTAATTTGCAATGCGGCAAGCTATTCTGTCGCCTCACTCAGCAGATGTAGGCCCGAACTCATACTGAGTGTGTCTTCTACTATGTTTCCCTTCCCAGGCATGTAGACTATTTAAAAGTCATAGTCCTGGAGGAACTATAGCCATCGCCGCTATCTTAGGTTCAAGTTCTTCTATGAGAAGATATACTTGAGACTCTTGTGATTTTAGTAAACAATAAACCTTCCACCCATCAAGTAGTGTCTCCTCATATTCAATGAAAAGAACACTACTAATAACTCCTGTTCATGGGTCACATAGTTATTCTCATGTTGCCTCAGCTGACATGTGCCGTAGGTGATCATCGCTCGCTCCTACATCTGGACACATCCCAGTTTGGTCCCTGATGCATCAAAGTAAAATATATACCCAATGCCCTCTTCTAGTAGTGTCAGGATAAGGGCATTCATTAGTCTTTGCCTTAGCTCCTAGATACGTTTTTGGCTTCTCTCTGTCCACACAAAGGGTTTCCCCTTCTTTGTCAAAGATAAAAAGGGTGTTGAAACTCTGTAAAAGTCAGGTACAAATATCCAGTAGTACCCAGCCAATCCCAGGAAACTTCACACCTTGGTTACACTCGTGGGTGGCTCCCAAGAAAGAACGTCCTCTATATTTTCCAGATCCAATACAACTCTAGCCTCTGAGATAATGTGTCTTAAAAAGTGGACTTCCCATATCCTGAACTAGCACTTTTTGAGCTTGCATAAAGATGGTGGTCTCGAAGTATATCACAGACTATCTGAATATGTGTGGCATGCTCCTCCTCCGACGCCGAGTACACAATGATGTTGTTAATGAAAAACACCACTAAGAAATCAAGTTAAGGTTGGAAGATCCCGTTGATGAGTCCCATAAACCCTGCTGGAGCATTGGTCACACTGAAAGGTATCACCAAGAACTCGTAGTGGCCATACCGACATCTGAAGGATGTCTTCGGTACATCCTCATCCCGCACCCTGAGCTGATGATAGCCTGATCAGATGTCTTTATTCGAAAACCACCAAGCTCCCTTCAGAAGATTGAAGATAACATCAATCCTCAGTAGAGGATACTTGTTCTTCATGGTCACCTGGTTCAGGTGCCGATAGTCCATGCAAAGCCTCAAACTGTTATCTGCCTTCTTGATGAACAAAATCGTTGATGCCCATGGAGAGACACTAGGTCTTATGAACCCGTTCCTCTACAGGTTCTTCAAATATAACATCAACTCAAGAACCTCTATGGGATCCATCCAATATACTTGCGTATATATCAGTGTCATATCAGGGTATAGTTTGATGTAGAAGTCTACCTCTCTATGAGGAGGTAGTCCCAGAACATCCTCAGAAAAGACATCTGTATAATGGTCCACCGTAATAGGATAGCTCAGACTCATCTTGTCCACTACACTGAGGGTGAGGCTAGCCATCTAATGAGTGATCAAATTCACCATCCTTATGGAAATCCCATCCTGTGCTGCAATGGTTTCCTTCTCATTGGTGAAGGAAAAAATGGTCCCATTCTCGCAGACACACCTCACTTTTAAACTAAAATAACCGATCTGAGCATGGACCATGAATAACTAGTCCATACCCAATATGAAATGATAAGGCCTTGACACTGCTACTAGGAGATCCTGGCCACAACTCTCACCTCCTAGAGTATTCTCACACTTCCATCACTAGTGCGTACTCATAGAATCCTCTCCCATAAGAGTCTCTATTTGTATGGATCGAGCCAACATCTCCACTGGTATCTCCGAGCTCCGAACGAGAGCCGTGGAAATAAAAGAGTGACTAGAACCTATGTCTATAAGAACTAAAACTAGGGTATAATAGAAACATATCATAACTCAAACCATCTATGGAGTGACATGGTGATAATCCTCTTTCTCCTGAAGCTGAGCTCGTCCCTTTCCACATACTCCCTCAAGTCAGGGTGGACCTCCTAGGGGTGGTGGTTGTAGTACCTCAAACTGTCTCCCACCTCCTGCTGCACGACCAGCTCCTCTTCCACGTCTGATGCCCTACAAACATCCTTTCCCAAACCAATTACTCTGAATTGGCGGTCCTTGAACTATCTGTTGATCATCTTTATGGTGGGTTGGGAAATCGCGAGCCATGTTACCCTGCTCACTGCATGATTTTCCCAATCTGCTCCTCTGCTAACCTCTTATTCCTTGTGAGATCCACACCTCTAAACCTATATCTTTGGGTCATCCTCTGGAAGTTTTGGCCCTCTTGGGATTCTGCGTCATCTGCCTAATGCCTGCTACAGATGACTCGGTTACTTGTCATCTGGTGGCAGCTTTCATCGTCGATGCTTTCTCAACAAGGAAGCTCTCCACCGATAGTGATCACTCTAGCACTCTATCTTGTGTTGGGATGTTGATCAATATCATCGATGCTATGATCTCCCATCAGATTCCTTTCTCAAAGGTTTGGGCCCTGAAGAAAGGGTCTCATACCATGTCGGTGGAGTTTCGAGAGAGGTCAGTGAATCTCACCGAGTACTAGGCCACTGTTAGGATGTCCTTCTGTAAGTGCAGTATCTTCTTAATACGCATAGAGCATAGAGTCTCTGGTAAAAACTCTACATTAAAGAGGCACTCAAAGTCCAACTAGGAAAGAGTGGTCTCGTTGTGTGTCTAGAGAATCATGATGCACCATGTCCCTATTATTCCCTGAAAGAGGCTAGCATCTAGGATCACCATCTGGTATACTGGTGTCTCAACCAAGAAAAAAACTTGTTCCACAGCCTCCAGCTAGTCCTCAGCAGCCTATGGATCAGTATCACCTTGTAACCTTGGAGGCCTTTGTCTCTGGAACTTGTGCAATGTGCTTAGTTGGTGTGCATGGTACTCTGGTGGGATTTGTGGAAACCACTACCCTACGGGTGGTGGTGATGCTGGTACACCACTCAAAGGTGCTATCACTGTAAAATGTCCCTACACCAATGCCTTATCAATTGATGGGCCATCATCGTGATATTTAACTGGAATCCTAGCTAGTTGGCTCTATGGAAATATCCTATAAAGAAACAGATGCACCACAATCAATAAGTTATACCTGGGGAGATGAATCAAAAGAGATCAAAAGAATTTTTTTTCAAAACACATGCAACTAGTATTTTCTTGTACCAAGTTGAAAATCAGAATTTAGGGTCTGTGTGTATGGATATGTCGGCTGCCGAACCAACTATGAACTCCCCAAACTATAATCCAAACTCAAGACACTTAACATTATTGCTCCCTTGAAAACATAGACTTTTAGTTATTATGGTAGAGCTGACCCCTTTGATACCACTTTGTCATGACCCATCCCTCAGGTCCCATGCTGTGACTAACCCAAGCCCACCTTCTGTAGGCTAGGGTTTGGATACTAGAACCGGAAAGGCATATCCCCAAAATGGAAGGAATTACCTTTAAACCTGTACACACACAAACTAGGTACACAACAAAAGAAAACCGCAAAGTAGAACTGCTGATAGTAAATGTGTGAACTGAAAGTAAAAAGGGAAAGTATACAAACCCAAATGAAATGAAAGTATTAAAAAAAGTTAAAAACATGCTCTAGAGGTCGTCCACCAAGGATCCTACCTAAAGGGTAGATACATATCATTATCTGTCATCACTACCACTCACCATTTCTACCAATCACCTCCGAGAACTGTCTATACCTGGATCCCCAAGTCATTTTCATGTTGTTCGCCATCTTCAAAAGACACAACAAGGTGTGGGTGAAGACCATGTAGGGGTGAGTATAACAATACCCAGTAGGGAACCTGATACCCCAGGAGGTCTCTTGGAATTCCAAAAATTAAAAACCACAAAGCATGATCTCAATCACAAAGCACAAAGAAAAAGACAGCTCACACCAGGTATACTAGTTAGAGAATATGAATAAATATGATTAGTCTTAAGATATATCATTTTATTCCATTGGGTAGCTCAGATAACAATCTGATAATGTTATCTCTACTGTTGATCCACAAAGGGTCGCTCTGCCGCTAATCCTCAACGGGTTTCTCTATGGTCGGTCCACGTCGGGTCGTGCTACTGTGGATCCACAAAGGGTCGCATTACTGTTGATCCAAAAAGGTTCACACTGATTCCAATCCATGGAGGGTCTCTCTCATGCCGATCCATGAAGGGTCACACCATTTTCGATCCATTGAGGGTAACTCTATTACTGATCCACAAAGGGTCTCTCTCACTTGATAGCCATCTATAGGATTCACGCACCTAGTGTGATTGAGTTCACGAGATTCTAGTCCTCATACCACAGGTTGTACATCAACCACCATGAAGTCCCATGAAGAAGTATCCCAAAGGACCATATTGTCTTAAGGGTTACAACGTGATAGATGACACGTCAATCGAACACATGATCTGTAAGATATAGGCAAAAAGGTAAAAAGGCCTCAGTTGTATTTGAGTCAGATCCAAACCATCTGCACTCCAAATTCTACCAAAACTCAAGTGGAGCATCTCCAAAGGACTACCACATCGCAAGGTTCATCAAACCACTAACGGCACATCAATCAGACTCCAGGTTTGCAAGTTACACCAAATTTTGTGAAATGAGGCCGATCGGGTCCAGTCCGGTAGGGGTCCGACCCGGCAGACGGGTCTGACCTGGCTGGTGGGTCCGACCTGCCTGGAAGACCTAGCCTGCATACGTTCTGGTTGAGACGGACCAGATGTAACACGTCCGGTTTCTCCTAGCTGGCGGCACCAGAGAGGCGCTTCCCCTCCTCCCGAAACGATCAGCTGGAGCCGACCATTTGCATCCAGCCCAGCGGTATGAGTGGGCTGCCTCTCTCCCATGCAGCATGCTAGCGCCTCTTCTCCACCAACTATAGCCCGACTGGCCACAACTCTTGCAGCTGTGGCACCTGCGGGCACCACCATCTCTACGCGGTCGATGCCGCCACGTTAGTAGGTTCTTCCTTAGGCCACCAGAGATTCTACAGTGGTTCGTTTTTCTTCTCGTCTGCACCTACGAGCCTCCCGTGATGCCACCATCACTACGAAGCCCACGTAATCTCTTTTGTTCCATATTTATTGGTCACTCATGAATAAATCTAAATATCCAAGAGTGGTGGAGAATCTAGGCCTTGTTCAGATTGGCTTGCACACTCCACGTTAGCATTTTATCATAGGGGTGGAATAATATTAATAATGTAGTTTAAGTAAAACCCCAAACTAAGACCCCATAAGAACAAATGACCTATGGATCAAATAGTTATTCAGTTGATCAGCGTTCATTGTATTTTTTGAGAATGTGAAAGGGGAATCATTTAAAAATAAAAACCCCCTACCTGGATTTGGTGGAATCCGTTGCTGATGAAGGAATGAATCCACATTCAAAGTCATTCATCATTGTCTATTTCAAGTTTTCCAATGGTCATTGATCAATCACCATTCTTCATTTGAGGGTGACGTCGTCGGCGTTTCTTCAGAGATTCCTCCTATGGTTTTTGAATTCTCCTGCCAATGGTTTGATTAATAAAAGGATCAATCCCCATGTTGTGTTCATTATTATGGACCATTAATGAATCTTAATTAATAAAACTATTAAACACATAAGCATTTTAGTTACACAAACAAAGTAACATTTCATTAAATTACTCTCATTTAATAACCAACATTACACTGTGGTCCCACGAACCATCTCTCGACGGTTGGAAAAAAATAAAATAAGTCAAAGAGTTATTTTGTTATTATTTTTTCTAACAATCCCAAAAAATTATCATTTTTGTATAACCCTTACAATTTGAAGTTAAGATTCACCTAAGTGAATCCTGATGCTACAAATTCAACAATGCCCTCATATTTTCAATCCATGCACTATTTTAAAAGATAGAAAAACCCGCTCATACGTTTAGTGAACATATCCTAAAAAAAGTTCAAAATTGTGTTCTGGGCTCTCCAAGCCTCAGATTCACATGCCGTAAATTTTCAGTCTCATATAATTCCATAAAATTTTAAAAAATATATATATGGAGTTTCCGTATCTTTATATCATTTAGATTCATATTTTGGATCAATTTCCACCATTTATTAGATTCTCCGTGTATATCATAGATAAATAACATGAACATATCCTTCTTAGAGTATTTAAGGGTGGAAAATACATTTTAAATAGAGTTTATCAATTTTTCTGTGATTAATGGATTTAAATATCCACTAAAAGTCAAAGTCCATTTTCATATAATGCTCTCAATTTCAATATGACCTTTCTTAAGGGGATGCGGGTTCCCGCTTGGTTGAAGTTTCTATTGAATACTTGAGTTAATTGAGAAATTATTATCATAATGTTCCAAACTCATTCTTCCATCGAGTTAGGTATCTCATTTGGACAATCATTACATTTCTCATCAAATAGGATGTTAACTCGGATTCTCCTATTTCTATCAATTGGATAAAAATTAAGGGAAAATCAGTGATTTAGATTTTTAAAATGTTAAAAACATAAAATGGAAACCGTGAAAATTAATTTGAGAACCCATAAATTACATAAATACCTTAACCTATGAATTTCTTGATTGCAGTGTCAGTTATTAACAATTTTTTCCTAAATTAAAATCTTATGGGTATTTTGGTTCCCTTTATACTGGTTTATAATGTTATTCTGAATTTTCCAAAGTATATCCCCTAGGAGTGTTAAAATATGTGTGAATCAAAGAGTTTTTTATGTACTAGGAGGTGATAGAGTCAATCTAAATTATCCTATTTCAATATTATTACCACTAGGTACAACTATTCCAGAGCCACATCCACTTGTAGTATCCTAAGAGTGATTTATTTTTTAGAAACCACTAAATCTATTCTTTACCAAAATTTAGGGACGTTTTACTATTTTTAGTCTTATCACTTGGCTTTCACTGTAGTTTTATAATCTTAATTCCAAAAATTAATGAAACTTTACTCTGATACAAACTATGACAACCCATATATTTAATACACCTAATTTCATGATATATTACAAAAAATATCCACTTAATACAACCACTAAATATTATAAGGCACAGTTTTATTTAGTTATTTTGTGTATAGAATACAAAAATGAAACAAAAAATAAAAATACATGAACTAAAACTCAATAACATGCCTCAAAATTATATTGATCTTATAAAACTATACAGGATAACATAGGGACAGACATAAGAATGGGGTGAGCTATAAAGTCATGTAAGAGAATAATTAAAGCATAACATGATGAATATAATTCATGTGATTCAATAGGAATATAAATGTAAAATAAGAGGGGTTAGAATCATAAACTTTAACATCAAAGTATGATATAAGATGATAACATAAATTCAACCCGGGAATGTGGAAACATCATAAAACATGAGATCATAAACATAAGTCAAGGATAACCACTAAGATATCATAATATGTTATTATTAATATAACTACCCATTAACCATACATGGAATCTTAGGATATTAATTCATTACCTAGTTAATTTAAGGGCTATATAATTATGTTCCCACCCTTCACTTTCATATCATGTACATGTATACGTTTTCCACATAGATTATACAACATAAAGATTTATTTCATTAATTTTAATCCCATGATTATAAAGTTTGGGTTTCATAAAAGGATGTAAAAAATAAAAAAAAATCATATTCACATCTAGGATACTACCTTTGAGTGGAAATGGGGAAGGGTATTCACTATATAAATATTTTTCAGAGAAAAGTTCCAAATAATTTCAGCATTATAATTGGGGTACATGAAGTATCATAGAAGGAATTAGTGAGAGTAAAAGGGTTATATAATCACTTGTAAATAATTAATATATAATAGGTATATTTAATAACTTAACCTAACTTAAAAACTTTTAAATAAAAAGGCATAATATAAAAAGGCATAATATAAAAAGTTGCTCGAATAAGAAGAAGGAGATGATCCCTTACCTTTTGAGGGAACTTCCAAAGGATTGAGAGGAGACACATAATAGATTGGGGATACCATGGGAGGGATATAGAGATAAAATTTCAGAGTAATTTATCTCTTAAAGGGTTTTTAGTGAAGATAAATTGAATCATGAGTGTCTTTTTATATCCAAATAGAATGGAATTATTTATTAATTTCTAAACATAGGTTTTGGGTTCCATATGATAAAATAATCTAAACCAAAAACCTTCTCATGAGTTTCCAATGGTTTATATGAAATATGAGTGGTTTTAAATATTTTATATCTCTATGAACAAAACTCATTAAAATAATACACTTGGTGATGTGGTGGTGAGTTGCTTTCTTAAAGAATTAATTTTAAATATTTAAAATATAATACATGATTTAGAGGATTCATTTAGTGTTTATAAAATTAATTAAATATTGAAAAAATATATCATTTTAAAGGATAAGAATAATTTTTCTCATGTTTAATATTTATATTAATTATTACATACCTTTTGTGCTTTTATAATGTTGTAATATACATTGTATATTTATACAATATTTATATTTTTACACAAAAAATAAAATGTCTCAGAAAATTATGAAAAATTCACTTCTAGATCAGTTAGAAATGTTGATTTTAAAAAAATATTTATTATATAAATATAATTCCCTAAATATCATAATATAAAAATTTAACTAAAAATCACCATTTATTAAAAAATACAGGTTTTTACGACAATAATATTTTTCTCCTTATAAAAAATATTATTGACTTCATAAAAATATATTATATTTTATATTTAAATTAAAAAAATTTAACATGATTTTTTTATGAAAATAAAATTCATTTAAAAAATATTGAATTCATCAAAATGTATGTCTTGATTGAAACTATATATGTCAAAAATATACAATTTTTGTTCATCATATCAAAATATAATATTTATCAAACTAATTATTTTATCATTTATCAAGTATTTATAAAAAGGATAACTATAATCATTATTTTATAAAAAATAAAATATTCAAATTTCAAATTTTAGGGTCTATATACATAACACCTTATTATACATACATAATCCCCAAGGGTAAGGTGTACGATGGGGAAACATTATTGTGGTGGTTTAGAAAACATGGTTTGAGTGGTGATCTTGATTAACATCAACTTGTCCCTTAAATGTTTTCACTCATTATATTGTTATTGAATCTAGGAATGGGCTTTGTCAAGGTATAAGTACAGTGAATCCATATACCATGGAATCTCAACAAAATGTCCTTCAAAGGTTACAATCCTACTGGTTGAGGCCATCACTAATTTTGTTTGTGTCAATTAGACGTTATGATTTACCTTACTATACTAATGTTAATTTTCACTATACAATTACTATATTATCAATAGTTATGATGCTTAATGGACCTATAAATCTCATAGGATATGAATTATAAAGGTCCAAAATATCTAAAGTACTGCTTCTGATTTCTATAACCTCATTATTTAATAAATAATTTACTCATTTAAAAAGGGTATTTCATTTATAAATGTCTGGTTTGATACACTATTCATAACTAAATATCATGAAAATTTTGGAATCAATCCACACATAGTTTTGTAAGGTGAAATTAACCAAATATATCTGGATCATATATAGGAAAAGTGATTTTTTTATGTTTTGGTAATAACCACCTAAAAGGAAAAATACTATAAGAAGTGAATCTAGTATCAAAACAATTTTGATATAAAGTTCCAATTAATATATAGAACACATGGGGTGGGTTGAAGTGGTTGAATTAATGGTGATATTTTATAATTACATTCCCTTGAAAAATTAACCTCTATAACTTGATAAAATTTATGTACTCTTAACTTCATAACTGAACCTCACCTGCATGAAATGATAAAGAAAATAATTCATTGAATAGAAGTTTTTACAAGGTTTGGTCCAAATATGGGTACCTAGTCCACATCATGTAAACTCACATTGATCCAAATATATTTATTGTATTAAGATAGTGAATAAAAATGATTCAATTAATGTTAATATGGTTATACCTTCTCATAATAAATACTAATGGTTCCCATCAGTTACATTATTTTTTTCCTCTTCTGAGCCTTTAAAATATTAGACCCTAAAATTATTCTCAATTATTAATATATATAGATTGAAATATTTAGATACTTAGTTACTTGAAGATATAATTTTGGTCTCTCAACTCCGAATGCTTAAAAAATTTGGAATTTTATTCTTTGTATTTTTTTTTGAAATGTAAACTCTTCTTCGGTCATTTTAATTTTCTAAAAAAAGTCAGTTGGCATCAACTTCCATTTCTATCAAATAAGTAACCTCAAATACTCTTCCATAAGTTATAAGTAACTAACCTATTTATACATTCATTCATATATCGAAAAAATAAGAAACTTATGTAATTTCAAAACAAAAAATGTGGCATGTTCATAAATATGGTTGAACAAATTCAAAGATTCATAAATTTTTAGAGGAAATTAAAATATCTAAGAAATAATCTATCAATTCATCTATTTAAAATATCATAAAAACTTAGCTAAATTCATAAGATTAGTTTCATGAATATTTAATAATGATATTATATCTCAACATTGTCACAATTACTTTGAGTATAAAAAAAATAATGTTTGTTGTAAATATTTTAAAAATATTCTTCTGATGTAATCATTAATTATATTTTGATCTTTGTTCTATACATATTTCGATTCTGCCTCTTATTTTTTCAACAAAAATATTTGATTTCACAAATTTGTATGCATGAATGAATGTACTCCATATCTTTCCTCATTTACTTTCCTCTTTATTTCTACTCTTCCTTCAAATTGTCCTTATTAAAATATTCATCTTTCAAAACAATTTTTTTATTCTAAATTAACTTTAGTTACAATATTAAATATTTATATTGGTGAACTCCACTTTGGAAGAAAATAACATATTTCATCATATATATTTTCAAGATAATAGTAACTCATTATTATTATGATGCTTTAGGTTATGTTGTGCTTAATTATTCTATAGTTATTCTGATAAAAGAACATTAGTTGTATTTTCTTTTCCATTTTTTATTCTAAAATTCCATCCACAACATCTAAATTGATTAAAAATATTATCCTTGAGAAAATTCTCAACTTTATATTTCTTATTCTGAAACTCCATTTGTAGCACCAGCATTTATCTGGTTCGAGTGATGGATTATACAATTATCTCCATCCATTGAACTAAAAAAATTATCTGTAATATTATCCTTTCCATTCACTAAAATATAAGAACATTCATAGAAAAAATATTTGAAATAAATATAAAAACTTTAAAAAATAAAACTAAAGGTTATTAAATTTTCCTATATAATTTTTTGGAAATATTATCAACAACTCTTATCCAAATTTTCATTAAACTAAATCCTTTAAAATAAAGAGTGTTCTTAAAACCACACTTACAGTCTAAGAACTTTTTAGAGGAATTATGACCCTAACGAAAATAATTATTGTGGCCATGATATTGATATACTCCCCCTTAATAATCTCCTAGAATTGTATCTTCTAGAACTTCTACTCCCTCTTTTTATGATAACACCAGTATAGGATTCATAAAATATAAATTACGTAGTTATAATTCTTTTCATCCTTTTATAACAATATCCAACAATACATTTTTTGTAGATTAATAACTCTCTTAATTTAATAGTGGATGTTGAACTTATAGTTTCAACCTTAATTCCTCAAATATTTACCTTATAATAACATTGATGAATATATCAACAATTTTATCTTTAATTTACATATACTCAAACATTTCATCTCCACTAGTAACTCCTTACCTGATAAAATGATATTTAATAACAATATAAATATATTTTCATATTTTTACGAAATTTTTAGATAAATCAATTACACTTTGATTATAGAAAATAATTCACAATGTAATTTTCAAATTCACCCTTAAATCATCTAGATTAACTTTCATCTATGTCATTTGTGTACATTCATGGGATATGGAAACATATTATGATTCTGCTATGATCAATGTTATAGAACATTATTTTTCACTAATCCCACTTACATAAATTTCTTCCAAGAAATTTTTTTCTCTTGATATTGACTTTGGATCATTGTAATCTTCATCCCACTAAAAATCAGTGAAACAAAGTAATTTCATTTTTTACTTCATATATACATCTATCCATAATTTTAAATTTTATTAATATAACTGAGGATTCATTTTTATGCCTGAATGTATAATTCATTCATATCAATATGATATTTTTTACAGATGGTTATGACATATACAATATCAGGATTTTATGTGGTTAGATAAATTAAACTTTCTATTAACTTTCAAAAGTCTCTTAGAATAAAACATTTAACAATTTTATCATTTCTTATTAACACATCAACAATAATGGGTTTGCTAAATTTATTTGATTCTTTCATTCCAAATTTATTTAATAATTATTTTCCATAATTTTTCTTGCAAATGGAAGATGTATCTTACCTTCTATTGAAATTGTAGTCCAAGATATAAATTCAATTATTTTAACATTGACATCTTAATGAATTAATTTATCTTCTCACCAATTTCTTCAAAATATTTATCCATGTCAAAAAGGAAAATCATATCATCATTTTAAATAATGATAATTAGGGTTCTTGTACATATATCTTCCACATAAAAGTAGTTATAAAATTTTTATTTAGAAAATATTAACTACTTTAGGAATCTATAAATTTATTAATACCAAGAATGAGTTGATTTTGTCATCCCATACACATATTTTTAACATTTATTCACTATTGTTACATTAATATAAAGTATGAACCCATCATGGTTATAAAATAAAACTTATTATTCTATTTATCCATGTAGTAATACTGAATTAATATCCATCAAATATAAATATTAATTTCAATGAACAACAAAAGACAAAGGAATTATGATTTTCTTAATTCTTTTAATAGAGAAAAAATTCATCAAAATAAAAAACTTCTACCAGTGAGTAACCTTTGGAAACTAAAAAATCTTCATTTGGAGAAATTTCTCCCTATTCATTGAGTTTATTTCTGAACACCCCTTTTTTCCTTATAAAATTATTTACTTTTTATCTAGGAACAAGTACCCAAGTATCATTTTTTTCAATTTTATCCAACTATCACATTTGATGATTCTTTATAATAAACTGATTTATAAATGGAAAATGGTTCCACCAGTGAGATATGTGATGTTTTATTTTGAAACATTATTTTTTGTTTTTTATAAACTAGAGCATTCTTATTTCTGATGACATTATCATGTTCATAATTTTTTGTAATGTCTATAATTTTAGTATTATCTTTCTAGTATTATTATCCTCATCATTATATTGATCGGAAAAAACCTATAGAATGTTAGTATCATAATAATATTAATTTTAAATAATTTCTCAAAATGTTATCATTCAATATTCCATTATGAAATCAACATCATATTCCATAACATTCACTTTGGTGGACTTTTTTTAATTAATTTTACATGAATGGAATCAGCTGACTTATGAAATAGTTTATTCTAGAACATTTGGATTTATACATTGCATGAATATCCCATGAAAAAATATTATTCCTCTTTTTCATCAAACATACCCAATTTAGGTTTTTAAATATTTATTGATTAGATATTCCTAAAAATAATAAACCATTTTTAATGTAGCCTTTGTATTGTAAAACTTCTCATAAGGAGTCATTTTTTATTTAGGATAAAACAAACATATGTTTTTAAAATTAACAACTGTATTTATAATTTCTCTCCATATAAATAGTGAATTTTATATTTAGCAAATATGCTTCTTCTCATATCAACTATTTTTTTTCATTTATTATATTTTGTTTTTGTAAGGCTTGTATGGTTAAATATACATGTGTTTAATTATTTTATATCAAGGGTCACCAAAAATAGTTACTTGTACTCATTTCCATTGTCAATTATGAATATTTAAATATATTCACCCTAATACTTCTCAACTTCCATTATAATTTTTTTTGAAGAACTCTTCAACCCTTGATTTATGTTTCATGAACATTACCATGGTCATCTAACTGAAATCATAAATGAAAGTAATAAATTAAAAATAAAACATTATTGATTGACATATCATCAACCCACATATGTCACAATGTATGAGCTCAAGTAGTTTGGTGGACTAAATTTTATCTTTCTTATGACTTTCACTAACCATAATTCATTTCTATAAAGTTGTGTAATTAAAATCATCATTCTTTTATAGGTGTGGTAAACATATTATTAAATATTTATTTTAAATTATGCTAATAATTTTCTAGAAATGTTTCCCAATTATTTTATTGAACAATTTTTTTTCATAATCAATACTCAAATAACAAGAATTTTTAGGATCTGCAACCTAGAATAGATTACCACTTGTTATTTATCCATTAGTAAAAAATTATATCTTTTAAACGAAAAATGATATAGGAATAATTTATGAAGATAATTTCCATCCCATCATCACAGAGTTGGATAACACTCAGTAATTCCATCAATAATCAAAACTTCATTTGACATTAATTCATTATATTCAATTTTATCCAAACCAATTCCTCTTATTTTTATAAAGTAATTTCCAAAGGTGACTAAACCCTCTCATGTTACAAAATATTTTTAAAAAATTGAAGATCACCATTCATATGTAAGGAACAACCATTTTCAATTATCCATGGTTTTTCCTTTTTATAGACTTCAGATAAATATCAACAGTAAATTCTTTTTCTTCTACGTTAATTTTTCTAGAAAATTTTCTTTTAAAAAATGAGGATGTTTCCCCAGAAGTATTTGAATGAAATATTTAGCAATGTAACCTTGTTAATCAAACCATCCATGAATTTTCACTTGAGATACAAATCATTTTTTCATTGACAATTTCTTAATTTCCAAAGGATTTTCTTTTATAATATCCTTTAACTTCAAGAAATTTATTCCTTTTCTTAAATTGGTGCTCCAACTCTATTTATTCTCACTACCGGAAATAGAAAAATATTTCAAAAAATTATATGCTTTTTTTAATGTACCATAATGGTAACAATATCCATTGAACCCCAATATTCTTTAGTAGTATAGATTTTCCTAGGGATATTCTTGTTGAAAATTAGTTTAAGTTACAACATTTTATTTCTATTGGGATGGGAAATAATTCTTATAGATGTTATTTTTAACTTATATTGATGTGAAATATTAATCATATAATTTCTCAATCTAATCTCTCATATTTTTGGTTCTTAAATTACCCCTGTTTGTAAAATCATATAAAATTCTAAATTTATTTGATGTAGATTTCACCTAAATTTTTTGGATGAGTTATTTAAGAAGCTTGATTTGTTTCATCCTTAAGCTGTAAAGCCTTGTTGAAATTACCATTAATATTCTTCAAAGTAATTTCATATTAGAGACATCTTTAAAATGTCTTAAATATCTATTATTATTTTGAATTTTGTTTTTTATCATGCTCTTTGATCATTGTATCATGTTCCCTAAATTTTAGCTTTATCTTTAAAATTTCTTCTATGTACACATATTTTTTATGAAGTTTCTATTTTATATCATTCTTCTTTTCATGTACCATATTTTATAGTCTATGCTATTTCTTATGTTTCATGGTTTCCTCAAGAAATCAATCATTTTTTTATTTTAGAAAATGTTCCATACTTTTTTTCAATTTCTTCATATTCACTACTTGAAGTATCTTCATTTATTTTAACGTGATCCATGAAGGTTATAGAAATCTCTAAAATTCACCTTCCAATGAAATTTTGTCAATAGAGTTATACTCTTAATTTTTTACTAAACATACTTCTTTTGTACATTTGGGGAACTTTTTCTTACTTCTGGTGGATTGTCTAAATTCTTTAGAAGTTTTAACTCACTTTTTATCTATGTTTTTCTTCAAAATAATCATTATCCTATTATCTATTTCTCTTATTTGGTCATTTTATTATAAAATATTTGATTCCCCCACACGCACAACATTTTAGTGCATGTTTTCCATTATACATGATTCTTCATTTCTAAAAAACCTATAGAGGTAAGAGACATAGTGTTCTTATTCTCTTCATCAAAATATTCCAAATACATTGATTCACTACATCCCATTACCAAATCTTATGATTCTTAGATTTTATGATTCTTGTCACGACCCGTACCCTGGGGCCCATGCCGTGACTACCCCAAGCCCGCCTTCCATAGGCCAGGGGCAGGAGACTAGCACCGAAAGTCATATTCCCTAAAAACGGGAAGGGATTTCCTTTATATCCTATAAACAAACTCAACCCAGCACACACTAAGATACAAAAACAAGTAAACTGTAAAGTAAAATGAGTGTGTACAGTAAGTAAAAGGGGCCAAAATACAAGCCCAACTGAAAATTATAAGAAAAATGAAAGTACAGGTAAACTAAAACAACCATTATGGACACCCGCCAAGGATCCGACTTGAAGGGTAGGTACAACTCTCGAATGGTCGTCACTGCCGTATGCCTCCTCTAATGTCCACCTCCGAGCTACCACCAATCCCGGTACTCTCGTCCTCAGTCAGCGCTGTCCGTCATCTGCACCAAACACAATAAGGTACAGGCATAGCCCGTTCAAGGGTGAGTATAATGATACTTAGAAGGGACCCCGAGACCCTCGAAGGTCTCAAAAAACCCATAAAGGATAAACCACAAAGCATGAAAATATCTAATAACCCTACTTATGTATATTCCCATACATAATCCTAAGTTATCTACTATACCCATCTCATTCATGAGGAAACTCAAGGCCCAAATCCTTAGCCAAAGTACAACTGTTCCATGAAGGAAAGAATACCATGAAGGTAACACCACAAAGGTAAGTACCAAAAAGGTACACCACATAGAAGAATACCACAAAGGTATCACCATGAAGTTAAGTACCACAATGGTACTCCACATAGAAGAATACCACAAAGGTATCACCACAAAGGTAAGTACCACAAAGGTACTCCACACAGAAGAATACCACAAAGGTATTACCACAAAGGTAAGTACCACAAAGGTACACCGCAAAGAAGAATACCATATAGGTAAGGACTCATCTCACACCAGGTATAACTTAAGTATGATAGTAAAGATGATTAGATGTAACTACTAAATCAGCTTACTCTGTTAAGAGGAAGACCAATGTAGGATCCTAAATCATCAGACCCATGTAGGATTCTAATACAGTAGACCCACATAGAATCCTAGAGTAGTCTCACGTGGATTTACTAGAGAAGATCCAAGTGGGACTCTCAAACATAGACCCACATAGGATCCCAAATCACAATCCTACATAGGATCCCAAAGCACATACCCACATAAGATCCCAAAGCACATACCCATATAGGATCCCTTTCTCATGTTACATCCAGCTACAGGGTTCCCTCATTAAGCTCGCTTGATTCCGGGAGAATCCACTCCTCAAGCCACAGGTCGATAATCCAACTACCATGAATTCCCATGAAGAAGTATCCCAAATTACCGCCACGTGATAGGGGTATCAACACAATAGATAGTGCGTTAATCGGACACTTCGTTTGTAATTTATTGGCCTTTTAGTCCGAGGGGCCCAATTGGATTCATGTTCAATCCAACTCCGACATACCCCAACTTTATCCAAAACTCAATTGGGGTATACTAAAAGGACCATCTCGATCCAAGGTTTCTGATGCCACAAACGGTTCTTCCAACAGACGCCCGTAGCTCAAGATATGGCCGAAAGAACGAAAAGGGTTGTAGTTGGTCTTTGTCCGGTTCGACCTAGCCTGGGTTGACCCGACCTAGTTTGGGTTGACCAGGACCGACCCGGGTCCGAACCTGGGTCTGACCTAGCCCGCTGGGTCCGGCCCAACCCTCAGTCCAACCTGGCGCACTGGGTCCAGCCCGGCCCGCTGGGTCCGACCTGGCCCGCCGGGGCGGCCCACGATGCGGCGGCCTGTGGTGCGGTGGCCCGTGGTGTGCCAGCCCACGGTGCGACGATCCATGGTGTGGCGGCCCGTTGCGGCTGGCCGGATGGCCATCCCCATTCTTCACGCGGCACAGTCACGCGCCACGCCTTCGCCGGCAGCCGACGGCGCGCCGACTGCCCGCCTCTCACCTCCAGGACATAAGGCCATGGCGCGGATGCACGCCGGGCGGCGCAGACACGCGCCGCCGTCCCCTTCGTGTGACCAGACCGAGTGCCAGACGCCACCCTAGATCTGCCGCGGCCGACGGGCTGCCGAACTTCTTTGGTGATGCGGTTGTGCCACAACGTTCTTCGCGACTGACCGTGGTGCTGGCCGCCACTCCCGAGTCCCACCAGTGCCAATCGCCGGCACCGGTCGCCATCCTCCTCCATCATGAAGAACATGTTGAAAACCACAAAGGATTGGGAAGAGGTCAGGCCATGTTCGTTTGGCCCACCTCCTCCGCGTTAGAGTGGGGGCAAGCGGCTCAAGGGGAGAGTTCAACGTAAAAGAAAATTTACGAAGGTAAACCAAAATCACACCCCTACCTAAAAGGTTCATTGATGTCGGTGAGGAGGAGTCAAGAGGTAGAAGATAAAGTCATTGAAGAAGGTTGGCGTTCATTGCCTCCGCAAGGTGCTGTTGATCCAGGCTCAGGGTCGGTTCCTCGTTCTTCGTTGGAGAAAGTTCTTTATTGGAGAGGTGTTCTTCGTTGGAGAGGGAAATGTTTCTCCAAAGTTCTTGAAGGCTTTTCCAACCCATTGCCAATTATTTTTCCCCCAACCCAATAAAAAGAATGTACAACTTATTAAAATAATGTTGGCCATTAACTATGATGATGTTGGCGCAATTAAAAGCATTTCATTGGGATAATTAATTTAGAGGAAACCTAAATTCACCTCCCTCATTAAAGAGGGAGTTTAAGAGTCAGGTGGTCCCCACCATTAAGAATTCAAATTTAGGGGGTTTTCTAGCTTGGGTGGTCCCCACCACTACACAATAAAATGGGAGGTTAAAAATAAAATAAAATAAAAGTTAGTTATTTATTTTATTTTTATTTCCACAAAAAACACGAAAACTAACTCTCACCCTCGTCCTACTGCGGTCGAGGTGAAAATCTCATTAAGATAATACCAGCACTACGAGTTCAACGGTGCCCTCAGATTTCAATTCTGAGCACCGGTTCAAAAGTTAAAAAACCCGCTTGTACGTTTACTGAACATACCTAAACAAATAATTATAAATTCATTTCGAGCACACCAGGCCTCAGAAACACTCGCAGTCAATTTTTGTGGACTCGTAAAATTCCCATATAATTGAAAAAAAAATTACATGGAATTTCTGGGTCTTTACATTCTCCCCACCACAGGGCTTTGTGTCCCTGAAAACCACATTACAAAAACTAGGAAAAAAAGTGGGGGTACTGAGCATGAATCTAAGCCTCCCGCTCCCATGTGCTCTCATGGAGGTTCTCGTGCTTCCAACATACACACACCAAAGGTATCTACCGCGCACAAAGGACCTGCTCCTATCGGTCCTCAATCTCCACTGGAACCTCCATGAACGTCGCCCCATCATCGTTGTCCAGCTCGCCATGGTCGATGACATGTGATGGGTCATTCATGTATCTCCTCAGCTGGGATATGTGGAAAACGTCGTGCACCCGGTGTAACTAAGGGGGAAGTTATAGGTGGTAAGCCACCTCGCCAACTCTACTGAGGACCTAAAAGGGTCTGATGAACCTCATAGATAACTTACCGACCTGAAAAAATCTCCACAATCCTCATCAGGGTGAGACCCGTAGAAAGATGTGGTCATCATCCTTGAACTCCATAGGTCTTCTTCATCTGTTGGCATAAGAATTCTGCCTTCTCTGTGTAGTCTTCATCTGCTCCTGGATGGTCTTCACCTTCTCCGTGGTAGCCCGTAGAATATCTGGTCCCATGAGTGCTGACTCTCCTGGATCAGTCCATCACAAAGGTGTTCTACAAGGTTGGCCAAACAACTCCTCTAAATGTGCCATCCCAATGGTGGAGTGATAGCTGTTGTTGTATGAAAACTCCACCAAGGTAAAGTGATCCTCCCAGCTGTGACCGAAGTCGAGGACACAAGCATGCATCATGTCCTTGAGGGTCTGAATAGTCTGTTTAGTCTGGCCATCCGTCTGAGGATGGAAGACGGTACTCAAATGAAGATGTGTCCCGAAATCCTCCTTCAACCCCTTCCATAGCTGGGAAGTGAAACATAAATCACGATCGGAGAAAATCATCGAGGGTACTCCATGTAGCCGCACAATCTCTTAAAAATAGAGGCATCCCAAGCTCTCTACTAAAACCTTCTCTCTGATCGGTATGAAGTGGTCCGACTTGGTGAGTCGGTCAACGATCACCCAGATAGTATCATGACCCTTGGATGTACATGAAAGTCCTGTCATGAAGTCCATGGATTTCCCATCCCACTTCCACTCTAGGACCTCTAAAGGCTAAACCAAGCCTGTTGGTACCTGATGCTCCACCTCACTTGCTGAAAAGTGAGGAACTGAGAGACAGACTCTGCTACTGCTTTCTTTATTCCCCACCACCAGTGCTATCATCGGAGGTCCTGGTACATCTTCTCCACTCCCGTATGTACCTCTATAGGGGATATGTGGAACTCCCTCAACACTTCCTCTTGAAGAGATACTGTACCATGGTATGTACTCTAAAGAGGATTACGTGCTCCCCACCTTAGAAAATCCATCAGGTGATTGACCTGTGGATATCTGAACTCATTGAGCCTCACAGTCAGTGTCCGCATGCTGAGCCTCCCTAAATCACTGATGAAGTGGGGGAGTGACTATAAGAGAGTGAAGAAAAGCTACTCCATCTCGATCCACAAAGGATATCTGCAAAGTGGCCATCTTCTCTGTCACCTCACCTTACAGCCGTATACTAGATATTTTGCTGAGTGCATCTTCTACAAAGTTCCCCTTTCCAAGAGTATAGACTATCTGGAAGTCATAGTCCTGGAAGAACTCAAGCCAATTCCACTTTCTTAGGTTCAGGTCCTTCTGATAGAAGATATTCATGAGACTCTTGTGATCAGAGTAGACTGTAAAATGTTCTCCCATCAAGTAATGTCACCACATCTTCAAGGCAAAGACCACTAATACTAACTCCAAGTCATGGGTAGTGTAGTTCTCTCATGTTGTATCAGCTGTCGAGAACCATATGCGATAAATACTCGCTCCCTGCATCAGGACACATCTGATCCCGGTCCCTAATGTGTCACAATAGACTACATACCCAACGCCCTCCTCCAGAAGCCTCAAGATGGGGGCACTAGTTAGTCTCTGCCTCAACTCCTAAAAACTCCGCTGGCATATCTTCGACCACACGAATGGTTCCCCCTCTTCATAAATGGTGATAAAGGTGGTGAAAATCTGGAGAAATCTGGAACAAACCTCCGGTAGTATCCAGCCAGACCCAGGAAATTCCGTACCTCCGTCACACTCCTGGGTGGATCCCAAGCAAGTACCACCTCAATCTTCACTGGATTCACCACAACTTCAGCCTCTGAGATGACATGTCATAGAAAGTGAACCTCTCGGATCCAGAACTGGCACTTTGAGAGATTACTATAAAGCAGGTGCTCTCAGAGTGTGTCCAGAACTATCCGAAAATGATAGGCATGCTCTTCCTCAGTAGCCGAGTAGATCAGAATGTCGTCGATGATGACTATTATAAAGCGATCAAGGTACGACTAAAAGATCCTTTTCATGAGCCCCATGAACACTACTGGATCATTGGCCACAACTAATGGAATAACCAAGAAATCGTATTGGCCATACCAACATCTGAAATCCATCTTCTGTACATCCTCATCTCGTACTCTGAGCTGGTGATATCCTGATATGAGGTCTATCTTCGAGAACCACCACGATCCCTTTATCTGATCAAAGAGGTCTTCAATCCTTGGGAGTGGGTACTTGTTCTTCACAGTCACCTAGTTCAGGTTCCGATAGTAAACACAAAGTCTCAAGCTCCCATTTAACTTCTTGGAAAACAAAATCGGTGTTGCCTAAGGAGAAACACTAGGACGGATGAATGCCTTCCCCTGCAAGTCCTCTAGTTGTATCCGCAGCTCACGAAGCTCCGTGGGAGCCATCCGATACATTAGTGTAGATATCAGTGTCGTCTCAGGGTACAAGTTAATGTAAAAGTCCACCTCTCTGTGAGGAGGTAGACCCGAAACATCATCTAGGAAGACATCTGCATACTCGTCCACCACTATAAGATAACTTAGACTCTCCACATCAACTGCTCCGAGGGGAAGGCTATCCAACTGATGAGTGATCGGCTGCACCCTCCTCCGGGTAAGTCCATCCTATGCTTCAAAGGTTCCCTTATCACCGGTGAAGGTAAACATAGTTCCATCTGTGCGGACACACCACACTTTTATCCAAATACAGTCAATCTAAGAATGGATTGTAGATAACCAGTCCATACCCAAGATGACATCGTAAGGCCTCAACGCCGCTACTAGGAGATCCCATCCAAAGCTCTTTCCTCCTAGAGTATGCTCACACTGCCAACACCAGTGCGTAATTGTCAAATCCTCTCCCATAGGAGTATCTATCCGTAAGGATTGATCCAATGACTCCATTGGAATCTCCATGATCCGAAAGAGGGTCATGGAAATAAAAGAATGACTGGAACCTATGTATTTAAGTACTGCAACTAAAGTGGAGTAGACACAGATAATACCTAATATCATATCCAGAGTGCCATGGTCGTAGGCCTCAGATTCCTGGAGATGAGCTCACCCCTATCCACTTACTCCCTATGGTCGGGGTGGACCACCTGGTGGTGCTGGTGGTAACTTCTTGAATCATCTCCCACCACCAGCTGCACGACCATCTCCTCTTCCATGTCTACCTGATCCCTACAGAACTCCTCGGTCGAACCTCTGTCTCTGCCTGGGAGGCCCTTTGATCATCTGATAAGCATCCATACAGTGGGCCAGGCAGTCACGAGCCATGTGACCCTGCCCACCACATGTGTAACATTGCTTGCTCCTCGCATGACTAGCTATATCTCTGGTACCTCACACAACCGCTCCTGAATCCTACTGTCATCCACATAAAGGTCTATTCCTCTTGGACCTCTGTGGAATCTATCTACTGCCAGCTGTAGAAGACTCTGTTACATGATACCTGATGGTGGGTCTCGCTGCTGGTGATTGCATAGCAAGGAAAGACCTTCACTAAGAGGCCCACTCTAACACCCCCGCCAACGTTGGGATGCTGAGAGAAATCATCGAAGCCTGCTCTCACTTATGATTCCCTGATCGAAGGTTCGGGGCCCTGAAGAATGTGTCCCACACCATATCAGGGGAGTAACATGAGAGGGTCAGTGACACCTCGCTGAGTACTGAGCCACAGTCTGTTTCCCTGATACAGATGAAGAATCTCCTGTATGCGAACTGCATGAAGGGTCACTGGACAAACTCTGCCTGAAACAGGCTCTCAAAGTCTACCCAGAGAAGTGTCACCTCTTCGTGAACTTGGATCATCAATCTAAACCATCTACCCACTGATCGTATTTATAATGAGGTTTGGATGCATAATTTTATTCTTTATAGGATTAAAAACCCACTCTCGTGGTCTCTTGGGTAGAAACATGGTTAGAGATAATCGTGAACCAAAACATAAACCCTGTAACGTCCCAGTTCTGGAATCCACCCAGAGGCGCCCCGTACCCGGTTGGTCACATGGACTCAAGCGCATTTCCCCGAATGCCAGAGGCTGCCAAATAGCAGTGAGGGCCTTGGGTGTGATAGTGGGGAAACTATGCCCTCATTGGAAGAGTACACATGAAAGTAAACAATACATACAATAGTGGAAACAGAAAATATCCAACAACAGTATGCAGTGGAAGACTGTATAATAAACAACTGGAGCACACACACACACACAGATATATATATGTGAAAATGATGCATGATACATATTTCTAGGAAAGCATCCAAATAAGTCAAAATGTTGGAAATACAAACAGTGCTAAACTAGAGTAAAAAATGAAAGATAAATAACTGCTCAACATCCCAAACCATATCTTGGTCCCATGCTCTCTAGACCCACACCAAGTCAAGTACACACTAGTGCAGAAAACGTTTTTTACGTCACCATTTTTTACGTCGGTTATATAAAACCGACGTCATAATATGTAAAACGAGGTGTTTTTACGTCGGTTATTTAATAACCGACGTAAAAACCTGTGTTTAGTACACCTTTAACGTCGGTTATTTTTATAACCGACGTTATTAATCGCGCGGCTTCGTTTTTTACGTTGGTTATACATTAACCGCCATAAAAAAACAGAAGCGGGGGCCTTTTTTACGTCGGTTATTCAATAACCGACGTAAAAAAGGGTGGTTTTTGAAGGCCTTTTATAGTCGGTTTATAAAATAACCGACGTAAAAAAAGAATCCGCAGATGTTTTTGACGTCGGTTATGGAATAACCGACGTAATAAAACGCGGATTTGAGCCCTTTATAACGTCGGTTATTAAATAACCGACGTTAAAAAAAGAATCGGAGAAGGTTTTGACGTCGGTTATGAAATAACCGACGTTATAAATGTTTTTAAAAAAATATTAGGTCGGTTATTGAATAACTGACGTGATAACTCATTTAAAAATTACC